>JAULJL010000013.1:18493772-19703772 GCA_030761205.1 Fremontodendron californicum | reverse complement strand
AATTGTATAAGTTAGTTATTTTCTTTATAAATTAGACTTATTGGTGCCAAACTCAAGTTATGATTTTCTAATCTAACTTGATATTAAGGAATTTATTGCTTAAGATTATTATAGTACTATTGATGGTTATGGATTATAAAAATCTCTAAGGCATGGAATACTAGAAAGGAATTTGATAAGGACATGAATATGGAGTTGAATATTTGGAGAAAATGATTATGGAAATGATATTAAAAATTTGGGATATGTTGTTTTGAGTATGAGGAATTAGTATTGACCTTGAGGGAAGATTATGAGACTTAAGTTGCATTCAAAATTGTGTAATGCTTTGAGCATGTATAGATACTAATTATTGTTAATCTCTAGGCCACGTAGATCCGACGTCACCTATGGATCCCGAAGTTTCAGGTCGAGGTGTACAGTGAGATTATCTCAAGGATTGTGAGTAGACGACAACTATAGTTATTTGAAATTTATTTAAATATAATTATATATATTTATATATTTTTTTTAGCGTAATATTTATTTTACGTATTAAAGGTATACACGATATTTAATCATATGAATTGATTTGTTATTAAAGTATTTTTATTTCAAGAAATATTATATCGAGTAAGTTGGTTGATTTATGAAATATGATTTTACATAGAATTTTACGTACATGGTTTTGGCTCCACCTGACTTAATGTATGAGATTATTTCCTTGACCGGAATACGGGAGCTGCGTGCTACGCCTTTGTGGCGGGAGCCACCTCCAGAGTCCCCATTCCGTGATATTAGATCGGAATACGGGAGCTGCGTGCTACGCCTTTGTAGCGGGAGCCACCTCCAGAGTCCCTATTCCGTGATATTATACTGGGGTATGGGAGCTGCGTGCTACGCCTTTGTGGTGGGAGCCACCTCCAGAGTCCCTATCCCATTATATTTGCCTTTTGGGGGCACATCATAGTGACACATATGCCTTTGGGGCGTCCTATGGTGGTATTGGCCTTTGGGGCCGGCTACTAGTATGCCTACATGGATATTGCTTGGTTATTTCATGGATGTACTCTTATGCAGGACAGAAAGTTGGAGCCCAATTATACGGAACTTGATTTACTTTACAGATTTTATTCATTGATTTAATATTATAATATTGTTATACATTTGAAAACTTTGCTACGTCTTTGAATTACTCATTATGATTTTATTATTATTTATTTTGAAAATGTCTATTATGTTTTAAAGGATTATAATCATAGTTTTCAAATGTTTTAAAAGTTGTTTACTCACTGAGATATTCATATATCTCACCATTTCATATTCTCATTTTCAGGTGATAGTTAGGTGTTGGGATTGCAACCTTCCTCTATTCTCTGCTTCAAATAGTATTTTAACGTGGTGCACATCATAGTAAAACATTTATTGAAGTCTTGATCTTTTGATGTTTTTATCTAGTAAACCTTGCTGAGATAGGTTTACTTATGGATATATTGTATATATTTGAAGATATAAGATAATAGATCAATATGTTTTGACTTGAGCATAAATTGATCATGGATAATTTTTGAATATGCATGGATATATGTTATAATAGTATTGAGAAATATTGCTGGTTGAGGATATGAATTGAGTTTTATTTTCAGGAGGGTTATAGTTGAGATAGAAAGGAAACTCTGTCGGATTTTAGGTAGATTATCCGGACAGGGTGTTACAATTTGGTATCAGAGCAAGGTTATAGGTCCTGTAGACTTAAAAACTGTTTGTTGAAGTATTAAAATATTGTCACTTGTGTAAGAAATCAGACACGATGCCACCACGTCGAAGAGGAAGGCCTAGAATCAATCCCCTAGCCCAAAATAGGGATAGGAATAGAAATATGAATATTGATGAGCAAATTGGAGAACAAGCTTCAGCTGCTGGTTCATCTTCTATTGCTGCACCCTCAGCAGCACCTCCAGCAGTTGATCTTAATTTAGCTGAGGCAGTTACGACCTTGGAAAGAGTAATTCCCGCTTTGACTGCCTCTGCTGAAAAGGGGATAGTTGATTACTGTAAAGATCTGAAGAATATGGGTTTCAAGATTTTAATGGGGTCTTTGGAATCAGATTTAGTCTGGTCATGACTACAAAAAAAAAATTGAGACTACTTTCATTACTCTTCAGATTCCCGAGCCTATGAGGTTACCATGTGCGGTGCAATTTTTGGAGGATCATGCACACACATGGTGGAAAACTACTGTGCAAAGATATGCTGGACGTCCTGCCATAACGTGGGCAGATTTTCGAAGAGAGTTTGAAGAAAAATACTATTCTCGGGCCTTGCAGGAAAAGAAATGGACTGAGTTTATGAATTTAAAACAGGGTGGTATGTCAGTAGCAGAGTATGAGAAAAAGTTCAATGAACTATCAGAATTTGCTCTATCGATAGTAGCCAACGATGCTGATAGATGCAAGAAATTCCAAGATGGACTACATGTTAGTATTCGAGATAGGTTGACAACCCTACTTAGATAAGTTTGTTATTGTTTTCATCGATGACATCCTAGTTTATTCCAGGAATTAGGATGATCATGTAAGCTATTTGAGAACGGTGTTGCAGACTATACGTGAAAAGCAACTTTATGCTAAATTTTCCAAGTGTGAATTCTGGCTAGACAAAGTAGCATTCCTTGGTCACGTAGTATCTAAGGAAGGGATTTTTATAGATCCAAAAAAGATAGAAGTTGTAGTTGCTTGGGAAAAACCCACTAATGTCACAGAAGATAGGAGCTTTCTCGGATTGGCAGGGTACTATCGAAGATTCGTGGAAGGGTTTTCCATGATTGCCTCTCCTTTGTCAAAACTAACAAGGAAGCATGCTAAGTTTGAGTGGACTGACGAATGTGAGCAAGCTTTTCAAGAGCTCAAGCGTAGATTGACCACAGCACCAGTTCTTACACTACCATCAGGGACTGGAAGCTTTGTGGTATACAGTGATGCCTCGAGGCGAGGTTTGGGTTGCATTTTGATGCAACATGGGAAGGTGATAGCTTATGCTTCTCGACAAATGAAACAGCATGAGCAAAACTATTCCACTCATGATTTGGAGTTGGCGGCAGTGGTGTTTGCACTGAAAATTTGGAGGCATTATTTATTTGGAGAAAAATGTACAATCTACACTGATCATAAGAGTCTGAAATATCTGATGGATCGGAAAGAATTAAATTTGAGGCAAAGGAGATGGTTGGAATTGATAAAAGATTATGACTGTGTAATTGACTACCACCCAGGAAAGGCCAAGGTAGTGGCCGATGCTCTTAGTAGAAAGTCTTCTAGTTCTCTTGCTCATATCCGAGCAATTCAAAAACCCTTACAAAATGAGTTGAAGTCTTTACCTTTAGAATTGATGATTGATGAGAATAATCTCCTGATAACCCACATGAAGGTTAAACCGATTCATATTGATTGGATACGTGAAGCACAAAATAATGACCCTATGCTGGTAAAGTTAAAGCAAGAAGTAAGGGATGGTGTGAGCACTAACTTTCAAATAAAGGATGAAGATGTACTGATAATGAAAAATAGGCTTTGTGTGCCTCAGGATGAAGAACTCCGGAAGGTGATTTTGGAGGAAGCTCATAATGCACCATACGCGTTCATCCCGGTAATGTGAAGATGTATCGAACCTTAAGAGAACATTATTGGTGGCAAGGTATGAAAAGGGACATAGCTGAGTTTGTTTTTAGATGCTTGGTATGCCAACAAATTAAAGCCGAGCATCAAAAACCTTGTGGGAAATTGAAACCCCTACCTATTCCTCAATGGAAGTGGGAAGATATTGCTATGGATTTCATTTTGGGATTGCCAAGAACACAGTCTGGTTATGATATTATTTGGGTGATTGTTGATCGTTTGACAAAATCAGCTCACCTTTTGCCAGTCAAGAAGACTTTTTCCATGGAAAGACTGGCTAAACTTTATGTGAACGAAATTGTTAGGTTACATGGTGCCCCAGTATCGATTGTATTTGATCGAGACCCCCGATTCACATCTCGATTTTGGCCAAGTTTGCAGAATGCTATGGGCACTAAACTCAAGTTTAGTACTGCTTTTCATCCTCAGATGGATGGACAATTTGAATGGACAATTCAAATTTTGGAAGATATGCTCAGATCTTGTATTATGGAATTCAAAGGAAATTGGGATGAACACTTGCCTCTAGCAGAGTTTGCATATAACAATAGTTATCTGTCCAGCATCGACATGGCTCCGTTTGAAGCTTTGTATGGAAAGAAGTGCAGAACTCCGGTGTGTTGGGATGATACAGATGAAAGGAAATTAGTAGGTCTAGAAATTGTTATGATGACTGCAGACAAAGTTAAGGTAATTCAGAAAAAGATAAAAATAGCTCAAGATCGACAAAAGAGCTATACAGATAATCGGAGAAAAGATTTAGAGTTTGAAGTTGGTGATATGGTGTTTTTGAAAGTGACTAATTGGAAGGGAGTAATCCGATTTGGAAGACGAGGAAAGTTGGGTCTTCGATATATAGCGCCGTATGAGATCATTGAACGGATTGGCCCAGTTGCTTATAGATTGTCCTTACCAGAAGAATTGTCATGAATTCATAATGTGTTCCATGTTTCTATGCTCCGAAAGTACATTTTCGATTCTTCACATATATTGAAGGACTTGCCTATGGAAATTGAGGAAAATTTAACTTATGAAGAGCAGCCGGTTGAGATTTTGGATAGAAAGGACCAAGTTCTAAGGACTAAGACTATTCCATTAGTGAAAGTTCTTTGGAGGAATCATTCATATGAAGAAGCTATATGGGAAAGGGACGAAGATATGCAGACTCAATATTCTCACTTGTTCAATCAAGTTGGTAAGTAAATTTCGAGGACGAAATTTTTCTAAGGGGGGTAAGTTGTAACAACCGAGGTTACGTATAATCATTAAAGTTAAATCCCGAAATTTTTTTAAGGACAAACTTGAAAATTGGTAAGAATTTATAAGTGAAGGAAATAAAAGAAGAAAGGATCAAAATGAACATATTAAAAAAGTTTAGGGGCTTAATGGTTATTTATAAAAAGTTGAGGGACTAATATGCAATTATCCCAAAAACAAGAAAAATATCTCTTGTCTTCATCTTTTCTCCCGAAAACTCTACACATTTTTCATTCATTCTTCAAGTGCAGCCGGCCTTCCATCATCTCTCTCTCAAAAAAAAAAATTCTCTTCAAACAACAACACCAAAAATCTCAACAACAATTACATCCAAGGTTAGTTTCTTGATAAATTCTTCATTTTCTTTAGATATTCTACTTGAGCATGCTAAGATCTTTGCTCCATAAACATGTTAAGGTCTGAAATCCATCTATTAAGTATGAATTTTACTCATTTTTGGTAAGAATTAAAAGGATTTGAAAGCATGAACAAGAAAATGGAAAGAAAAACCAAAACAGGGGAATCTGAGCATGCTTGCTATTCGGATTTTCTGGGTTCGGCACAGTTGGGTTTATATTTTTTTGATATTTTTCCTAGAAACTAGACTTCAATATGAGAATTTTGGTTTTTGAATCACCCAAAACCGATCAGCGGTTAAAAAGATAAAATTCGGTGAAGTTGGCTGTTATGTGTTGATCCCTGTTTCAGCATAGTTTCGGGTTTTATCAAATTTGATCAAAATTTTGTTCTAATTGTATAAGTTAGTTATTTTCTTTATAAATTAGACTTATTGGTGCCAAACTCAAGTTATGATTTTCTAATCTAACTTGATATTAAGGAATTTATTGCTTAAGATTATTATAGTACTATTGATGGTTATGGATTATAAAAATCTCTAAGGCATGGAATACTAGAAAGGAATTTGATAAGGACATGAATATGGAGTTGAATATTTGGAGAAAATGATTATGGAAATGATATTAAAAATTTGGGATATGTTGTTTTGAGTATGAGGAATTAGTATTGACCTTGAGGGAAGATTATGAGACTTAAGTTGCATTCAAAATTGTGTAATGCTTTGAGCATGTATAGATACTAATTATTGTTAATCTCTAGGCCACGTAGATCCGACGTCACCTATGGATCCCGAAGTTTCAGGTCGAGGTGTACAGTGAGATTATCTCAAGGATTGTGAGTAGACGACAACTATAGTTATTTGAAATTTATTTAAATATAATTATATATATTTATATATTTTTTTTAGCGTAATATTTATTTTACGTATTAAAGGTATACACGATATTTAATCATATGAATTGATTTGTTATTAAAGTATTTTTATTTCAAGAAATATTATATCGAGTAAGTTGGTTGATTTATGAAATATGATTTTACATAGAATTTTACGTACATGGTTTTGGCTCCACCTGACTTAATGTATGAGATTATTTCCTTGACCGGAATACGGGAGCTGCGTGCTACGCCTTTGTGGCGGGAGCCACCTCCAGAGTCCCCATTCCGTGATATTAGATCGGAATACGGGAGCTGCGTGCTACGCCTTTGTAGCGGGAGCCACCTCCAGAGTCCCTATTCCGTGATATTATACTGGGGTATGGGAGCTGCGTGCTACGCCTTTGTGGTGGGAGCCACCTCCAGAGTCCCTATCCCATTATATTTGCCTTTTGGGGGCACATCATAGTGACACATATGCCTTTGGGGCGTCCTATGGTGGTATTGGCCTTTGGGGCCGGCTACTAGTATGCCTACATGGATATTGCTTGGTTATTTCATGGATGTACTCTTATGCAGGACAGAAAGTTGGAGCCCAATTATACGGAACTTGATTTACTTTACAGATTTTATTCATTGATTTAATATTATAATATTGTTATACATTTGAAAACTTTGCTACGTCTTTGAATTACTCATTATGATTTTATTATTATTTATTTTGAAAATGTCTATTATGTTTTAAAGGATTATAATCATAGTTTTCAAATGTTTTAAAAGTTGTTTACTCACTGAGATATTCATATATCTCACCATTTCATATTCTCATTTTCAGGTGATAGTTAGGTGTTGGGATTGCAACCTTCCTCTATTCTCTGCTTCAAATAGTATTTTAACGTGGTGCACATCATAGTAAAACATTTATTGAAGTCTTGATCTTTTGATGTTTTTATCTAGTAAACCTTGCTGAGATAGGTTTACTTATGGATATATTGTATATATTTGAAGATATAAGATAATAGATCAATATGTTTTGACTTGAGCATAAATTGATCATGGATAATTTTTGAATATGCATGGATATATGTTATAATAGTATTGAGAAATATTGCTGGTTGAGGATATGAATTGAGTTTTATTTTCAGGAGGGTTATAGTTGAGATAGAAAGGAAACTCTGTCGGATTTTAGGTAGATTATCCGGACAGGGTGTTACAATTTGGTATCAGAGCAAGGTTATAGGTCCTGTAGACTTAAAAACTGTTTGTTGAAGTATTAAAATATTGTCACTTGTGTAAGAAATCAGACACGATGCCACCACGTCGAAGAGGAAGGCCTAGAATCAATCCCCTAGCCCAAAATAGGGATAGGAATAGAAATATGAATATTGATGAGCAAATTGGAGAACAAGCTTCAGCTGCTGGTTCATCTTCTATTGCTGCACCCTCAGCAGCACCTCCAGCAGTTGATCTTAATTTAGCTGAGGCAGTTACGACCTTGGAAAGAGTAATTCCCGCTTTGACTGCCTCTGCTGAAAAGGGGATAGTTGATTACTGTAAAGATCTGAAGAATATGGGTTTCAAGATTTTAATGGGGTCTTTGGAATCAGATTTAGTCTGGTCATGACTACAAAAAAAAAATTGAGACTACTTTCATTACTCTTCAGATTCCCGAGCCTATGAGGTTACCATGTGCGGTGCAATTTTTGGAGGATCATGCACACACATGGTGGAAAACTACTGTGCAAAGATATGCTGGACGTCCTGCCATAACGTGGGCAGATTTTCGAAGAGAGTTTGAAGAAAAATACTATTCTCGGGCCTTGCAGGAAAAGAAATGGACTGAGTTTATGAATTTAAAACAGGGTGGTATGTCAGTAGCAGAGTATGAGAAAAAGTTCAATGAACTATCAGAATTTGCTCTATCGATAGTAGCCAACGATGCTGATAGATGCAAGAAATTCCAAGATGGACTACATGTTAGTATTCGAGATAGGTTGACAACCCTACTTAGATAAGTTTGTTATTGTTTTCATCGATGACATCCTAGTTTATTCCAGGAATTAGGATGATCATGTAAGCTATTTGAGAACGGTGTTGCAGACTATACGTGAAAAGCAACTTTATGCTAAATTTTCCAAGTGTGAATTCTGGCTAGACAAAGTAGCATTCCTTGGTCACGTAGTATCTAAGGAAGGGATTTTTATAGATCCAAAAAAGATAGAAGTTGTAGTTGCTTGGGAAAAACCCACTAATGTCACAGAAGATAGGAGCTTTCTCGGATTGGCAGGGTACTATCGAAGATTCGTGGAAGGGTTTTCCATGATTGCCTCTCCTTTGTCAAAACTAACAAGGAAGCATGCTAAGTTTGAGTGGACTGACGAATGTGAGCAAGCTTTTCAAGAGCTCAAGCGTAGATTGACCACAGCACCAGTTCTTACACTACCATCAGGGACTGGAAGCTTTGTGGTATACAGTGATGCCTCGAGGCGAGGTTTGGGTTGCATTTTGATGCAACATGGGAAGGTGATAGCTTATGCTTCTCGACAAATGAAACAGCATGAGCAAAACTATTCCACTCATGATTTGGAGTTGGCGGCAGTGGTGTTTGCACTGAAAATTTGGAGGCATTATTTATTTGGAGAAAAATGTACAATCTACACTGATCATAAGAGTCTGAAATATCTGATGGATCGGAAAGAATTAAATTTGAGGCAAAGGAGATGGTTGGAATTGATAAAAGATTATGACTGTGTAATTGACTACCACCCAGGAAAGGCCAAGGTAGTGGCCGATGCTCTTAGTAGAAAGTCTTCTAGTTCTCTTGCTCATATCCGAGCAATTCAAAAACCCTTACAAAATGAGTTGAAGTCTTTACCTTTAGAATTGATGATTGATGAGAATAATCTCCTGATAACCCACATGAAGGTTAAACCGATTCATATTGATTGGATACGTGAAGCACAAAATAATGACCCTATGCTGGTAAAGTTAAAGCAAGAAGTAAGGGATGGTGTGAGCACTAACTTTCAAATAAAGGATGAAGATGTACTGATAATGAAAAATAGGCTTTGTGTGCCTCAGGATGAAGAACTCCGGAAGGTGATTTTGGAGGAAGCTCATAATGCACCATACGCGTTCATCCCGGTAATGTGAAGATGTATCGAACCTTAAGAGAACATTATTGGTGGCAAGGTATGAAAAGGGACATAGCTGAGTTTGTTTTTAGATGCTTGGTATGCCAACAAATTAAAGCCGAGCATCAAAAACCTTGTGGGAAATTGAAACCCCTACCTATTCCTCAATGGAAGTGGGAAGATATTGCTATGGATTTCATTTTGGGATTGCCAAGAACACAGTCTGGTTATGATATTATTTGGGTGATTGTTGATCGTTTGACAAAATCAGCTCACCTTTTGCCAGTCAAGAAGACTTTTTCCATGGAAAGACTGGCTAAACTTTATGTGAACGAAATTGTTAGGTTACATGGTGCCCCAGTATCGATTGTATTTGATCGAGACCCCCGATTCACATCTCGATTTTGGCCAAGTTTGCAGAATGCTATGGGCACTAAACTCAAGTTTAGTACTGCTTTTCATCCTCAGATGGATGGACAATTTGAATGGACAATTCAAATTTTGGAAGATATGCTCAGATCTTGTATTATGGAATTCAAAGGAAATTGGGATGAACACTTGCCTCTAGCAGAGTTTGCATATAACAATAGTTATCTGTCCAGCATCGACATGGCTCCGTTTGAAGCTTTGTATGGAAAGAAGTGCAGAACTCCGGTGTGTTGGGATGATACAGATGAAAGGAAATTAGTAGGTCTAGAAATTGTTATGATGACTGCAGACAAAGTTAAGGTAATTCAGAAAAAGATAAAAATAGCTCAAGATCGACAAAAGAGCTATACAGATAATCGGAGAAAAGATTTAGAGTTTGAAGTTGGTGATATGGTGTTTTTGAAAGTGACTAATTGGAAGGGAGTAATCCGATTTGGAAGACGAGGAAAGTTGGGTCTTCGATATATAGCGCCGTATGAGATCATTGAACGGATTGGCCCAGTTGCTTATAGATTGTCCTTACCAGAAGAATTGTCATGAATTCATAATGTGTTCCATGTTTCTATGCTCCGAAAGTACATTTTCGATTCTTCACATATATTGAAGGACTTGCCTATGGAAATTGAGGAAAATTTAACTTATGAAGAGCAGCCGGTTGAGATTTTGGATAGAAAGGACCAAGTTCTAAGGACTAAGACTATTCCATTAGTGAAAGTTCTTTGGAGGAATCATTCATATGAAGAAGCTATATGGGAAAGGGACGAAGATATGCAGACTCAATATTCTCACTTGTTCAATCAAGTTGGTAAGTAAATTTCGAGGACGAAATTTTTCTAAGGGGGGTAAGTTGTAACAACCGAGGTTACGTATAATCATTAAAGTTAAATCCCGAAATTTTTTTAAGGACAAACTTGAAAATTGGTAAGAATTTATAAGTGAAGGAAATAAAAGAAGAAAGGATCAAAATGAACATATTAAAAAAGTTTAGGGGCTTAATGGTTATTTATAAAAAGTTGAGGGACTAATATGCAATTATCCCAAAAACAAGAAAAATATCTCTTGTCTTCATCTTTTCTCCCGAAAACTCTACACATTTTTCATTCATTCTTCAAGTGCAGCCGGCCTTCCATCATCTCTCTCTCAAAAAAAAAAATTCTCTTCAAACAACAACACCAAAAATCTCAACAACAATTACATCCAAGGTTAGTTTCTTGATAAATTCTTCATTTTCTTTAGATATTCTACTTGAGCATGCTAAGATCTTTGCTCCATAAACATGTTAAGGTCTGAAATCCATCTATTAAGTATGAATTTTACTCATTTTTGGTAAGAATTAAAAGGATTTGAAAGCATGAACAAGAAAATGGAAAGAAAAACCAAAACAGGGGAATCTGAGCATGCTTGCTATTCGGATTTTCTGGGTTCGGCACAGTTGGGTTTATATTTTTTTGATATTTTTCCTAGAAACTAGACTTCAATATGAGAATTTTGGTTTTTGAATCACCCAAAACCGATCAGCGGTTAAAAAGATAAAATTCGGTGAAGTTGGCTGTTATGTGTTGATCCCTGTTTCAGCATAGTTTCGGGTTTTATCAAATTTGATCAAAATTTTGTTCTAATTGTATAAGTTAGTTATTTTCTTTATAAATTAGACTTATTGGTGCCAAACTCAAGTTATGATTTTCTAATCTAACTTGATATTAAGGAATTTATTGCTTAAGATTATTATAGTACTATTGATGGTTATGGATTATAAAAATCTCTAAGGCATGGAATACTAGAAAGGAATTTGATAAGGACATGAATATGGAGTTGAATATTTGGAGAAAATGATTATGGAAATGATATTAAAAATTTGGGATATGTTGTTTTGAGTATGAGGAATTAGTATTGACCTTGAGGGAAGATTATGAGACTTAAGTTGCATTCAAAATTGTGTAATGCTTTGAGCATGTATAGATACTAATTATTGTTAATCTCTAGGCCACGTAGATCCGACGTCACCTATGGATCCCGAAGTTTCAGGTCGAGGTGTACAGTGAGATTATCTCAAGGATTGTGAGTAGACGACAACTATAGTTATTTGAAATTTATTTAAATATAATTATATATATTTATATATTTTTTTTAGCGTAATATTTATTTTACGTATTAAAGGTATACACGATATTTAATCATATGAATTGATTTGTTATTAAAGTATTTTTATTTCAAGAAATATTATATCGAGTAAGTTGGTTGATTTATGAAATATGATTTTACATAGAATTTTACGTACATGGTTTTGGCTCCACCTGACTTAATGTATGAGATTATTTCCTTGACCGGAATACGGGAGCTGCGTGCTACGCCTTTGTGGCGGGAGCCACCTCCAGAGTCCCCATTCCGTGATATTAGATCGGAATACGGGAGCTGCGTGCTACGCCTTTGTAGCGGGAGCCACCTCCAGAGTCCCTATTCCGTGATATTATACTGGGGTATGGGAGCTGCGTGCTACGCCTTTGTGGTGGGAGCCACCTCCAGAGTCCCTATCCCATTATATTTGCCTTTTGGGGGCACATCATAGTGACACATATGCCTTTGGGGCGTCCTATGGTGGTATTGGCCTTTGGGGCCGGCTACTAGTATGCCTACATGGATATTGCTTGGTTATTTCATGGATGTACTCTTATGCAGGACAGAAAGTTGGAGCCCAATTATACGGAACTTGATTTACTTTACAGATTTTATTCATTGATTTAATATTATAATATTGTTATACATTTGAAAACTTTGCTACGTCTTTGAATTACTCATTATGATTTTATTATTATTTATTTTGAAAATGTCTATTATGTTTTAAAGGATTATAATCATAGTTTTCAAATGTTTTAAAAGTTGTTTACTCACTGAGATATTCATATATCTCACCATTTCATATTCTCATTTTCAGGTGATAGTTAGGTGTTGGGATTGCAACCTTCCTCTATTCTCTGCTTCAAATAGTATTTTAACGTGGTGCACATCATAGTAAAACATTTATTGAAGTCTTGATCTTTTGATGTTTTTATCTAGTAAACCTTGCTGAGATAGGTTTACTTATGGATATATTGTATATATTTGAAGATATAAGATAATAGATCAATATGTTTTGACTTGAGCATAAATTGATCATGGATAATTTTTGAATATGCATGGATATATGTTATAATAGTATTGAGAAATATTGCTGGTTGAGGATATGAATTGAGTTTTATTTTCAGGAGGGTTATAGTTGAGATAGAAAGGAAACTCTGTCGGATTTTAGGTAGATTATCCGGACAGGGTGTTACAATCATATAGGCTCAAAACTCACAAGGATGATTATACAAGTCAATATTAAGTCTAAACATGCTTTTTTCTCAATCAACATATCATATTATCATTGGCTCATGAAAAATAGTATTCAAGCTCAATTCTCATGAAAATCTTATCACTAATAACCAGTTTTAGACCTACACACTTCATATCTCATCATTGTTTTGAAATGAATTAAAACACACTAAAAAAAATAAAGACACAAAACAAAACAAACAAAATAACCTAAAAAGAAAAGAAATCCTAAATTCTTCCCCTCACACTTAATTCTTACATTGTCCTCAATGTAGTACTATCACCCCACATGAAAGAATTATGTGTAAGAGAGAAGAACAAAAAAAAAAAGAAAAATATATATATATGTTAACAATTTGAAACACAACAAATTAATAAAACCTAAGCAAACTTAAAACACTACATAAACAATAAAAATAATAAAAGAAAAAGGAAAAAAAAAAGCAAATCTGAAATGGCAGGTTGACAATTTCTTCATTAATTGGGTTGCCTTCCCAATTAGCACTTGAGTTAGTGTTTTCAACCTAACCAACACCCCTTCTTGGCTTTTTGGGATTTGCAGGCTCATACAAGAAACTTCCCGAATTTGCGCGTTTTGTAGGGCTATTTCTTTGCACAATAGTGGATGCATTCTCCATTACAAGTATTATTCTATCATCCTTTGTGGTGCATAGCTTATCAAGGAATGATGCATCTTTTGGTACTTGTTGAATGGCATCCATAAACAAATTGTTTAAGGTTTCCAACGTGTCTTGTTCATGTTCCTCCTCCTTGAACTTTGCTAATCTTACTAGAAAAGGTGGAGAAGAAACATTAGTAAAAATTGGAACCTTAAATGTTACCTCAGGTGCCGAAGTACTCTTATTTGGATTTGTGGCTTCATTATCCTCAAGAATAGAATCCATCTCTAATTTTGTCTCATCCTCGGGTTCTCTTGGACTTTCTGCTTCATCCTCAAGTTGTTTTGGACTAGTATTCTCCTTTGGATCATGTTCATGTAGTTCCTCAGATCTTTGTTCTACCCATCGCACCATACCATTAGCCAATTGGCTCAATTGTGTTTCCAGACTCAGGATACTTGCCTTTGTTTCCTGTTGATTTGCCCTTGTTTCCTGTTGGAATTGAATTGTATTAGTAGTAAGGGATTTGACAAGATCTTCAAGAGACTCACCTGAATTTTGAAGTGGTGGCCATTGATCTGGTTCTTGTGCCCATGATTGATTGAAGATAGATTAAGCCCTTCTTTCCTGTTGAAATTCCAAGGTAGTATTAACAATGGTTTTGACAAGATCTTCTAAAGAAGTACCTGAGTTGTGAGTCACAGGTGGTGGCTCAAAAAGATCTTGTTGTTGTGTCCATGGTTGAGTGGAGACAGATTGAGCCCTTCTTTCCTGTTGAAATTCCAAAGTATTAGCAACAATAGTATTGATAAGGTCTTCTAAAGAAGTACCTGAGTTTTGTGGTGGGGTTGAAAAAGATCTTGTTCATGAGACCATGATTGATTGAAGCTCGATGGATGATTGTAGTTGGCATAAGGATCTATTTCTTGATAATTTCCTGAGTAGCCATAATTAGGATGATCCCACCATCCCTCATTGTAAGTGTTTGGAAAGGATCACACTGTTGTTGTTGGAACCCTTGTTGGCTTTGGTATCCTTCCACATCATTGGCTGGTTCAAAATTATCTTTTCGGTAGTATGGGCCACCAATTGGTTGGATGATCCATCATGAAGCACACTCCACACTGCCTTGATTGTTGAACATTACCCATGGCCAATTGTTGAACTAGGGAGGTGAGATTGGCTCGTCGGTTCTCAATTTTCATGTATGCCACCAACTCCTCAAGTGTTAGATTGCTCAATTCCATCGTGTTTTGCTCAAAAAATTGAAAAGAAAAAAACTATATGTACAAGAAAAATAAAATTAATTACAACTAAAAATAAGAATAAACCAAATAACTAATAAACTAAATAAAGCAATCCCCGACAACGACGCCAAAAACTTGATGCACTCAAAATAGTGTATCTTTGTTTAACCTTGCACTAAAAAGATCAACTATAAGTATAGTAGTTAGCAAGGGTCGAGTTCTCAGGGATTGGGTTTTAGTTTATAAATTATTAGTTTATAACTTAGATTCAAAGAAAACAAAGTAAAGGGGGATTTTTCAAATAATTTAAAAGTAAATAAAACAAGAAAAGTAGAAAACAAGTAAATAAGAAACAATCAAATATGAGAAAGTATAGTTAAGGTTTCATTCTCCACCACTAGACAATGTTAAGAATCAATTTCAGACCTATCAATATCAATTATCTATCAAAGTTAACAACCGTAGATAACAACCTCCCATGTTACCTCAATCCTTCCTTAGTTTGTCGTTAAGCAAGACAAACGCCACTAAACATCCCTAAATTTAATTTGACAGCAACTTTATTATGAGAAAGATAGGTTGATCTAAGCAACAAAAGCATAAACATGAATTGTTTAGCTTAGGTTATGTTCCACTTTGCAATTAGCGAAAATTTTAATATAATCATTAACCACAAATTGCCACTATTGAATAGAAATCGAGATAAGCTACGTATCAAAACTCCTAAACTAGTAGTAGATAATTATCAAGATCTATCTAGTTGCGCATCTAAACAAATCAAGACAACATCATAAACAATTATTATAGAACATAAGCAACTTTGATACAAAATTAATGATAGATAAATTATGAAAATCAATTACAAAACATGTCTAGGGCTTTGAAATCATCCTTAACCAAAGAAAAGAGTTTAGCCTTGCATAGGCATAGATAATATATACATAAGACTAAAAAGAAAATAAAAGAATGGAGAAGAAGAAGAAGAAAATTAATGATGATCATTAAGTCTCCTAAAAAAATGTATAGTTTGTGGCTCAAAAGATGAAATTTATAGAGCTTTAAAACCTTGGAAACCCTTTCTTGCTGATCAAGGAAGCTAGAAGGCAAAATAGTGCAAATTTGGCAATTTTTGGATTTTTTTGCATATTTGTCCAATTTTAGGCAACCCAACCGGCGCTGCAAGGCCAGCAGGCAACATTGCAGTGCTGACTTTCGATCTTTTGGGCTCTGCAGCGCCAGACTCCGGCACTGTGGCGCTGGTTGCTGATTTTTTGACGCACTTTCTCTCACTTCCTCGGCTGATTTGGATGAACATTTCTTGTCCGATTTGGACACGTAAACTACCGTTAGAAATTTATTCAAGTCAGCTTCAAAAGTCAAGAAGGAAGTTTCTTCAAATAAGGAATTTAACATCATGATTTCTTAGCAACAAGCTCCGGATGCAAATCTGCCTTCTTGCTTTGCAACCCGAAATTGATCTTTTTGACTCCCAAGTCTTCTTCCATATTGTGATTATGATTTTGTAAGCTCTTTACCATCATTATTGACATCTTTTCACTTCATTCTCTTAAATATACCTAGAATTCGAAAACATAATATAAATAATCAAAATAAAGATATAAGACATAACTAAAACTAAGAGTAGAAAGGGCATAAAATGTGTATTTTATGAGATTATTACATGTAAACCACGGACCTATGAAGCCTAAATCCTCTAGAACGCAATCGTCTAGTGCTTCCCAAAATGTTTCCATCTGACTCTCACGTCTTAAACCATCTCCATATTTTTCATGGGTCCACATCAACTCATTAAAGTCACCAAAACATAGCCATGGTTTGTCAGATTGGGCTGCTAAATGCCGTAGAATTTGCCAGGACTTTTCCCTGTGTCTTGCATCTGATTCACCATAAAAACATGTAATCCTCAAACTATGACTACTGAGTTCCATTTCCACCTCCATATCAATGTGATTTTTTGAATAACTCAAAAGTTTGAGATTGACTTCCTCTTTCCAAAACATGTCCAGCCTGCCTCGAGTCCCATCTACGCTCACACCAAAACTATATCCCATTCCACAATTTCTCCGAATCCGGTCAAGTTTCTTTTCATATAGTTTAGTCTCACATAAAAACACTAAATGGGGATCTTCAGTTTCCAAAAAGTGCCTAAGGCTCCTAACTGCTCGTGGGTTCCTAAGCCCACGGTAGTTCAAGCCTATACACCTCATTGATCCCGGTGGGACTGAACACCAGTCCTAGCCGATAATATGGATGAAACCACATCCCCCTCATCTAGCTCTAGAGATTTGCTACTTGGAAATTCAATGTCCATATCCTCAGAGCCATTACCATTCAAGACTGTCTTCTTCTTCCCATTACTGGTTCTGTTTCAGTCTGCGGCACAACATTACTTCGGGCTTTCTTTTTCCATGTAGCTTTATTTACTGTCAGCCCAGTACAATTGACTTGTTCATCAGCTTGTGTATCACTTGAAGCACATGTTGGAATTGCATTATTAGGTAAGAGTGGGCCCCGTTTATCTTCCCTGTGTGTCACAACAGAATCTTCAATTATGGTGTGTTGACTCTTTGGACCGTGGGTCCCATTTGCTTCAAATTGTTTTACAAGATTAGCCTGCTTCCTATTATCTGCATTTATCTTGCCTTAAATTATGCTATATGATTCCTTGCTCCTTTGAAATTCCTGAGATCTTGCTGATTTAGGGTCAACCTCCTGATTTGTTGCCTTAGAAAGGTTACCATCAAAATTCAAACTCCTTATCACCGAACTATCGCTCGTAGTGTCGTTTTCCATGCCAGAATCTTCCTTTCCTGCCATTGTTTGCTCGTTTCTCCTCTGCCTGGTGATTGGTTTCTTCCTATGTTCACCGATCAGCCCTATTAATCTTTTCCTCAACGGTGATGCTTGAAGCCAATCCCCGTATTGTCGGGACCCCTTCTCTTCACCATCTCCTCTGGGTGTATTCAGCTCACATTCCATATCACTATGTCCCAGTATACCATATTCATAGCAAAACAACGGTAATCACTCATATTTAATACGCCCATGAACAACATCTCCCTTTCCTCCATTGGCTAATGTAATGAACCTTCTAAGCAGTTGTGTTATATCAATATTCACACAAACCCTGATGAACCTTCCCCACCCTACTCCCTTTATATTGTTGTCAATGCTTAGTACCTCCCAATCTTATTCCCTATCGTTTCAGCAACAATTTTAGTCATCCACTTAAGAGGCAGATCATAAACTCGTACCCAGAATACTAACATTGTAAACCTATAATCTGTTGGACGCAGATTCCCATCATAGTCTATGAAGACTAGAAGATGTTTGTCAAAGGACCAAGGGGAACCCTCAAGAACCCTGTTCTTATCCTTCCCTAATCATACAACGCAGCGGAATTAAAATAAAACATAGAGATACCGAATCCCTCCATGGATCTGCCTATGAATTCAAAATGATCAGGCTATCAAGAACAGATAACAATAAAAATCTCATACCTCTATTTTGAAGATTGCTGAATCCTGAAGACAAATTCTTGATGTTCTTCTTCTTGTACACAAAGCTCACTTGTCGAAAACCAAAGTCGTCCAATTGTCTGACCTTTAACAGTAATCCACACAGGTGATCTGAAAGCCTTCACAAGGTTGAGATTATGTTTTGCCAAGACGATGCTAGTAGTCTAGGTTGTGAAAAAATTTTCTCCTCTACCTTAATTAGCTTAAAGAAAATGAAAGAATCGTATTCTCCCTTCTCTATAGGTGTTCGGCCGATTCTCATTTATTGGGGAGAGAGGCTCCGATTCAGGTATTCTTTTAGGGGGGAGGCGACAACAACATTAGCCTATATATAAGTAGGTTTAGTGTATGCCAATTCTTGGACTAACTGCACTAAAGCCCTTATACATATTATTAAACAATAAGCCCACAACACTTAATGAATATTTAATCTGGCCCAATCTCATTTTAATTTCATTAATCACCTTTTGTGTGTGACCCATTAGGCTCTTAACATGTTGGCAATAAATATAATAAATTTGATTAAGAATTTCCTATTTATATTTATAGATCATGAGCGGCATCTAGCAATGCATCATGACACCCAAATGCCAAGAGAGTCATCAAGCTTCGACTAGCCTTTCGTGTACAATATGTCTGTGTAATTCAATCCCTTCATCAAATATCCCGGGATAGGAAAGAGCATGGTTCAGTGTCTACTCGTAACCCATTCCATATTAGATCTGCAGCTTTAATATTAACTCCTTAAGTATTGCCTTGGCCAATGACTTCCATAAGTTAATATAAGCCAGATACATGTGAGATATGTCCCCTTAATCACTTGGGGTGATGAATCCTCTCTGGACCACTCAATCATCTTCGCATGCTTCATGTCATACCCAATAACACCCTACCATAAGCATCCTTGTGATTGGGAACCGTTCATGATGAAATCTAAGTATGACAGTTCACATAAAAGATGACCTGGTGTCACAAGTCAAAGGATTACTTACACTATTGACACGTGAAAGTATTTACCATAGACACTTGAGTGAAATACCAAATGGAACTCTTATAGCGGGTCATGTTTAGTGAACTTCTTCAACTAACAAGCACCCATATGTTATCTTCAAGTATCTCTATATTTTCAACCTATGAGATCAGTTGCATGCATCAAGTGCATAAAGGCTTAACATATGCCAGTCTTTGAGCATTGTCAATGCCCTGTCTTGACAATACAATGACCAGGAACAGTTTTAGAAACATGGCATTGATGCATAAGGATCCTCATAATTATAACTCCTTACAATTCCTTTGCAATGATTTTGTGTTTCATGGGCTTTATCTTCACAAGTGATTTATAACAATTATAACAAAACTTATGGATAAAGAAATACCTCAATTATAATTAATAAACTATAATATGCAATACATGAATATATAAATAGTGTCTTACAAGCCCAACTAGATTGGCTTGTAGGGCTTACACCAATAATCTCCCACTAGCACTAAAGCCAATCGCCCATGTACTTAAGCCCATGTCCTTCCATGTGACGTTTGTGTTTCTGCTAGGACAGAACCTTAGTGAAAGGATCAGCTATATTATCCTCTGTGGGTACCCTTTACATACTTATATCACCTCTTTGAATTATATCTCTAATCAAGTGATATTGCCGCAATACATGTTTGGATTTGTGATGAGATCGTGGTTCCTTAGCTTGTGCTATGGCTCCATTGTTATCACAGTAAAGTGATAATGGATCAACAATGCTTGGAACCAACCAAGTTCTTTAAATAACTTCTTGATCCAAACAACCTCCTTCGTTGCTTCAAACGAGGAGATATACTCGGCTTTGGTTGTTGAATCTATAATCATCTCTAGTTTGGAACTTTTCCAACTTACTGTACCAAGATTCAAGGTAAATATATAATTACACTGCAATTTACTGTCATCCTAATCAGATTAGAAGTCAGCATCTGTATAACCCCTAACTTGGAGTTCAGCCCCTCCATAGACCAAGAAAGTATCCATGCTAAACCTTTTAGCACCTTATCTATGTAAACGAATTAGGACAATTCAAGTAGCCTTTGCGATCTATCTCTATAGATCTTAATTCCCAGAATATATGCTGCTTCTCCCAAATCCTTCATGGAGAAATGTTTGGACAGCCAGACCTTGGTGGTCTGAAGCATGGGTACATCGTTTCCTATTAGCAATATGTTGTCGACATATAGCACTAGGAACACAACTGCATGTCCGTTTACCTTCATGTAAACACATAGTTTATCAGGATTCTTAATGAAACCAAGTTCTTTAATTGTTTCATCAAACCTAATGTTCCAACTCCGAGATGTTTGCTTTAGTCCATAAATGGACTTTTGCAGCTTGCATACCTTATTAGATGTGGCCTTGGATGAATAACCTTCAGGTTATGTCATATACACTTCCTCTTGCAAATTCCCATTAAGGAATGCAGTTTTTACATCCATTTGCCATATCTCATAATCATGGTATGCAGCAAAAGCAAGCATAATCCTAATGGACTTTACCATGGCAACTGGCGAAAAGGTTTCTTCAAAATCAATGCCTTCAACTTGATTATATCATTTTGCAACCAATCTGGCCTTATACGTTTGTATGTTGCCATCCATGTCTGCCTTTATCTTGTAGACCCATTTACATCCTATGGGTTTTATCCCTTGAGGTGGATCAACTAAAGACCAAACTTGGTTAACTTCTATGACATCCATTTCGGATTTCATGGCTTCTACCCATTTCTTGGAATTGATGTCCGACATCGCTTCCTTATAGGTAGTAGGTTCATTATCAATGGGCAAACCATCTCTTTCCAAAAGAAATCTATATCTTATTGGAGTTTGCCTCTCCCTACTAGACCTTCGGAGTACTTATGTTTCTTGAGCATTAGTCCGAGTATCCAATGCCTCGACCAATGGCTCAGGTTCCAAGGGAATGTTAGGTTGTGGTTCTTGTACTTTTTCAAGATCTACTTTACTCCCACTGAATCCTTCTAGTAGAAACTCTTTCTCTAGAAAAGCAGCCTGTTTTGACACAAACACCTTTTGATTAGTAGGACTGTAAAAGTAATATCCAACAGTCTCTTCAGGATATCCCACAAACTAATATTTTTCTGATCTAGCTCCCAGCTTATCAGAAGGTACTTGCTTCACATAAGCATTACATCCCAAAATCTTTAGATAAGATAAGTATGTCTTCATGTCATACCACATCTCATATGGTACCTTATCTACCGATTTGCTTGGAACCCTATTTAGAAGGTAAGCTGCAGTTTCTAAAGCATATCCCCAAAAGGATATCGAAAGGTTAGCCTTAGACATCATGGACTGAACCATGTCCAACAAGATTCGATTTCTCCTCTCGGACACTCCGTTATGCTGAGGAGTTCCAGGTGGAGTCCATTGCGATAGAATTCCATTTTTTGTCAAATGATACAAGAAATCATGGGTCTCTTCGATCTGATCTAAGAGCCATAATAATTTTTCCAGTCTGTTTCTCTACTTCAGCTCTGAACTCTTTGAACTTTTCAAAAGCTTCAGACTTGTATCTCATCATATACACATAACCATATTTAGAATGATCATCGATAAAGATTATGAAGTATGAGTAATTACCTCTAGCAGCTGTGTTTAGTGGCCCACATACATCTGAATGTATTAAGCCTAATAAAACACCAGCTCTTTCACCTTTTGCAGTTAAAGGAGTCTTGGTCATCTTACCAAGGAGACAACATTCACAAGTCCCATATGATTCATAATCAAAGGGTTCCAAATAACCATGTTTATGCAATTTGGAATTCCTTATCTCATTGATATGACCAAGTCTACAGTGCCAAATGTAAGTCTTACTTGGATCATCCTTTCTTGCTTTCTTGACATTTATATTGAACACAGGCATCTCTGGATCCAAAACATATAAACCATTATGTAATGTTGTCGATCCATAGTGAATGTCTTTAAGAATGATGGAGCAACTATTTCCCTTCATTCTTATCTCGAAACCATCATTAACAGTGAGGTATGAAACCGGAATGATGTTTCTAGACAATACTGGAACAAAGTAATAGTCTTTCAGTTCCAATTTCATGCCAGACAACAAAGATAAAGTACATCTTCCAACGGCCAATGCTGCAACTTTTGCACCATTGCCTACTCTTAGAACTACTTCATCTTTGCTCAACTTTCTACTTCCTTTCAACATCCTTATGTCATTACATAGATGTGAACTGCATCTTGAATCAATTATCCAGGAATTGGATTTAACAGTAGAAAGATTCAGTTCAATCACAAATACAGTCAACCCAGAAACTTCTATAAGTTCTTCTTGACTTGTCAAGTGAGCAACCTTCCTTTCATTGAGAACGCTTCTCAATCTTTTGTACCAACCCAAATATTTTGGACTAATGGCATTCATAATGCCGCACAGTGCAGTTAAAGTATTAACCATTTTCAACAACCTAATATGGAAAAAGTATATATTAGTTATATTCATGCATTTATACCAATTCAAGATGAGGTATTAAATCTCTTATTAGTTTTCCCACTAATTTTTCGAGATAATAGCCCTTACTATTATTCAAAAATCTCATCAAGGTATTTCTAGTGGGCTGAGATCCCTTTCAACATGGTGCAACCTTGAGTGACTTAACAAATTACAACAAGCCTAGTTGGGTAGATAACATATCTTATCAATTGCATCTCTATGCAACTCCCAAATCAGTTATGTGACAACTCTTTGTCTAAGCACATCATATGTGCTTCACCTAACTATGCCTCTAACACCATGCGCTCAAGTTTGACGCATCGGGACAACATGGCATTAGTTGAGTAAGACCCAACTTCATAACTCAAACATATTCGTACAGTAGTTGACCTTGAGTGACTCAACAAGCCTCATATTGGTAGAACTCTGGTTATCTTGTTATGATGATGGAAGGCAACTTTATCATGCGAAACATGTGACTAAATATTGTAATGAAGGATTTCCTTGTTCTTTATAAGTCTCATCATAATAAACATTCATAGCATTTATAATATCGCATAAAATAAATCTATAACATGCTTTCTACTTGGATGATTATGGACTTTTCTAATCTAATTTCCTTGAGCCATCAAAGGAAATTAGTTGGTCAAATTCCTAGGTGATTACATATATAGTCTTCAAAGCTTGCTTGTAATCTCCTTATCTTCATGGTGCTTATCTTCATCTTCAAGTTACAAAAATTATTCCTAGCTAATCCTAATTTTATACTTTGATGTAACTAATCACATTTGTAATAAAGAAACCTCAAGTTACATTTGAGGGGAATTAGGTGAGGAAAATTTTTTTACAACTCCAGAAAATGAGAGATAAGGTAGAGCATGCAGTCCCTATTTAATTTAATAATAACTATAAAAATAAATTCAACCATCCAAAATCATATTAGGTCTAAGTCCATAATCATCCCATACATTCACAAACTATTTATGAACATATAAATCATGCTTTAATCTCTAGTTACCATCATTGATTATATTGATCCATAATTTAATTCAAAGAAAATAATAAACATTTATTCTAATCTCATTAGAATAAATCCTAATCCAATTAGGATTATTTTCTTTAATTAAATTATTATCATATTAAATAATTTAATTTAATATTCATTTAAATTCTTATTTTGGTAATTTAATTAATTTAACAATATTACCATGGTTACTAATTCTTAGTGTTGTAGTACAACTAGGACACTACAACATTGGTAACTCAATATTCCTAAAATCCATAAGCTGTGAGAATCTGATGAAAGCGAAAACCCTAGCAAGGGAAGGCACAGGTTGTGGCTACCAGATGTAGCCGCCGCCTCCCTCTCTCCCTACAGGTTGTCTATTCGCTTTTCACAGCTTCCAACTTTTCAATGCCAAATCAATTTTATGATTTTTCAGGCTTGCCATGAACAATTATAAGCAATTTTAAATCCTAAAAATCATTAAACCATGCATTAAAAATTAGCCAAGAAAAATCTACAAGTTTTTCTCACTAAAATCACCAAATTTGCGTAAAGCAGACAAAACAGTTTCAATCGCTGCCAAACTTTCGCCAGTTGCATTAATCAGTTTAAAATAATTTTAAACCAATTAATCAACAAGAATTCACCATGATTAACTGCTGCCTTCACCGAAACACTACAAGTGCAAATTCTCACAATTCCGGTTAGTGACAATCGGATCAAAATAACTCAAAGAACAAAACAATTTTGTTAAAGGTAACAATCAAAGCATAGATCGTATAGGAATAACATAAACGAGGTTCTGATACCTCTGATGGGATTCAACTCATGCTCAAACAGAGATAATGTATAAGTTAATCAACAAGTTAAACATACAACGCAGCGGAATTAAAATAAAAGATAGTGATATTGAATCCCTCCATAGATCTGCCTATGAATTCAAAACGATCAAGATGTCAAGAATAGATAACAATCAAAATCTCATACCTCTATTTTGAAGATTCTCGAATCCTCAAGACAGATTCTTGATGTTCTTGTTCTTGTACACAAAGCTCGCTTGTCGAAAATCAAAGTCGTCCAATTGTCCGACCTATAACAGTAATCCAAACAGGTGATCTGAAAAGCCTTCACAAGGTTGAGATTATGTTTTGCCAAGACGATGCTAGTAGTCTAGGTTGTGAAAAACCTTCTTCCTCTACCTTAATTAGCCTAAAGAAAATGAAAGAATCGTATTCTCCCTTCTCTATAGGTGTTCGATCGATTCTCACTTATTGGGGAAAGAGACGCCAATTCAGGTATTCTCTTAGGGGGGAGGCGGCAACAACATTAGCCTATATATAAGTAGGTTTAGTGTATGCCAATTCTTGGACTAACTGCACTAAAGCCCTTATACATATTATTAAACAATAAGCCCACAACACTTAATGAATATTTAATCTGGCCCAATCTCATTTTAATTTCATTAATCACCTTTTGTGTGTGACCCATTAGGCCCTTAACATGTTCGCAATAAATATAATAAATTCAATTAAGAATTTTCTATTTATATTTATATATCATGAGCGGCATCTAGAAATGCATCATGACCACCTAAATGCCAAGAGAGTCATCAAGCTTCGACTAGTCTTTCGTGTACAATATGTTTGTGTAATTCGATCCCTTCATCAAATATTAGATCTACAGCTTTAATATTAACTCCTTAAGTATTGCCTTGGCCAAGGACTTCCATAAGTTAATATAAGTCAGATGCTTGTGAGATATGTCCCCTTAATCACTTGGGGTGATGAATCCTCTCTAGACCACTCATTCATCTTCATATGCTTCAAGTCATACCCAATAACACCCTACCATAAGCATCGTCATGATTGGAACCCGTTCGTGATGAAATCTAAGTATGACAGTTCACATACAAGATGATCTGGTGTCACAAGTCAAAGGATTACTTACACTGTTGACACATGAGAGTATTTACCATAGACACTTGAGTGAAATAGCAAATGGAACTCTCATAGCGGGTCATGTTCAGTGAACTTGTTCAACTAACAAGCACCCATATGTTATCCCCAAGTATCTCTATACTTTCAACCTATGAGATAAGTTGCATGCATCAAGTGCTTGAAGGCTTAACATATGCCAGTCTTTGAGCATTGTCAATGCCCTGTCTTGACAATACAATGACCAGGAACAGTTTTAGAAACACGACATTGATGCATAAGGATCCTCATAATTGTAACTCCTTACAATCCTTTGCAATGCCTTTGTGTTTCATGGGCTTTATCTTCACAAATGATTTATAACAATTATAACAAAACTTATGGATAAAGAAATACCTCAATTATAATTAATAAACTATAATGTGCAATACATGAATATATAAATAGTGCCTTACAAGCCCAACTAGATCGACTTGCAGGGCTTACACCAACACATAACTCCTTTAATGTTGTACGACCTCGAGTCTTACGTCGCCCATTATTATCAACTATGCAAAAAAAAAAACATAAGCAACTGCCCAACATTTATTGGTCAAAGTAAATTTTGTACTTTTACAATGTAACACTATACCTGTGTTCAAGTTAGTATGAACTAAACCTTCTGCACCCGTATTTCCAGATGGTAGGTTTGTGTTAATATCCATAGTAGAGGGATTAGGCGTATCCGAAGATGCACTCCAATGTCGCCCTCAACATCAACATCTGTCAATTTCGAATGGGTGTGAATGATATTCATACCCTTTAATCTTTTCTTCGGCATGCTATCTGCAACAATATTAAGTTAACAAAATTAGTCTAAGAATAAAATACTATAATTATCATGCAAAAATAAATAATGTACTAAACAATAATAATAAAATGTTCAAAGTATAAAATCATATTATATATACAGCAATTGTGTCAAAATAATCTTACTAAATTCAATATACTCATCAGGGTTCATAAATCTCTTAATCGACATTTTTGCGAACTCATTGAATTTTTGTACTGGTACTAGGGATATTTTCATCCAAGTTTTGACCGATAAAAAGCAAGAATTCAGTTTTTTGTTCAACATCATCTCTACATTGATCACCCATATCAAACAAGTCTCTAGGTGTGTTACGGAGTACAATATACCCATCCGCATCATTCAGATCTTCAGAATAAAAGACCTGTTTTACTTGAGATGAAAAAACATCGTCAATCAATTGTTGTCTGGTGTGAAATAATCGAGAGAAATTCACCATCGTAAATCTGAATTGATCTTTTTAACACCTCTAGCAGTATTCAAATCAGTCCAATCACATCGAAATAACACAACCTTTCACTTGCCATAATAATCCAGCTCAATAATATCATTGTAGACACCTAATTTTGTCCGGACCACTAAAACAAGTATGTTTTCTTCCTAAATTAATGTTTCAGAATGTAAAAAGACTTTTTTCATCCTGCAGGTGGTACTTCGGGACTTAGTCTAAGAAGGCGAGCAGAAAAAGTCAAACTTGAAAAAGTCAACCCCAAAAAGTCAACCTCGAAAAGTCAACTACTCAACCCCCTTTCAAAATCAAGATTTGAAGTTCAATTTAAAAATGGCGAAAGAATTTTGATAATCTGAGGTCTATATCGAAAGATATGGAGTTCGAAAGTTGGGTTATGGAGATTTAGTAGAAAGGAAACCCTAATCCGGGAAATTTGGGGAAAAGTGCTTAAACGATCGAATTGGTCAAAATTGAAGGTTCTAAATGAAAGATAAGCACTGACTAAGGGTAATAGAGAAGCCACTTGAAAGAAAAACTGAAAGAAAAGTCAATCCGGAAGAAAACCGAGAATTAGGGTTTTTGATGGATTTTGATAAAATTGGGAAGAATTACAGAAATGGCCTTAATCGAATGGATTAAAGCATCTAATGGATGAGGAGTGATTAAAAAAGGATAGCCCAAGGCTCAGTTTGAAGAAAATCTGAAAATCAGACTTGTTCTGAGCAAAACCGGGTTTTGAAGGTAAAAAGGCAAAATTAGAAAATTTGGGAAAAATAGCAAATGAACTCCAAAAATTCTGAAAAAGTGCAAATCTCATTCTTAAATCATTTCAAAGAGATTGGCGAAAGAAAATCTTGATTCGGAGTTCATTTTCGAAATGGCCAAATCCCGGGTCTCTTATGCAGAAATTCAAGAAGATAAATCCCGAAAAAATAGCAAATGAACTCCAAAAATTCTGAAAATTTGCAAATCTCATTTTTAAATTATTTGGAAGAGATTGGAAAAAGAAATCTTGATTCGTAGTTCGTTTACAAAATGGCCAAATCCCAGGCCCCCTATGTAGTAATTCAAGCAGATAAATCCCGAAAAAATACCAAATGAGTTCCAAAAATTATGAAACTTCTAGATCACACTTTTAAATTATTTGGAAGAGATTGGTGAAGAAAAATATGGATTTGGAGCTCGTTTAAAAAATGGTAAAGTTTGGGGGCATAAAAGGGCAATTTTAGAAGAAAAAATCCAAATAAATAGCAAATGGACTCGGAAAATTTAGAAAACTTCTAGAATTCAATTTTTTATTATTTTGAAAGTATTGAAAAAATAAAATTTGAATTTGGAGTCATTTTGCCATTTATTTATGTTCGGGGGCAAAAAAGTCATTTTACCCAAGAAATCGAAAAGGGCTTCTCTTGCCTTTTAAAAAATGAAACATGGGCTGGAAGAAAAGGGGCTGGCCGGCCAAGGCCCAAGGCTAGGTAGATAGTTTCTGATTTTTTAATCAAAAGGCCAACAATGAAGAGTTAGTTAGTTATTTTTTGATCAAGCCTTTGCAAATAAGCCACATGGACCAATGCATGAAGAGTGAGAGTGTCAACATGATGGCTTAAGATTCTTGAACAACTGTAATTATGGATAGTTGATGGCCTAATCTAAGGGTGATAATTTCATGTTTTAAACATCTTGTATCAATAGCCTTTGGATGAAAATTGGTTGATGGAAAAATGACAACATCCTAGCTACCAATGAGGCCATTCGGCCACACTACAAGGGAGGGGTCTCTCTTTCATTTTTAGATTATTCACTCTCTATTCTCTCTTGGTTTTGGCTGATTTTCTCTCCATTATTGAAAAGCAAAAAGAAAAGTTTAGAAAAGAAAAAAAAAGTTAGAAGAGAAAAAGCTTAAAAGATAGCTTCTAGAGGTTGCTTTAAGCACCATACTCTTTCACTTTCCTTGATTTTCCATTCTTGATTTGCTATTTTGATCACTATTTTGGTGAGTTTTTTTTTATTTTTCTTTTAAAATAAGTGTTTTTAATGTTCTTCTTTAAGTGCCTTGTTCATTCTTTCTTGTAAAAAGCTCTTGAAAAAAAAAAATTCCTTTGTTTTTGGAGTTGGCCGAATGGTCTAGTGTTTTTTAGAGTTGCTATTTTGCTTTGTTATTTCATGTTATTCTTGATATTTAATAAGTTTTGATACTTTAAATCTTCTTCTAATACATAAACTTGAAGCTTGTTTTAATGTGGTTGCTTGCTTATTTCCATTTTTGAGTCTATTATCATGTTTATTTTACTATTCTTGCATTTTTGATTTTCTATTTTCAAAATGTTTAAGTTTGTTTATGTTTTATATTTTGTAATCTATGTGTTTGTGAAAATGCTTGTTGGTTTTCATGCCTTTACTTTATATTTGCATTATTTGAGTGTTATTCTTTAGCTAAGCATGTTAGTATATCATGTGTTTGTGAAAATGCCATGCTCATTTTGAACATAAAGACATTCGGCCATCTCATTTTGTTTGCTTTGTGTGTGTATTTTTGTTATGTTAGTTGATAGGTTTGCATTTTCATGATATTTGGTTGAGTATTTTGTTTAAGCATGCCATGTGTTTGTGTTATTGCCATGCATATTTTAGGTTTAGGATTGGTTTGTTTTGCCATGCATATTCATGCATTTTAGACATAGGTTGCATTAAATGCCATGCAAGTTCATTTAGGTCTAGGTCATTTTATTGATGCCATGCATTTTTCATGTAATTTAGGTTTTAAATCATGCATTTCATGCATCATATTTGCTGTATTTTTCATGCATTTCATGTCCTTGCCACTTGACTCATGACTTAGGCCAACAAATGGCTCAAAGTCATGCTCTCTTGAGCATACTTGTGGAAAATTAAAGAGTTGTCAAATTGATTATTCTACCTTTGTGATTTTTTTTTTTTACTTTAGCCAATTTTGTTCTAACTTTTCAAAAGTGTTAGCTACTGTTTGTTAGTCTTTTAAAGAGTCTCTAATATTTTTACTTTGATTTTTAAATGATTTTATCAAAGGCAAAAGAATATGTTTTGGCAAAACAGTTTTTTCACCAAATACTCGTACTTTCTCGATTTTTTTTGTATAGTCATTCTTAATCAGAAAATTAAGCAGATTTTTTCCCGTGTATTTTTACATGTTCTGAGTCTCTAATATTTGTTTTAGATTTTTTTGAATTAATAAAAATAGGGTAAAAAATCGTGGTTTAAAACTGGATAGTGGAGTCAGAATTGAATTTGAAGGAAAATCATTTTTCTGTTTTGGTTAAGTTACTTAGAGGGGGCTGATTAGGAAGTTTAGCTACTGACTTAGGATAGTTTCTAAGCCTTTTTAAACTCTAAAAATGATTTTTTAAATCTCGAATTGAGGGTGGTCAAGTTAGGGATTTTAAACTTAGGAAATTAGAGCCATTTAAAAAAGGTTTAGCTAAGTTTTTATTTTTAATCTAAGCTTTTCAAAAATTGTTTTCAAACAATCACAAAGTATTTTGATTTTAGAAAATCTAATTTGATATATTTTCCTAAGGTAGTCGGATATCTTTTTAGATATACGGATTTCCTTAATTAAAGGAAAAAATACATTCTCATGCATTACATTTTCCATATTCATGCATATTATATTATATGTAATTTTTGCTATGTTTAATTTTCATGATGGTGTTATTATCTTTGATTTAAATTTTTGATATTATAATATTTGTTATATGGTTTTGAATATTTCATGATATCCTATGCTTTTTATTTAGTTATTTTTGTCATATTATTTAGCATATACTATGTTCATGCATTATTATTTTTATTTTTTGTTTCCATGCATATTATATGATAGCATTGTTTTATGTTTCATGTCATTTAGATTATATGCCATATCATTTATATTTGCCATGTCATTTAAATTATTTCATTTCATATAGAATATATTATGTTACCTAGGTCATTTCATTTCATATAGAATATATCATTTTACCTAGGTCATTTTATTTCATTTAGAATATATTATGTCACTTAGGATATTTTATTTCATTTAGAATATATCATATGACTTAGGATATTACATTTCATATATAATATATTATGTTACTTAGGTCATTTCATTTAGAATATATCATATAACTTAGGATATTTCATTTCATTTAGAATATGCTAAGACATTTAAATTATATCATATCATTTAGGTTGCATTATATTATTTAGACTTTGCTATGTCATTTTAATTATGTCATACATATTCAAATTCATATTTTTTAAAATGTTTTCAAAAAGATAATGATTTTCAATATTATAAAGATATTCTCGAGTTAAAATAATTCATGAATTCTCTACCCGGTTTGCTAGGGAGGATATCATCAATTATCATTAATAACGGAATATCTTCTTTAAAATGAGAATGATTCGGAAAGTTTTCCAAACTAAAAAAAATTCTATATTTTGCCACGTTTGTTGGGGAATATAGGAAAATTTTGAATTTATAAATTCCGGATCATTTTCAATTAAAAATGGAATTATTTTTCTATAAATTGGGAATTAACTTGAAATACTAAATTTAAAACTGACTCTTTACCGAGACTTGAGATAACACACGATTAATAAGGTACTGTTTTATACGGGCGTTGTGGGGGTGCTAATCCTTCCCCACACGTAACCGAGTCCCGTACCCGCTTCTTTGATTTCTCTGGTTTAAAACGCAGACTTGAAATTGGTTTTAAAAATGTTTTATTTAGTTTTAAAATATTTTATAAAACCGGTTTTAATAGGTGGCCGATCACACCTAGCTAAAAAAGATTGGTGGCGACTCCATATCTTTTTCAAGGTCATTTTCAAAACCTTCATTTTTCAAGAGGAATTAAGTCGACTTTTCATCGATTTTTTTTTTAATGTCACGCTTAACGAATAATAAAGTCTTGCAATGAGACTTGTTATTTTTTAGGTTGCGACAGCTTGACGACTCCACTGGGGACATTAGAGAGTCAGGCCTAGAATTAGTTGTGTTATCAAAGTCTCGATTTTGTTGGTTTAATTGGTATTTAATTCCCATATTTTGTTTTTTAAAAATAAGGATAATTTCAAAAATAATAAAATGTTTTTAAATATGTCCATATTCATGTGCATACATATTATAATTGTTCTCTGGTTATTTTGGTGCATATATTCATTTATTGATTAATTGATGACTTATGTTGTTTAATCTTGTTGGGGTATTTAGAATAAGAGATGTAGAATAGGTAGTGAAAGGTTTGTTATTTCTCCTCACACACTATACGTGCATTTGCATATCATGAATCCTATACCCAGGTTCGTCCTTTTAGGTGGGAGCAAAGTAACTAAGCCTTCGTGATTAACAATCCGTATGGGCTAGTGAAACACTTTCGGAGTACTAAATTACCTAAGCCTTCGTGATTAACAATCCGCATGGGCTAGGGAAATAGACTCTAACGAATTGAACCCGCTTTTATCGGGGTGCCTTACTAGCCTTCACCGGAGACAGTGAGGAACAATTCGGGGCTTTTAGAACTAATTCACCTTCATATAGTAAAACTAGGCGAAGCCATGCCGAATTTCCAATTAGATTTCCTGAAGTTAAGAACACATGGAGGAATATTTCCAATCCTTTTACCTTCTATTCTACTTTTCGAATAAGTTTATTTTTTCGGACAATGATGAACATATATCACAATGCCCGTAATAAGTGTTGGTATTTCGTCCCAGGGTTGTTATAATGTCGAAATTTTTTTGGCATCCTCAGGGATAATTATTGTTTTGAATTATATGTTTTTTTGTATTATTCGAATTTATTCCCGTTACTAATTCATTTCCTTTTTGTTGTTGTTTTTTTCTTCTTCTTTTTTTGCATTCTTGTCATCATTTTTTGCACATGGAAGGTTATTGGTCTCGGGATAATATTCAACCAAAGGGCTTTCATGGAGCATCAAAGTGTCTCAGTGGTCAAGAAGCATTTAGAGGTTAGGAAACAGTCCGAGAAAGGTCAGCAGGATAATGGGGATTGTTTGAAGATGTGATATGTGTCAGCATTGCCAGCCGAGGTTGATCTTACTATCAGGCAAAATAATCTCCGGGAATTGATGGATATATGGAATTAGTGGGACATATCAGAAAAAGAAGCATTCACTCAGACTTATGGGGACATAGCACTGCTAGTTCAGGTTAAGGTCAGTGGTGAGGTAATTCGGGCTGTGGTGCAATTCTGGAATCTCGCTTATCGGTGTTTTACCTTCAACCGAAAGGATATGACTCCAACTATAAAGGAATATTCAACCTTGCTGCATATTGAGAATGTTATTCCGACCGTATTTATTTGAAGGATACAAAGATGCCGGGTTTCAAGAAAAAAAAATGTCTAAAATTCTAGGAGTGGAAAGAAATTGGGCCGAAAACCATGTTGTCCGAAAAGGGGTAAGCTACTGTATATCATGGGATATTTTACAGACCTTAATCCATAGCGATTCAAGTAAGGTGACAATTAGGAATATTTTTGCTTTGGCTATCTATGGTTTAGTTATCTTCCCAAAGACATTAGGGTATGTGGATGTGGCGATATTTGATGTTTTTGAGAGGCTTGAGCAGAGGATAAACCCAGACCCGACAATTATAGCAGAAACAATTCGATCCTTGAATTTCTATAGAAGGGAAGGAAAAGGGAGTTTTATAGGTTGTATACAGCTTCTTTACATTATGGGTTCAGAGCCATTTTTGTAAACAGGAGAATTTCTCTCTTCGCTCATATTGGAAGTCTTTTGCACTAATTGGTGTATTTCTTAAGAGAGATTGGCTTGAAAATAGGACTGAGGAACAATGGATCAACATATTCCGGAATGTCAGGGCTGAGATGATAATTTGGAGAGCTCCATGGATAGCTTCTATGCCGACATTGTACAAGTGCGGAGATAAAGCTTCTGTTCCATTATTAGGAGTACGGGGAGGAGTGAGCTATGCACCACTGCTGGTACTAAGACAATCGGAATCCCGTCAGTTTACTCCTATGACCCATGACCTTAGTAATTTGGAATTTGCTTATGGAGAAGATGGATATTCGAGAAATGTACGTGAGATTGTAGTAGCATGGAAGGAAATTCATCGGGTGGAGGTAGTTAGATATGCCGACATCGTCACACCTGATTACCTGACGTGGAGGGAATTAAGGTTAATGATATGTTGTTGACATCAGATGGGGAAGAAGTTCGCCACCCAAGGAAGCGTCATTGGAGTTAGAAATTGCAAAGGCAGAATTCGAAAAAAGAAGGCCCAAATGAGTAAAGAAATTGCCCGATTGCAAGAAGAGCTTGAGGATATGAAAAGTAGGGAATCAGCCCGAGAAAGAGAAAAGAAAAAGATCAAGAGAGAAGGGACACTGCTAAAAGCGATATTCATGAATTACACTTGGAGAACAAGAGGTACCCTTTCGAGCTCAGATTCGAGGGGACTCTCAAGACTTCCGGGGAATGGGACCAAGAAGTCAAAAACCTCAAGAAAGAGAAGAACTATTGGACAGAAAGAGCAAAGCACGAGGAAGCCCGAGCCAATCAACTGGAGAAACAAGCTAAGAAAAGCTTACATGGTGATGCTTCTGCTGACATGTCAAAGGGCCGTGAACAGGTAGGGGTCAGATTGAAGAGCAAGGCAATCAAAAGAGGATAGTGAAAAAGGTCCAAGATCCGAGAGAGTTACTATAAGAACAGTGTTTTGTAATAGCATTTTTAAATTAGAATAGACAGATTATCAGATTGTCTTAAGCAGTGACCTTTTCTTTGATGTATTTAGTTCCAGGAAATCAATGAAAGACCGTTTGGTTGGAATTAGCCCAAGGCCAATACTTTTAAAAGCATTCATCATTCATTTGTTCTTTAATTTATATATTTTGTTTGTTCATTCATTTATATTTATAATCATTCATTCATTTATTCTTTATAAATTGTTCATATACTTAGTCATTTATTTGTCCATTCATTTATTCTTTATAATTAGTCATTCAGGTTCATACATTTAGTCATTTACTTATTTGTTCATTCATTAACATTTAGTCATTTATTCATTCATTCCTTTTTATAAAATAAAATAAAAAAAATGTGTCAATAATTTCTAATCCATGGTTTTTAAAACTAAAGGTACAATTGGTTGCACTCAGAAAGAATCAAATTTTCGACACCCCTACAATACTCGATCTCCAGCAAGAGCTATAGAGAACGATCAGCTTGCTAGAATTGAAATGATGGAAAGAATTCAAAAAGAACTGTAGGAACAATTGGCTAAGTCTCAAGAGGAGTCACGAGAACAAATAACCAAACTCATGGAGATGATGAGTACCATGATGAGGCAAAAATGGCCAGGAGAAAATTCAGTTACAGGAATGGGGGCAGTAAACTAGGAAGATCGACTATAGGTAGTACAGAAGAATGGCCAGAAATCCCAACCTATGGGAAGTGAACTTCCGACTGGGGCAGCATCCTATATTTACATCCAACCAGCGGCCGAAGCACAGAATTTTGGTCCTAAAAAGGGTAATATTGGGGTTGATCCAATTGATGTGGACATTTCAGACTTTGAAGAAATGGCTGAAAAGGAAAAGGCAAAGATGAATGAACTGAAGAGGGTTGAAACGGCAGAATCCCAAAAAAAATATCAGTTGCTAGAGGAAAGACTAAGGGTAGTTGAAAGAGCAGAGCTATTTGGCAGTCTAGCTGCCAAAGAGATAAGTTTAGTGCACGGTCTGGTGATTCCTCCAAAGTTCAAAGTACCAGACTTTGAAAAATATAACGGAACTACCAACCTATTAGCGCATCTGACCATGTATTGTCAGAAGATGATCGGACATGATGAAGACGAAAAATTTCTCATTCACTGTTTCCAAGATTCCTTGATAGGGTCCACAACTCGATGGTATAACCAGTTTACCCGTTCTAAGATCCGTTCCTAGATGGATCTAGCCAAAGCTTTCATGGAACAGTATAAGCATGTGACAGACATGGTGCCTAACCGTCTAACTCTCCAAAACATGGAAAAGAAAGCTACTGAAAGCTTTAAAGAATATTCTCAGAGACAGAGACCTGGCTACACAAGTGCAACCCCCTTTAACCAACAAGGAGACTATAGTGCTTTTCATCAACACCTTGAAAGCATCTTACTATGATAAATTGGTGGGAAGCGCCATCAAGGACTTTGCAGATATGGTGATATCTGGGGAGATGATAGAGTCTGCTATTAAGAACGGGAAAATGGAAGGGGGTGAGTCTACTATCCTGAAGAGAGTTTTCTCTGCAAAGAAGAAGGAGAAGACACATGCAGTCAGTTTTAATCAATACCCCTATACACCTCCTACAGCATACACACCTCCCAGGCCTTATACACCTACTACATCTTATGCTCCTCCGACACCTTACACACCTTACCCGGGGTATAATCCTTACTACCCCAATGTGAACCACCTTACTCAAAATCCATTCCCCTATACCAATATACCACAACAGCCGTTCCCAACTGGTATATCTCCACAAATAACCTTTACTCGAAACACAGTCCCAAACACTCAAGGTCCCGTGCGCAATGACTATCGTTCACCAAGGAATGATCAAAAACCCCAGTTTGATCCCATTCCTACCACCTATGGTGAGCTATATCCTAAATTACTACAAGGCCAACTTGTCGCGCCCGTATATCTTAAACCTTTGACCCCACCATACCCAAGATGGTACAATGCAAATACCAACTGCGCATATCATGCAGGAATTCAGGGGCATTCGACAGAGGATTGCATTGCCTTCAAAAAGAAAGTCCAAAGTTTAATCAATATCGGAGTAATCCTAGGGCCAAGATTGGAGGAGAAACAGTGAGAATTTCATCCAAGGGTTAGAGGGCCATTCGGCCAAGCCATTAGAGGGGGGTTGGTTTCATTTTTCATAAGTTTTTTTGGATGAAGTCAGTTGCTAATTTAGCAAGAAAAAGGTTTTGAAAGAAAGAAAAAAAAAAGGTTTTCAATAGGAGAGCTTGAAGGTAGTCATCTCTACCAAGCTCTAGCATGGTTTCTTCTTGTTTTCTATGTTGATTTCTTGATTTTCTATCTTGTTTTCCTACTACATTTTTCATAGAAATAAAGTTTTTTAAATGTTTACTTAAGTTTTCATCTCTTCTTCTTCATCAAAATGGTTGAAAACAAATTTTTTTTTATATATAGTTCTTGCTTTGGCCGAATGTGGCATGTTTGTTGGCCTTGGTCTTTTCTTTTTTCTTCCTTGCATGTTGTTGTGGGAAAAATGATTTTTAGAAGGTTTGTTTAGAGTATTTTATATTTTGATTTTTTTACAAAAAGATGAAGCAAAAAAGGTTGAAATGGCTACATGATCTTGGCAAGACCAAGTGACCATGGTTAGGGGAAAGGCTATACCCATTTTTACCTACATTAAAGCTCACCTTAATTTTGTTGTTTAGCATGGTTTATTTCCTGATTTTTGAAATGGAAAGGCTTCATGATCTTGGCAAGACCAAGTGATTATGGTTAGGTGAGAGGCTATGCCCATTTTATACCAACCATGGAGTTTAACTTTCCTTGTTTTATTTACTAGTTTTGCTTGTTATTTGCTTTGCTTTGCATGTCTATGTTTAATTTTATATATGTTCTTTACATTATTTTCTATGCTATATTTGTTTCTATATTTCATTTCCATGCTTGATTTTTCCTTGTAGATTCGGCCCTTGTGTTCATTTGAGTCATATTATGCATTTTTTTCATATATCATGTCTTATATCATGTCTTATATTATAAACATGTTTGCATTTTTATATTTTATCATATGGCCATTCGGTTACTCTATGTTGCTATGCCTTGCATGTGCATTTTCATCTTTCTTCTTGACTTGTTTGCATCTCCATACCATGAGCTTGTGCATTTTGATTTTAGTATGTCATATGCTTGTGAAAATGTCATGACATTATGCATCTTGATATGATTTGTCATGTACTTGTGCCATTTACTAGATAGGATTGCATTAGAGTATCATGTGACCATTCGGCCTTTTCATGCATTCCTTGCCTTGCCTTGTCATGCATTTGCATTTTGTTTAGGTAACATGCTTTGCATCATCATATCTTGAAATTGTGTATTAGTTGTTGTTTGTTCCAGCATTAGCATTAGGTTCATTGTTCATTGTATGTTCATAGTATTGCTATGCATTTTCATTACATTTTAGGTCTAGGCTATATTGGTATTGCCATGCATATTGGGTCTTAAATCATATTGGTATTGCCATGCATTGCTATGCTACTTAGGTATTAGGTTACATTAGCATTTTCATGCATATTCATAACATATTAGCTCCAAGTCATATTTGCATTATCAAGCATTGCATGCATATTAAGTTAGGATAGCATTTATTGCCATGCAAACTCTTGCTAGACATTTAGGTTATTTTAAATTGTCATGCATTTCCTTTACCATTTATGCTTTAGACCATGCATTTCATACATTTCATTTGTTGTATGTTCATGCATTCCATGTCATTGCCACATGATTTATGACTTACGCCAACCAATGGCTCAAACTCATGCTCTCTTGAGCATACTTGTGGAAAATTAAAGATTTGTCAAATTGATTATTCTACCTTTGTGATTTTTTTTACTTAGCCTATTCTTGTCCAAGGTTTTAAATGTTTTAGCTACTGTTTGTAGGTCTTTAGGAGAGTCTCCAACAATTTTTACTTTGATTTTTGAATGACTTTATCAAAGGCAAAAAATGTGTTTTGACAAAACAGTTTTTTTTCACCCAGTACTCGAACTTCTCTGATTTTTCTGGGCAGTCATCTTTAATTAGAAAATCAAGCCAAATTTTTATCGTATAGTTTTACATGTTCTGAGTCTCCAGTATTTTTTTTAGATTTTTTCCCTCACTCGAACGGGTCCCCCCACGATCCGGGATCACGTATCGACAGCTTGGCGACTCCGCTGGGGAATTTTTAGAGAGTCAGGCCTAGAATTAGTCGTGTGTTATCAAAGTCTTGGTTTTGTTGGTTTAATTGGTATTTAATTTTAGTTCCCATATTTTTTAAAATAAAGGAGAATTTTGAAAATAATAAAATGTTTTAAATATATTCATATTCATTCACATGCATTTTATTATTATTTTCTAGTTATTTATTGTTGTATATTATAATTGCTTGTTGGTTAATGCGTTACACTATTCTTGATCTTTGTTTTAATAAATTGTTGGGGTATTTAGGAAAAGGGGTGTAGAATAGGTGGTAAAAGGTTTGTTGTTCCTCCACACACACTCACTTGCATTTGCATAACATGAACTCTCTACCCGGGTTTCGTCCTTTTAAGTGGGAGTAAAGTAACTACGCCTTCGTGATGATCCTCCGTATGGGCTTAGGAAAATATACTCTAACGAATTGAACCCGCTTTTATCGGGGAGCCTTACTAGCCTTCACTGGCGACAGTGAGGAACAATTCGGGGCCTTTAGAACCGATTCACCCTCATATAGTAAACCTAGGCGAAGCCATGTCGGATTTTCATTAGATACACCGAAGATAGGAACACATGGAGGGACATTTCTAAACCTTTTGTTACCTATTTTACACTTTGAATAAGGGTTGTAGATTGGGCAACGATGTACATACATCGCCCGTAATAAGTTTAATATCCCTCTCTGAAGGTATCGTGATGCCTAGATGAGTCAATAATATTAGGGCAAGTGTTCACTAGCTTTTTTTATAAAAAAAAATTGAAAATATCAAAACATTCTTTTTCAAACATTTTTGCATTTTTCATATTTCATGCATGTGTGAATAGAGCATGTACATTTATCATTGTATTTTTGATCTCATTCTTTGCAATAAACAGTTGGTAATAATAATCTCATTTGGTGATTTCATAAACCGGTAGTGTTACATGAACATTTGCATTAAAAATAAGCTAAAAAAATCGTGTATCAAAATTGGACAGTAGAGGCAGATTTGAATTCAAAAGAGAAATAATGGTGAATTTGGCTAAGGCATTTAGAGGGGGTTCATTAAAAGCATTAGCTACTGTCTTAGGGTAGTTTCTAAGCCTTTTTAAACTTTAAAAATGATTTTATAAATCTCGGATCAAGAGTGGTCAAGTCCAGGATTTTAAACTTAGGAAATTATAACCATTTTAAAAGGGTTTGGTAGGGGTTTTAATCTTAATTCAAGTTTTTTTCCTCAAAATTATTTTCAAACAATCACAAAGTTTTGTTTTTAGAAAATCTAATGTGACATATTTTCCTAAGGTAGCCGGATATCTTTTTAGATATACGAATTTCTTTATTTAAAGGAAAAAATACATTTTCATGCATTGCTTTTTTCATGTTCATGCATTGTATTTAATATGTGATTTTTGCTATGATATTTTCCATGGTATTATTATTATGATGATCTACATTTTATGATGTTATATTGTTTGCCATATGATTTTGAATATTTCATGCTATCCTATATTTGTATTTAGTCATTTATTTTTGTCACATTATTTAGCATATACTATGTTCATGTATTTTTATTTTATTTTCATGCATATTTTATGATAGCATTATTTTATGTTTCATGTTATTTCATGTCACTTAGATCATATTTCATGTCATTTTGGTTATATTATTTAGAATATGCCATGCCATTAAATTATGTCATATCATTTAGGTTGCATTTTATTATCTAGACTTTGCTATGTCATTTTATTTATGTCATACATGTTCATATTTTTTTAAATGTTTTGAAAAAGATAATGATTTTCAATAAAAATAAAGATATTCTTGAGTTAAAATAATTCATGAGTTCTCTACCGGGTTTGCTGGAGGGATATCATCAATTATCATTAATAAAGGAATATCTTTATTTGAAAAAACGAGAATGATTCGGAAAGTTTTCCGAATAAATAAAAATTTCTATATTTTGCCGATTTTGTCGGGGAATATAGGAAAATTTTGAATTAATAAATTTCAAATAATTTTCAATTAAAAAATGAAATTATTTTTCTTTAAATTGAGAATTAACTTGAAATACTAAATTAAAATCGACTTTTTTACCGAGACTTGAGATAACATACGATTAATAAGGTACCGTTTTATATGGGCGTTGTGGGGTGCTAATCCTTCCCCACACGTAACAGAGTCTCGAACCCACTTCTTTGATTTTTTTGGTTTAAAACGCATACTTGAAATTGGTTTTAAAAATGTTTTAATTAAATTAAAAATATTTTATAAAACCGGTTTTAATAGGTGGCCGATCACACCTAGCTAAAAAAAATTGGTGGCGACTCCATGTCTTTTTACGAGGTTGTTTTCATACCCTCGACCTTTTATTTCAATCTAGAGGAATTAAGACGTTTTTTTTCTCTGCTTCTGTTTCCCCTCACTCGAACGGGTCCTTGCGACAAAGATCACTTATCGACAACTGCTATTCAAAAACAGTTTGTAACTTGAGGCTAGTTAGACTAACTTGGTTTTAGCAATTTAGCTGTTAGATTGGCAATACTTCGATCGTGCGTTATCCTACATAAAGTTAAAACTCATGGATGCCCAAGATATTAGAAAATGTTGAAACCCTCCTCAATTAATTAATAATCCTTACAAATACAATGCAACAATTATGTTTCTTTTATATTAATGAATATCATTTTGCATTTTGATTAGTGGTATAAACGAGTCTGTCATAACGAACTTGTAATCACCAGACGTGGAATGTAAGTTTAAAAGAGTTGTCACCTATCTTTTTTTGATTAGATATTGATTGACCGCTTGAGAAAACATATCATTTTAATAAAATTTTAAAATTAATTATGATTTATTAAAAATATAATTTTTTGTCTGCGCAAACAAAAATTATATTCGGTAGTACAGTTATGTGTGGGGAAGGATTAGCAATCAACTACGTCCGTTTAAAAAGCAGTATCCATTAATCACGTGTTATCCTTGAGGTGTTCATGAGTCGGGTCGGTCCTAAGTATGGTATGAACACCACATATACTTATCCAAACCCAACTCAACTCGAAATATAGATCTCAAATTCTGCTTAAGCCCACCCATATTGTAAATAGGTAGTCAAAACCCGTTTAAGCCCACATATATATTTTTTTTTTCTAAAAAAATTAAACAAATATGTCATTTTTTATTTAATTTTTATTAATTTTATCCCTTTTTTTATTAAGTTCTAAAATATAGATAACTTAACATATTTTTAAATGTTTACACTACAATATTATATATATTTATTCTTTATATGATATAAATTACATAATATATATAAATATAAAATAATATATTTTTTTATATAAATAAAAAACGAGTTGGGATCGAGTGTTGATTGTTAGAGCCAAGGCCCATCCTATTTTCTAAACGGACCTCATTTTTTTGTCTAAGGCCATATTTTGGACCTAATATTTTTGTCCAAATCCTCCCAAATATTGGGCAGGCCTTCGGGCTTGGGCGGGTAGCCTGACCCTTGAACATGTCTAGTTATCCTTAAAAAATGATTTTAATTTTGATATCCAAAGATAATTCCCTTAGCATCTTTTATTAGAATCTTTTTAGGTTAAACCTTTTATTCAAGAGGAAAATGAAAATCTTTGACGTTGGAAAATTTGTCTAAATTTCTCAGCATCTAGACAGAATTTAAAAAAAAACATCTCCCTCCATATAAGAATTTTCATAATAATCCACCAAATATGAGATAAAAAATCCTTTGCAAAAACATAATTACTAGGAGCTCTTCAACGTCTAAGCAGAGTACAAAGAATCATTTTTACTAAGGATATTATCTCATTTTCTTTCACAAAATCTTGATTTTTATTTCATAACATGTTATGCAGTGAGCAAGCGGTATAAAGTTCAGGACAAATAATCACACATAGATGAATGGACATTGATAAAAAAAAAAAAAAAAACACATGAAATAATATGCATGACAAATTTATTTGATTTTAAATTTTTTTTTATTTACTTATTTATTTTTTTGAGAATAAAATAAGAATCTCGGTGTGAGGAACTCCATTTCTCAATGTCTAGGCGGAATTTAGAAAATGATCCCATCACTTAGGATTTCTCATAATATTCTTTGAAATTAAAATGGCCTCTTTTTCGTGACAATATAAGTATTCGAAATCCTCTATTTTTTAGGAAGAATCTAAAAAAAAAATCTTTTTAAAAAAAAAAAATTATTTATTTATTTATATTTATTTATTTAGAAATAGAATAAGAATTTTCGGTATGAGAAACTCCCCTAATTTCTCCAATGTCTGGGCGGAATTTAGAAAAGGGTCTCATCACTTAAGAATTCTCATAATGTTCCTTGAAATTAAAAAGGTATATTTTTCGTGACAATATAGTTATTGGGAATTCTCCAACGTATAAGTAGAATTCTAATTTTTATCTTAATTTTTTTTATAAAAAAATGATTTTATTTTATGATTTCGATCATTATTATTATTATTATTATGGTTTTTTAAAAAAATACATATATGTGTACGTTAAAATATACATAAAAAGAAATAAAAAAAGATAAAATCATACCCAAAGATATCGGAGATATGCAATCCTAGGTTGCGCCTTGAGTAGAACATCCGTGACGAGCCTTTTTTTTCTTTTATTTTTTGCCTTTTATTTTTTTTTTTTCTCTTTTTTTCTCCTCCACGGGTCGTGCGGACCTCGGATCGGATTTGAGTCTGCGTGTGGCCCCCTACCCTAACCTACACAGTACCGTTTAGGTGCCCCTATAAAGACCGCAAAATCCTTTTTTTTTTTTTGTTTATTTTCTTCTTCCCTCTACCCTCTCTCTCCCATAATCCAGTCCCCTCTCTCTAAAGAAGGTCGACCGGAAACCTTATCCCTACCCAGAATCTGATCGGTTATCACCTCCAGTCGCCACACCTCGCCATTAGCCAACGCTCACTGGCGACAGAATCGTTCTAAAAAAACAAAAATACTCTTCTTCTCTTCTTATTTCCCTTTTTCTAGATAGATTTCCTTAAAAAAAAAAAAAAAAAAAAGCCCCTAGAGCCCTAAATCTAAAATCTTAAGTTCAATCTGTCATCGTCCATCTCGATGTCGTCCACGTTCGTTCGACCTCAAACTCTCACCAAAGTCTCCTCTCCTCTTGATCTTCCAACTCATGTTGGAATTTCTCAAAATCACACGAAAAACTTTCCAACCCAAACAAACCGAACCCCAAAACTCTTTATTTTTGTTTTTGCTTGTTTTTTTTTTTTGCTTGTTGTTTTTGCGGGTTTTGTTGGTTTGGTTGCTGGTGGGTGTTGGTGAAGGATGGGTTTTGAGTACTGGGGTTTTAGGCCTCAGATTTTCATTTTTTTTTATTTTTTTTGTTGTTATTCTTTTGGCTATGAAATTTGCTGCCCGCCCTAGGGGCGAATTTAGGGGAGCTGGCAGGGGCCGGTTTTTTTATATTAATATAGCAAAAAAAAAATTATTTATCAAAATACCGTTCTTTTCAGATTAATTCTCAAAATTCATTTTTTTTTTATTAGTTGGGAAATCGTCATGGCCCATGGCGATTTTTCAATTGAAAATTTTAATTTTTTTTTAAAATACCAGTTGGGAAATCGCTATGGGTCATGACGATTTCCAAACTAAAATTTGCAAAATCTTTTTTTTTCCCATTGGGAAATCGCCCGGTGGCGATTTCCCAAAGGTTTTATTTTTTTAATTTTTTTTTTTCAAATTTTTGGAAAAATATGAAAAACATGATTCAATAGTGAACTTATTGTGAAATGGTATAATGAATAAAAAGTTATTTGAAAAAGAGAAATGAATAATTAGATATTATTATAAAGGATTAGACCTGCTCACGGGCGTGGCAATCCGCCCGGCCCGACAGGCGCGGCCCATATTGGGCCGGGTCTGGACAGGATAATTTTTGTTCCAGACCGGCCCGGAACAGTGATTTTTATTATAATAATATTATTTTATTTAATTTTAATTAAAAAAATAAAAAAAATTATTTTTTTATTCCAATGAACAGTGATTCGTGCCGAAACGGGAGGGCCTGGGCAGAAAAGAAAAAAAAATGGGCCGCGGCCCGGCCCATGAGCACCTCTATAAAGGATATTGTAAAGACAAAATTATCCATGATAAAAAAACGTTCTCTTCCCTTTTTCTTTTATTTTTTAATTTAATTTTTAATTAAAAAATAAATATTCTGAAAATAAAAACATTTTAATTTTTAAAAAAAAAAATTAATTTTTTATTTACTTTTTTTAATTAAAAAATTTTAAAAAATAAAAATAATATGCCTAAAATTAATTTTTATTTATTTCCCTTTTTCAAATAACTTTTATTTATTATACCATTTCACAATAAGTTCACTATTGATACATGTTTTTCATATTTTTCCAAGAATTAGAAAAAAATATATACATGAAGGGAAATCGCCACCCCCATGGCGATTTCCCTTGGTATTTTTAGCCAAAATATGTTTTTTGACGCTGGGAAATCGCCATGGGGGGGTGGCGATTTCCCAGCTAGTATTAAAATCAGCATATTTTGGGAAATAATCTAAAAGCAACTGTATTTTGGGAATTTTTTTTTAGCTATATTAAAATAAAAAAACGGGCAGGGGCCTTCCGCCCCCTAAATTCATGAAAATGCCCGTAAATTCATGAAAATGCAAGGAAGATGTGCCTTTTTTAACTTAGAAAAAGGGAAAATTCTAGTTCCCCCCTTTTAATTTTGGCAATCTCTTTATAAAATTAACACTACATTAATATGATTAATTTGCTAAACTTATCAGTTTTAAATTTCATCATTATTAATTTGATTCTCTTTAATATTTTACTTAATTAAACATAATTATACATAATATTTACTTATATTAAAAATTTTTTTTATTCTGAATCAATCAAAAAATATATCTTGATATCAATTATCATATCTCAACTAATATATATGTTTTTTTGATAGTAATAGAAAAATAATTAAAAAAAGGTTCAACTAATATAATCTTTATAAAAAAAAATTACATAGTAAATTTTTCTTATATATCTTTTTTTATTTTTTTCAAATTTTTATGAAAATTATATTAATAAGTCAAAATTAATGTCTCATATGTTATTTTTATTTTTATATTAATCATATTTATATTGAGCGTCCCTCGAATAATTTTTTTTGACTTCCCCCGATTTGATTGAGGATTTTTATTTTTTATGGGGGTTGTAGGGGAGAAAGGTAGTGGTAAGGGGTAAGGGCGGTTAGGTAGACAAATGGGTGGGATACTGGGATGTTTGTGGTGTATGGAAGGTGGCAAAAGGGGTTGGAGTAGGTAAGTAGGGGCGACCGCCTGCCTCAGAAAAAAATTTGGATTCTTTTTTCACTTTGGGCCTCAAAGCCCACATGGTCCAAAGTATCCCAAATGGCTCAAAAACAAAATTTAAAAAACAAAACCTAGGCCCAATACACCCAAAGAGAAAACCAATTCAATTTTCAAGCCCAATTAATTTTATTTATTTATCCAAAAAAATTGAAGTCCAATGCAATTTCAACACAATTTAATAATTCAAGCCCAAATTAATTTAAACCCAATTGAACCAACTTAGATTAAAAATAAAAACTTAGCTAAACCCTTTTTAAATGGTTCTAATTTCCTAAGTTAAAAATCCCAGACTTGACCATCCTTAACCCGAGACTTAAAAAATCATTTTTAGAGTTTAAAAAAAAGCTTAGAAACTACTCTAAGTTAGTAGCTAAACTTCCTAATCAGCCCCCTCTAAGTAACTTAACCAAAACAGAAAAATGATTTTTCTTCAAATTCAATTCTGACTCCATTGTCCAGTTTTAAAGCATGATTTTTTACAATATTTTTAAAAATTCAAAAAAAATCTAAAAAAAAAAAAAATACTAGAGACTCAGAACATGTAAAACTACACGGGAAAAAATCGGCTTAATTTTCTGATTAAAGATGACTGCCCAGAAAAATCGGGAAAGTACGAGTACTGGGTAAAAAACTGTTTTGCCAAAACACATTCTTTTGCCTTTGATAAAATCATTTAAAAATCAAAGTAAAAATATTAAAGACTCTCTAAATGACTCACAAACAGTAGCTAACACATTTAAAAAGTTAGACAAAAATTGGCTAAGTAAAAAAAATCACAAAGGTAGAATAATCAATTTGACAAATCTTTAATTTTCCACAAGTATGCTCAAGAGAGCATGACTTTGAACCATTGATTGGCCTAAGTCATAAGTCAAGTGGCAAGGTCATAAAATGCATAAAAAATACATAAAATATGATGCATGAAATGCATGATGTAAAACCTAAATTACATGAAAAATGCATGGCATCAATAAAATGACCTAGACCTAAATGAACTTGCATGGCATTTAATGCAACCTAGGTCTAAAATGCATGGCAAACAAACCAATCCTAATCCTAAACCTAAAATATGCATGGCAATAACACAAACACATGGCATGCTTAAACAAAATACTCAACCAAACATCATGAAAATACAAACCTATCAACTAACATAACAAAAATGCACACACAAAGCAAACAAAATGAAGGTGGCCGAATTGCCTCATGTTTAAAATGGGCATGACATTTTCACAAACACATGATATACTAACATGCTTAAGTAAAGAATAACACTCAAATCATGCAAATATAAAGTAAAGGCATGAAAACCAACAAGCATTTTCACAAACACATGGATTACAAAATATAAAACATGAACAAACTTAAACATTTTGAAAACAAAAAATAAAAAATGCAAGAATAGTAAAATAAACATGATAATAGACTAAAAAAAATGGAAATTAACAAGCAACCAAATTAAAACAAGCTTCAAGTCTATGTAGTAGAAGAATATTTAAAGCATAAAAACTTATTAAATATAAAAAATAACATGAAATAACAAAGCAAAACAGAAACTATAAAAAACATAGACCATTCGGCCATCTCAAGAACAAAGGAAAGAAAAAAAATTTAAAGAGCTTTTTATAAGAAAGGATGAAGAAGAAACTTAAAGAAGAACATTAAAAACACTTATTTTAAAAGAAGAATCAAAAGAAACTCACTAAAATAGTGATCAAAATAGTAAATCAAGAATGGAAAAATCAAAGAAAGTGCAAGAGTATGGTGCTTAAAGCAACCTCTAGAAGCTATCTTTCAAGCTTTTTCTCTTCTAACTTTCTTTTCTTTTCTAAACTTTTCTTTTTGCTTTTCAACAATGGAGAGAAAATCAGCCAAAAACAAGAGAGAATAGAGAGTGAGTGTAGCTGAAAATGAAAGAGAGACCCCCCTTTCTTTAGTGTGGCCGAAACCCCCCTCTAGGCTAGGATGTTGTCATTTTTCCATCAACCAATTTTCATCCAAGGGCTATTGATCCAAGATGTTTAAATCATGAAATTATCACCCTTAGATTAGGCCATCACCTATCCATAATTACAGTTGAAATTATCACCCTTGAATTACTGCATAGAGGACCCGGGATTTGGCCATTTTGCAAACGAACTCTGAATCCAGATTTTCTTTCGCCAATCTCTTCCAAATGATTTAAGAATGAGATTTGCAATTTTTCAGAATTTTTGGAGTTCATTTGCTATTTTCCCAAATTTTCCAATTTTGCTATTTTACCTCAGAGGCCCGGTTTTGCTCAAAACAACTCCGATTTTTAGATTTTCTTCAAACTGAGCCTTGGGCTATCCTTTTTCAATCACTCCTCATCCATTAGGGGCTTTTCGAGTTGGGCCATTTCTGTAATTCTTCCCAATTTCACCAAAATCCACCAAAAACCCTAATTCTCGATTTTCTTTCGGATTGACTTTTCTTTCAGTTTTTCTTTCAAGTGGCTTCTCCATTACCCGTAGCTAGTGCTTATCTTTCATTTGGAACTTCAATTTCGACCAATTCAATCGTTTAAGCACTTTTCCCCAAATTTCCCGGATTAGGGTTTTCTTTCTACTGAATCTCTAAAACCCAACTTCCGAACTCCATATCTTTCAATGTAGACCTCAGATTATCAAAATTCTTTCACCAATTTTCAATTGAACTTCAAATATTGATTTTGAAAGTGGTTTGACTTTTTTAGTAGTTGACTTTTAGGGTTGACTTTTAGTGTTTGACTTTTTCAAGTTTGACTTTTTATGCTCGCCTTCTTAGACTAAGTCACAGAGTACCACATGTAGGATGAAAAAAGTCGGTTTACATTCTGAAACATCAATTTAGGAAGAAAACATACTTGTTTTAGTGGTCCGGACAAAATTAGGTGTCTAAAGCTACCCCTCTTTGACTATTGCTGAGAATCAGGAATTAGGCAAAGATAAATAAACACTAATTTTGTCCGGTTAGTGAAATCACATGTGAAGAGAAGGGAAAGGGGTTTTCATTTTTTTCATTTTTTCAATTTTTCAATTTTTTCATCTTTTCATTTTTTCATTTTTTTTTTGAAAAAACTGTAAACCGAATATTTTGTCCTTAAATTGAGTCTCCTGACTAATCAAGGCTCGACCCGTCTTAAGTAAACGAGTTGGATTTTCAAAATGAAAATTGTGCCCGGAGGTCTTAAAAATAGTGCCCGGAGGTCTTATCTATAATTTAAAGAAAAATTATGCCCTGAGGTCTTAAAAATGGTGCCTGGAGGCCTTATCCGTGAAAAAATGCACTGTATGCGACTTTAAAAATAATGCCCGGAGGTCTTAAAAATAGTGCCCGGAGGTCTTATCTATAATTTAAAGAAAAATTATGCCCGGAGGTCTTAAAAATGGTGTCGAGAGGCCTTATCCGTGAAAAAAAATGCGCTGTATGCAACTTTAAAAATGATGCCCGGAGGTCTTAAAAATGGTGCCCGGAGGCCTTACCAGTGTTTAAAAAAAATGCGCTGTATGCGACTTTAACAATGATGCCCGAAGGTCTTAAAAATAGTGCCCGGATGTCTTATCTATAATTTAAAGAAAAATTATGTCCGGAGGTCTTAAAAATGGCACCCAGAGGCCTTATCCGTGAAAAAAAATACGCTGTATGCGACTTTAAAAATGATGCTCGGAGGTCTTAAAAATAGTGCCCGGAGGCCTTACCTGTGTTTAAATAAATGCGCTGTATGCGACTTTAACAATGATGCCCGGAGGTCTTAAAAACGGTGCCTGGAGGCCTTATCCGTGAAAAAAATATGCTGTATGCGACTTTAAAAATGATGCCCGGAGGTCTTAAGAATGGTACCCGGAGGCTTTACCCGTAATTTGGAAAAATGCGTTGTATGCGACTTTAAAAATAATGCCCGGAGGTCTTAAGAATGGTGCCCGGAGGCCTTACCCTTGATTTAAAAAAATGCGCTGTATGTGACTTCAATAATGATGCCCGAAGGTCTTAAGAATGGTGCCCAGAGGCCTTACCCGTGATTTAAAAAAGAAAAATTATGCCCGGAGATCTTAAGAATGGTGCTTGGAGGCCTTACCCGTGATTAAAAAAACTATGCCCTGAGGTCTTAAGAATGGTTTGGAAAATTGATGCCCGGAGGTCTTTAAAAATGGTGCCCGGAGGTCTTAAAAATGATCTTTGAAGAATTGTTGAAAATTAACCTGAAGATTTTGAGAATATGCCAATGCTTTTTGATGCTGGTGCAAATGATTAACAGGATACACATACTTCATATGGAAAATGTAAATGTTTTGAATTGATGCAAATGTTTATTGATGTAGATGCAGATGTTGAATAAGATGCAGATGCTTTTAAATGATGCAAATGCAAATGATCCTCAAATAACGCAATTATTTCTCAGAAGGATGCAAAGGTCAATAATGTGCAAAAATGCTTCTTTATGATGCAAATGCGAAAATTGGTGTTAACGCAACTACTTCATGGAATTAACGATGCAAATGCAAGGATTTGACAACGTGCAGAATGCTTTTACATGATGCAAATGCAAAGATCGATAATGATGCAAATGCTTCATGAAAAGATGCAAATACCCCTGATCATTTTTCTAGACTTTGGCTTTGGCTTTGCCTTTCCAATTCATTTTTCCTTTTCAAATCAAAGTATATCTTCAATTCATTTTTCAATCTTTGACTATTCTCTTTGCCCCAACAGTTTTCAAACTCTTACTGACAGAAGTCTGTTTGCCGAGTTCTATCAAGATAAACCCTAGTAGTTCCACACCTTTGGGTTAGAAAAACCCTTATCTCATGTCAACATCAAAATGGGTATTTTCAAAAAATATCTTTATTTGTTTTCTCATTTTGAAAACTTCTAAAAAAAATTAACCCCACAGTGTGTGATGTAAAAATCTTTTGAAGACTGATGATTATTGTTAAAAACTTCTCTAAGTGTCAATCTGGGTTTTTCAATTTGAATTGGCAATGCTTGGTATAACAAGATTTTGGTTGATCAAAGGAAATTTCATAACAAAAATGTATGTCCCTTCTAGGATCACAAATGGAACAGGTTTTATAAATCATGAATTCATTGAAAATCAAATAAATTCAACATTCTTTTAGTCTTCATATCAAGGCATTTTGACAAGCGTCAAGATTGGCTGGTATGTTTAAACTGGAAAGTTGATTTTAGAGAAAAAGAGTTTCAATTTTTTGAAATCAATCATCCGAATGAGAGTTGACACTTTGGGAAGTTCAAGAATTCCTAGATGTTCCTTGATGACCACTTCTTCAAGATGATTTTCTCTTTTGTGGTATCGGCACTATCATAAATGGCATCGGAAATTCCCATTTTCTCTAGATCGCTCATTTTTGGGTTTTCGCCCTAGATTCCCATTCTTTCTCCTTTTTTGTGTTTTTCATTGTTTCACCATGCACTTGAGAATTCTAAATTCTTCCTTAGTGAAATGATAATTCGATGAGATGGAATAAAATCCGAGGAAAAACCCTTCAAATTAAATATTCATGCTTGATCAAAATGGACTTTTAAAGCACGTAATGTAGGCCATGGTTTGGGGTTCAAAAAGAAAGGATAAATAGGCCCAAAATATGTGTTTGAGGGTAATCAGATCAAAGGATCATTTCTTGAGGAGAATTCTTTTTGAAGCTTTTGTCTCTTCTTGGACATTTCTTTCCTTTTTACTTTTGCTCTTTTTCTTCTCTGCTTTTGGCTTTCATTTGCCATACTTTTTCACACACTTTTTCTTTTTTCTTCTCGGCTTCCATTTCGCCATCTTTTCCTTTTCTTTTTGATAGAGTGAGCCCATATTCATTCGGCACTTCATTTGCTTTGTATCTGTCTTTGAGCCAGGACTCATTCCTCCATGATCTTTAAAAAGATCTTTCCTCGTATTTGCCCCCCAGTGTAGAGGGTGATCCTTGATCAGGGTTCAAAGAAAGAATTTTTTTGGCTCAAAATGGGTGACTATGGATAATTTCTTTTTTTGCGAAAAGGATATGAAAGATGGCCATTCATCATATCAAGCACAAATATTCTCATTGAAAAGCAATCCCCAGGGGAAATAGATAATCAAAATTTCATTTTGTACTTTGGAATCATCCGAATTCTCATATGCATGATATTACCATTTTTCTTTCTTTTATTTTTTGCATGCCCCAATGATTCATGCGTTAGTCCATCCTTATTCACCGTGTATCCATTATTTCCACATATGATGCCCTAATTTGATTAACCATGAGAGTTTGTATCAACAAGGAACATAGCAAGTCTATGTCTATTTTGAAAAGGCTGAGTTTCAAATCTGAGTTCCTTGAAGAGACAGAGAAAATGTGACCTGAAAAATGGGTTTTCTCTGGGACATGAGATAATCTAGTTTAATCATTATGCCCCAGGGTGTCAATCATGAAGTGATGTTTGGGCAATTACTGTTTTGTGGTTGTTGAAAATGACATGAATGGTTTTGGCACAACCTTGACACACACCAAATTACCATGATCTAAATTCTTGAAAGAAAGTCTCATTTATTTGAATTTCAAGGAGTTCGAAAAAATTTCGAAAAGTTCGTTCCTTTGTTCATAGCCTAGACTAGGATCTACATCTTTGCTTATTCTATGATGACAATGGTTTTATGAAGTTCAATCATTCATATTCCTTGAAGCATTAGGTATTTCAAGTGTTCTCGATTCAAGGGTTTTAGGCTTAGGAAAGCTTAAAAGAGAGGAGAGAAGGTATTGGGTCATTTGTAACAATGATCATCAATATTCTTGAGACTATCCCTTACTAAAACTTCCTTAATGCTTGTTTTTGCAAATTCAGATTATTGTTAAAACACAACAAACACAAAGCATTTAAAAAAAATCAAAATTCATTTAATTCATATGAATATCGACATGAGACAAGTGTTTTCATCATAAGGTCTGAAACTACATGCATCAAAATGCTCCTATTGACATCCTTCAAAGGTAGTAATTCTTCCCTAAAACCCTGAAAGAAACTGATTTATGACAAATCGGCCTTTCACTGATTGATAAGCTCCGGTGTCAAAATACCATCACGGATTAGACTTTCAATCCTTTCCTTCAGTTGTCTGCATTTTTCAGTTGAATGCCCAACTACCTCTAGGTGATAATCACACTTGCTGTCAGGGTCATAACTCCTCGCTGATGGATTTGGAGCTATTTTTAAAGGTATCGGGGTAAGATACTGATTCTTTATTAGTAATGGCAGCAGGTCAGGGATGGGGATTGGAATTCTTTCTTGGTTGTCCCGCAGTCGTTTTCTGGAAGTAGGCCTTGTTGCAAGGGCTGATATAGAATTAGGTGTTTGGGTAGATAGGTAAGGATAAAGACTTGGAGATACCTCAGTAGGGTAACATGATTGGTATGAGGGAAATTGGGAATATGGGACGAAATCTCCCATAGCTTGGACATCTTCCTCTTTCTTTCTAGATGCCTTATTTCTCTCGGCATTGGATGTTCATTTTCTTTCAAATTTCCCACTCTTGATAGAATTCTCAATCGTCTCCCCTGAAATTATTATATCCGCAAAATTCTTCGAGGCATTGCCAACGAGTCTATCATAGTACGGGGCCTGCAGTGTATTCACAAAAAGGACAGTGATTTCTTTTTGTGTCAAAGGTGGTTGTACTTGGGTAGACATGTTCCTCCACCTCTGAGCATACTCTTTGAAGCTCTCAGTAGCTCTTTTCTCCATATTTTGCAAAGTGAGATGATCAGGTGTCCTGTCGGTCATATGCTTGTACTAGTTTAGAAAACCCTAGCCAAAGCATTCCAAGAGCGAATCTGATCCTTGCTCAACTGACTCTACCATCTAATTGCGGACCCGCTGAGGCTATCTTGAAAGTAGTGAATCAGAAGCTTATCATTATCTATATGACTTGTCATCTTTCGGCAAAACATAGTGATGTGGGCTAACGGATCAGTCGTCCCATCATATGTCACAAAGTCAGGGACCTTGAATTTAGAAGGGATGACTAAATTGAAGACCAAGCATCGTTCTTTCACCTCCACACTCCTGAATACGTCTGTATTTTCTACTGCTCAGAGCCTTTCATCTAGCAACTGATATTTCTCTTGGGAATCTGCCAACTCTACCTCATTAGCCTGTTCAGCTGGATCATCTGAATTTAATACATTAACGGGGTTAACTGTGTTCTGGGCATCCATCATTACGACCTCATTCTGACCCTTTCGTGCCTCTAACCCTTCTCTGGAGGCCAAGTTTTCAGTGTATCCCTTGATTACGTTGGACATTAGCTCCATCAATTTAGTCATCTGATCTTTAGATTCTGCTTGAGACTTTGCCAGCTGTTCTCACAATTCTTCCTGTACCATTTCCATTCTTTCTATTCGGGCAACTTGTTCATTCTCCATAGTTCTAGCCTGTATTAAAAGGGTACTCAGTACTTCTTATACCTCTGATTTGAAATGGAAATTCTTTCAAAGACTCTTAAAGCCAAGCCAACTTCTGTTTTATTCCCCCAAAATGCGTGTCATGATGAGGGAGCCATGAATGCAATTTGTTGCACGTGAAGCCTAAACAATATGATGTATGGACATGTACAGTGGAAACATGTTGACCATTTATGTAATAAATGCAATCACGATGCCAATATGTTGCAAGCAAAGAATAAACAAATCAACACATGGATATATGCAATGAATGATCATGTACATTTCAGCGTATTTCCCCATGAATGATCATATAACTATGAATGCAACATGATGTCAATTATGATACATGTAAACAATGAATAATTGATACATAGTATATACAATGAAAATCATGCTGACCATGTGTGTCAAGAACGCATCTTGATGTTAATATGACAGATTAATGCATGAGCATATATAGAGGAATCATGCTGACTATGTTTATCATGAATGCAACCCAAAGTCAACATGATGCATGTAAAGAATAAGCAAATTAATGCATGGATATATACAGAAAAATCATGCTGATTATGAATGCATGAATGCAACCTGATGCTAACATGATACACGTATGAATGCATGGTATGACAAATAATTGATCGGATGCAACATGCAAAAGGGAAGATATCACGGAAGAAATAAGAATCGGAGGAACTTAATCATCAACATCTCATAAATTTGAAGCATAGTCAATTCATTCCCATATCAACGTTCACAATGGTATAAACCATGTTTTACAAAATCTGAGCAGTGGTTAAAACTGTCTTTTACAAGCACTTTTTTCTTCCTAGTATCCTAAGGCTATAAGAGTCGGCTACTGAAAAAGTGAAATCCTACTACATCATATCAAAATGAAGTCTTTCTACATCATTGCCATAGATCTCCTATTTTTAATTATGCTTTCCCAGCCCTCTATCAATCAGAGTCGTTGGATCGATCCACTTGATCTCTATAAGAGATTGCACTTTCTTTTTGAAGGCTATACAATCTTCATTGCTATGGCCAGCAATTCCACAGTGATAATCACATCTTGCATTTGGATTATACCACTTAATGGTATGGTGGTGACAGGGGTTTCAACGGCACATAGGCAACTAGGTGATTTCGGACCAATATTGGGAAAAGCTCTTGATAGCTGATTGGAAGGGGATCAAAATGCCTTTGGGTCTTATCCAGGGGTCGTTTCTTAGTCACACAGAGCCTAAGAGTTGGGGCACTTGGTGGTGGCACTAAGGTTCGAACCAGAGTGTTTACATAGGAAGATAGAGGAATAACAAGGCAAGGGTATGGATTTGGACGCGGGGCCTTTGGAGGTTGTACAGAGCTCGAGGTTCCTAACCCAAATGCTGGATAAGGTGACTGATGAGGGAAATAGTACGAACTAGTAGTTGGTGGTGATGGAGTGGGATTCAGGAATCCTGTAGTGGTCATCCCAATGGACGATTGGACCATAGTAGGGTGGGGATATTGGTTTGGACCTAGAACAGTTTGCAGGTATGGTACAGGATCCGAGGTTTCTATCTTTGGTATTAGGCTCTCGGGCTTAATCATTTTCACTATTTTGTCCACAATTTCATCAGGATTGCAACCTTTGTGGCATTGACAAGCACAGGATCTAGCAAGGATTGTATGTTCTGGACCTAATGGTTTTGTTTGATCCGAAGGCGATGCAGAGCACTGAGAAAGTTCCCCTTTACTCTTACCCATATCCTCAAACATTTTCATCAATTTGGCGAGTTGATCTTTCACTTCCCGGATTTCATGACCAAATTCCTCTTGATTTCGTTCCAAAGCACCCAATCGTTCCTCCGATTCTTTCCTCATATCTCGAACCCCTTTTCATGCAAATGAAAATGTCATGAGATTGAGAATACAATAATGAATGTACATGCTTTATTCCTATGTGCATGAATATACTGATGATTAATGCATGAACATATATAGAGAAACTATGATGACTATGTATGCTATGGATGCAATCTAATGGCAACATGATGCATTTAAAAAATGAATAAATTGATGCACAAGTGTAGACACCTAATTTTGTCCGGACCACTAAAACAAGTATGTTTTCTTCCTAAATTGATGTTTCCGAGTGTAAAAAGACTTTTTTTCATCTTGCAAGTGATACTCCGAGACTTAGTTTAAGAGGGCGAGAATAAAAAGTCAAACTTGAAAAAAGTCAACCTTGAAAAAAGTCAACCCCGAAAAAGTCAACACTAGAAAGTCAACTACTAAAAAAGTCAACTCATTTTCAAAATCAAGATTTTAAGTTCAATTGAAAAATGGCGAAAGAATTTTGATAATCCGAGGTCTACATTGAAAGATATGGAGTTCGAAAATTGGGATTTGGAGATTCAGTAGAAAGGAAATCCTAATCCGAGAAATTTGGGGAAAAGTGCTTAAACGATCAAATTGGTCAAAATTGAAGGTTCCAAATGAAATATAAGCACTGACTACGGGTAATGGAGAAGCCACTTGCAAGAAAAATCGAAAGAAAAGTTAATTCGGGAGAAAACCAAGAATTAGGGTTTTTAGTGGATTTCGGTGAAATCGAGAAGAATCACAGAAATGGCCCGACTTGGTAAGAAAAAAGCCCCCAATGGATGAGGAATGATTAAAAAGTTATAGCCCAAGGCTCAGCTTCAAGAAAATCTGAAAATCGGACTTGTTTTGAGCAAAATTGAGTTTCGGAGGTAAAAAGGCAAAATTGGAAATTTTGGGAAAAATAGCAAATGAACTCCGAAAATTCTAAAAATTTGCAAATCTCATTCTTAAACCATTTGAAAGATATTGGCAAAAGAAAATCTTGATTCGGAGTTCGTTTGCAAAATGGCCAAATCCCGAGCTTCTTATGCAGTAATTCAAAAAGAAAAATCCCGAAAAAATAGCAAATGAACTCCAAATCTTCTGAAATTTGAAAATATCATTTTTAAATTATTTGGAATAGATTGGCAAAATAAAATCTTGATTCGGAGTTCGTTAATAAAATGGCCAAATCCCGGGCCTCCTATGCAATAATTCAAGAAGATAAATCCAGGAAAAATAGCAAATGGACTCCAAAAACTCTAAAATTTTGGAAATCTTAATTTTAAATTATTTGGAAGTGATTGGTGAAAGAAAATCTTGATTCGGAGTTCATTTGCAAAATGGCCAAATCCCGAGCTCCTATGCAATAATTCAAGAAGATAAATCCCGGAAAAATACCAAATGAGCTCCAAAAATTATGAAAACTTCCAGATCACACTTTTAAATTATTTTTAGGAGATTGTTGAAGAAAAATCTTGATTTGGAGCTCGTTTAAAAAATGGTAAAATGTAGGGCCATAAAAGGGCATTTTTGGAAGAAAAAATCCAAATAAATAGCAAACGGACTCGGATAATTTTGAAAACTTCCAGAACTCAATATTTTATTATTTTGGAAGTATTAAAAAAAAATTGAATTTGGAGTCCGTTTAATATTTATTTGCATCCGAGGGGCAAAACGATCATTTCACCCAAGCAACTAAAAAGGGCTTCTTTGGGCCTTTCAAAAAATCAGACTTGGGATGGAAAAGAGAAGTGTTGGCCTACCAAGGCCCAAAAGAAGGAGGAAGCTTCTGATTTTTCAATCAAATGGCCAAGAATTAAGAGTTAGTTAGAGATTCTCTTTGATCAAGCCATGGTGATGAAGCCACATAGGCCAAGGGAGAGTGTCAACATTATTCTTGAACAACTGTAATTTGGGACAGCTGATATGCTAATCTAAGGGTGATAATTTCATGATTTTTCACCTTGAATCACTAGCCCTTGGATGGAAGTTGGTTGGAATCAAAATGACAACATCCTAGGGGAGGAGAGAGGTAAAATTCTGCCAGCATTAAGGGGAAGGGCAGAATTTTCATTTTGACACTTTCATTTTGCTGATTTCTCTTGGTTTTTTCTTGGTTTTTCTCTCTTTGGTTGGAATCAAAAAGAAAAAGTTTAGAAAAGAAAGGAAAGTTTGAAGAGATAAAGCTTGAAATATAGCTTCTTGAGGTTTCTCTTGAGCACCAACTCTTGCACTTTCTTGATTTTCCATTCTTGTTTTTGCTATTTTGATTCTATTTGGTGAGTTTCCTTTTTAAATAAATGTTTTTTTATTATTCTTCTTAAGTTCTTTCTTCATCTCTTTCTTAAATATATTTTTTTACAATTTTTTTTTTTTTTACAATTTCTCACCATGGCCGAATGGCCTACATTCTTTATTTAAGTTGCTGTTTGGTTATTTTATCATGTTGTTTATGTTATTTTCTTTGATCTTGATGTTTTAGGTGTTGTTCTACTTCATATACTTGAGTTATCTTTTAATTTGGTTGCTTTGTTTGTTGTCATTTATGTTTTAAATATCATGTTTTTGCATTTTTAATTTTCTGTTTTCATAATGTTTAAATTTGTTGGTGTTTTAGATTTAGTATATCAAGTGTTTGTGAAAATGCTTGTGTGGAGTTTGCATGATTTGAGTTTTATATTTTAGTTGAGCATGTTAGTATATCAAGTGTTTGTGAAAATGCTTGTTTGGTTTTAGTATTTCTACTTTGTGTTTGCATGTTTTGAATGTTATATTTTAGTTGAGCATGTTAGTATATCAAGTGTTTGTAAAAATGCCATGCTTGTTGGAGCTTGAGGCCATTTGGCTACTCCATGTGTTTTGCATTGTGTGTTGCATTTTTGCCATGTTAGTTGGTAGGTTTTTGCATTTGCATGACATTTGATTTAGTTTTGCATGCTAGTATACCAAGTGTTTGTGAAAATACCATGTTTGCTAGTTATATTATTCCATTCGGCCACTCTAGGAATCGTTGCATTGTATGTGCATTTTTGCTATGTTAGTTGATAGGTTAGCATTTGCATAATATTTGGTTGAGTTTTTGGTTTAAGCATGCTTTGTGTTTGTGAAAATGCCATGCATATTTTAGTTATTAAGTTTGGTTTATTTGCCATGCATGTTCATGCATTTTAGGTCTAGGTTGCATTAAATGCCATGCAAATTCATTTAGGTCTAAGTCACTATATGAATGCCATGCATTTTTTCATGACATTTAGGTTTAAACTCATGCATTTCATGCACTATACTTGCTGTATTTTTTTAATGCATTTCATGTTCATGCCACTTGAATAATGACTTAGGCCAATTAATGGTTCAAAGTCATGCTCTCTTGAGCACACTTGTGGAAAATTAAAGTTTGTCAAATTGATTATTCTACCTTTGTGATTTTTTTACTCAGCCAATTTTTATCTAACTTTCAAAAAGTCCTAGCTACTGTTTGTGAGCCATTTTATGAGTTTCAAATATTTTTACTTTGATTTTTAAATGATTTTATCAAAGGCAAAAAAATGTGTTTTGACAAAACAGTTTTTTTCACCCAGTACTCGTACTTTTCCGATTTTTTTGGAAATTCATCTTTAATCAGAAAATTAAGAAGATTTGTTTCCGTGTATTTTTACATGTCTTGAGTCTCTAGTATTTGTTTCATAATTTTTTGAATTTTTAAAAATAGGGTAAAAAATCGTGGCTTAAAACTGGACAGTGGAGTCATAATTGAATTTAAAGAAAAATCATTTTTCTGTTTTGGTTAAGTTACTTAGAGTGGGCTGATTAGGAGGGTTAGCTACTGACTTAGGGTAGTTTCTAAGCCTTTTTAAACTTAAAAAATTGTTTTTCATGTCTCGGTTAAGGGTAGTCAAGTCCGGATTTTTAAACTTAGGAAATTAGAGCCATTTAAAAACGATTTAGCCCAGTTTTTACTTTTAATTCAAGCTTTTCAAAATTGTTTTCAAACAATCACAAAGTATTTCGGTTTTAGAATATTTAATTTGACATATTTTCCTAAGGTAGTCGGATATCTTTTTAGATATACGGATTTCCTTAATTAAAGGAAAACATACATTTCATGCATTCTATTTTCCCTATTCATGCATTTTATATAATAAGTGATTGTTGCTGTAATAATTCCTATGATATTGTTATTATTTTGATTTTTTTTTTGATGTTATATGGTTTATTATATGGTTTTGAATCTTTCATGATATCCTATGCTTTTATTTAGTTATTTTTATATTTAGCATATACTATGGTCATGCATTATTATTTTTATTTTTATGCATATTATATGATAGCATTATTCTATATTTCATGTCATTTAAATTATATGCCATATCATTCATATTTTCCATGTCATTTAAATTATTTCATTTCATATAGAATATATTATGTTACTTAGGTCATTTCATTTCATGTAGAATATATTATGTTACTTAGGTCATTTCATTTCGTGTAGAATATATTATGTTACCTAAGTTATTTCATTTCATATAGAATATATTATGTTACTTAGGTCATTTCATTTCATTTAGAACATATCATATGACTTAGGATATTTCATTTCATTTAGGATATATTATGTCATTTAGGATATTTCATTTCATTTAGAATATATCATGTGACTTAGGATATTTCATTTCATTTAGAATATATCATATAACTTAGAATATTTCATTTCATTTAGAATATACTAAGACATTTAAATTATATCATATCATTTAGGTTGCATTATATTATTTAGATTTTGCTATGTCATTTTATTTATGTCATGCATATACATATTCATATCTTTTAAAATGTTTTCAAAAGGATAATGATTTTTCAATAAAAAATAAAGATATCCTCGAGTTAAAATAATTCATGAGTTCTCTACAGGGTTTGCTGGAGGGAATATCATCAATTATCATTAATAAAGGAATATCTTTCTTTCAAAAAAGAGAATGATTTGGAAAGTTTTCCAAAAATAATAAAAATTTCTATATTTTGCCACGTTTGTTGGGGAATATAGGAAAATTTTGAATTTATAAATTCCGGATCATTTTCAATTAAAAATGGAATTATTTTTCTTTAAATTGGGAATTAACTTGAAATACTAAATTTTAAACCAACTTTTTTACCAAGATTTGAGATAACCCACGATTAATAAGGTACCGATTTATACGGGCGTTGTGGGAGTGCTAATCCTTCCCCGCACGTAACCGACTCCCGAACCCGCTTCTTTGATTTCTCTGGTTTATAATGCAGACTTGAAATTGGTTTTAAAAATGTTTTAATTAATTTTTAAATGTTTTATAAAACCGGTTTTAATAGGTGGCCGATCACACCTAGCTAAAAAAGATTGGTGGTGACTCCATGTCTTTTTTTAAGGTCATTTTCAAAACCTTCATTTTTCTAGAGGAATTAAGTTGACTTTTCTTCTTTTTTTTTTTAAATGTCACGCTTAACGAATAATAAAGTCTTGCGATGAGACTCATTATTTTTTAGGTTGCGACAGCTTGGCGACTCCGCTGGGGACAATTAGATAGTCAGGCCTAGAAATTAGTCGTGTGTTATCAAAGTCTCGGTTTTGTTGGTTTAATTGGTATTTAATTTTAATTCCCATATATTTTTTTTAATAAAAGTGAATTTTGAAAATAAAAAAATATTTTAAATATGTCCATCGTCATGTGCATTCATATTATTATTTGTTCTATGGTTATTTTGTCGTGTATATTTATATGTGTGCTTGACAGATGCTTTATATTGTTTGATTTTAGTGGGGTATTTAGAATAAGGGGTGTAGAATAGGTGGTGACAGGTTTGTTTTGTTCCTCTGCACACATTGTATTTGCATAACATGAATCCTCTACCCGGGTTCCGTCCTTTTAAGTGGGAGTAAAGTAACTAACCCTTCGTGATTGATCCTCCTTATGGGCTAGTGAAACACTTTCGGAGTATAAAGTACCTAATGCCTTCGTGATAATCCTCCGTATGGGCATAGGAAAATATACTCTAACGAATTGAACCCGCTTTTATCGGGGTGCCTTACTAGCCTTCACCGGTGACAGTGAGGAACAATTCGGGGCCTTAGAATCGATTCACCTTCATATAATAAACCTAGGCGAAGCCATGCCAGATTTTCGTTAGATATACCTAAAATAGGAACACATGGAGGGACATTTCTAAACCTTTTGTTACCTATTTTACATTCTGAAGAAGTTTTGTAGATCGGGCAACGATGTACGTACATCGCCCGTAATAAATGTGTTAATCCATCCCAAAGGCACTGTGATACCTATATAAGTAGATATTTGTCGGGGCAAAATATTCATTAATCGTTTGAAAAAATAAAAATCTTTTTTCAAGCATTTTTGCATTTTGCACATTTCATACGTGTGTGAATAGAGCATGTACATTTTTTGTTGTGTTATTGATCTCATTCTTTGCAATAAACAGTTGGTAATCTCATTTGGTGATTTCATAAAACCGGTAGTGTTGCATGAACATTTGCATATTGTACCATAGTAGGATCCACTACCCCGAAATTCTTTTGAAAATAATATGTGTGGTTTTTCATAGAAAAAACATGTTTCAAAAAATTGTAGATTAAATTTGGAGGCAAATCTTGCATAATGAGATTTTTGAATAATCAAGATTTAGGTCCCACCAATTTCGTGTAATTATTGGTTAATTTATTTGTATCATTTTGACATCATGTCACAGTCCTAACTGCATGGTTATTCATTGTAGAATACATTTGTGATATACATGGTCATTCTTTGTACCTACCTTTGTATTAATTCATTAATTCTCCGCATGTATTCATTTTGACATCATAACATGCATGGTCATTCTTCGTAGAATACATACATGGTCATTATTTGTATATACTTGTGCATCAATTTATTCATTTTTTTAAATGCATCATGTTGACATTAGATTGCATCCATAGCATACATAGTCATCATAATTTCTCTATATATGGTCATGCATTAATCATCAGTATATTCATGCACATAGGAATAGAGCATGTACATTCACAATTGTATTCTTAATCTCATGATATTTTCATTTGCATGAAAGGGGTTCAAGATATAAGGAAGGAATCAGAGGAACGATTGGGTGCTTTGGAACGCAATCAAGAGGAATGTGGACATGAAATCCAGGAAATGAAAGAACAACTCGCCAAATTGCTGAAAATGTTTGAGAATATGGGAAAGAGTAAAGGGGAACTTTCTCAGGGATTTGCATCGTCTTCGGATCAACCAAAACCATTAGGTCCAGAACATACAATCCTTGCTGGATCCTGCACTTGTCAATGCCACAAAGGTTGCAATCCTGATGAAATTATGGACAAAATCGTGAAAATGATTAAACCTGAGAGCCTGATACCAAAGATAGAAACCTCGGATCCTGTACCATGCCTGCAAACTGTTCTAGGTCCAAACCAATATCCCCACCCTACTATGGTCCAATCGTCCATTGGGATGACCACTACGAGATTCCTGAATCCCACTCCATCACCAACAATAGCCAGTTCATACTATTTCCCTCATCAATCACCTTATCTAGCATCTGGGATAGGAACCTTGAGCTATATACAACCTCCAAAGGCCCCGTGTCCAAATCCATACCCTTACTATGCTGTTCAGCCACATCTCCATGTAAACACTCCGGTTCGGACCTTAGTGCCACCACCAAGTGCCCCAACTCCTAGGCCATGTGTGACTAAGAAACAATCCCAGGATAAGACCCAAATGCATTTTGATCCCTTTCCAATCAGCTACCGAGAGCTTCTCCCTATACTGATCCAAAAACACATGGTTGCCTGTGTCCCATTGAAACCCCTGTTACCACCATATTCAAGGTGGTATAATCCAAATGCAAGATGTGATTATCACTGTGGAATTGTTGGCCATAGCATCGAAGACTGTATAGCATTCAAAAAGAAAGTGCAAAATCTTATAGATGCCAAGTGGTTGGATCCAACGACACTGATTGATAGAGGATTGGGAAAGCATCATTAGGATTGGGTGATTTATAGCATTAAGATGGAAAGACTTCGGTCTTATATGATGTAATAGGATTTCACTTATTCAGTAGCCGGCTCTTATAGCCTTAGGATGCTAGGAAGAATAAAGTGCTTGTAAAGACAGTTTTAACTATTGCTTAGATTTTGTAAACATGGTTTATACCATTATGAACGTTGATACGGGAACGAATTGATTATGTTTCAAATTTATGAGATGTTGATGATTAAGTTCCTCCGATTCTTATTGCCTCCGTGATATCTTTCCCTTTTGCATTTTGCATCCGATCAATTATTGGTCATACCATACATTCATACATGTATCATGTTAGTATCAGGTTGCATTTATGCATTCATAATCAGCATGATTTTTCAATATATATCCATGCATTAATTTTCTTATTACATACATCATGTTAGCAGTAGGTCGCATTCATGAGACACATGGTTAGCATGATTTTCTTTGTATATACTCTGTATCAATCGTTCATTGTTTGCATCTATCATAATTGACGTCGTGTTGCATTCATAGTGTATATGATCATACGCTAAAATGTACAAGATTATTCATTGCATATATCCATGCGTTGATTTGTTTTTCTTTTCTTGCAACATGTTGGCATCGTGATTGCATTTATAACATATATGGTCAGCATGTTTCCATTGTACATGTCCATACATCATATTGTTTAGGCTTCACATGCATCAAATTGCATTCATGGCTCATTCATCATGACATACATTTGGGGGAAATAAAACCGAGGTTGGCTTGGCTCTAGGAGTCTTTGAAAGAATTTCCATTTCAAATCAGAGGTATAAGAAGTACTGCGTATCCTTTTAATACATGCTAGTGCTATGGAGGATGAACAAGTTGCCCGAATGGAAAAAATGGAAAGAGAACATAAAGAATTGCGAGAACAGCTAGCAAAGTCTCAAGCAGAATCTAAGGATCAGATGACTAAATTGAAGGAGCTAATGTCTACCGTAATCAAGGGAAAAGGATACACCAAAAACTTTGTCTCCAGGAAAGGGTTAGAGGCACAAAAGGGTTAGAATGAGGTCGTAATGATTGATGCCAAGAACACTGTTAACCCCGTTAATGTCCTAAACTCAGATGATCCAGCTGAACATGCAAAGTTGAAAATGGTTGCAGTAAATGAGGTGGAGTTGGCAGATTCCCAAGGGAAATATCAGTTGTTAGATGAAAGGCTCCGGGCAGTAGAAAGAACAGATGTATTTGGGAGTTTAGATGCGAAAGAACGATGTTTGGTCCTCGATTTAGTCATTCCTCCTAAGTTCAAGATCCCTGACTTTGTGAAATATGACGGTGCGACCGATCCGTCAGCCCACATCACTATGTTCTGCCAGAAGATGACAAGTCATATAGATAATGATAAGCTTTTGATTCATTGCTTTTAGGATAGCCTCAGCGGGTCCGCAATTAGGTGGTATAGTCAGTTGAGCAAGGATCAGATTCGCTCTTGGAATGACCTGGCTAGGGTTTTTCTAAACCAGTGCAAGCATATGACCGACATGGCACCTGACCGTCTCACCTTGCAAAATATGAAGAAAAGAGCTACTGAGAGCTTCAAAGAATATGCGCAACGGTGGATGAGCCTAGCCATCCAAGTACAACCGCCCTTAACTCAGAAGGAAACCACTGTCATTTTTGTTGATACACTGCAGGCCCCGTACTATCATATACTTGTCGGCAACACCGCGAAGAATTTTTCGGACATGTTAATTTCAGGGGAGATGATTGAAAATGCTATCAAAGATGTGAATATTGAAGGAGAAAGAACATCCAATACCAAGAAAAAGGGGGCATCTAAAAAGAAAAAGGAAGATACCCAAGTCGTGGAAGGCTTTGCCTTACCTCTCCAATTCTCCTCGTATCAGCCATTTTACTCTACCCTGAACAATGTCTCTCAAGGTTTTTATCCCTACCAACCAATGATTGCAACTACACCAGAATTTACATCTGCCTATCAAGCGAACACCTTTGGGAATAATCGAAGGGGGCATAAAAAACGCAAAAGAAATCAGGATGACCCTATTCCTGTGACATACAGTGAGCTATTACCTCAACTCATCCAAAATCACCTTGTGACACCCATGCAAATAGAGCCTCTTAAGCCCCCTTATCCAAGCTGGTATGATGCTAATGAGTGTTGTGGTTATCATTCTGGCAATCAAGGTCACTCAACAGAGAACTGCCCCGCTTTGAAGTACAAGGTCAGAGATCTCATCAAGGCTGGATCGATAAGTTTTGAAGATGGGGAAGCCAAGTGTCATAAGAAACATTGTGCATGATCATATTAGGTTTTTGACGCATGTAGTTCAATACACTGTGATGATGAAAGCACTTGTCTCATGTTAACATCTACATGAATTAAATGAATTTTGAATTTTAAATGCTTTGTGTTTGTTGTGTTTTAACAATAATTTAAATTTGCAAAAACAAGCATTAAGGAATTTTTAATAATGGATAGTCTCAAGAAGATTGATGATCAGTGTTACAAATGACCCAATACCTTATTCCCTCTCTTTAGGTTTTCCTAAGCCTAAATCTCTTAAACCAAGAACACTTGAAAGACCTAATGCTTCAAGGAATATGAATGATTTGACTTCATAAAACCATTGTCATCACAGAATAAGCAAAGACGTAGATCTTAGTCTAGGCTATGAACAAAGGAATGAACTTTTTGAAAATTTTCAAATTTCTTGAAATTCAAACAAATGAGACATTCTTTCAAGAATCTAGATTTTGATAATTTGGTGTGTGTCAAGATTGTGCTAAAACCATTCTTGACCTTTCCCAATGACCACAAAACACTAATTTCCCAAACATCACTTCATGATTGACATCCTGGGGCACAATGATTAAACTAGATTATCCCTTGTCCCAGAGAAAACCCGTTTTTGGGTCATATTTTCCTTGTCTCTTCAAAGAACTCAGATTGGAAACTCAGCCTTTTCAAAATAGACCTAGACTTGCTATATTCCTCGTTGATACAAATTCTCATGGTTAATCAAATTGGGGCATCATATGTGGAAATGATGGATAGATGGTGAAGAAGGATGGGCTAACGCATGAATCATTGGGGCATGCGATGGAAAAAAAGAGAAGAAATTTTTTTGTGATATCATGCATATGGGAATTCGGATGATTCCAAAGTGCAAAATAAAATTCTGAATATCTATTTCCCCTGGGGATTGCTTTTCAATATGAATATTTGTGCTCGACATGAGAAATGGCCATCTTTCATATCCCTTTCGCATAAAAAAGAAATTATCCATTGTCACCCCTTTTGAGCCAAAAGAATTCTTTTTTCTTTGAACCCTGATCAAGGATCACCCTCTAAACTGGGGGCAAATGCAAGGAAAGATCTTTTTAAAGATCATTGAGAAATGAGTCCTAGCTCAAAGACAGATGCAAAGCAAATGGAGCCCCAAATAAAGACGGGCTCACTCCGTTGAAAAAGAAGGGGGCAAAATGAAAGCAAAAAAAAATGTGTGAAAGACATGGCAAATTGAAAGCCAAAAGCAAGGAAGAAAAAGAGCAAAGTCAAAAGGAAATAAATCTCCAAGAAGGGACAAATGCTTCAAAGAGAATCCTCCTCAAAGAAAGGATCCTTGATCTGATTACCCTCAAGCACATATTTTGGGCCTATTTATCCTTCCTTTCTGAACCCTGAGCCATGGCCTACATTACGTGCTTTAAAAGTCCATTTTGATCAAGCATGAATATTTAATTTGAAAGGTTTTCCTCAGATTATATCCCATCTCATCAAATTCTCATTTCACTAAGGAAGAATTTATAATTCTCAAGTGCATGGTAAAACAATGAAAAAAAATTGGAGAGAAAAGGGACTCTAGGGCGAAAACCAAAAAACGAGCGGTCTAGAGTAGAATGGGAATTTTCGATGCCATCGATGATAGTGCTGATACCACAAAAGAAAAGATCTTCTTAAAAAGTGGTCATCGAGGAATATTTAAGAATTCCTGAACCTCCCAAATTGTCAATTCTCATTCAGAGGATTGTCTTCAAAAACTGAAACTTTTTTTCTCCAAGATTAAACTTTTCGGTTTAAACATCCCAGCTAATCTTGATGCTTGTCAAAATGCCTTGATATGGAAACTAAAAGAATGTTGAATTTGCTTGGTTCTCAATGAATTCATGATTTATAAAACTTGTTCCATTTGTGAGCCTAGAAGGGATATATATACATTTTTGTCATGAAGTTTTCCTGGAAAAGCCAGAATCTTGTTATACCAAGCCTTGCCAATCCCAGTTGAAAAAAACCCAGATTGATACTTAGAGAAATTTCTAACAATGATCATCAGTCTTCAAAAGATTTATACATCACACATTGTGGGGTTAATATTTTTTTCAGAAGTTTTCAAGATGCGAAAACACATAAAGAGATTTTTTGAAATACCCATTTTGATGTTGACATGAGACAAGGATTTTTCTAACCCAAAGGTATAGAACTGCCAGGATAGGTCTTGACTTCCAGATATGAGAAGAAGAAATAGAACCCGGTTTTGATCTCTGTTGATGAAAGTTTGAAAACTATTGCGGCAAAGAGAATAGCCAAAATGAAATGAAGATATACTCTTATTTGAAGAGGAAAAATAAATTTGAAAGGCTAATCCAAAGTTTAGAAAAACAATCGGGGGCATTTGCATCACTCATGAGCACTCATCTCTTTATCAAGATTTTACATCTGCACAGTGTCGGCAAGCATTTGCATCATTCATTGGTATTTGCATTGGCATTATTCCATAAGCATCTGCATTTTACCTTTACATTTACATTCTTCATGGAATTCGCATTTGTGTCATCTCAAGCAATTGCATTATTTCTAGAATCATTGTATTTTCATTATTGTGTGGTAATTATAGTTACACCATTTATAAACCAGTTACATGAATACAATTAGTAGGGGTATCTACATCATGAAACATGGGCATCAATCCAGGCCATTTGCATTCGCACTAAGAAACATTTACATCAATCCAAGCATTTACATTTGCACCATGAAGCATGAACACCTTGTTAAAAGACATGTGCATCTGCATCATTTCTCAAAGCTTCTGGAGGAGTTACACAGAATTTTACAATGAGCAAACCTTTGGTGGAGATAGCCAAAGCTTCTGGTGGGGATATCCAGAATTTTACAGTTTTAAAAGTGAACAAGTCTTCGGTGGTGATAGCTGAAGCCTCTGGTGGAGATATCCAGGGTTTTATAATTTTGAAAAATGAGAAATCTTATTCTGATGGAGTTACCCAGATTTTGACAATAAGCAAGTCTTTGGTGGTGATAGCCAAAGCTTCTGGAGGAGTTACCTAGAATTTTACAATGAGTAAACCTTTGGTGATGATAGCCAAAGCTTCTGGTGGGGATATCCAAAATTTTACAGTTTTAAAAGTGAACAAGTCTTCGGTGGTGATAGCTAAAGCCTCTGGTGGAGATATCCAGGGTTTTATAATTTTAAAAAAATGAGAAATCTTCTTCTAGAGGAGTTACCCAGATTTTTACAATGAACAAGTCTTTGGTGGTGATAGCCAAGGCTTCTGGAGGAGTTACCCAAAATTTTACAATGAGCAAACCTTTGGTGGTGATAGCCAAAGCTTCTGGTGGGGATATCCAGAATTTTATAGTTTTAAAAGTGAACAAGTCTTCGGTGTTGATAGCTAAAGCCTCTGGTGGAGATATCCAGGGTTTTATAATTTTAAAAAAATAAGAAATATTCTTCTGGAGGAGTTACCCAGATTTTTACAATGAGCAAGTCTTTGGTGGTGAGAGCCAAGGCTTCTGGAGGAGTTACCCAGAATTTTACAATGAGCAAACCTTTGGAGGTGATAGCCAAAGCTTCTGGTGAGGATATCCAGAATTTTGCAGTTTTAAAACTGAACAAGTCTTTGGTGGTGATAGCTGAAGCCTCTGGTGGAGATATCCAGGGTTTTATAATTTTGAAAAATGAGAAATCTTCTTCTAGAAGAGTTACCCAGAATTTTACAATGAGCAAGTCTTTGGTGGTGATAGCCAAAGCTTTTGGAGGAGTTACCTAGAATTTTACAATGAGCAAACCTTTTGTGGTGATAGCCAAAGCTTTTGGTGGGGATATCCAGAATTTTACAGTTTTAAAAGTGAACAAGTCTTCGGTGGTGATAGCTGAAGCCTTTGGTGGAGATATCCAGGGATTTTATAATTTTGAAATATGAGAAATCTTCTTCTGGAGGAGTTACCCAGAATTTTATTCAACATGTGCATCTACATCAAGAAACATTTGCATCAATCTAAGTTATTTGAATCTGCATCAAGAAAATTTGCATCAAATCAAGTCATTTACATTTGCACTAGTCTAAGTCATTTGCATCTACATCAAGAAGCATTTGCATCAATTAAAGACATTTGCATTTGCATCATGAAGCATCTGCATCATTTCTCAAAGCTTCTGTGGAGATATCCAGAGTTTTAAAATCCTTTGAAAAGGTAGCAAGTCTTCGGTGGTGATAGCTGAAGCTTCTGGAGGAGATACCCAGAATTTTACAAATTTTAAACAATGAGAAAGTCTTTGGTAGTGATAGCCGAAGCCTCTGTGGAGATATCCAGAGTTTAATTTGTTTTTTTTGAAAAGGGAGAAAGTCTTTGGTGGTGATAGCCAAAGCCTCTAGTGGAGATATTCAGAGTTTTACAGTTTTAAAAATGAGCAAGACTTTGGTGTTGATAGCCGAAGCTTCTGGAGGAGATACCTAGAATTTTAAACACAGATGAGAACAAGACAGGTTAAGACCCTGAGACCATCGTCGAGGTCATTTATTTTCTTGCAAATCGAATTCTTTTCCTTAAGACGGGTCGAGCCTTGATTAGTCAGGGAATTTAATTTAAGGACAAAATCTTCAGTTTACAGCTTTTTACAACAAAAAAAAATGAAATGATGAAAAAGAAAAAAGAAAGAAAAAATGAAAAAATGAAAAAGGAAAAAAGAAAAAAATGAAAAAAATGAAAAAAAAAGTGTGAAAAAATGAAGAAATGAAAAAGAAAACCCCTTTTCCTTTTCTTTACATGTAATTTCATTGACCGTACAAATTTAGTGTTTGTTTATCTTTGCCTGATTCCTGATTCTCAGCAATAGCCAAAGAGGGGCAGCTGTAGACACCTAATTTTCTCTGGACCACTAAAACATGTATGTTTTCTTCCTAAATTGATGTTTTCGAGTGTAAAAATACTTTTTTCATCTCTCAGGTGATACTCCGAGACTTAGTTTAAGAGGGCGAGAATAAAAAGTCAAACTTAAAAAAAGTCAACCCCGAAAAAAATCAACCCCAAAAAAGTCAACCCTAGAAAGTCAACTACTGAAAAAGTCAACCCATTTTCAAAATCAAGATTTTAAGTTCAATTGAAAAATGGTGAAAGAATTTTCATAATCCGAGGTCTACATTGAAAGATATGGAGTTCGGAAGTTGGGATTTGGAGATTCAATAGAAAGGTAACCTTAATCCAAAAAATTTGGGGAAAAGTGCTTAAACGATCAAATTGGTCGAAATTGAAGGTTCCTAATGAAAGATAAGCACTGACTACGGGTAATGGAGAAGCCACTTGCAAGAAAAACCGAAAGAAAAGTCAATCCGGGAGAAAACCAAGAATTAGGGTTTTTGTGGATTTCGGTGAAATCGGGAAGAATCACATAAATGGCCCGACTTGGTAAGACCAAAGCCCCCAAAGGATGAGGAATGATTAAATAGGTATAGCCCAAGGATCAGCTTGAAGAAAATCTGAAAATCGAACTTGTTTTGAGCAAAACCGGGTTTCGGAGGCAAAAAAGGCAAAATTGGAAAATTCGGGAAAAATAGAAAATGAACTCCAAAAATTCTGAAAATTTCTCATTATTAAACCATTTGAAAGAGATTGGCAAAATAAAATCTTGATTCGAAGTTCGTTTGCAAAATGGCCAAATCCCGGGCTTCTTATGTAGTAATTCAAAAAGAAAAATCCCGAAAAAATAGCAAATGAACTCCAAATCTTCTAAAATTTTGCAAATATAATTTTAAAATTATTTGGAAGAGATTGGCGAAAGAAAATCTTGATTCGGAGTTCGTTTGCAAAATGGCCAAATCCGAGCCTCCTATGCAATAATTCAAGAAGATAAATCCCGAAAAAAAAAGCAAATGGACTCCAAAAATTCTGAAATTTTGGAAATCTCATTTTTAAATTATTTTGAAGATATTGGTGAAAGAAAATCTTGATTCGGAGTTCGTTTGCAAAATGGCCAAATCCCGAGCTCCTATACAATAACTCGAGAAGATAAATCTCGGAAAAATACCAAATGAGCTCCAAAAATTATGAAAACTTTCGTATCACACTTTTAAATTATTTTTAAGATATTGGTGAAGAAAAATCTTGATTTGGAGCTCGTTTAAAAAATGGTAAAATGTAGGGGGCGTAAAAGGGCATTTTTGGAAGAAAAATCCAAATAAATAGCAAACGGACTCGGATAATTTTGAAAACTTCTAGAACTCAATGTTTTATTATTTTGGAAGTATTAAAAAAAGAAAAATTGAATTTGGAGTCCGTTTGATATTTATTTGCATTCGGGGGGCAAAACGGTCATTTCACCCAAGCAACCGAAAAGGGCTTCTTTGGGCCTTTCAAAAAATCAGACTTGGGCTGGAAAAGAGAAGTGCTGGCCTGCCAAGGCCCAAAGGAAGGAGGAAGCTTCTGATTTTTCAATCAAATGACCAAGAATTAAGAGTTAGTTAGAGATTCTCTTTGATCAAGCCATGGTGATTAAGCCACATAGGCCAAGGGAGAGTGTCAACATTATTCTTGAATAGCTGTAATTTGGGACAGCTGATATGCTAATCTAAGGGTGATAATTTCATGATTTTTCACCTTGAATCACTAGCCCTTGGATGGAAGTTGGTTGGAATCAAAATGACTACATCCTAGGAGATGAGAGAGGTAAAATTCTGCCAGCATTAAGGGGAGGGGCAGAATTTTCATTTTGACACTTTCATTTTGCTGATTTCTCTTGGTTTTTCCTTGGTTTTTCTCTCTTTGGTTGGAAGCAAAAAGAAAAAGTTTAGAAAAGAAAGGAAAGTTTGAAGAGATAAAGCTTGAAATATAGCTTCTTGAGGTTGCTCTTGAGCACCAAATCTTGCACTTTCTTGATTTTTCCATTCTTGTTTTTGCTATTTTGATTACTATTTGGTGAGTTTCCTTTTTAAATAAATGTTTTTTTTTATTATTATTCTTCTTAAGTTCTTTCTTCATCTCTTTCTTAAATATATTTTTTTACAAATTTTTTTTTTTTTACAATTTCTCACCATGGCCGAATAGCCTACATTCTTTATTTAAGTTGCTGTTTTGTTTATTTTATCATGTTGTTTATGTTATTTTCTTTGATCTTGATGTTTTAAGTGTTGTTCTACTTCATATACTTGAGTTATATTTTAATTTGGTTGCTTTGTTTGTTTCCATTTATGTTTTAAATATCATGTTTTTGCATTTTTAATTTTCTGTTTTCATAATGTTTAAATTTGTGGTGTTTTAGATTTAGTATATCAAGTGTTTGTGAAAATGCTTGTGTGGAGTTTGCATGATTTGAGTTTTATATTTTAGTTGAGCATGTTAGTATATCAAGTGTTTGTGAAAATGCTTGTTTGGTTTTAGTATTTCTACTTTGTGTTTGCATGTTTTGAATGTTATATTTTAGTTCAACATGTTAGTATATCAAGTGTTTGTAAAAATGCCATGCTTGTTGGAGCTTGAGGCCATTTGGCTACTCCATGTGTTTTGCATTGTGTGTTGCATTTTTGCCATGTTAGTTGGTAGGTTTTTGCATTTGCATGACATTTGATTTAGTTTTGCATGCTAGTATACCAAGTGTTTGTGAAAATGCCATGTTTTCTAGTTACATTATTCCATTCGGCCACTTTAGGAATCTTTGCATTGTATGTGCATTTTTGATATGTTAGTTGATAGGTTAGCATTTGCATAATATTTGGTTGAGTTTTTGGTTTAAGCATGCTTTGTGTTTGTGAAAATGCCATGCATATTTTAGTTATTAAGTTTGGTTTATTTGCCATGAATGTTCATGCATTTTAGGTCTAGGTTGCATTAAATGCCATGCAAATTCATTTAGGTCTAAGTCACTATATGAATGCCATGCATTTTTTCATGACATTTAGGTTTAAACTCATGCATTTCATGCACTATACTTGCTTTATTTTTTTCGTGCATTTCATGTTCATGCCACTTGAATAATGACTTAGGCCAATTAATGGTTCAAAGTCATGCTCTCTTGAGCACACTTGTGGAAAATTAAAGTTTGTCAAATTGATTATTCTATCTTTGTGATTTTTTTACTTAGCCAATTTTTATCTAACTTTCAAAAAGTCCTAGCTACTGTTTGTGAGCCATTTTATGAGTTTCAAATATTTTTACTTTGATTTTTAAATGATTTTATCAAAGATAAAAAAATGTGTTTTGACAAAACAGTTTTTTTCACCCAGTACTCATACTTTTCCGATTTTTCTGGGAATTCATCTTTAATCAGAAAATTAAGCTGATTTTTTCCCGTGTAGTCCCAATTTGAAGTGGATCCCAAGGTAGAGCCAGTTGGAGGAAAAACAAAAAACGAGAAAATTCCAATAATGACGAAAAGGGGAAAACTAAATCGGATAGGAATTCGGATGTAAAAATTGGGCATTTTTGGACCAACTCCAATTCAATATATGAAAAAGGCAGTGGAAAAAGAAAATCCTGAAATTGGGCCCGTTTCGAGTAAAACCGAAGTTGTAGGGTTTAAAGAGCAATTTTGGAAAATTCGGGAAAAATAGAATCCGAGCTCGGAAAATTATGAAAACTTTCAAAACTGAGTTTTATATTAGATAGAAGGGATTGGAGAAGAAAAATCCAGAATCGGAGCTCAATTGGAAAAACACAAAGTGCGGGTGCACCAATCCAAATTCCAAGAGAAAATTCTGGGAAAAATAGAAAACGAGCTCAGAAAATTATGAAAAGTTCCAGATCTGAGTTTTATATTTTATATAAGGGATTGGAGAAGAAAAATCCAGAATCGAAGCTCAAATGGAAAAAGACGAAGTTTGGGAGACAATAATCCGAAACTTTAGAGAAAAATCCGAGAAAAATAGAATCTGAGCTCGAAAAAATACAAAAAACCTCCAGAACTAAGTTTTATATTGGATGGGATGGATTGGAAAAGAAAAATTTGAAATTGGGGTCCATTTGCAATTAAATTAAGTTTGGGGGCCAAAATGCTAATTTACCGAAAAAATCGAAAAGGGTTATTTTGCAAATAAAAAAAGAGGAATGGCCTGGAAATTTCCAGGCCATTTTTGGCCAACCTACTGATTATAAGAGGGGGGGTGATCATCTTGAATCAAATGGCCAAGATTGAATAGCAAGATGACATTTTTAAGAAAGGACAAGATTCTCCACTACTTGCCTACATGGCATTTTAGGCCAATGGGAGGTCTCCAAATTGCAAAGCCATGTGAAGGCCATGTGAAGGCTATGAGATGATGCCAAGTAGGATTAAAAATGCCACATAGGAAGATATTTTAATAGTAAGCCATATGATCATGACAAGTGGCTTAGATATTTTGTAGAGATAGAAGACAAGAATAATCTAGGTGGCATTGTTGGCCAATGAGAGGCTAGGAAACCCTTAATTTAAGGGAATCATCATGCAAATAGGGGACAAGCACCCTTAGTTTAAGGAAAGCATCATGAAAGGAGGGGACATTTTTTATCCATGTGGCATTGATGTTGGGGGAGCTTGTAAAGCATGACAAAGGGCTAAAAAAATAAACTACTCTCTACACCACTATACAGGGGGCCGGCCAAGCTATCAATGAAGGGGGATTCATTTTTTTCAAAGGAAACTGTACTACACTATTGGAGGAGAAAAGGAGAAAAAGAAAAAGAGAGAAAGAGAGAGAAGGAAAGAGAATTTGGAAAGCAAGTGCTAGGTAGATATTTCCTCTCTTATTCTTCAATTATTTTCTTTGATATCATATTCCTTTTCTTCTTTTTTTCCATGTGATTTGTTAATTTTCCTTGATTGAATAAAAGGTTTTCAAAACAAATTTTACAAGGTTTTCTTTCCTTTATTCTTTATTCTTTACAAAATAACCAAGTTGACAAAAAAAATTTACACTTCTTTTTGCCTTAGCCAAAACCTATAGGGCCTTTTTGTGCTTGTTTTTGCTTGATTTTCTTACTTGCTTGTTGATTGTGGGCTTCACTATTGTGGTAGGATAGACTTTCACCTTTGGTTTTTATTTTAAAAAATCAAATAAAAGGTTTGAAAAGCTTGAGGATCTTGATTTTAATCAAGTGATTTTGGTTATGTGGGACTATGTCCAAGGAACCAACCATTGAGCCAACCTTGTTTTCTTTTTCTTGCTTATTCATATTTTTAACTCATGATTGATTCATTGTCATATGTTTGTTGGCTATAAAATCATGCATTTCATGCCATTTCCAACTAGGTTTTTGGCTAAGATCAACCAATGATCTCTAGCCAAAAATCCCTTGTTTCTACTAGTTGAAAAAGTGATAGTTTAAGTTGGTTATTCTGACTTTGAGCATTTCTTTTACTAAGTTATTCTTGTCAAAATAAAATGATTCTTTTTACCACATTTAGTATACCTTTTAGAGGATGCCCTGGAAATTTTTCCAAGATTTTTAGATTTTTTTATCAAGGTTGGAAAAATGGTTTTCGATAAAACAGTTTTTAGCTCATTGTTCTGACTTTATTGAAAATTCGGTCAAGGCATCCTTGGTCCAAAAGTTAAGCTGATTTTTTCCCATGGAGACCATCATGTCTCAAGTCTATACTGATTTTTCCAGAAGTTTTTGAATTTTTTATGAAGGGTAAAAAAATAGTTTTTCAAGACTGGTTATTGGAGTTAGAATTGAGTTTTCCTAAATTAATAATTTTCTAATTTTCATATGTAAAAGGGAGGGGCTGATTTGAGTTATTAGCTACTGTTCTAAGTTTATTTCCATGTCCTCTCAAGAATAAAATTTGGTTTTACAAAAATCGGGTCATGGGTAGTCATCTTGGGTTTCAAAAATAGGAGAAACTAGAGCCTTTTTTAGGGGTATTCAGCCATGATTTCATTTCCATCCAAAAAAATCCAATTATTTTTAAATCCGAGCCCAAAGTCATTCGGTTTTGAAAATCCAATTTAAGTTTCTTCCAAAGGTAGTCAGATACCTTTTTAGGTATACGAATGTCCTAATTTCAAGGAAGAAATACGTCTTCATGCATTGCATATTTAAAAATGGTTTTTACTTAATTTGGCATAAAAACGTGTTTCTCGGTTTTCTAAACATTTGACGAGAATTAATTCCTAATCTTTGCCGGGTTTACCGGGGAGGTTAGGAAATTATTCAACACACGTGGTTATGAAATCGCAAGGCATGGATTTTGTTTTATTCGAAATCATATAAATATCATATGAAAGAATTATTTTCCAAGCTTTTCTAGGTTTGCCGGGGAGTACGGTAATACTTTTCGACATATGCCATTTATGTGATTCCTCACATGAAGGATCCATTTCAAAATAATGGTGTGTGCATGTGATCATGATGTGATTATGAATATTTTATGATAATGTCATTTTGTGATTTTTGCCATGTCAAGCATGCCATGCCATGTCATTCATACACATGATTCATACACATGCCATATCATTTAGATTATGCCATGTCATGCATGCATATGCTATATCATTTACATTATGCCATGTCATTCATTCATGTGCCATGTCATTAATTTACATGCTATGTCATTAATTATGTTGGCCATGTCATTTAGATTTTTGTCAAGCATGCCATATCATTAATTCTTTTACCATGTCATAATAAATGTTTTCCATGCCATGTTAAATATGCATGTTGTTTAATTTTTATCTTAGTAATATTCTTGCATATTCATGATCATTTATTTATAATTTCAAAATGCATGAAATATTATTAAAGATTTTTTATAAAACAAGAAAATTCCCAAGTTACTGCTGGGTCTGCCGGGGAGAGTATCATCAATTATCATTAACAACGGAATATCTTTTTTAAAAAACGAGGGTGATTCGGAGAATTTCAAAATCAAGGAAAAATTCCATGTTTTGCCGAAAAATATGGAAAATGTTATGTTAATAAATTCTGGATCATTTTCAAAATAAAATATGAATTTTTAAGGGAATTATTTACAAACACCAAATTTAAAACCGACTTTTAATGAGACTCAAGATAACACACGATTAATAAGGTACCGTTTTATACGAGCATTGTGGGGGTGTTAATCCTTCCCTGCAAGTAACCGACTCCCGTACCCACACTTCTTTTCTCTGGTTCAAAGTGCAGACTTCAAAATTGATTTTAAAAAAATATTGTTAAAATGTTTTATAAAAACTGGTTTTAATAGGCGATCACACCTAGCCAAAAAGATTGGTGGCGACTCCATTTCTTTTTCAAGGCGTTTTCATACCCTCAACCTTTAATTTAGAGGAATTAAGTCATATTTTCCTCTATTTTCCCCAATGTCACACTTCTTAAGACGAAGGCTCGAATTTGTCCCCTCGACGGGGGCAAGGCCAGCCCGCGGATCCCTTTTTTCTTTAAAGAGGAGGTTGCGATAGCTTGGCGACTCCACTGGGGACACTTATGATTATTTTCAAACATCCTCTGACGGGATCCCGCGATGGATCACGTTACGACAGCTTGGTGACTCCGCTACGGACACTTAGATAGTTAGGCCTAGATTTAGTCGCATGCTATCGAAAGTCTCGGTTTTGTCGATTTTGGTAGGTGTTTACTTTTAATTCCCACTTTTTAGTAAGGAGAATTTTTGAAAATAACAAAATGTTTTAAATATGTTTATTCTTATGTACATGCATATTTTTACTGTTCTCTGGTTATTTATCCTTGTATGTCATTATTATTCTTTGTTTAACTAATGTTTTACATTGTTTAATCTTGTCTTTGTTAAATTGCTAGGGTGTTTAGGATAAGGGGTATAGAATAGGTGGTGAAAGATTTGTTTGTTCTTCCTCACACATTATACTTGCATTTGCATAACATGTGCCCTCTACCCGGGTTTCGTCCTTTAGGTAGAAGTAAAGTAACTACGCTCTGAGTTGATAACCTCCGCATGGGCTAGCGAAACACTTCCGGAGTAGTAGACTACCTATGCTTTCGTGAGGTGATAACCTTCGGATAGGCTTGGGAAATACACTTTAACAAATTGAACCCGCTTTTATCGAGGTGTCTTACTAGTCTTCACCGGGGACAATGAAGAGCAATTTGGAGCCTTTTTAGAACCTAATGCAACCTCATATAGTGAACCTAGGCGAAGCCATGCCGAATTTCCATTAGAGGTATCGAAGTTAGGAACTCTAAGAGGAACCTTTCTTACCTTTAGCTATTTATTTCAATATTGCATTAATTTAATTATTATACCCTTGTATTGACTCGTTCTCTTTTGTTTTGTTTTGTTTTTCTTTGTTTCCATCGCATGCATCATGATCATTTAGGAGTGTTTGCCTTAAGCCGAATTCCAATTGGAGGAGTTTTCATTATGGTCATGGAACTCTGAGATCTTGCATCAATGTCAGTTACTTCCAAGACATACCGAGAGGTCAGAATAGAGTCAGAGAAGAATCAGGTCGATAAGGGAGACTGTTTGGCTAGAGACTTCATGCCTGTTCTTCCCGAGTCGGTTCATTTAGATCTGGGTCAGAATGATTTGACAGAATTAGAAGAAATTTGGGAACAATTGGGAGTAGCAAAGAAAAATAAGTTCACTAAAAAGTATGGCGACATAGCACTACTTCTCCCGATCCAGATAGATGAGTAGCTGATTAAGGCAGTGGTACAGTTTTGGGATCCCTCTTACCAGTGCTTCACATTCAATCAGAAGGATATGACACCCACCATCAAGGAATACTCAACCTTGCTCTGTATTGAGTCATCCAGCCCAGATAAGATCTATTGCAAGGAGCAAAAGAAAATTAGTTTCTGGAAGAAGCTATCCGAGATATTGGGTATGGAGATTTCGATCGACTCCCTAAATATTAAGAAGAAAGGTTCGAGTGTTTGTATCCTGTGGGTATTCTTGCGAGACTATATCATGAGCAACCCAGAGAGTAATCGTGTGGTGGATGTATTTTGGCTTGTGGTTTGGTGATATTTTTGAAAGATATTAGGGCACATTGAGATGGCTGTAGTGGATTTCTTTGAGTGTCTGGGCAAAAAAATTGATCCTTCTCCTGCTATCCTTGCCGAGACGATCAGGTCACTCAATTTTTGTCAAAGAAAAAGCGAGGGATATTTCGAGGGATGTGCACAGCTTTTGCACGTTTGGATCCAAAGTCATTTTTGGGGAAATGATAAGGAAAAGCTCCGCCCCTAAATAAAGACTTTCATCCCCCTTAAGGAATTCTTCAAGAAAGAGTGGCTGAGAAAAGGAGATAAGAAATAATGGATCATGACTCTTCGTCACTTAGCTTGAGAGGATGTTACTTGGCGAGCTCCGTGGATGCCAATGGGATCCATTTTGTATAGTTGTGGAGACAAACCATGGGTTTCGTTAATGGGAATTTTGGGAGCTATCAGCTATGCACCACTCTTGGTACGAAGACATTACGGATCTGAGCAGTTCATCCTGATGACTTATGAGCTCACTTTGGTAGATTTTACATATAATGGGCCCGGATACATGAAGGAAACACGTGAACTCATTAAAGCATGGAGGAAGTTGCACCGATTAGAATTGGGTAGATATACTGACAACGCTACTCTCGGATATTTGGTTTGGAGAGCCAAGATGATCTGCGACATGGTGCTCCCTGCCGAGGATGCCTCTGTTTATCCGATATTCCTTCAGCCAGAGCCAGCAGTACCATTAGAGGTTGAGCTTGTCAGGCAAGAATTAGAAAAGGACAAAGGGAAATTGAAGCGAGAATGTGATAAGCTTCAAAAGAAAGTTGAGGACTTGAAGACCAAACTTGAGATCCAAGAGGTCAAGACACGGAAAGTGGCCAGAGAGCGAGACACAGCACAATCCGATATAAAGGACTTGCATCAAGAGAACAAAAAGCTAAGGGCCCGGATACATGAAGGAAACACGTGAACTCATTAAAGCATGGAGGAAGTTGCACCGATTAGAATTGGGTAGATATACTGACAACGCTACTCTCGGATATTTGGTTTGGAGAGCCAAGATGATCTGCGACATGGTGCTCCCTGCCGAGGATGCCTCTGTTTGTCTGATATTCATTCAGCCAGAGCCAGCAGTACCATTAGAGGTTGAGCTTGTCAGGCAAGAATTAGAAAAGGACAAAGGGAAATTGAAGCGAGAGTGTGATAAGCTTCAAAAGAAAGTTGAGGACTTGAAGACCAAACTTGAGATCCAAGAGGTCAAGACACGGAAAATGGCCAGAGAGCGAGACATAGCACAATCCGATATAAAGGACTTGCATCAAGAGAACAAAAAGCTAAGGGCCAAGGGAAAATTTACTGGAACTAGCAGGTCTCTGGGTGCACATGAGAAAGAGACAGAAAAATTCAGAAAGAATTGGATTTTTGGAAGGGTAAGGCTAAGGAAAGCAAAGAAAAGAAAAGGAGTCAAGATTTTCTCATGAGCGGTAAAAGTGGGAAATGCACGTTCATTGATTTCAGCCAAGTTAGAAAGGTGCCTGCAAAAGAATGAGTTGTTGAAAGCCAGATTGGGAAATGAAAGGGAAAGGACATTCATGCTACGCAAGGAGAATGAGACACTCCATGCGACCATTCAGACCCTAGAGCATTAGTTGCAAGTCAAGAGGGCTGACATCACTGCCATCATTCTGGAATACAGAGAGAGGAAGACCGAGTGGAGCTAGGCAAATGACTTAGCCATAGATGCTAGTATGAGGTGGAAGACAGAAACCTTGGGGAGGCAACAATATATACACCACCTGACTAGACAGATCTGCAAGGCTGTGGTCAAGGCCAGTGAGATGTTGTGGAAAGTGAAGACTCTCAGGTGTGATGTCAACCAGATAGGGGAGCATGGACAGCGTCTGCTGAACTTCCTAGAGAAGGCTCAAGACCAATACAAGCAGATCAGATATATCTATGTAACTCGAGCATGAGAGATGACTTGTAAAAAGTTTCTATGAATTAATGAAAAAACCTTTGTGTTGGAATTTTATCTTAAGGAAAATACCATTATTTGCATCATTTCATGTCACAAAATTATAGAAACATACATTTATTCATTCATTCGTCTAAAATGTTTGTTCAATTATTCATTGATTCATTCATTTTTGCACACATTTAATGAGTAAAAAAGGAATAATGTGCCATGAAATTCTAATCTGTGGTATTTACACCAAGGTTTAAAAATTGGCGTCCACCGAAACACCCAGAGAGAAGCACTCCACATCAGTATAATACTTGATCGCAAGTCAAGGATCGTGGAAAATGAATAAACTGCCCGGATAGAGAAAATAGAAAAACCACGAATAAGCTGATGGAACTGGTGTCCGCCGTAGTTAAGGCAAAGGGACACACTAAAAATTCGACTTAAGGAGTAGAATCAGGAAGTCGAGGGGACAAAGAGGGTTAGTAAGAAGCCGTACTGACAAACGGCCAATCCTCACAGAATACAAAAACTCTACCAGCGGCAGCTGCAATGCCTTTCGTGTATGTTCAACCCAACACAGGGGCACAACAACAAATGCTGATTGGGGTAAATCTTGGGGCAAACCCTATCGAGGTCCCAGATCTAGATGATCTCGCCGAGCAAGAAACGTTGAAAATGGCGGAGCTGAAAAAGGTTGAAACAGCTGAATCACAAAAGAAGTATCAGTTATTAGAAGAAAGGCTGTGGGCCTTCGAAGGGGCTGAATTGTTTGGAAGCCTCGATGCTAAAGAGATGAGTTTAGTTTCTGGACTAGTGATCCCACCTAAGTTCAAAACGCCGAATTTTGAGAAATACAACGGGACCACCAATCCTTCCGTGCATTTGACAATGTATTGCCGGAAGATGATCGGACATGATAGTGATGAGAAATTACTTATCCACTGCTTCCAAGACAGCCTTACTGGGTCCGCGACTCAATGGTACAATCAGCTCATCCGAAGCAAGACCCACTCTTAGACGGACTTGGCTAAGGCCTTTCTAGAACACTACAAGCACGTATCTGACATGGTAGACTATCCCTGCAAAACATGGAGAAGAAAGCTACTGAAAGCTTCAAACAGTATGCGTAGAAATGGAGAGACATGGCTACCTAGGTGTAGCCACCTTTAAACCGATAAAGAAACTACGGTCCTCTTTATCAATACTCTATGTCACAACCTAAAAAATAACAAGTCTCATCACAAGATTTTATTACTCGTTAAGCGTGACATTAAAAAACCCAAGGAAAAGTCTACTTAATTCCTCTTGAAAAATGAAGGTTTTGAAAATGACCTTGAAAAAGACATGGAGTCGCCACCAATCTTTTTTTAGCTAGGTGTGATCGGCCACCTATTAAAACTGATTTTATAAAATATTTTAAAATTAATTAAAACATTTTTAAAACCAATTTCAAGTCTGCGTTTTAAACCAGAGAAATCAAAGAAGCGGGTTCGAGACTCGGTTATGTGTGGGGAAGGATTAGCACCCTCAAAACGCCTTTATAAAATGAGACCTTATTAATCGTGTGTTATCTCAAGTCTCGGTAAAAAAGTCAGTTTTAAATTTAGTATTAATTCCCAATTTAAAGAAAAATAATTCCATTTTTTTATTGAAAATGATTCGGAATTCATTAATTCAAAATTTTCCTATATTCCCCGAAATTTCGGCAAAATATAGAAAATTTTTATTTATTTAGAAAATGTTCCGAATCAATCTCGTTTTAAGAAAGATATTTCGTTATTAATGATAATTGATGATATCCTCCCCGGCAACCTGGAAGAGAACACATGAATTATTTTAACTCGGGAATATCTTTATTTTTATTGAAAATCATTATCTTTTTCAAAACATTTTTTTAAGAACAATATGAACATGAATATGTTTATGACAATCAAAGTCTAGATAATGCAACCTAAATGATTTAATTTGAATAACATAGCATATTCTAAATGAAATGAAATATCCTAAACGAAATGAAATGATTTAAATGACATGATATTCTAAATGATATGATTTAAATGACATGATATTCTAAATGAAATAAAATATCCTAAATAAAATGAAATATCCTAAATAAAATGAAATGTCCTAAGTGACATAATATATTTTATATGAAAAGAAATAACCTAAGTAACATGGTATATTCTAAATGAATGAAATGATTTAAATGACATGGCATATTCTAAATAATATAATCTAGATGACATGGAATATAATATAAGTGATATGAAATGACATAAACATAGAATAATGCTATCATGAAATATGCATGAAAATAAAAATAAAAATGATAATGCATGAATTTAGTATATGCTAAATAATGTGACAAAAATAAATGACTAAATAAAAATCATAGGATTGAATAAAATATTCAAAACCATATAACAAACAAACATAACACCAAAAATATAAATCAAAATAATAACAATACTATAGAAATTATCATAGCAAAAAATCATATATTATACGATATGCATGAATATGGAAAATGCGATGCATGAAAGTGTATTTTTCTCTTTAATTAAGGAAATCCGTATATCTAAAAAGATATCCGGCTACCTTAGGAAAATATATCAAATAAATTTTCTAAAATCAAAATATTTTGTGATTGTTTGAAAATAATTTTGGAAAAAAACTTGAATGAAGATTAAAACCCTAGCCAAACCCTTTAAAAATGGCTATAATTTCCTAAGTTTAAAATCTCGAACTTGACCACCCTTAATACGAGGTTTATAAAATTATTTTTGGAGTTTAAAAAGGTTTAGAAACTATCTTAAGACAAAGTTTTTAACCAATCCCCTCTAAGTAACTTAGCCAAAACAAAAAAATGGTTTTCCTTCAAATTCAAATTTGCCTCTACTGTCCAGTTTTAAAGAAGAATTTTTTAACCTATTTTTAAAATTTCAAAAAAATCTAAAACAAATACTGCAGACTTAAAACATGTAAAACTACACGAGAAAAAATTGGCTTAATTTTCTGATTAAAGATGACTTCCCAGAAAAATCGAGAAAGTCCAAGTACTAGATGAGAAAACTGTTTTGCCAAAACACATTTTTTTGCCTTTGATAAAATCATTTAAAAATCAAAGTAAAAATGTTGGAGACTCTCTTAAAGACCTACAAACAGTAACTAAGACTTTTAAAAACTTGGACAAAAATTGGCTAAGTAAAACAAATCACAAAGGTAGAACAATTAATTTGACAACTCTTTAATTTTCCACAAGTATGCTCAAGTGAGCATGACTTTGAGCCATTAATTGGCCTAAGTCAATAATCATGTGGCAAGACATGAGATGCATGAACATACAGCCAATTGAATATATGAAATGCATGATTTAAAACCTAAGTGCAATGGAAAATGCATGGCAAACATAATATGGCCTAGACCTAACAAACTTGCAAGGCAATAAATGCAATCTTAACCGAAGCATACATGAGATGAATAATAATGCAAATGAGACTTAGACCTAAAGTGACATGAAATGCATGGTAATACAAAGTGACCTAAGACCTAGATAGCATAACAATGCATGGCAATACCAACATGATTTACGACCTTATAGGCATGGGAATATGCATGACAATACAAGAATGACCTAGACCTAACAAACTTGCATGGCAACAAGTGTAATTTTAACCTAAGTATGCATGAGATGCATAATAATGCAAATGAAACTTAGACCTAAAATGACATGAAATATATGGCAATACAAAGTGGCTTGAGACCTAAATAGCATAAAAAATGCATGGCAAGACAAACATGATTTTGGACTTTATATACATGGAAATATGCAGGGCAATACCAATATGATTCTAGACGTTAAATGTCATGAGAATGTATGAAAATGTCATGAACATATAATGACCAATAAACCAAATACTAAGGCATGAACAAATAGCAACTAATACACAATCTTATGGCATAATAACACAAGGAAATGGTTCCTAAACAAAATGCAAATGCACACACAAGGCAAGGAAAACATGAAGTAACCGAATGACCCTTAAATGACCTAATGCAATCCTATCTAGTTAATAACACAAACACATGGCAAACCAAATCAAAATACACAATGTTATGGCATGAAATGCAAACCTATCAACTAGACAAAATGGAAATGTAGACTCAAAGTAAAAAGGACCCTAATGGCCGAATGGTCATAAAAACAAAACAAAACATAATCCTAGCCAAACAATAACACAAACACATGGTAACAAACATGATAATAATGCAAACATGGTGACTAACATGACTCATAAACATATCAATGAAAATATAACAAACACAAGGCATGGTCTAAATATGTAAACATGAATGGAAATATACTAAGCAAGTTAATACACAAAAACAAACATGGTAATTTAAAAGCTAGCATGGCCGAATGGTCATATGTTTTTTAGCAAGGTATTTCTTCAAACACATAGTATAGTATATTATTAAACTACCACAATCAATCTAACCTACCATAAATCAAGCTAATCTAACACAAGTAAGCTAACCTACCACAATAAATCTCATGAACAAAATCAAAAATCCAAAAGAAAATCATCTAAAAACAAAGGGAACCATTTGGCGATGGTGAAAAACAAAGATGTAAGATTGTTGTTTTTTATACTGTGTTTTAAAAAAGAAAATGGTAGCTCTTTAGAAACAATTTATTTCATAAAAAAGAAGAAAAATCAATCAACAAGCAAGATCATGTCAATAAAATATGAAAAATAAACATGAAAGGGCAAGCTACCTTGCTCTAGCTTTCCAAATAAAAAAAAAAACAAGCTAAAACCCTTCATTTCTTCCTCCTTTTTCCTCCCTTCTTTTTCCTTTATTTTTTTCTCTCTTTTTCTCCTTAGCTACTACATCTTTTTTAGCCTCCAAGCCCTTTGAAAAAACTGCTCAGCCCCCTTTGAATATAGCCTTGGCCGAATGACCTTCCTTCTAGAAGGAAAGTAGTTATTTTTCATCCAATGGCTATCACTTAAGATGCCTTCTATGTAAAAAGACCACCATTAGATTAGAATCATTAGCCCTTGAATTATGATGTCATAAAGATTTCATAAATAGGATCCCTCTCCAACCATTGGTCCATGTGTTGCAAATTCAAAGGCTGGATCACAAAAAATTACTATCTTCCTCTTCACCCTTGGCCCTTTGATGAAAAATCAAAAAATATCTACCTTCCTTTGGGCTTTGTCCAGATGACCTTTCATCTTCCAGCCCATGCTTCATTTTTTTAGAAGCAAGAAAAAGCCCTTTTCAATTTCTTAGGTAAAATGACCTTTTTGACCCTCGAACCTAAATAAATAGAAAACGGATTCCAAATTCAAATTTTATTTTTTCAATACTTCTGAAATAAAAAAAAATTTGAATTCTGAAAGTTTTCAAAATAAATAGAAAACGGATTCCAAATTCAAATTTTATTTTTTCAATACTTCTGAAATAAAATGTCCATTTGCTATTTTTTTGAAATTTTCTTCCAAAAATGCCCTTTTGTGTACCCGAACTTTTACCATTTCTTAAACAAGGTCCGAATCCAGATTTTTCTTCACCAATATCTTCCAAATAATTTAAGAATGAGATCTGCAAATTTTTAGAGTTTTTGGAACTCGTTTGCTATTTTTTCGGGATTTATCCTTTTGAATTTCTGCATAGTGGGCTCGAGATTTGGCCATTTTGCAAACGAACTCCGAATAAAGATTTTTCTTAGCCAATCTCTTTGAAATGATTTAGGAATGAGATTTAAAAATTTTCAAAATTTTTGGAGTTCATTTGCAATTTTTCCCAAATTTTCCAATTTTGCCCTTTTGCCTCCGAAGCCCGATTTTACTCAAAACAAGTTCGATTTTCAGATTTTTTTTTTCTTGGGCCTTTGTCATATATTGAATTGAAGTTGGTCCGAAAACTTCCAATTTTTATGATCAAATTTCCTTCTCTTTTTTCACTGTCGAGAATTTTCTCATTTTTTCGTTTTTTCTCTAATCGGCTTTTTTCTCTGATTTTCTTCAAACTGAGCCTTGGGCTATCCTTGTTTACACACTCTTCACCAATTAGGGGCTTTAATTTTACCGAATCGGGCTATTTTTGCAATTTTCTCCAATTTCACCAAAATTCACTAAAAATCCTAATTCTCGATTTTCTTCCGAATTGACTTTTCCTTCAATTTTTTTCCAAGTGGCTTCTCCATTACCCGTAGTCAGTGCTTATCTTTCATTTGGAACCTTCAATTTTGACCAATTTGATCGTTTAAGTACTTTTCCCCAAATTTTGCGAACTAGGGTTTCCTTTCTACTTAATCTTTGTAACCCAACTTTCGAACTCCATATCTTTCAATCTAGACCTCGGATTATCAAAATTCTTTCACCATTTTTTAATTGAACTTCAAATCTTGATTTTGAAAGTGGGTTGACTTTTTTAGTAGTTGACTTTTTTGAGGTTGACTTTTTCAAGTTTGACCTTTTATGCTTGACTTCTTAGACTAAGTCTCAGAGTATCACCTGTAGGATGAGAAAAGCCTTTTTGCATTCTGAAATATCAATTTAGGAAGAAAACATACCTGATTTAGTGGTCCAGACAAAATTAGGTGTCTACACTCTGAAAGCGCCATACTATGAAAAGTTGGTGGGTAATGCCACTAAGAATTTTGCAGATATGGTCATATCCGGAGAGATGATTGAAACTGCTATCAAGAGCGAAAAAATGGAAAGTGGGGAACAAGTCACCCACAAGAAAACAACTCCTACCAAGAAAAAGGAAGGGGAGGCTCATGCAGTCAGTTTCAATAACCACTATTTTGCACCTCCAACACCCTATACACCTTACTTAACCTATAACCCATACAACCCAGCTATAAATAGCCTCACTCAAAACCCTTTTCCTTATACAGCTATACCACAACAACCATACCCAACTGGCATACCTCCTCAAATAGCCATTCCACCAAACACTCAAAACATTACCCGAAATGATCGAAGGCATGTGAGGAATAATCCAAAGCCTCAATATGACCCTATCCCTACCACTTATAGCGAATTGTACCCAAAGTTTCTACAGGGGCAACTCGTTGCACCTGTCTATCTCCAGCCTTTAAAACGTCCATATCCCAAGTGGTACGATTCCAATACTTATTGCGCATACCACGCGGGGATTCAAGGACACTCAATCGAGACTTGCATTGCTTTCAAGTGCAAGTTCTAGAGCTTTATTGATTCAGGAATTTTGAAATTCTGACCAAAAATAGGCTTAATGTTGCGGGTAACCCATTACCTAATGACACGGAGGCTAAGGTTAACGCGATCATGTCGGGAGAGGTTGAGAAGGTAAAGAGAGATGTCAGGGAGGTAAAGATGCCAATGATCAGAGTCTGGTTAGATATGGTCAAGGCAGGGTTGATTCGACCAAAATCGGATGTGAGAAAGATAGCCAGCCAGTCGGAGGACTTTTGCCAATATCATTGTAGACACCTAATTTTGTTCGGACCACTAAATCAGGTATGTTTTCTTCTTAAAATGATGTTTTGGAATGCAAGAAGTCTTTTCTCATCTTGCAGGTGGTACTTCGAGACTTAGTTTTAAGAAAGCAGGCATAAAAAGTCAATCTTGAAAAAGTCAACCCCAAAAAGGTCAACCTCAAAAAGTCAACTACTAAAAAACTTAACCCACATTCAAAATAAAGATTCAAAGTTCAATTGAACAATGGTGAAAGAATTTTGATAATTCGAGGTCTACAACAAAGATATGGAGTCCAGAAGATGGGTTACGGAGATTCAGTAGAAAGAAAACCCTAGTTCAAAAATTTTGGAGAAAAATGCTTAAACGATCAAATCGATAGAAATTGGAGGTTTCAAATGAAAGATAAGCAATGACTACGGGTAATGGAGAGGCCATTGGGAGGCAAAACTGAAGGAAAAGTCAATTTAGAAGAAAACCAAGAATTAGGGTTTTTGGTGGATTTTGGTGAAATTAGCGAAAATTATAGAAATGGCCCTATTCGGTAAAACTAAGCCCCTAATTGATGAGGAGTGAGTAAACAATGATAGCCCAAGGCTCAGCTTGAAGTAATTCAGAGAAAAAAGCCGATTGGAGGAAAAATAGAAAAACGAGGAAATTCTCGATACTGAAAAAAGGAAAAATCAAAACGGAGGGGAACTTGATCATAAAAATTGGGAGTTTTTGGACCAACTCCAATTCAATATATGACAAAGGCACAGAAAAAGAAATTCTGGAAATCGGATTTGTTTTGAGTAAAACCGGGCTTCGGAGGTAAAGGAGCAAACTTGGAAAATTCAGAAAAAATAGCAAATATGCTCCAAAAATTACCAAAACTTCCAGATCTCAATCTTAAATCATTTGGAAGAGATTGGCGAAGAAAAATCCGGATTCGGAGTTCGTTTGCAAAATGGCAAGTTTCGATCCCATTAAGTTGAAATTCAAGAAGATAAATCCCGAAAAAATAGCAAATGATCTCAAAAAATTACCAAAACTTCCAGATCCCACTTTTAAATTATTTTGAAGATATTGGAGAAGAAAATTACGGATTCGGAGTTCGTTTGCAAAATGGCAAATTTTGGGCCCACTAAGCTGAAATTCAAAAAGATAAATACCGAAAAAATAGCAAATAAGCTCCAAAAATTATGAAAACTTCTAGATCTCACTTTTGAATTATTTGGAAGAGATTGGTGAAGAAAAATCCATATTTGAAGCTCGTTTGAAAAATGGTAAAAGTTTGGGTGCATTAAAGGGCAATTTTGGAAATAAATCCAAAAAAATAGCAAATGGGCTTGAAAAATTATGAAAACTTCCAGAATTCAATTATTTATTATTTATGAAGTATTAAAAAAATAAAATTTCTATTTGGAGTCCATTTGCTATTTAATTAGGTTTGGGGGTCAAAAAGGTTATTTTACCGAAGAAACCGAAGAGGGCTTTTCTTGCAATTAAAAAAATGGAGATTGGGCTGGAATTCCAAGGGTCAGCCAGCCAAGCCCATGTTGGAGAGTGATTTTGCTGAGCTTTTGCATCTAAAGGCCAAGAATGGATAGGAAGGTAGTTATTTTTCTTAATCAAGCCTTTGCAATTGTGACACATAGACTGATGCATGATGTCACTATAATGACATCATATTTTTAATAGCTGAATTAATGAGATGCTGATTCCTTAATCTAAGGTTGAGATTTTTTCATAAAAAGCATCTTGGATTAAGGGCCTTTGGATGCAAAATTGGTTAAAAAAAATGACAACATTCTTCTAGAGGATTCTAGGCCATTCTGCCAAGGGGTTAAAAGGGGGTTATTTTAGATTTTCATAAAGTTTCGAGGGCTGAAGAGAGGCAGGAGCTAAGGAAAAAAGAAAAGGAAAAAGAAAGGAGAAAGGAAAAGAGAAAAAGAGAAGGAAAAGAGAAAGGTTTTGCTTGCTACTTTTTGATTTGGAAAGCTAGAGCAAGGTAGCTATGTTCTTTCATGCTTTTCTCATATTTTATTGATATGATTTTGCTATTTTTGTTTGTTATTTTATTTTCTTTTATGAAATAAACTTGTTTTTTTAAAATAAGTTATAAGGAGTTTCTACTTTGTGTTTTGAAAGAAATCAAGAAAGCAAGTTTTTACCATTCTTTTTCTACATGGCCGAATGGTATTCTCTTTTAAGATGATCTATTTTTTTTTGATTTGGTTCATGTTATTGGTTGTGGTAGGTTAGCTTACTTGTGTTAGATTAGCTTGATTGTGGTAGGTTAGCTTGATTGTGGTAGTTTAGCTCTAGACCATGCCATGTGTTTCTGATATTGCCATGCCATAGTAATGCTACCATTCGGCCATGTTGATGTAGGTTACTATGTTTGCATTCTTTTTCATGCTTATTTGCTTAATACACTTGCATTTATGTTCATACATCTAGACCATGCCATGTGTTTGTTATATTGTCATGTTCATGAGTTACATTTGGTCACACATCATTTTTGCATTTTTATCATGTTTACTAGTTTAACATGCTTCCATGTAGACTTTGCACCTTTAGGTTGCCATGTGCTTGTGTTATTGTCTAGCTAGGATTTCACATGTTTATTTAGAGGTCTATTCGGTTTCTATGCTTAGGTTTGCCTTGGGTATGTGCATTTTCATTTTGTTTAGCTTTCATGCATTCATTTTATGCTATATATGTTTCTTATGACATGTAGTTCATTAGGCGTATTCGGCCATACATGTAGGAAGTCTAAGTCATTTAGGTCATATTTGATTTTCATGCGCATCTTGTGTGACATTTAGAGCATTAGGGTTCCATGTTCTTATTTCATGCATATTGTGTATGTCATTTACATTTAATTAGGTTTCCATGCATCCATTTCATGCTATACATGTTTGTTCATGACATTTAGAATCCTAGGACCATTCGGCCATGTAGGAAGTCTAAGTCATTTTAGGTCATATTTCATTTTCATGCACATCTTGTGTGACATTTAGGGCATTAGGTTTCCATGTTCTTATTTCATGCATTTTGTATATTATTTACATTTAATTAGGTTTCATGCTTTCATTTCATATCATATATGTAGTTCATGACATTTAGAACCCTAGGATTATTCCGTCATACATAGATTCTAGGTCATTTCGGAGGTCCTTATTTGATTTTCATGTATGTCGCATCTTCCATAGTTAGATTTTAGGTCATTATGATTCTTATGTCATATTAGACTAGGAAATTGTATTTCATGTCATGCATATGTTTCTATGACATAGTAGGCAGTAGGACAAATTTGTATTGCCGTGCATTTTCATGACATTTTAGGTCTAGGTTGCATTTGCATTACCATGCATCTTATGCATATTAGATTTAGGTAGCATTTATTGTCATGCAAGTTCATGCTGGGCATTAAGACAACTTTGTATTGCCATGCATTTTCATGTCACTTTAGGTCTAGGTTATATTTGCATTACCATGCATCTCATGCATATTAGGTTTAGAAAGCATTTATTGCCATGCAAACTCATGCTAGGCATTAGGTCATTTTGAATTGCCATGCATTTTCTATGTCATTTAGGTCTTTAGATCATGCATTTCATACATCAAATTTGCTATTTGTTCATGCATCTCATACCATACCACTTGATTTTTTACTTAAGCCAATCAATGGTTTAAGGTCAAGCTCATATGAGCATACTTGTGGAAATTTGATGAGTTGTCAAGTTGAAATTTTTACCTTTGTGACTTTTTTTTACTTGGCCAATTTTTGTCCAAATTTTTAGAAATTTTAGCTACTGTTTATAGGTCTTTACAAGAGTCTCCAATATTTTTACTTTGATTTTTGAATGATTCTATCAAAGGCTTAAAAATGATTTTTGGCAAAACAGTTTTTCACCCAGTGTTCTGACTTTCGTGATTTTCTAGGGGGTTATCCTTATTCTAAAAATTAAGCCAATTTTTTCCCAGAAATTTAAACATGTTCTGAGTCTTTTATATTTTTTTCAGATTTTTTTAAAATAGGTTAAAAAATCACGTTTTAAAACTCGACAGTAGAGTCAGATTTGAATTTGAGGGAAAATTAAATTTCTATTTTGTCTATGGCATTAAGAGAGGGCTGAGTGGGAACCTTAGCTACTATCCTAGGTTGGTTTGTAAGTCATATTAATTCTGAAAAATGATTTTATGAAGCTCGGGTCAAGGGTGGTCAAGTCCGAGTTTTCAAAGTTAGGAAATAGAGCATTTTTCAAAGGGGGTTTTGGCCATGTGCCATTTTCATCCAAGAACTTTAAAAAAAAAAATTCAAACCAATCACAATGTATTTTTGATTTTATAAATTTTAATTTGATGTCTTTTCCTAAGGTAGTCGGATATCTTTTTAGGTATACGGATTTCCTTATTTAAAGGAAATATACACTTTCATGCATTGCATTTTCCATGTTCATGCATATTATATGATATATGATTTTTGCTATGAATATTTCTATGAATGATTTTTGCTATGAATATTTCTATGACTATGTTATTGTTTTGATTTATATTGCATGGTGTTATATTTGATTGTTATATGGTTTTGAATATTCAATGTTATCCTATGCTTTTTATTTAGTCATTTATTTTTGTCACAGCATTTAGCATTTACTATGTTCATGCATTATTATTTTTATTTTCATGCATATTTCATGATAATATTATTTTATGTTTCATATTCATTTCATGTCACTTAGATTATATTGCCATTTCATTTAGAATATATTATGTCACATAGGTTATTCATTTCATTTATGTCACTTAGGTTATTCATTTCATTTAGAATATATCATGTCATTTAGGTTATATTATATCATTTAGATTTTGCTATGTCATCTTTATTATGTCACACATGTTCATATTTTTATAAAATGTTTTGAAAAGATAATGATTTTAAATAATATAAAGTTATTCTCGAGTTAAAATAATTCATGTGTTCTCTTCTAGGTTGCCGGGGAGGATATCATCAATTATCATTAATAACGGAATATCTTTCTTAAAACGAGAATGATTCGGAAAATTTTTTAAATAAATAAAAATTCTATATTTTGCCGAATTTTCGGGGAATATAGGAAAATTTTAAATTAATAAGTTTCGGATCATTTTCAATAAAAAATGGAATTATTTTTCTTTAAATTGGAAATTATTTTAAAATACCGAATTTAAAACTGACTTTTTAATGAGACTTGAGATAACACACGATTAATAAGGTACCGTTTTATACGGGCGTTGTGGGGGTTCTAATCTTTCCCCACACGTAACCGATTCCCGAACCCACTTCTTTGATTTCTCTGGTTTAAAAACGCAGACTTGAAATTGGTTTTAAAAATATTTTAATTAATTTTAAAATGTTTTACAAAAAACGGTTTTAATAGGTGGTCGATCACACCTAGCTAAAAAAGATTGGTGGCGACTCCATGTCTTTTTTGAGGTTGTTTTCAAACCCTCATTTTATTTCAAGAGGAATTAAGTCGACTTTTTCTCTGTTTTACAATGTCACACTTAACTAATATAAAGTCTCGCGATGAGACTTGTTATTTTTTAGGTTGCGACAGCTTGGCGACTTCACTGGGGATATTTAGAGAGTCAGGCCTAGGTTAGTCGTGTGTTATCAAAGTCTCGACTTTGTTGGTTTAATTGGTATTTAATTTTAATTCCCACATTTTTCAACAATAAGGAGAATTTTTAAAATAATAAAATGTTTTCAAATATGTCTATATTCATATGAATGCATATTATTATTGTTCTCTAGTTATCTTGTTTCATTTATTTATTGCTTGATTAATGCATTATGTTGTTTAATATTTTGTCGAGATATTTAGGATAGGGGTTAGGATAATTGGTGAAAGGTTTGATTGTTCCTCCTCACACACTACACGTGCATTTGCATAACATGAGCTCTCTACCTTGGTTTCATCCTTTTAAGTGGAAGTAAAGTACCTACGCTTCGTGTGGCAATAGCCTCCACATAATCTAGCGAAACACTTTTGGAGTATCAGATTACCTACGCTTCTGTTGGTTTATAATACTACGCTACCTCGGGCTCATACAAAAACATGGTAATCAAAGTGCAGCGGAAATAAAACAAAGAAGCACCCGAAGTACAATAGGATTTTAGGCTTGTGTTTGCATAGGTTTATAACATTCAAAAACAATTAACTCACCCATATGATTTAGAAGTTACCTACTTAAGATATCGAACCATCAGTTGTAGATCCTAATCTGGAATCCATCATCTACAAAGCTTCAAACTCGTTCAAGACCACAAGAAGCATAATTGTCCTTCCTCTAGAGCTAGTCCACATGAACAGTTGATGGATCCTTCTCTAAGGTATGGTGATTCACTTGTGCTAGCAAGTTGATCCTAAGATCACAATCAAAAGATCTATATTCTTGTGTATTTCTTCCTTAATCAATCTCACTCAACTAGGTGAGGAAGCGGCAAGGACAACACCAAGGTAGGAGGAATTGCAGCAAGCCTTAGGGAGCTTAGGGAGGCTGAGATTTCACTGTTTTGCTAGGTTAGAGTTCTCTTCATGAAACCAAACTTTTTCTTAAGCAAAATCAGAATATCACAAATATAATAGAGCTAGCTTGGGCGGCTACACCTCTAAAATAGATTATATAGTGGCGCACACCTTAATCCCTATCTCCCTATGCTTGGCAGGCCACCTGTAACTTGTTGCACAAGATTTTCATTAATCCACTTGGACTTAAACTATTTAATTCTAAGATGGATCAATAGGCCCATTATATTATCTAATAATGATAATGGTCCAACATTATTAATGCCTTAAGTTGGGCCAACCATCCTTAGTGGACAGTCCTAAATTAGAATAGTCGCTTTGGACCCTTTCTAATTTTGTCATGCTTATTTATTTGATAGACTAATTTCTAAACGAAAGTAATTTAATTCTCAATTAAATTTTCTTTCTCCTCATGAAAAAATTCATGTCATTAATCTATTAATATCATCTCATGATATTATTCCAATATAGTATAGTCAATCACAATTCACTTTGCACATCTATATGTCAAAGTCGACTACTACACTAGATAAGACTTCTTGATTCCTCTTATCTTATTAAGACATTGTCCTTGGATTTCTCAATCTCAATTATGTCTTAATCCATCTCAATCGAACTTCTTCAATTGAGTCCTTAATATAGATCTTTTATTCCATTAAGTTTACCTTAATAGAATACCAAGTTTAATCCATACATATCTGTTCTTATGTGTGTGACCCTCTAGGTTCCCAATATGTTGGCAATGATTATAAGTTAATCATATTAACTTGTTATCATAGATCAAGAGCGGGATCTAGCAACCCATCATGACCACCCAAATACTGTGAAGTTTATGCACCCAAAAGAGTGTATCTTATTTAACCTTGCACTAAAAAGATAAATTGTAAGTATAGTAGTTAGCAAGGGTCGAGTCCTCAGGGATTGGGTTTTAGTTTATAAGTTAATAGTTTAAAACTTAAATTCAAGAACAATAAAAGAAAAGGGGTTTTTGAAGCCAGATTTAAACTAAAGTAAATAATAAGAAGAAGATGCAAGGCGGTATAACCAGCCAATAAAAATATATATACTAAATTAGGCGGTATAACCAGCCAATAAAAATATATATACTAAATTAGGCGGTATAACCAGCCAATAAAAGTAAAACAAAGTTAATATACAAATTAGGCGGTATAACCAGCCAATAAAAATAAATATACTTTTAAAAATAAGCAAACTAGAAAAGTAAGAAAACAAGTAAGTAAGAAGAATCAAATATGAAAAATATGGTTAAGGTTTCATTCTCCACCACTAGACATCATTAAGAATCAATTTCAGATCTATCAATATCAACCAACTATCAAAGTTAACAACCGTAGATAACAACAAGCTCTGTTATCCCAATCTTTCCTTAGTTTGTCGTTAAATAGAACAAGCTCTCTATTTAATCTCTAACCATCAAACAACCTAGAATAAGCTCTCTAAGTTCAATTTAATGGCAGCTTTATGATGAGAAAGATAGGTTGATCTAAGCAACAAACACATAAGCTCGGAATGTTCAACTTAGGTTATGTTCCACTTTGCAATTATTGAAAACTTGACCATAATCATTAATCACAAATTGCCACTTATGAATAGGAAATCAAGACAATTACACGGATCAAGATTCCTAAACTAGCAATAGATAATTATCAAGATCTATCTAGTTGTACACCTAAACAAATCAAGACAACATCATGAACAATTCTTGTAGAAGAACATAAGCAACTTTGATAGAAAATTAATGATAGATAGAATCTGAAAATCAATCACAAAACATGTCTAGGGCTTTGAAATCACCCTTAACCAAATAGAAGTTTAGCCTAGCATAGGCATTATAAACATAAAATTAAATAGAATCTAAGCAGAAAATAAAAGAAAGAAAGAAGAAGAAGAAGAATATTAATTATCCAACCTCTTGCTCTTTCTAAAGAAAAAGAAAACTAGAGAAAAGAAAGAAGAAGAAAACTTAGAGAATTTTATTACAATGGCTAATATCCTACCTATGTACAATATGATCCTCTACAATCATCCAAGGCCCTCTATTTATACACATTTTGGAGGGCTAAATGACAAGAGACAAGCTTTACAAATTTCAAAGGTAGGTATAATAGGTGGGTGCATTTTTCTAACAATTTTCGTCATATTGTATGACAATTTTGATCAGCCAACTTGATGGTCGATTTTGTCAATTTTGGAGGCCTGATCTGATCACATGGTCTTCTAGAAAAATGTTCCCCTATCAGTTACTGATCCATATCAGTTGGAATCAGCTCATTTTCTGATGTGGATAAGAAGATATGGGCAAAATACGAAAACAGGTCAGCACAGACGTCATTGCACATCAGCCAACTTGATGGTTGATTTCGCTAAGGAAAACGACTCCGTTTCAAGAAGTGTAAAACATGAAAAAGATAGATATGCCTCTTAACTTTGCACGGTTAAAATTTCAGCCTTATTGCTTCAGTGAAACTCGAGATATAGCTGATATGGAAAAAGGTGTCGGAACTGGAACTGAACTGGATTTGCCCTTAATTCTAGTAATCTGAAATCACTCAAAGAAACTTGTAAAAAACACCAAATTACATAAAAATATAAAAGATCATAAACACAATTAGACTAAACAATAATAACTCGTATTTGACACAAAACAATAATAAAACATAACTAAAAACTATACAATTATACGAGTTATCACACCCCCACACTTAGATTGTTGCTAGTCCCTAGCAACGACTCAATAAAAATAAAATAAGAAAATCTAATCTAATCCACTTTCGTAGGAAATCACGGTGGCACTTAGCATGTGACACAAGCCTTTAAACCCCTAGGTGTCCCTAGTGGACGAGTTTAGTCTCGTGAGGGTTTACTAGGACGATACCCACAAACATTGAAGACATAAGAAAAACTAAAAATAATAATTATAACTAATCCTTCCAATATAAATTAGAGATAATCATTGGACAAGTCTTAAAAACTAATCAATAGCTTAAAGAAATTCACAAAAAAATCTTGCTTGAATGTAAATTGTTTGAGTTAAGCCAATATTAACATAACATATTTCAATCAAAATAGTGCATATTCAAACTTAATCTCAACTTCTCACATGGGATACTCTCTTGATTTTCACTTTTTAAAGTAGTGGTAAAGTGTTTACACTCAATCAATCTCATGAAAACACTTCTACCATATGCTTGCTTGTCCACCTATTATCACTATTTAGATCATACAACTTCATAAATCAAGAGGTCTTTATTCAAGGTTGTAATGGGGCCAAAGGGTTATAATGTGGTTAAAGAACAAAAGGATAAAGATATCACAAAGGTTCCAAAGAGTTCATAGAGTTTAGAGACATAATAAGATCATACAAATAAAACTTCTCAAAACTCTTATAAAGCACATAATAACATAGGCTAAATATTCATGTTGAGCCTTTGCATCATTCTAACCAACTTTGTAACATCTTTTTCTTTACTTTAACTAGAAGTTCAAGAGAAGATTTTTTTTTAATATGGGAATGTATTTGACAATGATCCCTTTCTTTTTCTCTTGACTTTTTTCTTTCTTTTCCCCCCACACTTATTTCTTGTTTATAACCCAAATTTTCACTAAATCTTCCTTGTCTTTGCAACTTGTCTCAAAACATGCTAATTCATCTTTGGAACAAAGGTAAAGATATAAGTATATTTAGGTTAGGGACAAGTTATGGTTACCAAAGAGATAGCTTATTCAATGTAGGCTCAAATTGGTTCACTAAGGGTGTGTTCTCTTGGAACATTAATAATGGATGGCTATTTGGCTCTGGTTATAATCCTAATGCCTCTATCATATTCATGTTGTCACATGTATCAATATAGTCTCAAACGGTTTAAAGCAAGTTCTAGAGAATCATGTAATCATAAGAGCACTCAAGAAAGAAATTAGATTGATTTGTATAATGCATCAATCATTATAGGCTCAAAAACTCACAAGGATGATTATACAAGTCATATTAAGTCTAAACATGCTTCTTTCTCAATCAACATATCATATTAACATTGGCTCATAAAAAGGTTGACATCAAGCTCAATTCTCATGAAAATCTTCTCACTAATAAATCTGTTTTAGACTTATGCAATTCATATCTCATCATTGTATTAAAAAGGAACTAAAACACACAAAATAATAATAATAATAATAAAGACTCATAAAAAAAATAGTAGAAAAAAATAAAAGAAATCCTAAATCATTCCCCCCACACTTAATTCTTACATTGTCCTCAATGTAAGTCTATTAACCCAAATGAAAGAATCATGTGTAAGAGAAAAGAACTAATAACATAAGAATAGGAACAACTAAGACTCAAAACAAAACAAACTCATGCAACCTAAATAATCCTAAAATACTAAACAAAAATTAACAAGTAAACATAAAAAGATTAAAATCAAACTGACAAGATATGTCTCAAGTCTCCCTTACTCAGACCTTGTTCAGAATGAATACTTCTAAATTGCTTAAAACACAACAAACTTTTTTTTTTTTTTGAAAAGAAGAAATCAAACTGACAAGGTATGTCTCAAGTCTCCCTTACTCAGACCTTGTTCAGATGAATACTTCTAAATTGCTTAAAACACAACAAACTTTTTTTTTTAAGAAGGTAAAATTTAGGAGATATTACCTGTAGAGGTTGCTAACCACTTATTATAACTGAGACACAACAAACAAAATATTAGATAATGTCACAAAGACAAAGTGCAATCCACTCCTTGCTCGTCCATATCTCTTTTTCTTTTTTCGAGCGTTTGCGAAACAACCGTAGCAGATAAATACTCATAAGCTTGGAGCTTTTTGAGTAAATCTTCAATGGTTGTAGCAGAAATTATGGTTCTCCTTGCCTCTGAAAACATGAATCCATTATCCACAGCATTATCTAAATATGAAAGCAAATTACTAAAATAACCATTAATATTAAGCAAACCAATGGGTTTCTTTTTTGTGACCAAAGATGACCAAGAAGCCACGCAAGCTATTTCTTCCAATGTACCCAGACCTCCTGGTAAAGCAATGAATGCATCGACAGAATGGTACATGATTGTGATCTGTTCAGGGATACTCCAGACTTGTATTTCTTTACCCAAGGTAGGTCCACAAAAATCTGTGAATAGTTTTGGCACGATTCCTAGAACTGGACTTCCTCCGGCGTGTGCTGCTGTAGCGACTGCTCCCATTAAACCCGTACTACCGCCTCCATAAATCAACTGGATCTTTTGTTGGGCAAGTATTACTCCAACTCTTATGGCTTCATCAGCGAATATGTTATTTTTCCCTGGATAAGCACCTCCAAAAATACAAATTTTTTTAATTCGTTGGGACGAAGTACTTTCCATTTTTTTTTCTTTTTTTTTCTTTTTTTTCGAGTGGCTGAAAGAGAATGAGTACATGGTGTAATATATAGAGGACTGAGTAGTGAATCAGACAAGAGTAATAATGTTGCCGAAAGTGTATCTGACCTGTCAGAAGAAAATGTTAACCTAACAAAAGATTTTTGCGTGATTTCAGGAAGAAAATCAAAAAGAGAAGAAAAATCAACCGTAAAAGACAAATAAAAAAAATGAGAATAATTACACAAATCGAATAACACGTAAATTAAACCGAAATAAAGTTATTGCAAATCAAACCAAAAGATGAGAAGTCATTTATTGTAGTTGTGATTGTGGCTCACATCTTCCTCTGGTTTTACGTCCAGAAACGGCTTAAACGCCTTCTATGAGTTGAGGATATGCTTCCCATCCAGTTTTCTTACAAGCTGGCAAACAGGGTCTTTTAACATCAGATTCCCAAGATGTTGCCATTCCCTTTGGAATTGCGGCCATAAATCAAGAATTTCTCTTTGTACGTCTCCACTAGGATGCGTCTCAAGAGAAAGTTGGATATTACCCAAATTCTCCTTACTCAGTCCATCCTTAATGAATTCAATTTTATCATCTCGATTAGAGGACGGAATCCCAATAGAACGACATTTACCGTTACACGTCCATCGTGCACATTTGTGGCAATTTGAACTCATGCGCTTTGCTCGTCGCTTCTTTGCAAAAGTGCTTCTACCTGTACCTGGTAAAAGCAAAACAGGAAGATATTCATCTTCACGTACCTTGGCTTCAATTATCCAACGTATGTCTCCAGGAATCCCTTTGTGCATAAGCATTCTTAATCTTTCGAATCGAACTTGGTAAGGCTTCAGTAAAATATTTCGAGGAAAAGGAGGAAATCGTTTCTGCAATCTTGTGAGAATATCATCCATCCTGAAAAAAAAAATAATGAAAGAGAAATTGAAAGAGAAATTTATATACAATATCAGTTTTGTGGGTAGCTGATGGAACCGACTTAAATAATCACGGAGTACCGTTATCCGCCATTTAACCGGGGTTAAAAAAAATTAAAAATTATATTTACATCTAGTTATTTTCAAAACAAGGTTCAGAAAGAAAAACAACATAAAAAGACACAAAAACAAAACACTCTAAATAAAATCCTAAATTCTTCCCCCCACACATAATTCTTATATTGTCATTAATGTAATGCTATTAATCCCAAATGAAAGAATCATGTGTAAGTGAAAAGAACTAATAAACAAAATAAACTTATGCAGCCTAAATGAACTTAGAAACACTAAACACAATTAGCAAAGAAACATAAGAAAAAGATAAAGAAAAAGAGAGCAAATCTGAGGATGGCAGTTTGGCAATGCTTTCACTAATTAGGCTGCCTCCCCCAATTAGCACTTGATTTAGTGTTTTGAACCTAACCAACACCCCTTCTTGGCATTTTAGGCTTGTCAGGCTCATACATGAAATTTCCCAAATTTATGCGTTTGAGAGGAAGCTTTCTTTGCACAACAGTGGATGCATTCTCCATTACAAGTATTATTCCATCATCCTTTGTGGTGCATATGTCATCGAGGAATGGAGCATATTTTGATACTTGTTGAATGACCTCCACAAACAAGTTGTTTAAGGTTTCCGGCATGTGTTGTTCATGTTCTTCCTCCTTGAACTTTGCAAATCTACTAGGAAAAGGTGGAGAAGAAACATTAGTAAAAAGTGAAACCTTAAACGTTACCTCAGGTGCCGAAATACGCTTATTTGGATCTTTGGCTTCATTATCCTCAAGAATAGAATCCATCTCTAATTTTGTTTCATCCTCATCTTGTTCCTCATTCTTCAAGGTCACAATAGTAGCATTCTCCTTTGGGTTAACCATCGTTTGGGCTGGGAGTTCTTCAGATCTTTGTGCTACCCATCCCACCATACTACTAGCCAATTGGCTCATTTGCTTTTCCAAACTCTGGATGCTTGCCCTTGTTTCCTGTTGAAATTGCAAAGAATCAGTAACAAGAGAATAGACAAGATCTTCTAAAGAAGTACCTGAGTTTTGAGTCATATGTGGTGGTTGAAAAAGATCTGGTTCTTGAGACCATGATTGATTGAAGCTAGATGGATGAGTGTAATTGGCATAAGGATCTACTTCTTGGTAATTTTTCGAGTAGCCATAATTAGTATGATCCCACCATCCCTCATGGTAAGTGTTGGAGTAATGATCATGCGGTTGGTCTTGGAACCATTGATGGCCTTGACATCCTCCCATGGCCAATTGTTGAACTGAGGAAGTGAGATTGGCTTGTTGATTCTCCATGTTCATGTATGCCACCAACTCTTCAAGTGTTAGATTGCTTAATTCCATCTTTTTTTTTTTTTTTTCAAAATTTGAAAAGAAAAACATGTATGTACAAGAAAATAATACTAATTAGAACTGAAAATAAGAATAAACCAAGTAACAAATAAACTAAAGAAAACAATCCCCGGCAACGGCGCCAAAAATTTGATGCACCCAAAAGAGTGTATCTTATTTAACCTTGCACTAAAAAGATAAATTGTATGTATAGTAGTTAGCAAGGGTCGAGTCCTCAGGGATTGGGTTTTAGTTTATAAGTTAATAGTTTAAAACTTAAATTCAAGAACAATAAAAGAAAAGGGGTTTTTGAAGCCAGATTTAAACTAAAGTAAATAATAAGAAGAAGATGCAAGGCGGTATAACCAGCCAATAAAAATATATATACTAAATTAGGCGGTATAACCAGCCAATAAAAATATATATACTAAATTAGGCGGTATAACCAGCCAATAAAAGTAAAACAAAGTTAATATACAAATTAGGCGGTATAACCAGCCAATAAAAATAAATATACTTTTAAAAATAAGCAAACTAGAAAAGTAAGAAAACAAGTAAGTAAGAAGAATCAAATATGAAAAATATGGTTAAGGTTTCATTCTCCACCACTAGACATCATTAAGAATCAATTTCAGATCTATCAATATCAACCAACTATCAAAGTTAACAACCGTAGATAACAACAAGCTCTGTTATCCCAATCTTTCCTTAGTTTGTCGTTAAATAGAACAAGCTCTCTATTTAATCTCTAACCATCAAACAACCTAGAATAAGCTCTCTAAGTTCAATTTAATGGCAGCTTTATGATGAGAAAGATAGGTTGATCTAAGCAACAAACACATAAGCTCGGATTGTTCAACTTAGGTTATGTTCCACTTTGCAATTATTGAAAACTTGACCATAATCATTAATCACAAATTGCCACTTATGAATAGGAAATCAAGACAATTACACGGATCAAGATTCCTAAACTAGCAATAGATAATTATCAAGATCTATCTAGTTGTACACCTAAACAAATCAAGACAACATCATGAACAATTCTTGTAGAAGAACATAAGCAACTTTGATAGAAAATTAATGATAGATAGAATCTGAAAATCAATCACAAAACATGTCTAGGGCTTTGAAATCACCCTTAACCAAATAGAAGTTTAGCCTAGCATAGGCATTATAAACATAAAATTAAATAGAATCTAAGCAGAAAATAAAAGAAAGAAAGAAGAAGAAGAAGAATATTAATTATCCAACCTCTTGCTCTTTCTAAAGAAAAAGAAAACTAGAGAAAAGAAAGAAGAAGAAAACTTAGAGAATTTTATTACAATGGCCAATATCCTACCTATGTACAATATGATCCTCTACAATCATCCAAGGCCCTCTATTTATACACATTTTGGAGGGCTAAATGACAAGAGACAAGCTTTACAAATTTCAAAGGTAGGTATAATAGGTGGGTGCATTTTTCTAACAATTTTCGTCATATTGTATGACAATTTTGATCAGCCAACTTGATGGTCGATTTTGTCAATTTTGGAGGCCTGATCTGATCACATGGTCTTCTAGAAAAATGTTCCCCTATCAGTTACTGATCCATAGCCATTGGAATCAGCTCATTTGCTGATGTGGATAAGAAGATATGGGCAAAATACGAAAACAGGTCAGCACAGACGTCATTGCACATCAGCCAACTTGATGGTCGATTTCGCTAAGGAAAACGACTCCGTTTCAAGAAGTGTAAAACATGAAAAAGATAGATATGCCTCTTAACTTTGCACGGTTAAAATTTCAGCCTTATTGCTTCAGTGAAACTCGAGATATAGCTGATATGGAAAAAGGTGTCGGAACTGGAACTGAACTGGATTTGCCCTTAATTCTAGTAATCTGAAATCACTCAAAGAAACTTGTAAAAAACACCAAATTACATAAAAATATAAAAGATCATAAACACAATTAGACTAAACAATAATAACTCGTATTTGACACAAAACAATAATAAAACATAACTAAAAACTATATAATTATACGAGTTATCAGAAGTCAGCGTGACCTTTTAGAACCTTTCAGTAACCAGCTTGTCAGTGTAATATGGCCTTTTCACCATATATCCCGGATAGCACATGAGCATGGTGCAGTGTCTACTCATGATCAATCCATATTATTTCTTCACAACTTATGATTAACCTTATGAATTCAGAGAAACAACTTTCTCCTAAATCCATTATGCTTTGGCCAAAGACTTAATCAAGTTAATCGTAGTCAAGAACAAATGAGATATGTCTCCAATATCACAGGGAGTGGTGAATCCTCTCTGGATCACTCATTCATCTTTGTATGGTTCATGTCATACCCAATAACATCCTACTTTAAGCATCCTCGTGATTGGGGCCCGTTCGTGATGAAATCTAAGTATGACACTCTCCATACAAGATGACCTGGTATCACAAGTCTGAGGACTAATTTACATGACTGGTACTAAAAGAACATTATCATAGACACTAGAGTGATATATTACCAAATGAAGTTCTCTTGGCGGGCCATGTTCAGTGAACTTGTTCAATAGACAAGCACCTATGTGTTATCCCAAGTATCCCATGCTTCAACCTGTATGAGATCGGTTGCTTACTTCATAAATAAGAAGGCTTAACATATACTAGTCTTTGAGCATTGCCAATGCCCCATCTTGGCAATACGATGACCAGGAACAGTTTGAGGAACAAGGCTTTGATGCATAAGGGTCTCATAATTATAACTCTTTATAATTCCTTTGCAAGGCCGTTATGTTCCATGGGCTTCATTCGATTAGTACTTAATAACTCATTATTGTACTAACATGAAGGAAAACCTTATATCACTATAGTCATAGCGAAAGGTATGCATTATTGACTGTGTATCCCAAGCTCAATTTGATTGGCTCTAGGGCATACACCAACAGTTTCATGTAGCAATAGCCTCTGCATAAGCCGGGAAAATGAACTCTAACGAATTGAACCTGTTTTTATCGGGGTGCCTTACTAGCCTTCACCGGCGACAGTGACGAAAAAATTCGAGGCCTTAGAACCAATTTACCCTCATATAGTGAACCTAGGCAAAGCCATGCCAAATTTTCGATCAGATATCCCGAAGCTAGGAAACACTCGGAGGAGCACTTCTTACTTTTCACTATTTATTCATTTAATTTTTTTATTATTATTATTATTATTATGATTTTTGATTTTATTATCCCATTACTGACTCGTGTTTTTTGTTTTGTTTTTGTTTACATTTCATGCATCATGATCATTTAGGGATATTTGCCTTAAACCAGGTCCCAACCGAAGAGTTTTTTCGTTATAGTCATGGAACGCCGATATCTTCTATCAGTATCAGTGGTTAGCAAGACATACCAGGAGGTCAAAACTGAGTCCGAGACAAATCAGAGCGACGAGGGAGACTGTCTAGATGTGGGTTTTACATCTACACTTCCTTAGTTAATTCACCTGGATTTTGTTCGAAATGATTTAGTGGAATTTAGGGAAATTTGGAGACAGTGGGATTTTGATAGGAAGAATGAATTCACTAGGAAATATGGTGACATAGCTTTACTTCTCCCGATCGAAGTGGACGAACACCTGATTAGGGCCATAGTATAGTTTTGGGATCCTTCGTACCGGTGTTTTAATTTTAATCAGGAAGATATGATACCCACCCTTGAGGAATATTCTATCTTGCTTCGTATTGAGTTAGCAAATCCAGATAAGTTCTACTGGAAGGAGCAGAAAACATCGAGCTGTCGGAACAAACTTTCTAAAGTGATGGGAATAGATATCCCGACAGATTCCCCACAAATAAAGAAGAAAGCTTCGAGTGACTGCATTCCTTGGGTATTCTTGCGGAATTATATCAAGGGCAATCCAGATGGTGATTATGTGTTGGATGTCTTTGCTCTAGAAATTTATGGTTTGGTTATATTTTCGAAAGTGGAAGGTCATGTCGAGGTAGCTGTAGTGGATTTCTTTGATCGGTTGGACAAACATACTGATCCTTCTCCTTCTATTCTTGCTGAGATGATCAGATCACTTAGTTACTTTCGGAAGAAAGGAAAAGGGTATTTTGAGGGTTGTGTAGAGCTCCTGTATGTCTGGATTCAGAGTCATTTTTGGGAAGATGATAATGGGAAGCTTCAGCCTTACATAAAGATGTGTGTTCCTCTTACATAATTCAACAACAAGAAATGGTCCAAGAGAGGGGATAAGAAACAATGGATCAAGACTCTCCGTTACTTAGGAAAAGAGGATATAACTTGGAGGGCTCCGTGGATGCCACTCAGGTCGATCTTGTACCGTTGTGGTGAGAATTTATGGGTTCCATTGTTGGGAATTTGGGGAGCCGTTAGCTATGCACCATTACTAGTACGGAGGCATTATGGATCCGAATAGTTTGTCCCGATGACTCATGAGCTTATCTCGATGGACTTCTCTTATGGTGAGCCCGGATATATAGGGAGGATACGTCAAGTCATCATGGCATGGAAGGAACTATACCGTTCACAAGTAGGTAGGTATACCGACAACGCCACTTCGACATATTTAGTATAAAGGGCCAAGAAGCTTTGCTATATTGTGCTTCCCGCCGAAGATGCTTCTATTCATCCGGTCATTCTTCAGCTTGAACTGGTAATACCGTCAGAAGTTGAGCTAGTTAGGCAGGAATTAGAAAAAGACAAAGGGAAGTTGAAGCGAGAATGTGATAAGCTTCAAGAAGATGTCGAGGATTTGAGGACTAGGCTTGAGATCCAAGAGACCAAGACAAGGAAAGTGGTCACAGAGAGGGATACAGCATTGGCCTATATATTAGATTTACATCAAGAAAACAAGAAGATAAGGGCCACAGGAAGGTTTACGGGAGCCAATATTTCTTTTAAAGCACATGAAAAAGAAATGAAGAAATTGCAGATGAAATTGGATTATTGGAAGAGTAAGGCCAAGGAAAGTAAAGAAAAAGAGTCCGATTTTTCTCAAGAATGACAAAAATGGGAGGATACACATTCTTTATTGTCAACCAAGCTAGAGAGATGCCAGCAAGAAAATGAACAGTTAAGGTTTAGGTTGGGAAACGAGAAAGGAAGAACATCCCTGATGCGCAGGTAGTATGAGTCATTCCATGCGATCATTCAACAGCAGCCGCAAGTCGAAAAGGTCTACATTGCTGATATCATCAGAGAAAGCCGGCAGGGCGAGCGATTGGTTGAAAGGGTGAAGACTTTGAGAGGAATGATCAGTGGTTATTGCACTTCTTGAAGTTCAAAGACTAGTATAGGCAAATGTTTCTATGTAACCAATCTTAAGAAATATATTGTATGAAGTTCTCCATGAATTAATGAAAAAACTTTGGCTTTGGGATTCGATTTTAAGGCAAATACCATTAGTTTCATCTTCATGAAAGCATTTTCTGTTTACCAATTCATTCATTCATTCATTCATTCATTCATCTCATTCATTTATTTGTTTGTTGATAGTCATTCATTTATTTTTTGTTGATAGACATGTACATTTCAATCATGTATTCATTCATTCACTCAATAAATACTTTAATAAATACATCAATAAATTCTAATCCATGGTTTTTTTCAAAAAAACTTAAGGTAAAATTGGGCGCACTCCGAAAGAACCAGATTTTCGACACCATTACAACACTCGATCTCAAGCAAGAATTATGGAGAATGATCAGCTTGCTCGAATTGAAAGAATGGAAAGAACTCAAAGGGAACTGCAGGAGCAGTTGGCTATGTCTCAGGAGGAATCAAGGGAACAAATGGCCAAACTCATGGAAATGATGAACATTATGATGAGGCAGAAATAGCCAGGGAAAAATTCAGTTACAGGAAGAGGGGCAGTGAATAAGGAAGGCCGACCTGAGGTTGTGCAACTGAATGGCCAAACATCCCAGCATTGCGGGAAATGAACTTCCAACTACGACAGCATCCTATGTTTATATTCAACCAGTGGCTGAAGCACAAAATTATGGTCCTGGAAAGGGTAACATTAGGGCTGCTCCAATTGATATTGATGTTCCAGACTTTGAGGAACTTGTTGAGAAGGAAAAGGCAAAGATGGCTGAACTAAAAAAAGGTTGATTCAGCAGAGTCCAAGAAGAAGTATCAGCTATTGGAGGAGAGGCTAAGGGCGATTGAAGGGGTAGAGTTGTTTGGTAGTCTGGATGCCAAAGAGATGAGTCTAGTACATGGCTTGGTAATTCCTCCTAAGTTTAAAGTACCAGACTTTGAGAAATATAATGGGACTACCAACCCATCAGCACACCTCACCATGTACTGCAGAAAGATGACAGGACATGATGACGATGAAAAACTGTTTATCCACTGCATCCAGGATAGTTTAACGGGTTCTACAACCAGATGGTATAATCAACTGACTCGGACTAAGATCCGTTCTTGGACGAATTTAGCCAGGGCCTTCATGGAGCATTATAAGCATATATCTGATATGATACCTGACAGGTTGTCATTGCAGAATATGGAAAAGAAAACTACTGAGAGTTTTAAAGAGTACTCTCAAGGTGGAGGGATCTGGCTACACAAGTGCAACCTCCTTTGACTAGCAAAGAAACTACGTACTTTTTATCAATAATCTAAAGGCACCGTATTATGACAAACTGGTGGGGAGTGCCACTAAGAATCTCACGGATATGGTTATATCCGATGAAATGATTGAGACTGCCATTAAGAGTGGCAAAATGGAGTGGGGAGAGTCTGCTACCCCTAAAAAGATATTTCCCACCAAGAAAAAAGAAGAAACTCACAAAATTAGCTAACACCAATATCCTTATACACCCCTACACCATATACACCTCCTAGAACTTATACTCCTTCTATATCTTATACACCTCCTACACCTTACACACCTTACTCGGGGTACAATCCTTACTACCCTACTGTAAATCACCTTACTAAAAATCCATTCCTTTATACCAACATACCACAACAGCCATACCCAACTGGCGTCTTCCCACAGATAACCCTTCCCCGAAACACTGTCACAAATACCCAGGGTACAGTGCGCAATGACCAACATTCACCAAGGAATGATCAAAAACCCCAATTTGATCCCATTCCTACAACTTATGGTGAAATATATCCCAAACTACTACAGGGCCAGCTTGTCGCACCCATGTATCTTAAACCCTTGACACCACCATACCCAAAATGGTACAATGTAAATGCTAACTGCGCGTATCACATGGGCATTCAGGGGCATTCAACTGAAGATTGCATTATCTTTAAAAGGAAAGTCCAGAGTTTGATAAACTCTGGGGTTGTGAAATTTGGGTCAAAGAATGGGCCAAATGTAGCGGGAAATCTATTGCTCGATCATGCTGAGAATCGGGTAAATGCAATATTGACAGGGGAAGTCAGTAGGGTGAAAAGGTATATCAGTGAGGTCAAGACTCCAATGATAAAAGTGTGGGTCAAAATGGTTAAAGCAGGAATGGTTGAGGATGAAGACAATTTAAAAATGGTTGCAAACAGGGTGGAGAATTGGTGCCCGTTCCATAGATGTAAAGATCACACCATATAGGAATGTGGGGACTTATTGACTAAAGTCTAAAAGATGATGGATGAGGGTGAGGCCCAGTTTTACGAGGAAGTAGAGGAAGAGATGGAGGTTATTGAGAATGTAGCTGGCTATGGGGTAGGAAGATCTTTGATCATCTATTATGATGAACCGGAAGAGAAAATTATGCTAGTTGATGAGGAAATTATGCCTAAGTTGATTATAGAGTTGCCTTATTCCTTTTCATACAAGGAAAACAAAGCTGCACCGTGGAAGTATGAGTCAGCATGATTATGCCAGGGTCTTCGAGTTAGCAAACAATGGTTGACATAATAGGTGTGGGGCACTTAACACGAAGTGGAAGATGTTATGCCCACGAGGTTGTTGAACAGGGACCAACGGGAAAAGATGGAGGAATAGATAAAAGGAAGAAGATAGCTGAACCAATCCATATTGAGATGGATTCGTCAAAAGAAGTAGAGAGGGGGTCAGCCCCAGTTAACAAAATAAAAGATCCGGTGAACGAAAAAGAGGCTTGTGTGTTTTTAAAATTCATAAAGCACAGTGAGTATAGTGTGGTCGAGCAATTGCAGCGTCAACCAGCAAGGATTTCGATCCTTTCACTACTGCTAAACTCAGAGCCACATAGAAATGCCTTGTTAAGGGTTCTAAATCAGGCATATGTAGCCAACAATATATTGGTGGAGAAGTTGCATAGGCTGGTGGGGAATATAGCAGCGGATGATCATATATTTTTCAGCTATGATGAAATACCACCAAATGGTATTGGATCTATAAAAGCCCTTCACATCACAACCACTTTCAAGGGACATATTTTACTGAAAGTGCTTTTGGATAACGGTTCTTCGCTAAATGTAATGCCCTTGGCAACCTTATCTAAGGTGCCAGTTGATATTTCCTATATGCTGCCAAATTGCACGATGGTCAGAGCTTTTGATGGAACTAGATGGGAGGTAATAGGAACTATAGAGGTCCTGCTGGAGGTAGGTCCTTGTACCTATAAGGTGGATTTCCAGGTCATGGATATCACCCCGTCCTACAACTACTTGTTGGGAAGGCCCTAGATACATTCTACTAGGGCTGTACCCTCATCTCTCCATCAAAAGCTGAAGTTTGTAATAAAGGGACGTTTAGTCAGTATGTCAGGGGAAGAAGATATCATAACCTCTGCATCTGCTGATTCCCCTTACATTGAGCCAAATGAGGATATGGTGGAATGCTCATTCTGGTCTTTGGAATTTGTTAATGTCGTATTCGTCACCGAAGGACGTAGAATTCCAAAGCCAAAGTTATCCAAGAATACCTGGCTGAGAGTGAGAACGACGGTTGGAAAGGGTTGCAGGGCTGGAAAAGGATTGGGTAAGTATTTGCAAGGTATGACCAAGGCAATTGAAGTGACTGGAGAGAAATATCAGTTTGGTCTTGAATATCTCCTGAAGGCCCATGAAAAGAGGAGGCAAATCGAGAAAAATCGACAAAAAAAGATGGCTCGTTTCTCGGGTATGGATATTGAGTGGGAGCCCATGACTTTCCCACAAATCCTTCACAGCTTCTGGTCGGCTGGCTTTTTGTTCGGGGATAAAGATTCTGATGATGTACTGATAATGATCGAACAGGCTTTCGAGAAGTTCAACATGAATAGGGAAGAGCAGACGCAGGATATGGTGATCTGTATGGTTAGGGAGGAAGGAGTTGAAGAAAGAAGTGCAAGTTGGATAGTGCGACCTTGTCCACCAGGTTATAGATTGACGAATTGGAGTACGACTGAGCTTCCTATAGTGTTTAGGTCTACTCCGAAGTAATAACTTTAAAACAATCTTAATTATCTTTACCCAAGGATATTAAGAATCTTTTTGTAATGGGTTTATGTTTAAAAATCTTCATTCAATGAATAACAAGCACGATGCATTTTCTTCATATCAATGTGTCCATGTTCTTTCATTCTTGCTTTTCATTTTCTTTCACTTCCTATATACTTTCCCATATTTTTTCTTCCTCATCTATTTGCAGGTGTACGGATGTGGAATATGAGGACCATCCTGACAATAATTCTAAAATTGATTTTGAAAGACCCATTTGCACGGGTGATTTTGAAGCTAACGAAGATGATGGAGATTATGATCTACCATCGGATTTATTGAGAAAAATAGAGCAAGAGGAAAAGCAATTATTGCCTCACAAGTAGCTGTTAGAAATGTTAAATCTGGGAAATAGTGAAGAAATAAAAGAGGTCTAAATCGGGGCCTCATTGTCATCATCAATAAAGGATGAACTAATAGCTTTGCTACGGGAGTATGTTGATGTATTTGCATGGGCATACCAGGACATGCCAGGGTTAGATCCAGACATTGTGGTTCATAAACTCCCATTAAGACCAGAGTGCAAGCCGATTCAGCAGAAGCTGAGAAGAATGAGGCCAAACATGTTGTTAAATATAAAAAAAGTGGTGAAGAAGCAGTTTGATGCTGGGTTTTTGGAAGTGGCAAAATACCCGGAGTGGGTAGCAAATATTGTCCCAATACCAAAGAAGGATGGCAAAGTACGAATGTGTGTTGATTACGGGGATCTGAACAAGGCCAGTCCCAAAGATAATTTTCCTTTGCCACACATTGATACTTTGTGGGTAATACTGCAAAGAGCTCTTTGTTCTTCTTCATGGATGGATTCTCAAGGTACAATCAGATAAAGATGGCACCAGAAGATATGGTGAAAACCACATTTGTTACAATGTGGGGAATATTTTGGTATAAAGTAATGCCATTTGGGTTGAAGAATGCTGGGGCAACGTATCAGAGAGCCATGGTAACTTTGTTCCATGATATGATGCATAAAGGAATTGAAGTTTATGTTGATGATATGATTGCATAGTCACAAGGGGAAGAGGATCATATTGTGAATCTCAAGAAACTTTTTGAAAGACTAAAAAAGTTTTGACTCAAGCTAAACCCGGCAAAATGCACTTTCGGAGTCACTTCAGGGAAGCTGTTGGGTTTCATCGTCAGGAAAAGGGGAATCAAGATTGATCCAGATAAGTGAAGGCCATTCAGAATATGCCACCACCTCGTACTCAAAAGGAAGTGAGAGGTTTTCTTGGAAGATTGAATTACATTGCTCGACTTATTTCTCAGTTAACCGACACATGTGATCCAATATTTAAGCTAGTTCGAAAACGTGATCCAGGAGAATAAAATGAAAGGTGTCAGATCGCCTTTGAAAAGGTTAAGCATTAACTATCAAATCTACCAGTATTAATGCCATCTATTTTGGATAAACCGATGATATTGTATTTATCAGTATTTGAGAGATCCATGGGTTGTGTCTTGGGGTAGCTTGATGAGACTGGAAACAAAGAACAAGCGATTTACTACCTTAGCAAGAAATTCATAGAATATGAGTTAAAGTATTCATCAGTAGAAAAGCTTTGTTGTGCCTTAGCTTGGACTGCTCGGAGGCTCAGGCAATACATGTTGTACCACATGACGTGGTTGATTGCCAAGCTAGATCCAATCAAGTATATGTTGGAAGCACCTTCTTTGTCAGGAAGAACGACAAGATCGCAAGTTTTGTTGTCAGAATACGACATTGTATATGTGAGTCAGAAAAGCTATAAAGGGTAGTGCAGTAGCCGAGTTCTTAGCAAGGCGGGAGGTGAAAGATTACGAGCCTTTGAACTTTGATTTTTCGGATGAAGATTTGATGTGCGTTTCACAGGAAGACGAGGTTCCCTCTAAAAAGAAGAAATTCTGGGAAATGTACTTTGATGGTGCATCCAATGTCATGGGGCATGGAATCGCAGCAGTGCTCATATCCCCGAAAGAAGATTATTATCCTTTGGATTTTGATTGTACAAACAATACAGCTGAATATGAGGCATGTACTATGGGCCTTCGTGCTGCCATAGACAGAAAGATCAAAAAATTGGACGTCTTTGGAGACTCAGCTTTAGTGATATATCAACTGCACAGCGAATGGGAAACCCGAGATGCAAAGTTAATCCGGTATCGAGAGCTCATACTGAATCTGATAGAAGAATTTAAAGAAGTGAGTTTCAACTACTTCCTCCGAGAAGAAAATCGAATGGCAGATGCTTTAGTTACTTTATCATCCATGTTTAAAGAAGTTGTGCCATTAATGATGAGCATATATGAGTTTCCTGCCCACTGTCTGAGTATTGAAGAAGAAGCGGATGACCTTCCTTGGTATTATGACATCTTGCAATACATCAAGAGCCAACGGTATCCTCAGCAAACAACAGAGAATGATAAGTGGACTCTGAGAAGATTATCAATGGGTTTTGTCTTAGATGGTGAGATTCTCTACAGAAAAGGGAAAGATTAAGTTCTATTGAGGTGTGTCGAGTCTGCCGAAGCTCGAAGAATGATCGAGGAAGTCAATGAAGGAATATGTGGCACTCATGCTAATGGTCATATGCTTGCCAAGCAGATTATGAGGCAGGGTATTATTGGCTAACGATGGAAGGAGATTGCATTAGTTACTCTCGGAAGTGCCATAAATGCCAGATATACACAGATAAAATTCATGTGCTGCCATCACCGTTGCATGTCATGATTGCACCATGGCCATTTTTGATGTGGGGAATGGATATGATTGAGCCTATTACTCCGAAAGCTTCAAATGGACACTGTTTTATCTTAGTAGCTATAGACTACTTCACAAAGTGGGTGAAAGCTGCTTCTTACACGAATGTAACGAAGTCAATGGTATGCTAATTTGTTAAGAAGGAAATCATATGCCGATATGGATATCCAGAGAGAATAATCACAGACAATGCTCTCAATTTGAACAATAAGATGATGAAGGAAATATGTACCCAATTTAAGATCAACTATCATAATTCGACACCTTACCGTCCGAAAATGAATGGGGCAGTAGAAGCAGCTAATAAGAACATCAAGAAGATTGTGAAAAAGATGACTGATGTATACAAGGATTGACATGAGATTCTACTTTTTTCTCTTCACGCATACCGTACTTCGGTTTGCACATCTACGGGGGCTACGCTGTTTTCTTTGGTATACGAGATGGAAGCAGTATTGTCTATTGAGGTTGAAATCCCTTCACTTCATGTTTTGATGGAGATTGGTTTAGAAGAAGCAGAGTGGGATAGAGCTTGCTATGAACAATTGAATCTCATCAAGGAAAAAAGACTGAAGGCAATATGTCATGGACAGTTGTATCAGAAAAGAATGATTCGAACCCACAACAGGAAAGTTCATCCCAGGCAATTCCGAGAAGGGGAATTGGTACTAAGGAAAATTCTCCCTATAATGAAAGATATGCGAGAGAAATGGGCTCTAAATTGGGAAGGGTCCTATGTGGTGAAAAGAGCTTTTTCTGGAGGAGCATTGATTTTGACTCGGATGGATGGGGATGATTTGAGAAATCTCATAAATGCCGATGAATTGAAGAAGTACTATGCTTGAAGAAGAAAAGAGGGAAAAAAAAAGAAAAGAAAAGTGTGATATGACGCACATGGAAATTTGAATGATTCCAAATGTAAAAGTGAAAATTCTCTATATCTATTTCCCCTGAGGATTGCTTTTCAATGATAATGTGCTTGGTATGATGAATGGCCATTTTTCATATTCCTTCGACTAAAAAGAAATTATCCTTAGTCACCCCTTTGAGCCTTAGGAATTCTTTCTTTCTTTGAACCTTGATCAAGGAACACCTTCTACATTGGAAGGCAAATGCGAGGAAAAATAACCTCCAAAAATTATGTCAAAAGGAGAGACATCGAAAAAGTGTGAAATCAAATAATGGAAAATGAAGGCCAAGAATAAGAAAAAAGAGAAAAAAGGAAAAAGTCAAAAAAAGAGGACGAATGTTTCAAGAATGAGCTCTCCTCAGGAAATGATCCTTGATCCAATTACCCTTAAACATATTTTGGGCCTATTTATCCTTTCTTTATAAACCCGAGCCATGGCCTACATTACGTGCTTTAAAAGTTCATTTTGATCAAGCATGAATATTTAATTTGGAAGCATTCAGAATTCTCAGATGCATGGTAGACACTAAAAAAAATGAAAAAAGAAAAAAAAATGTAAAAGGAGAGGTTTAATCCAAAAATCCGCAAAGGGCGACTTAATATTGAATGGGGGACACTTGAGTTGAAAACCCTCAAAGGGCGGCTCAATTACTGATTAAGGTTTGAATCAATTCTCCGTGCAAAGAGGGAGAAAGTATCTGAAAATTAGAGAAAAGGGAAAAAACTCAGTCTGACGTAACTACGGAGGCCGAGAAATTACCCAAGTAAATTGATCATTCAAGAGAAATTTCAGATGAATTGAAGAAGGAGAGGTCCAAGATATTCTGCATCTGGGGCATCTACAACCTACCACTCTACACTTGTTATCTTATATCCTGGATATTCACCTCTATCATTTTTAAGACATTTGTTGCAATAAATTCTTGTTATCCCTTTCATGACATTTGTTTGTTTCATATTTTTTGTTATTAAATTGAATGATGATTAGTAAACATAAAAATCTTTAGTTTTAGAATATTACTAAGGAGTAGATTTAAATCTTAGAGGAGGTTTGGAAACCATAAATCTTGATGGAAAATTCACCAAGTAAAGGTAAAACAGTGAATGTGTTGGAGACTCTGTTATGAAGTCAGAAAATTTGTGAATTTCAGTGAAGTCGTAAACTAGAACTGTTTGAATTTCTTGATTGAAGGTTCCTCAAGTGGGGCATCAGTGAAAAATTGAAGACTCCGTCATGAAGTTAGATAATTTGTAAACCTCAAAGAAACCATGGATTAGAAATCATGACACAATCATTTGATTTCATTCATCTTTAGGAAACATACATGCATTTTCAAAAGCATGTCATTCTCATAATTGCATTTAGCTAACATTGCAGATATCACGAAAAATTTGTTGATTTCCCCAAAATCGAACTTGTCTGCTTCTCAAATGAGTCGAGCCCTGAGATCACCATCGAGGTATGTTCCTTTCGTTTTTCAAGTTAAATTTATTTTTTTCAAATGAGTCAAACTCAGGATCATTCTTTAGGCATTCTTTTTTAGTCGAGCTCGTTCTGCTTCTCAAATGAGTCGAGCCCCGATACCATTGTCGAGGTATCTTCCTTTTAAATCGAACTCGTTCTGTTTCTCAAATGAGTCAAGCCCCGAGACCATCATTGAGGTATCTTCCTTTTAAATCGAACTCGTTCTGCTTCTCAAATGAGTCAAGCCCCGAGACCATCGTCGAGGTACTTTCCTTTTGTTTTTAAAATTGAACTTGTTCTGCTTCTCAAATGAGTCGAGCTCCGAGACCATCGTCGAGGTACTTTTCTTTTGTTTTCAAAATCGAACTCGTTCTGCTTCTCAAATGAGTCGAGCCCCGAGACAATCGTCGAGATTCTTTCCTTTTGTTTTTAAATCGAATTCGTTCTGCTTCTCAAATAAGTCGAGCCTTGAGATCGTCGTTAAGGTATTTTCTGTTTCAATCATGGATAAGACCTCTAGGCATCATTCTTAAGACCTCCGGGCATAGTTTTTCTGTTTAAATCATGGATAAGACCTCCGAGCACAATTCTTAAGACCTCCGAGCATATTTTTATGTTTAAATCATGGATAAGACCTCCGGGCAACATTCTTAAGACCTCCAGGCATAGTATTTTATGTTTAACTCATGGATAAGACCTTCGGGCATAAATATCCAAATTTTTACAACTTTAAGCAGTGAGCAAGTCTACGGTGACGATAGCCAAGGCCTTTGGTGGAGATATCTAGAGTTTTACATTTGTTTGAGCAAGTCTTTGGCGGTGATACCCAAAGCTTCTGGAGGAGATACCCAAAATTTTAAACACAGGTGAGCACAAGACAGGTTAAGACCCCGAGACCATCGTTGAGGTCTTTTATTCTCTTGAAAATCAAACACGTTTCCTTAAGGTGGGTCGAGCCTTGATAAGTCAGGGAATCAATTTAAGGACAAAATCTTCAATTTACAGCTTTAAAAAGAAATGAATGAAAAAATGATGATGAAAAAATGAAAACCCCTTTCTTTTCCTTTCCTTCACATGTGATTTCAATAACTGGACAAAATTAGTGTTTGTTTATCTTTGACTGATTCCTGATTCTCAGCAATAGCCAAAGAGGGGCAGCTGTAGACACCTAATTTTGTTCAGACCATTAAATCATGTATGTTTTCTTCCTAAAATGATGTTTTAGAATGCAATAAGTCTTTTCTCATCCTGCAGGTGGTACTCCGAGACTTAGTTTAAGAAAGTAGGCATAAAAAGTCAATCTTCAAAAGTCAACAACTAAAAAAGTCAACCCACATTCAAAATCAAGATTCAAAGTTCAATTGAACAATGGTGAAAGAATTTTGATAATCTGAGGTCTACAACGAAAGATATGGAGTCCGGAAGATGGGTTACGGAGATTCAGTAGAAAGGAAACCCTAGTTCAAAAAATTTGGGGAAAAGTGCTTAAACGATCAAATCGATCGAAATTGGAGGTTCCAAATGAAAGATAAGCAATGACTACGGGTAATGGAGAGGCCATTTGGAGGCAAAACTGATGGAAAAGTCAATTTGGAAGAAAATCGAGAATTAAGGTTTTTGGTGAAATTAGGGAAAATTGCAGAAATAGCCTTACTCGGTAAAACTAAAGTCCCTAATTGATGAGGAGTGAGTAAACAAGGATAGCCCAAGGCTCAGTTTGAAGTAATTCTAAGAAAAGAGCTGATTGGAGGAAAACGGAAAAATGAAAAAATTCCCGATACTGAAAAAAGGAAAAATCAAAATAGAGGGGAATTTGATCGTAAAAATTGGGCTTTTTGGACCAAATCCTATTCAATATATGACAAAGGTATAGAAAAAGAAAATCTGGAAATCTAAAAATTACAAAAACTTGGAAAAATCGAGAAAAATCGGGAAAAATAGCAAATGAGTTCCAAAAATTACCAAAACTTCCAGATCTCAATCTTAAACCATTTGGAAGAGATTGGCGAAGAAAAATTCGGATTCGGAGTTCGTTTGCAAAATGGCAAGTTTTGGGCCCACTAAGCTGAAATTCAAGAAGATAAATCTCGAAAAAATAGCAAATGAGCTCAAAAAATTACCAAAACTTCCAGATCTCACTTTTAAATTATTTGGAAGATATTGGCGAAAAAAAATTGGATTCGAGTTCGTTTGTAAAATGTCAAATTTCGAGCCCACTAAGTTGAAATTCAAGATAAATCCCGAAAAAATAGCAAATGAGCTCCAAAATTATGAAAACTTCCATATCTCACTTTTAAATTATTTGAAAGAGATTGGTAAAGAAAAACCCGGATTTGGAGCTCGTTTGAAAAATGGTAAAAGTTCGGGTGCACTAAGGGGCAATTTTGGAAATAAATTCGAAAAATTAGCAAATAGGCTTGAACAATTATGAAAACTTCCAGAATTCAATTTTTTATTATTTAGGAAGTATTGAAAAAAGAAAATTTGGATTTGGAGTCTGTTTGCTATTTAATTAGGTTTGGGGGTCAAAAAGGTCATTTTATCGAAGAAACAGAAGATGACTTTTTTTGCAATTAAAAAAATGGAGATTGGGCTGGAACTCCAAGGGTCAGCCGGCCAAGCCCATGTTGGAGAGTGATTTTACTGAGCTTTTGCATCTAAAGGCCAAGAATGGATAGAAAGGTAGTTATTTTTCTTAATCAAGCCTTTGCAATTGTGACACATAGACTAATGCATGATGTCACTATAATGACATCATATTTTTAATAGCTGAATTAGTGAGATGCTGATTCCTTAATCTAAGGGTGAGAATTTTTCATAAAAAGCATCTTGGGTTAAGGGCATTTGGATGCAAAATTGGTTAGAAAAAATGACAACATCCATCTAGAGGATTCTAGGCGATTCGGCCAAAGGGTTGAAGGGGGGTTATTTCATATTTTCATATGGTTTTGAGGGCTGAAGAGAGGCAGGAGCTAAGGAAAAAGGAAAAGGAAAAAGAAAGGAGAAAGAAAAATAGAAAAAGTGAAGGCAAAGAGCAAGGTTTTGCTTGCTACTTTTTGATTTGGAAAGCTAGAGCAAGGTAGCTATGTTCTTTCATGCTTTTCTCATATTTTGTTGATATGATTTAGCTATTTTTGATTGTCATTTTTTTTTTATGAAATAACTTATTTTTTAAAATAAGTTATAAGGAGTTTCAACTTTGTGTTTTGAAAGAAATCAAGAAAGCAAGTTTTTACCATTCTTTTTCTACATGGCAGAATGGTATTCTCTTTTAAGATGATCTTGTATTTCTTTTTTTTGTTTTTTTTATTTGGTTCATGTTATTGGTTGTGGTAGGTTAGCTTACTTGTGTTAGATTAGCTTGATTGTGGTAGGTTAGCTTGATTGTAGTAGTTTAGCTCAAGATCATGCCATGTGTTTATGATATTGCCATGCCATAGTAATGCTACCATTCAGCCATGTTGTTGTAGGTTACTATGTTTGCATTATTTTTCATGCTTATTTGCTTAATACACTTCCATTTATATTCATACATCTACACCATGCCATGTGTTTGTTATATTGTCATGTTCATGAGTTACATTTGGTCACACATCATTTTTGCATTTTTATCATGTTTACTAGTTTAACATGCTTCCATGTAGACTTTGCACATTTAGGTTGCCATGTGCTTGTGTTTGTCTAGCTAGGATTTCACAAGTTTATTTAGAGGTCTATTCGATTTCTATGCTTAGGTTTTCCTTGGGTATGTGCATTTTCATTTCGTTTAGCTTTCATGCATTAATTTCATGCTATATATGTTTCTTATGACATGTAGTTCTTTAGGGGTATTCGGCCATGCATGTAGGAAGTCTAAGTCATTTTAGGTCATATTTGATTTTCATGCACATCTTGTGTGACATTTAGAGCATTAGGGTTCCATGTTCTTATTTCATGCATATTGTGTATGTCATTTACATTTAATTAGGTTTCCATGCATCCATTTCATGTTATACATGTTTGTTCATGACATTTAGAATCCTAGGACCATTCGGCCATGTAGGAAGTCTAAGTCATTTTAGGTCATATTTCATTTTCATGCACATATTGTGTGACATTTAGGGCATTAGGTTTCCATGTTCTTATTTCATGCATTTTGTATATTATTTACATTTAATTAGGTTTCATGCTTTCATTTCATATCATATATGTAGTTCATGACATTTAGAACCCTAGGATTATTTGGTCATACATAGATTCTAGGTCATTTTGGAGGTCCTTATTTGATTTTCATGCATGTCTCATCTTCCATAGTTAGATTTTAGGTCATTATGATTCTTATGTCATATTAGATTAGGCAATTGTATTTCATGTCATGCATATGTTTCTATGAAATAGTAGGCAATAGGACAACTTTGTATTGCCATGCATTTTCATGACATTTTAGGTCTTGGTTGCATTTGCATTACCATGCATCTTATGCATATTACATTTAGGTAGCATTTGTTGCCATGCAAGTTCATGCTGGGCATTGTATTGCCATGCATTTTCATGTCACTTTAGGTCTAGGTTATATTTGCATTACCATGCATCTCATGCATATTAGGTTTAGGAAGCATTTATTGCCATGCAAACTCATGCTAGGCATTAGGTCATTTTGAATTGCCATGCATTTTCTATGTCATTTAGGTCTTTAGATCATGCATTTCATACATCAAATTTTCTGTTTGTTCATGCATCTCATACCATACCACTTGATTTTTTACTTAAGCCAATCAATGGTTTAAGGTCAAGCTCATATGAGCATACTTGTGGAAATTTGATGAGTTGTCAAGTTGAAATTTTTACCTTTGTGACTTTTTTTTTTACTTCGCCAATTTTTGTCCAAATTTTTAGAAATTTTAGCTACTGTTTGTTGGTCTTTAGAAGAGTCTCCAATATTTTTACTTTGATTTTTGAATGATTCTATCAAAGGCTAAAAAAGGATTTTTGGCAAAATAGTTTTTCACCCAGTGTTCTGACTTTGGTGATTTTTCTGGGAGGTTATCCTTATTCTAAAAAATAAGCCAATTTTTTCCAGAAAGTTAAATATGTTCTGAGTCTCCTATAGTTTTTTTATATTTTTTAAAAATAGGTTAAAAAATCACGTTTTAAAACTGGACAGTAGAGTCAGATTTGAATTTGAGAGAAAATTAAATTTATGTTTTGTCTATAGCATTAAGAGAGGGCTGAGTAGGAACCTTAGCTATTGTCCAAGGTTGGTTTCAAAGTCATTTTAATTCTGAAAAATGATTTTATAAAGCTCGAGTCAAGGGGGGTCAAGTTCGGGTTTTCAAAGTTAGGAAATAGAGCCTTTTTCAAAAGGGATTTCGTCCATGTGCCATTTTCATCCAAGAATTTTCAAAATTGTTTTCAAACCAATCACAAAGTATTTTTGATTTTAGAATATTTAATTTGATGTCTTTTCCTAAGGTAGTCGGATATCTTTTTAGGTATACGGATTTCCTCATTTAAAGGAAAAAAATACACTTTCATGCATTGCATTTTCCATGTTCATGCATATTATATGATATATGATTTTTGCTATGAATATTTCTATGACTATGATATTGTTTTGATTTATATTGCATGGTGTTATATTTTATTTTTATATGGTTTTGAATATTCTATGTCATCCTATGCTTTTTATTTAGTCATTTATTTTTGTCACATTATTTATCATTTACTATGTTCATGCATTATTTTTTTTTCATGCATATTTCATGATAATATTATTTTATGTTTCATATTCATTTCATGTCACTTAGATTATATTGCCATTTCACATAGGTTATTCGTTTCATTTAGAATATATTATGTCACTTAGGTTATTCTTTTTATTTATAATATATTATGTCACTTAAGTTATTCATATCATTTAGAATATATCATGTCCTTTAGGTTATATTATATTATTTAGATTTTGCTATATCATCTTTATTATGTCACACATGTTCATATTTTTTTAAAATATTTTGAAAAGATAATGATTTTAAATAAAATAAAGTTATTCCCGAGTTAAAATAATTCATGTGTTCTTTTTCAGGTTGCCGGGGAGGATATCATCAATTATCATTAATAACGGAATATCTTTCTTAAAACGAGAATGATTTAGAAAATTTTCTAAATAAATAAAAATTTCTATATTTTGCCGAATTTTCAGAAAATATATGAAAATTTTGAATTAATAAATTTCGGATCATTTTCAATAAAAAATTGAATAATTTTTCTTTAAATTGAGAATTATTTTAAAATACCGAATTTAAAACCGACTTTTTACCGAGACTTGAGATAACACACGATTAATAAGGTACCGTTTTATACGGGCGTTGTGGGGGTGCTAATTCTTCCCCACACGTAACCGCGTCCTGAACCTGCTTCTTTGATTTCTCTAGTTTAAAATCGCAGAATTGAAATTGATTTTAAAAATATTTTAATTAATTTTAAAATGTTCTACAAAAATCGGTTTTAATAGGTGGCCGATCACACCTAGCTAAAAAATATTGGTAGCGACTTCATGTCTTTTTCGAGGTTGTTTTCAAACCCTCATTTTATTTCAAGAGGAATTAAATCGATTTCTCCTTTGTTTTCCAATGTCACTCTTAACGAATATAAAGTCTCGCGATGAGACTTGTTATTTTTTAGGTTGCAACAATCATGAGTGTAAGGGGCATGCCATTCAAAACTGTGAAGAATTTTTGGCAAAGATTCAAAGGATGATGGATATGGGTGAGGCCCAGTTTTCTGAAAAGATAGAAGATCTTGAAGTCAGCATGAATGAAACCAGCTATGGGGTGGACAGACCCCTGATTATATATTATGATTAGCTAGAGGTAAAAGCTATTCCAGTGGTTGAGGGACCAGCTCCAAGATTGTTCAAAGAATTACCGTCACCTTTTCCTTACAAAGGGGACAAGACGATTCCATGGAACTATTAATGCAGTATGCCAATACCGGGATCCTCGAATCATCAGACAGCCGTTGTGGATGTAACTGGAGTAGGTCACCTAACTCGAAGTGGTAGATGCTATGCCCCGGGGACAGTTGAACTTGGTCAAATGAGAAAGACAGAAGGACCTGATAAAAGTAAAATGATAGTGGAACCAGACCCTATAAAGGTAAAACAATCTGGAGAAATGGACAAAGATTCGTCCCCAGTTAATAAAGTGAAAGAGCCAGTGAATGAGAAGGAAGCCTGCGACTTCTTAAAGTTCATCAAACACAATGAATACAGTGTAGTAGAATAATTGCACCACAACCGACGAGGATTTCAGTTCTTTCACTGCTGTTAAACTCAGAGCCACACCGAAACTCTCTGCTGAGAATTTTGAACCAAGCTTATGTGGCTAACAACATATCGGTGGAGAAGTTAGACCAATTGGTGGGGAACATCACAGTAGATGATTATATCTCTTTTAGTTATGATGAGATATCGCCAAATGGAATAGGGTCTACCAAAGCTCTTCATATCACCACTACCTGTAAGGAGCACCTACCACGAGTACTCCTCCACAATGAATCCTCTCTGAATGTGATGCCATTGGCAACCTTGTCAAAACTGGCAATTGATATGACCTACATGCTGCCAAGTCATACTGTTGTCAGAGCCTTTGATGGCACTCATCGGGAGGTGATGGGAAGCATTGAAATCCCACTTCAGATAGGTCCCTGTACCTATGAGGTTAATTTCCAAGTGATGGACATCACCTCATCTTACAATTGTTTGTTGGGGAGGCCAGGGATTCACTCTGTCGGTGCTGTGCCGTTATCTCTCCATCAAAAGCTGAAATTTGTGATGGAATGATGCTTAGTTAGTGTGTCAGGAGAAGAAGATATTATAGCTTTCACGTCCACCAATTCCCCTTATATAGAAGTGAAAGAGGATGCCATAGAGTGCTCGTTCAAGTCGTTGGAGTTTGTCAACGCTATATTCATCACCGAAGGATATAAAATTCCAGAGCCGAGGTTATCCAAGAATACGAGGTTAGGGGTAATGACAACAGTTGGAAAAGGCTGTCATGCAGAAAAGAATTAGGAAAAATACCTCCAAGGAATGGCTAGAGCGATAGAAGTGGCCGGAAAGAAAGACCAATTTGGTCTTGGGTACCTCTCTAAAGCCCATGAGAAAAGAAGACAACTAGAGAAGAACAGAAAAAAGAGGATGGCCCGACTTTCAGGTGTGGATATGGAATGGGAGCCCAAGACTTTCCCTCCAATCCTTTACATTTTTTGCTCAGTAGGTTTTGAGTTTGGTGATAAGAATTTAGATGATGTGATGGTCATGTTGGAACAAGCATTCGAGAAATTCTACGGGGTTGAAGATAAACAACCACAGGAAATGATGATCGGCCGAGATAGATGTGTTGGGGAATGAAAGTACAAGTTGGATGGTGCGTCTGTGTCCTCCGGGTTACGAGTTGACAAATTGGAGTGTGACTTAACTTCCTTTAGTTTTTAGGTCTACTCCAGTGTAATGCTCTGAATCAATCTTAATTGCCTCTGCCCAAGGGCATTAAGAATCCTCTTGTATGGGCTTATGTTTAAGACTTTTCATTCAATAAATGACAATCACGATGCATTTTCTTCATATTGATGTGTCCGCATTCTTTCATTCGTTTCATTCTTTTATTATTATTGCCTATATGCCGTCCTATATTGTTTCTTCCCCCACTTATTTACAAGTGCCCGGATACAAAATATGAGGACCGTCCTATCAATAATTTGAAATTGATTGTGAAAAACCCATTTGTGCGAGTGATTTCGACGCTAACGAAGATGTCGAGGATTGTGATTTGCCTCTGGATCTGTTGAGAATAATAGAACAAGAGAAAAAACAAGTATTACCTCACAAAGAGCAGTTAGAAGTGATAAATTTAGGGAATGGATATGATCAGGCCCATTACTCCGAAAAGCTTCGAACGAACACCATTTCATCCTGGTGGCTATAGATTACTTCAAAAAATTGGTAGAAGCCGCTTCTTTTGTCAATGTGACGAAGTCAGTGGTGTGCAGATTCATCAAAAAAGAGATTGTGTGTCGATATGGACTTTCGAAAAGAATAATTTCGGATAATGCTCTCAACCTGAATAATAAGATGATGAGGTAAGTAAGTACCCAATTCAAGATCAAGCATCACAATTCGACACCTTATCGTCCAAAAATGAATGGGGCAGTAGAAGCAGCCAATAAGAACATCAAGAATATTGTTGAAAAGATGACTGATGTGTACAAATATTGGCATAAGATTTTGCCTTTTGCTCTCCATGCATATCGTACCTCAGTTTGCACATCTACAGGTGTCATGCCATTTTCACTAGTTTACAAGATGGAGGCAGTGCTGCCTATTGAGGTTGAAATCTGTTTACTTCATGTTTTGATGGAAGTTGGCCTAGAAAAGGCATAATGGGTTAGAGCTCGTTATGACCAGTTGAATCTTATCGAGGAGAAAAGGCTGAAGGCAATTTGCCATAGGCAGATGTATCAGAAAAAGATGATTCGAGCCCATAACAAAAAGGTTCGCCCCATGCAGTTTGAGAATGAGAGTTGGTATTGAGGAAGGTTCTCTCTATTATGAAAGATCCTCGCGAAAAATGGGCTCTGAATTGGAAAGGACCCTATGTAGTGAAGAGAGATTTTTCAGGAGGAGCATTGATCTTAACTCGGATGGACGGTGATGACTTGAGAAATCCCGTGAACGCCGACGAATTGAAGAAATACTATGCTTGAAAAAAAAAGTGTGATACTCTGTATATGAGAATTTGAATGATCCCAAGTGCAAAAATTAAAATTCTATTTATCTATTTCCCCTGAGGATTGTTTTTCAATGAGAATATTCATGCTTGATATGATAAATAGCCATTTTTCATATTCTTTTCACTAAGAAGAAATTATCCCTAGTTACCCCTTTTGAGCCTTAGGAATTCTTTCTTTCTTTGTACCTTGATCAAGGATCACCCTCCACACTGGGGGTAAATGCAAGGAAAAACTTCCTTAAAAAAATCATGGCGAAAGGAGCCGTCAAAAAAGAAGAAAAAAAAACACACAAAAAAAAACGTGTGAAAAAGAATGAAAAATGAAAGCCAAGAATGAAAAGAAACAAAAAACAAAAATGAGAAAAGTCCAAAAAGGGACAAATGTTTCAAAAATGAATCCTCCTCATGAAATTATCCTTGATCTGATCACCCTTAAAAACATTTTGGGCCTATTTATCCTTTCTTTATAAACCTGAACCTTGGCCTACATTACGTGCTTTTAAAGTCTATTGCGATCAAGCATGGGTATTTAACTTGAAGGATTTTTCTCAGATTTCATCCCATCTTTTGAATTGTCATTTTACCATGGAAGCATTTAGAATTTTTAGATGCATGGTGGAACACGAAAAAAGAAAATGAAAATAACAATGTAAAAGGAGAGGTTTAAGCCGAAAACCTGAAAAGGGCGACTTAAAATCGAACAGGGAACACTTTGGTTGAAAACCAGCAAAGGGCGGCCCAAGTACTGATCAAAGATTGAATAAATGCTCCGTGTAAAGGAGGAGAAAGTATCAGGAATTCAGAGAAAGGGGTCTCAGTCTGAAGCAACAGTGAAAGCTAAGAAGTCACACAAGCAAATAGCAAGCTCAAAAGATATTTCAAAAGAACTAAGGCAGGAATGGTCCAGGATATTCTGCATCTGGGGCATCTATGCCTTTTCCTTTACATTTTTCTTTTAAATCCTTGATATTCATCTTTGTTATCTAAACCTTTATGCAATGAACTCTTGTTGGCCCTTTCATGGCATATGGCTGTTTTTTACCATCTTTCATATATGTTGTGATGCATTTTGAATGTTATCAAATTGAATGATGATTAGTAAACATAAAAATATTTAAACAAAAGGTTTTGTTTGCATTACTGTGGAGTAGATTTAAATTTTAGAAGAGGTTTGGAAACCACTAAAATTTGGAGAAACTCGCGACAATCCATAATACTAAAAAACTCATTATGTGGGGCAAACATTGGATGGACTAAACACATCAACCCATGATACTGAAGAACTCATCCAGTGAGACGAATCATAGATAGGTTGGAGACATCATCACAGTGTCAAAAAATTTGTGAATCAAGGTGAAACCGTACAGAAAAGCCAATCAAGAAGGGCAAATCAGGGATAGGCTAAAGACACCGTCACAGAGTCAGGAAATTTGTGAGTCTCAGTGAATCCATAATGATGAAAAGGTCATCAAGTAGAGAAAATAGTGGAACTGAGAAGATTCATGAACCTCAGTGAAATTAGGTGATTAAAACTCATGACACAATCATGTAATTACATTCATCCCTAGGAAACATACATCTTACAAACATTTGCAAAACCTGTCATCAGCATCACTGCATTTGACTAACATTGCAGGAATCATGGAAAGTTTTCTTTCTTGAGTCCAACGTAGCTAGCACTAAAGGAAGTAAGCACTTTATCCAAATTTATCCAGACAAGACATCCAAATTTTCCTAGACAAGACAACCAGATTTATCAGACAAGACATCCAAATTTTCCTGGACAAGACAACCAGATTTCTCGAACAAGACATCCAAAATTTTCTGGACAAGACAACCAGATTCCTCAAACAAAACATCCAAATTTTCCTGGACAAGACAACCAGATTTCTCAGACAAGACATCCAAATTTTCCTAGACAAGACAACCAGATTTCTCGAACAAGACATTGAAGTTTTAAAAAGAACTCGTATCCTTAAGATAGGTCGAGCCTTGATTAGTTAGGGAACTCAATTTAAGGAAAAATCTTATTGTTTTAGACAAAGCTTCAGCAAGATGAGGTCAGGCATCGGGATCTCCGCCGAGGTATTTTCTTCTCTTGCAAAATCGAACTCGTTTTCTTAAGACGGGTCGAGTCTTGATTAGTCAAGGAACTCAAATTAAAGACAAATCTTTTTATTTACAATTTCCCAAAAAAAAATCAAAATATGATGAATAAAAATGAAGAAAATTCTCCCTATTATCCTTCACATGTGATTTCACTAACCGGACAAAATTATTGTCTATTTTATCTATACTGATTCCTGATTCTCAAAAATAGTCAAAGAGGGCAGCTGTAGACACCTAATTTTGTCCATGCCCCCTAAACAAGGTAAATTCTTTTTTTCAACTTCCCGAAATGCAAAGAAACTTCCACTATTCCTCAGATGGGTCCCCAAGACTTTGATTCGGAGGTCAACACGAAAAGTCGAACATAAAAAAGTCAACCTCAAAAAGTCAATCACTAAAAAAGTCAACTCTCAGTCAAAATAAAGATTCGATGTTGAATTGAACAATGGTGAAGGAATTTTTATAATTGGAGGTCTACAATGAAAGATAGAGAGTTTGAAAGACAGATTGTAGAAATTCAAGGTAGGGGAATACCTAGTTTTCCAAATTTGGTGAAAAGTGCTTAAATGATCAAATTGGACGAAATTGGAGGTTCCAAATGGAATAAGATCAATAAATATGGATACTAGAAGGTCCAATTTTGAAGCAGAGTTGAAGGAAGAATTGGTTGGAAGAGAAAAAGGAAAATCAAGATTTAACGAATAAATAGAAATTCATAAATTTGGGAAAACTGCAAAGATGGCTCGATTTGGTGAAATTGAAGCCCTAGATGATAAAGGATAAATACATAAAAATATCCCAAATCCCAATTCGAAGTGGATCTCAAGGAAAAGCCGGTTGGAGGAAAAGCGGAAAAACGAGAAAATTTTCAATAATGAGGAAAAGGGGAAAACTAAATCAGAGAGGAATTCGGATGTAAAAATTGGGCATTTTCGGACCAACTCCAATTCAATATAAAAAGGCAATGGAAAAAGAAAATACAAAATTTGGGCCCGTTTTGAGTAAAATCGAGGTTTCGGGGATTAAAAGGCAATTTTGGAAAATCTGAGAAAAATAGAATCCAAGCTCGAAAAATCATGAAAACTTCTAGAATTGAGTTTTATATTAGATGGAAGGGATTAGAGCAGAAAAATCCAGAATCGGAGCTCAAATGGAAAAAGACAAAGTTCGGGTGCACTAATCCAAAATTCCAAGAGAAAATTTTGGGAAAAATAGAAAACGAGCTCGGAAAATTATGAAAACTTTCAGATCTAAGTTTTATAAGAAAAATCTGGAACTCAAAGGAAAAAGAATAGGTTTGGGAGGCACTAAATCGAAACTTTAGAGAAAAATCTAGGAAAAATAGAATCCAAGCTCGGAAAAATATGAAAACTTTCAGATCTAAGTTTTATAAGAAAAATCTGGAACTCAAAGGAAAAAGAATAGGTTTGGGAGGCACTAAACCGAAACTTTAGAGAAAAATCTAGGAAAAATAGAATCCGAGCTCGGAAAGATATAAAAACCTCCATAACTAAGTTTTATATTGGATGGGATGGATTGGAAAAGAAAAATACAAAATTGGGGTCCATTTGCAATTAAATTAAATTTGGGGGCCAAAATGCAATTTTACCAAAAAAAATAAAAAATGGCCATTTTGCAAATAAAAAGGAGGAATGTCCAAGTCATTTTTGGCCAGCCTACTGATTATAAGAGGGAGTGTGATCATCTTGAATCAAATGGCCAAGATTGAATAGCAAGATGATATTTTTAAGAAAGGACCAGATTCTTCACTACTTGCCTACATGGCTTTTTAGGCCAATGGGAGGTCTCCAAATTGCAAAGTCATGTAAAGGTCATGTGAAGGCTATGAGAAGATGCCAACTAGGATTAAAAATGCCACCTTGGAAGATATTTTAATAGTAAGCTATATGATCATGACAAGTGGCTTAGATATTTTGTAGAGATATGAGACAAGAATAATCTAGGTGGCATTGTTGGCCAATGAGAGACTAGAAAACTCTTAATTTAAGGGAAGCATCACGCAAATAGGGGACAAGCATCCTTAATTTAAGGAAAGCATCTTGCAAGGAGGGGACATTTTTTAGCCATGTGGCAAAGATTTTGGGGGAGCATGTAAAGCATGACAAAGGGCTAAAAAATAAAAGACTCTCTACACCACTATACAAGGGGGCCGACCAAGCTAGCAAGGAAGGGGGATTCATTTTTTTTTTCAAAGGCAATCTTACTACACTCTTGGAGGAAAAAATGAGAAAAAGAAAAAGGGGGAAAGAGGGAGAAGGAAGGAGAATTTGGAAATCAAGTTCTAGGTAGCTATTTCTTCTCTTCTTCTTCAATTAATTTCTTTGATATCGTGTTCTTTTTCTTCTCTTTTTCCATGTAATTTGTTAACTTTCCTTGGTTGAATAAAAAGTTTTCAAAACAAATTTTACAAGGTTTTCTTTTCTTTATTCTTTATTTTTTACAAAATAACCAAGTTGACAAAAATTTTTACACTTCTTTTTGCCTTAACCAAAACCTAGGAGGCCTTTTTGTGCTTGTTTTTGCTTGATTTTCTTGCTTGCTTGTTGATTGTGGGCTTCACTATTATGGTAGGATAGATTTTCACCTTTGGTTTTTCTTTTAAAAAATCAAATAAAAGGTTTGAGTAGCTTGAGGATCTTGATTTTAATCAAGTGATTTTGGTTAGGTGGGACTATGTCCAAGGAACCAACCATTGAGCCAACCTTGTTTTCTTTTTCTTGCTTGTTCATATTTTTAACTCATGATTGATTCATTGTCATATGTTTGCTGGCTATAAAATCATGCATTTCATGTCATTTCCAACTAGGTTTTTGGCTAAGATCAACCAATGATCTCTAGCCAAAAATCCCTTGTTTCTACTAGTTGAAAAGTGATAGTTTAAGTTGGTTATTTTGACTTTAAGCATTTTTTTTACTGAGTTATTCTTGTCAAAATAAAATGATTTTTGTACCACATGTAGTGGACCATTTAGAGGACGCCCTAGTATTTTTTTCAAGATTTTTAGATTTTTTTATCAAGGTTGGAATAATGGTTTTCGATAAAACAGTTTTTAGCTCACTGTTCTAACTTTAGTGAAAATTCGGTCAAGACATCCTTGGTCCAAAAATTAAGCTGATTTTTTTCCATGGAGACCATCATGTCTCAAGTCTATACTGATTTTTCCAGAATTGTTTGAATTTTTTATGAAGGGTAAAAAAATAACTTTTCAAAACTGGTTACGGGAGTCAGAATTGAGTTTTCCTAAATTAATAATTTTCTGATTTTCATTTGTAAAAGGGAGGGGCTGATTTGAGTTATTAGCTACTATTCTAGGTTGATTTCCATGTCATCTCAAGAAAAAATTTTGATTTTACAAAAATCGGGTCATGGGTAGTCATCCCGGGTTTCAAAAATAGGAGAAACTAGAACCTTTTTTAGGGGTCTTCGGCCATGACTTCATTTCCATCCAAAAAAATCCAATTATTTTAAAATCTGAGCCCAAAGTCATTCGGTTTTGAAAATCCAATTTAAGTTTCTTCCAAAGTTAGTTAAATACCTTTTTAGGTATACGGATGTCCTTACTTCAAGGAAGAAATACATCTTCATGCATTGCATATTTAAAAATGGTTTTTACTTAATTTGGCACAAAAACGTATTTCTCGGTTTCCTAAACATTTGGCGAGAATTAATTCCTAATTTTGTCGGGTTTGCCGGGGAGGTTAGGAAATTACTCAATGCACGTGGTTATGAAATTGCAAGGCATGGATTTTGTTTTATTCGGAATCATATAAATATCATATGAAAGAATTGCCTGGTTTGTCGGGGAGTACGGTAATACTTTTCGACATATGCCATTTATGTGATTCCTCACATGAAGGATCCATTTCAAAATAATGGTGTGTGCATGTGATCATGATGTGATTATGAATATTTTATGATGACGTCATTTTGTGATTTTTTCCATGTCAAGCATGCCATGTTATTCATTGATATGCCATGTCATCTAGAGTTTTCCATGTCAAGCATGCCAAGTCATTCATACACACGCCATATCATTTAGATTATGTCATGTCATGCATGCATATGCTATATCATTTAGATTATGTCATGTCATTCATTCATGTGCCATGCCATTTAGGATTTTCCATGTCATTAATTCACATGCTATGTCATTAATTCTGTTGGCCATGTCATTTAAGTTTTGTCATGTCAAGCATGCCATATCATTAATTCTTTTACCATGTCGTAATAAATGTTTGCCATGCCATGTTAAATATGCATGTTGCTTAATTTTTATCTTAGTAATATTGTTGCATATTCATGATCATTTCTTTGTGATTTTAAAATGCATGAAATGTTATTAAAGATTTTTTATAAAACAAGATTATTCCCGAGTTAAAATAATTCATGAGTTCTCTGCTAGGTCTGCCGTGGAGAATATCATCAATTATCATTAACAACGTAATATCTTTTTCCAAAAACGAGGGTGATTCGGAAAATTTCAAAATCAAGGAAAAATTTCATGTTTTGCCGAGTTTATCTGAAAATATGGAAATTTTTATGTTAATAAATTCAGGATCAATTTCAAATAAAATATGATTTATAAGGGAATTATTTTCAAATACCAAATTTAAAACTCACTTTTACCAAGACTCAAGATAACACACGATTAATAAGGTATCATTTTAAACGGGCATTGTGGGGATGTTAATTCTTCCCCGCACGTTACCGACTCCCGAACCCGCACTTGTTTTCTCTGGTTCAAAGCGCAGACTTCAAAATTGGTTTTAAAAAAATATTTTAATTAATTTTAAAATATTTTATAAAAACTGATTTTAATAGGCGATCACACCTCGCCAAAAAGATTGGTGGCGACTCCATTTATTTTTCAAGATCGTTTTCATACCCTCAACCTTTAATTTAGAAAAATTAAGTCGTCTTTTCCTCTATTTTCTCCAATGTCACACTCCTTAAGACGAAGGCTCGAATTTTTCCCCGCGACGGGGGCAAGACCAATCCGTGAACCCCATTTTTTTTTTTTAAAGAGGAGGCTGCGACAGTTTGGCGACTCCGCTGGGAACACTTATTATTATTATTATTATTATTATTATTTTCAAACGTCCTCTGATGGGATCCCACGACGGATCACGTTACAACATTATCTAATTGTTATTTTTCCTATCCCATAAAAAATTAGACATGACAATCAATGTTTACGGCATTTTTATTACAATATTGCTTTTTTTAAAAAAAAAAATTCAAAATATCGATATTTGTTTTTATGTATCGAAATGCGTTTGGTTTAGAAATCATTGGGAAGTCATCCCCAACTGAAAATATTTATTTATTTTATAAACTAAGCATGGAAGTCGCCATCCCAGATGGCGACTTCCATGCTTGATATTTAAAATATATATATATATATTTTCACACAAGGGAAATCGCCACCCCAAATGACGACTTCCCTTGTGTAGTAATTCAATTTGTTTTATATTTAGTATGGAAGTCGCATCCCAGATGGCGACTACCATACTTCGTTTTAAAAATTATTTAAAAATTAATATTTTTTTATTTAATTTTTAAAAAAAATTACGAAGGGAAGTCACCACCCTTATGGAAGTCGCATCCCAGATGGCGACTTCCATACTTCATTTTAAAATTTTATATTTTTTTTATTTAATTTTAAAAAATTTAATATAGTTTTTAAAAAAATTTACTTTTTTTTAATATTAAATAATAAAAATTATATAATTTATAATTTTAAAAATAAAATAAAATAAAATAACAATTTTAAAAATAACAATTTTACAAATTTTACAAATTATATAAATTATATAAAGTTTTTATATAAAATTTATTTATACAATTTTTGTATTTTTTTAACTGTATGTATAACGGTATTATTGTTGATGCGAACTCTCCCCGATGTACAAGATTGATAAGGACATTTACGATGACTATAACTAGAGGTGTCCATGAGTCGGATCGGGCCGAGTCCCAAAATTTTTATATTTTCCTTGCCCAAGCCCATTTCGGGCCGAGCCCAGGCCACCCCGAAAGTCCTTTTTACTATTCAAAAAATATTAAAAATATATTTATATATTTATATATTTTTTATAATTAAATTTAAATACAAATATTTTTTATTTAATAAATAGTAATTCGGGCTAAGGTCGGGCCGGCCCGAATTACAAAAACACTTGTCCAAGCACGGCCCAATATGATCCGAGCTTATCAGGCTGGGCTTACTACCCAGCCCGTGGATAGGTGTAGCTATGGCCTTCATTCCTGCATAATCCACAATGCTTTGGTTAGTAATTCTCTCGGATGTCCATTTCATTAAGAATACAAGTTGAATGAGTTCCGATTGATATTACGATAAATCATCAATACTTTTAAAAAATTTTGTATATTCTTATTTTTTTAATTATTTATTTTTTTTAAAAAATTAAAATTTTAAAATATTATTTTTTTCATTTTTTCATTTTTTTAATTTTTTATTTAAAATTTATTAAATTTTTATTTTTAAAATTATAAATTATATAATTTTTGTTTTTATTATTTAATATTTAAAATATATATATGTTGGGAAGTCGCCACCCTGGGTGGCGACTTCTCCATGTATAATTTGTTTTTTTTTTTTTACAAGGAAGTCGCCAGTAGAATTTTTGTTATTTCATCCGTACTGAAAATGGAGTATTTTGTTAAATAAAAAAATGAGTAATTTGAAAAATAAAAATAAAATTAGCTATATTCAAATAAATTTGCCCAATGTTTGCATGTTGTATCTTCTTTTTTTTTCGTATCAGTTGTGTGTACATAAAATAACACAAATTATTAAATATGTTAAGATCCTAAATACGATTATGATACGTATATTAAACGTATCGTGTTAATCGTATTTAAATGTATCGTGTCGTGTACATTATTTTCGTGTCTATTGAAAGTATCTTATTAATCATATTTAAACTTGTCGTATCGTGTTTATTGCACTATTTTTGTGTCTATTAAACATGTCGTGTTCGTACTATATTTTTGTACCGTGTCCAAAATTATCAACTTTAATCCTAGATTAAGTTTTAAGTAGACTGTGACTATTTTATTTTAAATATATTGTTAATTAAAATATGAAAAACTATTTTTTTAAATTCTTTTATGAAAAAGTTTTCAAATATAAATTTATAAAAAATAATTTAATAAAATATTTAAATTTTCAATTATTAAAATTGACAATCGTTGATGGTAAAAAAAGTCAAATCAGACATAACTTATAAAAATATATAAAAAGATTTGATGTTCACTCTCCCATTTCCCAAACATATATATATATATAAAAATAAAATAAAAAATAAAAAAAACATTGCCTATGCCTACATGTGCCTTTGCATACACGTGGGTGAAATAAATAAAATGTAAAAGAAAAAAATGTATATATAACTGGCAAGTTTTTAAAATAAAATAAAAAAGAAGTGGATTTCAAAAAAATATAGATTCAGACTCTACTTTTAAGTAAAAGTAACTAACAATTATAATCTTATTAATAATTATATATATCTTGTATTTTATGATTTATTATTATCAATTTTTTAATTAAATTAATGTCTGATTAACTCGTGACATTTATTTAATCAAAAAATTAATATTAATAGATATTAATCAATGGATATTATCTAAATATACTTAGCGGACAATAGAATTGATGAAAGTTGCTTATGCTAATTTTTTAAAACATTTTCTATAAGTTGGGGAGACTTGTTTAAAGACGTAAATAAACCAGCAATTGAAATACAGATGTTGAGTATCATAAATTTACCTTAGAGTTGATAAAAGGTGACATGAAAATGGGTCGTCTTTATATCGATGTTTGGTTATATTCGAGGTACATTTTTTTTTTATTGGGAATAGCGTGGAAGCCCAATAACAAGTACTAACCCACAATAAGCATTCGAAAAAGAAAAAAAAAATAGACAATATTTTTTACGTGGTTCAAGCCTTCTTAGTCTACATTAACGATCCCAAAAGGATAAGCATACTTCACTAAGGAAGAATTCCAACTTGTAACTTTTGGACGGATAAAGTTACAAACCCTCCTACAACACACTTGTAACTTTTGCACGGATAAAGCTACAAACCTTCTTACAACACACTTGCAGCTTTTGCATGGATAAAACTACAAACCATCCTACAAACAAACTTGACTCACCACTCAAAAAATCATAATATAACTTCTACTTAAGTGTATAGACCCTCTCTCACAAGGGGTGGTGGTCGTCTTTCCCCAAAGGCCAAGGTTCCTATTTATAGATGAGCACTCCTCTTGGCTCATCAATACTACTCAATGTGGTAATCCCCTTTGCTTAACCACTTAGTTACTTGATGTGGGATGAGCACTCTTACTTAATGTGGGACTTAGACTCCTACTCAATGTGGGACTTGATTCAACATACTCAACAAATCCTCCCTTGAGTCAAAGTCCCAATTACCTCTTGGCAGCAACTCTCCTCCCTTGAACCAAAAGCCTTTGAGGAACAACTCAGCAACTGTCCTATTCTCTTTCCTCAAACAAAAAGCTTATTGGTAGCAACTCTTCTCACTCGAACCAAAAGCTCTTGGCAGCATCTCTCTTCACTTGAGCCAAAAGCTTCTAGGAAACTCCTCTCTCGAACCAAAAGTTTTGATACCTGTTGTTGGAAATAACGTGGCAGCCCAATAACAAGCACTAACCCACAACAAGCATTCGAAGAAAAAAAAAGACAATATTTTTTACGTGGTTCAGCCCTTCTTGGCCTACATCCACGATCCCAAAGGGATAAACATACTTCACTAAGGAAAAATTCCAACTAGTAACTTTTGCCCGGATAAAGCTACAAACCCTCCTACAACACACTTGTAACTTTTGCACGGATAAAGGTACAAACCTTCTTACAACACACTTCTAGCTTTTGCACAGATAAAGCTACAAACCATTCTCCCAAAATTGTAACTTTTGCACGGATAAAGCTACAAACATTCCTACAAACAAACTTGACTCACCACCCAAAGAATCAAAATACAACTTCTACTTAAGTGTATAGACCCTCTCTCACAAGAGGGGGTGCTCTTCTTTCCCCAAAGGCCAAGGTTCCTATTTATAAGTGAGCACTCCTCTTGGCTCATCAATACTACTCAATGTGGGATTAGGATTCCCTTTTGCTTAACCACTTAGTTACTTGATGTGGGATGAGCACTCCTACTCAATGTGGGACTTAGACTCCTACTCAATATGGGACTTGGACTCAACATACTCAACAAATCCTCCCTTGAGTCAAAGTCCCAATTACCTCTTGGCAGCAACTATCCTCCCTTGAACCAAAAGCCTCTGAGCAACAACTCAACAACTGTCCTATTCTCCTTCCTTGAACAAAAAGCTTATTGGTAGCAACTCTTCTCACTCGAACCAAAAGCTCTTGGTAGCATCTCTCTTCGCTTGAACCAAAAGCTTTTAGGCAACTCCTCTCTCGAACCAAAAGCTCTGATACCAGTTGTTGGGAATAATGTGGCGGCCCAATTTCAAAGCACTAACCCACAACAAGCATTCAAAAAAGAAAAGAAAAAGAGACACAATATTTTTACATGGTTCAGCCCTTCTTGGCCTACATCCACAATCCCAAGGGGATAAACATACTTCACTAAGGAAGAATTCCAACTAGTAACTTTTGCACGAATAAAGCTACAAACCCTCCCACAACACACTTGTAGCTTTTGCACGGATAAAGCTACAAACCTTCTTACAACACACTTGTAGCTTTTGCACGGATAAAGATACAAACCATCCTCCTAATATTGTAACTTTGGTACGAATAAAGCTACAATCCTTCCTACAAACAAACTTGACTCACCATCCAAAGAATCAAAATACAACTTCTACTTAAGTGTATAGACCTTCTCTCATAAGAGGTGGTGGTCGTCTTTCCCCAAAGGCCAAGGTTCCTATTTATAGGTGAGAACTCCTCTTGGCTCATCAATACTACTCAATGTGGGATTAGGATTTCCCTTTGCTTAACTAATTAGTTACTTGATGTGGGATGAGCACTCCTACTCAATGTGGGACTTAGGTTCCTACTCAATGTGGGACTTGGACTCAACATACTCAACATTTTTTCCCTTCCAATTTCCTTGCTATGATGAAAGTACGCATTAACTTAGAGCTGATATCTTACTACCAACCAAACTCCAAGACTGTGACATTAGAAAATGAAGCTTCAACACCAACTCAGAAATGAAGTAAAGCCAACTCTAGAAACAAAAAAAAAAAAACAAAAAAACAAAAAAAAGCGAGGGATGTGAAAAAAATCAGAACAAGTGTTGACTTTACTCGGATAAGAAATGATACACAAAATAATGTATCTATTAAATTCTTGCACTAAGTTGTGATTATAATTGAGTATAGTAGTAAGCAAGGGTCGAATTCCTAATCTAAACTTGAGGGTTATTTTTTTGGAGATGTAAAGAAAATAACAAAGTTTAAAAGATAAACTAAAATTTGAAGAAATAGAAATTTAAATATAACAAATAATAATAATGATGAAAATTATGCTTAAGGATCATTCTCCACCTCTAAAAATGAAATATAATCAATAATCAGAATTATCTTTCACTCTCTCTTCTAAATTTAATAACCCTAAGACAATACACAAGCAAGATTGTCTCGAACCTTTCTTTACTATGTAGTTGGGAAAAAGAACAAGCACTTTTTACCCAATCTATTTTCAATGAACAACCTAGGATAAGCTCTCTAAATTTAATTCAATGAAAGCATTCAATCTAGATGTCGCAACCTAAAAAATAACAAGTCCCATCGTGAGACATTACTCGTTAAGTGTGACATTGGGGGAAACAGTGGAAAAGACTACTTAATTCCTCTTAAAATAAAGCGAGGGTTTGAAAACAACCTCGAAAAATAAATAGAGTCGCCACCAATCTTTTTTGGCTAGGTGTGATCAGCCACCTATTAAAACTGGTTTTGTAAAACATTTTAACATTAATTAAAACATTTTTAAAAACCAATTTTGAAGTCTTCGCTTTTAAACCAGAAAAATCAAAAAAGCGGGTTCGGGAGTCGGTTACATGTGGGGAAGGATTAGCACCCCCACAACGCCCATATAAAACGGTATCTTATTAATCGTGTGTTATCTCGAGTCTCAGTAAAAGTCGGTTTTAGATTTAGCATTTTAAAATAATTCTAACTTTAAAGAAAAATAATCCCATTATAAATTGAAAATGATCTGAAATTTATTAACTCAAACTTTTTCACTATTCCCCGGCAGACCTGGTAAAACATAGAAATTTTTATTTATTTGGAAAATTTCCAAATCACTCTCTCTTTGAAAGAAAGATAATTCGTTGTTAATGATAATTGATGATATCCTCCCCGGCAAACCTAGCAAAGAACTCATGAATTATTTTAACTCGGGAATAACCTTGTTTTAAAAAGCATGATTATCTTTATTGCATTACAAATCATTTTAAAAAAGATGGTTATGAATATGCAAATCATTACTAATGACATGACAAAAGATAAATGACATGGCATATGGATTAGTGACATGGCATGCTTGACATGGCAAAATCTAGACGACATGGCATAATCTAAATGACATGGCAAAAGCATTAATAACATGGCATGCTTGACATGGCAAAATCTAGATAACATGGTATAATTTAAATGACATGGCAAAATCTACATGACATGGCAATGGAAATTATGACAATGCAAAAAGCACAAAATGACATTATCGTAGAATATCCTTGTTTATATCATAACCAAGATAACAACATGAAATTTAAATCAACGCAATGACATCACTATGAAATATTCATACATATGGAATTTACATGACTAAGATAGAAAAAATTAGATATCATGGAACATGCATGAACATGGAAAATGCAATGCATGGAAATGTATTTCTCCCATAAAGCAAGGACATCCGTATACCTAAAAAGGTATCCGACTACCTTTGGAAGACACCTAAATTGGATTTTCTAATTTGGATTCTGGTATAAAAAATGCAATTTTAGGATGGAAAAGGCCTCATGGTTGAACCCCTTCTTTAAAAGGCTCTAGTTTTCCCTAGTTTTGAAACTCGAGTTGAATACCCTTGACACGACTTTATAAAATCAAATTTTATGATTGAAATGACATGGAAATCACTCTAAGACAGTAACAAATGTCCCAAATCAGCCCCCTCTTAATATACTAATAAAAACAGAAAATTATTAATTCTGGAAAACAAATATAACTCCCACAACCAGTTTTGAAACCCGATTTTTTTACCCTTTTATAAAATTTCAAAAAAATCTGAAAATATTACGGGAGACCTATAACATGTTGATCTATATGGGAAAAAATCAGCTTAATTTTTGGAGCATGGATACTATGACCGAATTAACCAAAACTGAAAGTTACTATTTCTAAAAAACAACTCTGACTCTCACAGGTAGTCTTGAAAACCTATTTTTTTGTCTTTCTAAAAAATTTTAGAAAAATCTGTAAAAATTAGGGTAGACCTAGGACATGTTTACCTCCATGGAAAAAAATTAGCTTAATTTTTGGAGCATGGATACTATGACAGAATTTTACCAAAATCAAGACAGTGAGTTAAAAACTGTTTTGTCAAAATCCGTTTTTTCAACCATGATAAAAAAATTTAAAAATCATGAGAAAAATATCATGGCATCCCCTAAATGACTACCACATGTGGTAAAAAATCATATTGACCATGGATGAATGGTTAAATAAAATCACAAAGTCAGAATACCCAATCTATACTATTAATTTTCCACAAGCATGCTCAAAAGAGCTTGGCTTTGAGCCATTGATTGGCTTAAGTCAAAAATCAAGTGGGGAATGTATGAAATGCATGAACAAACAGCAAGTTAAATGCATGAAAAAAATGGCATGGCATATGTAAAATAACCTAAATGCCTAAATGACATAGAAAATGACATGGCATGTGAAAAATGGCCTAATGCCTAAATGACATGAAAAATGTCATGGCATGTGAAATGGCCTAATGCTTTAATGACATGGAAAATGTCATGGCATGTGAAAAATGACCTAATGCCTAAATGACATGGAAAATGTCATGGCATGTGAAAAATGACCGAATGCCTAAATGACATGGAAAATATCATGGCATGTGAAAAATGACCTAATGCCTAAATGACATGGAAAATGTCATGGCATGTGAAAAATGACCTAGACTCTATGATGCAAGACATATTATAACAAGGATGTTAAATGACGTAGCCTCAAGATGCAAAGGTATGGATAACTTGGTATGAACAAAATAGTATAGTAAGAATACACATAAAAATAAATAATAAAAACAGCAAGTTAAAGCAAGAAAATAGAGGTGAGCTCCATGGTTGGTACAATGGACATAGCCCCTCTAACCATAATCTCTTGATTTTCATCAAGGTCATGAAGCCTTTCCACCTCTTTATTTTTGTTTTTTTTCTTAAGACTAAACCACAACAAAGAAGTAGTAAAAAAAAATTCATTTTTTTGATGAAAAGAAGAAATGAAAACCTTCAAAGAAAACTTTCAAAACCTTTATTTACACAAGAAAATGATTGGAAATCATATGGAAAAGAAAAAGAACATGGAAAGGAAAGAAAAATGCAAGAGAGATGTGCCAATGGCTACCTTCAAAGCTTTCTTTCAAGCTTGCTTTCTCTTCAAAAAAATTCTTTCTTTTTTCCAAGTTTAGCTACTGCCCTTCCCTTGTAAAATGACTAACTTAATATGAAAAATAAAAGATCCCCTCCCTCTAAATTGGTGTGGCTGGCTGCCTCTCTCCCCTCTAGAATAGGATGTGCTCATTTTTTTTCAAAACAAAGACATGTGGCAGCATCACATGGTATACTAGCCAAAGAAAATAAAAATGCAATCTTTCAACCTCATTTTGGCCCTTTGATTAGAATTTTCTAGCCAATAGGAGATAAGGATGTGCTCATTTCTCTTCAAAACATCTAGGCCACTTGGCATGATCACAAAGGAACTAACCAAAGATTAAAAATGTCTTCTTGCAACTTAATCTTGGCCAATCAATAAAATTAATCAAATCTCAGCCTTCATTCCATCATGAGCTGGTTGAATCGCCTGGTATGTTCCAGCAACTTCCTAATTTTTAATTTACAAAATGACCCTTTTCGGTTTGTTCGATAATATTGCATTTTAGCCCCTCAAACTTAATTTAATTGCAAACAGAACCCAAATCTAGATTTTCTTTCTCCAATCTCTCCAAATAAATATAAAATTCAGTTCTAGAGATTTTCATAATTTTTGGAGCTCGTTTTTCATTTTTCTCAGATTTTTCATTAAAATTGCGGATTAGGCTTCCCCGAACTTTGCTTTTTTCAAATCAGCTCCAATTTGAGATTTTTCTTTTCCAATACCTCCAAATCAATATAAAACTCAGTTCTGGAAGTTTTTATAATTTTTCGAGCTCATTTCCTATTTTCCCCAGAATTTTCTCTTGGAATTTCGGTTTAGTGCACCCTAAATTTAGCCTTTTTCGTTTGAGCTCTAATTCCAAATTTTCTTCACCAATATCTTCTAAAAAAATATAAAACTCAGATCTGGAAATTTTCATAATTTTCTGAGCTCGTTTTCTATTCTTCCCAAAATTTCCAAGATTGCCCTTTAACCCTCAAAACCTCGGTTTTGCTCAAAACGGTTTGATTTTAAGATTTTCTTTTTCCACTGCCTTTGTTATATATTAAATTGGAGTTGGTCCAAAAATGCTCAATTTTTACAATCGAATTCCTTTCCGATTTAGTTTTCCCCTTTTCAATATCGAGAATTTCCTTCTTTTTCCGTTTTTCCTCTAACCGGCTCTTCCTTGGGATCTACTTCAAACTGAGCCTTGAGCTATTTTTGTTTATTCATTCTTCATCAACCGGGGGCTTCAATTTTACCGAATCGGGCCATCTCTGTAGTTTTCCCCAAATTTGCCGAATTAGGTATTCCCCTGCACTGAATTTTCGTAATCCATCTTTCGAACTCTATATCTTTCGTTATAGACCTCGGATTATCAAAATTCTTTCACCATTGTTCAATTAAACCTTGAATCTTGATTTTGACTGAGAGTTGACTTTTTATTAGTTAACTTTTTATGTTGACTTTTTTGGAGTTGACTTTTTTTGGGTTGACTTTTCGTGTTGAACTCTGAATCACAAGTCTTGGAGAACCATCTATGGGATGCGGGGAGTTTCTTTACATTCTGAGAAGTATAAGGAGGAACTTACCTGGTTTAGGGGGCCCAGACAAAGTTCGGTGTCTACACTAGAAAGATAGATTATATCAAGCAATAAACACATAAGCAGGGTTTATTTAACTTGAGCCATATTCTACATTGTATCGAACAAAAAAAAATCCCATAATCATTCATAACAATTTGCTGCTTATGTTTAGGAATCTTGATAATTACGGATCAAAACACTAAACTAGCTATCAAATCACTATAATATCCATCTAGTTGCGCACCTAAATAAACAAGATAGCAATTTATGACATGCAATCGGTAGAATATAACAAATTCAAAAGAGAGTTGAAAGTCAATCTAAAATTTATTAACCAAGAATCATGTCTAGGGCTTTGAAATCACTCTTAACCATAAGAAGAATTTAGTTACACATGGTTGATGTCTTGAATAACATATTTATAAGAAAATTTAAAAAAGAAAGAAAGTATAAGAAAAGAAGAAAGAAAAGAAAGAAAAAACTCTTTTATAGTGGCTAGTTGCAGGCTCCTTCTTCTTCCTCTTAATCTCCTCATTTTTTTCTCCTCTTGATCTCCTCTTTGTATTCTCCTTATTTTGTTCTTTAAGACTCCTCAAAAGATCTCTAATTTATGCCTCAAAAAATGCTATTTATAGAGCTTTAAAACCCTAAGAACTGTTTATTCCCGCACAAGTAAAGTTAGGAGTGGTGAAAATTGTTTAAGGAAAGTTTCCCATGGCCGCGGCGCTGGGCTCTCAACTTTCGGGCGTCAGGCTCTCGACCTGGATTTTTGTGCTACTACATCTTCTTCCACTTACTCAGCCTATTTGGATGACCAATTCTTACTCGTTTTGGGCGAGTAATATACCGTTGTAAAGATCTTCAAATCAGCTTAAAAAGTCAAGATGGACGTTTCTTTGAATGAAGAATTTAAGATCATGTTTTCTTTGCAACAAGCTCCAGAGGTCAAATCTGCCTTCTTGCTTGGCACCAAGAATTTGATCTTTTTGACTCCGACATATTATTCCATCTTGTGATTGTGATTTTGTAAGCTCTTTAACATCCTAATTGACATGTTTTGGCTTTATTCTCTTAAATATATCTGAAATTCAAAAATATAACATAAGTAACCAAAATAAGGATAGAAAACATAACGAAACTAAGAATAGAAAGGGCATAAAATGTGTATTTTATGAACTTATCAAATGCCCCCACACTTAGATTTTGCTAATCCTCGAGAAAAACAAAATAAAAACAAATAAAATCTAATCTAATCCACTTTCGTAGGAAATCACGAGGGCACTTAGCATGTGACATAAGCCTTTAAACCCCTAGGTGTCCTTAGTGGACGAGTTTAGTCTCGTGACTGTTTACTGACGATACCCACAAACATTGAAAATATAAGAAAAACTAAAATATACTAAAAATAATTACTCTTAATCCTTTCAATATACATTAGAGAAAACGAATGGATAGGTCTTATAAACTAGTCAATAACTTAAAGAATTTCTCAAAGAATCATGCTTAAATGTATATGGATTGAGTTAAGTCAATATTAACATAACATATTTCAATCAAAATAATGCACATTCAAACTTAATCTCAACTTTTCACATGGAATACTCTCGTGATTTTCACTCTATATAATGGTGGCAAAGTGTTTACACTCAATCAATCTCATGAAAACAGTCCTACCATATGCTTGCTTGTCCACCCATTCTCCACTATTTAGAACATACAACTTCATGAATCAAGAGGTCTTTATTCAAGGTTGTAATGGGGCTATAAGGTAAAGGTAGAAAGAAAATATGGTAAGAAAATCACAAATAATCCTTAAAGAATTAGTAGAGCACAAAAATTTAGAGCACATACATCTTGTTGGCTCATATCTTCATTTTCAACATATGGTACTCCACTAAGACTTCATAATTGAATTCCAATGCGTCATGCACATCCTTTCTTTTCTTTTCTTTTTTTATATTTTTTCTTTTTTTTTCTTTGAAAAATGAGATGCATGATATATCAATGCACACATGTTTGGCATTACTCTTATTATCCACCAAGTATCATCCCATCAACAACAAGAATTCCCAAAATTGATTTTTTTAATCATCAAACTCAACATACACGAACTCCAACAACAATAAGATCTCATAGCATGCTCTACTAATCCCTTAGAATTAAGGTAGATATTTGTTTTTCTGAGTTGAAGGGTTAAGTAGATGGGTTTCATGAATAAAAAGGCCTATTTAAGCTCAAAGAGCTTTCTAGTGAATAAATGCATTAGGGTGTAGGCAATTTGGCTTTTGTGGTATCAATCTTAATGCCTCTATCATATCCATGTCTCACATATATCAATATAGTCTCAAAAGATGCAAGTTGTAGAGAAACCTGTGATCATGAGAGCACACAAGAAAAGAAATTGGGTTGATATGTATAATGTATCAATCATATAAGCTCAAAACTCACAATGATGTTTATATATGTCAATATCAAGTCTAAACATGTTTCTTTATCAATTAACACATCATATTAACATTGGCTCATGAAAAACGATATTCAGGCTTAATTCTCATGAAAATTCTTTTCAGTAATAAACTAGTTTTAGACCTACACAATTCATATCTCATCACTATATTGAAATGAATTAAAACATACAAACAAACAAAAATATTAAAAACTCAAAACAAGATAATTAATGAGACCTAAGTAAACCTAAAACACTGATCAAAAAATAAATAAATAAACAATCAAACATAACAAAGAGATAAAGGACAAGAAAACAAATCTGATTCAGACAGGTTGGCAAAGCTTTCATCAATTGAGCTGCCTCCCAATTAGCTCATGATTCAGTGTCTTCAGCCTAGCCTGTATCTCTTCTTGGCTTTTTAGGATCTTTTAGCTCAATGCCTTTTTTCATTCTAATTTTTTATGCATCCTTGTTAGTTAACTCAAAGAGTTTCTACGGTAATAAATTAAGTATATCAATTGAAAAACAATAATGCACATCACTAGGATACCTTATTTCTTAAAAAATATTGAAGCATATAATCTCGCCATCAAACTCGGTTATGATTCCATTATAAACATCTATCTTGGTTTGAGCAGTTTTCATGAATGGTCTCCCTAAGAGTAGTAATGATGTTGGCATTGATGACAGATTACCTTCCATCTCAAGAACATAGAAATCAGCGGGGAAAATTAGCTTATTTACCTGCACTAAAACATCTTCCAAAACACCCTTTTGATAAGCGTTAGATCGATCAGCAAGTTGAATAACAACACCAGTTTCCTTAAGTGGACCAAAATTTAAAGAAGAATAAATAGAATAAGGCATAACATTAATTAATTCTCCTAAATCTAGCATGGCTTTTTTCAAACCTGGTGTTTCCAATCGTGCATGGTCTGGTGAAACTTCTCGGATCTTTACATTTTGGTGGAAGCTTTCTTTGCAACACAACAGATGCATTCTCTCCCACACTTATTATTTCATCACCCTTTAATTTGCGTTTGGTGGTCCATAGCTCTTTGAGAAATTTTGCATATCGAGGAACTTATTTACTGGCATCCAAAATAGGTATATTTACTTGTACTTTGAGAAAGGTTTCCAGTATTTGTTTTTCTTGTTCCTCCTTCTTAAACTTTTCAAATCTATTGGGAAAAGGTCGAGAAGGAACATAAGTAGAAATACGAACCTTAGAAGTTACCTTAGGTGTCGAAGTACTCTTGATAAGAATTATCGCTTTATTATCCTCAAGAATTGAATCCCTCTTTTGTTTTGGTGCTTCCTTAAGTTGTTTCCCACTCCTCAAGGTCACAACACTAGCATTCTCTTTCGGGTTATTACAATTTAGGAAAAGAGTTTTCTAGATCTTTGTGCTTCCAATCTAGCTATGCTACTAGCCAATTGGCTCATTTGCGTTTCCAAACTCTTAATGAATGTTCTTGTTTTCTATTGAAATTGCAAATAGTTATTAGCCAAAGATTTAACTATATCCTCAAGAGATGTACCTTTGCTATGAGTCACAGGTTGTGGCTGAAAATGATATGATTGTTGCGGCCTTTGTTGATTAAAGCTAGGTGAACGATTGTAATAGGCATTGGAAGCAACTTGTTGATGATTTCTCGAATAGCTAAGATTAGGATGGTCCATCTATCCTGCATTGTAAGTGTTTGAGAAAGGATCATACTTTTGTCTTTGGAATCCTTGTTGGTCTTAAAACCTTTTTAAAGCATTGGCTTGTTCCCAATTATCTTCTTCTAAAGATGGGTACATATTGGTTGGATGATCCACCATAAAGCATACTCCACGATTCTTTGACTGCTGAACAGTACCCATGGTCATTTGTTGAATTAGAGATGTGAGATTGGCTAGTTGTTTCTCAATGTTTGTGGTGTCGCCAACTCCATAAGCATTAGATTGTTCCGTGCCATCTTTCCTTACTTAGATTGAAAAGAAAACCTCAAAGCAACAAAAAAACAAAAAAAATAATAATTAGAACTTAAACTAAAAATAAAAAACAAAGTCAAGTAACAAATAAATTAAAAAAAAAAATCCTTGGCAACGGCGCCAAAAATTGATACACAAAATAATGTATCTACTAAATCCTTGCACTAAGTTATGATTGTAATTGTGTATACTAGTAAGCAAGGGTCGAATCCACAGAGATTGTTCTTAATTTATATGCTATTGATTATAATCTACTATGACTAAATACCTAATCTAAACTTGGGAGGGTTGTTTTTTGGAGATGTAAAGAAAATAACAAAGTTTAAAAGATAAACTAAAATTTGATAAGTATTTGAAAACATGAAATATAGTCAATTTGAAAACTAAATATAACAAATAATAATAATGATGAAAAGTATTGTTAAGGATCATTCTCCACATCTAAACATGAAATATAGTCAATAATCAGAATTATCTTTCACTCTCTCTTCTAAATTTAATAACCCTAAGACAATACACAAGCGGGATTGTCTCGAATCTTTCCTTACTGTGTCGTTGGGAAAAAGAGCAGGAACTTTTACCCAATATTTTTTCAATGAACAACCTAGGATAAGCTCTATAAATTTAATTCAATGAAAGCATTCAATCTAGAAAGATAGATTATATCAAGCAATAAACACACAAGCCAGGTTTATTTAACTTGAGCCATATTCTACATTGTATCGAACAAAAAAATCCCATAATCATTGATAACAATTTGCTACTTATGTTTAGGGATCTTGACAATTATGGATCAAAACACTAACTAGCAATCAAATCACTATAATATTCATCTAGTTGCGCGCCTAAATAAACAAGATACCAATTTATGACATGCAATCGGTAGAATATAACAAATTCAAAAGAGAGTTGAAAGATAATCTGAAATTTATTAACCAACAATCATGTCTAGGGCTTTGAAATCACTCTTAACAATAAGAAGAATTTAGTTACACATGGTTGATGTCTTCAATAACATATTCATAAGAAAATTTCAACAAGAAAGAAAATAGAAGAAAGGAACTCTTTTATGATGGCTAGTTGCAATCTCCTTCTTCCTCCTCCTGATCTCCTCTTTTTGTTTCTCCTCTTGATCTTTTCTTGATCTCCTCTTCTTATTCTCCTTATTTTGTTCTTTAAGACTCCTCAAAAGATCACTAATTTGTGCCTCAAAATATGCTATTTATAGAGCTTTAAAACCCTAAGAACTGTTTCTCCCTACATAAGTAATTTTAGGAGTACAAAAAATTGTTTAAGGAAAGTTTCCCAGCGCCGCAAAGTTGGGCTCTCGACTTTTGGGCGCCGTGGTATGGCGTCGCGATGTCGGGCTCTCGGTCTGGATTTTTGTGTTGCTGTATCTTCTTCCTCAGCCTATTTGGATGACCAATTCTTGTCCATTTTGGGCGAGTTATATACCGTTGGAAAGCTCTTCAAACCAGCTTTAAAGTCAAGTGGAAGTTTCTTTGAATGAAGACTTTAAAATCATGTTTTCTTTGCAACAGGATCCAGAGGTCAAGTCTGTCTTCTTGCTTAGCACCAAGAATTTGATCTTTTTGACTCCGACATCTTATTCCATCTTGTGATTGTGCTTTTGTAAGCTCTTTGTATAGGGTTCTTTGGTAGAGAGAGGAAGCATTGCAAACAAGTGAAGCGGGATGTTGTCAGGAGACGATGGAGAGAAAGACTGGAACAGACCCTGAAGTACTGAGCGCAGCGACAGGTGGTGGTAAGTAAAGCGGAGGAAGTAAGGAGATGGAAGAGCAAGGCTGAGAACAAGGTTGAGGAGAGAATTGCAGAGAGAACTTTAGAGTGAAAGTTTGCTCAAATGCCAGAAGTCCTCAAATGAGTTGTGAGAACTCCTATTTATAGGTCTCAGAATAGGAGTTACAAAACATATGTATTTAATAGGTATAATGGGGAAGATTGCTAGTTACTAAAATATTAATGTTTTCTTTGATGTGAGTTTAGATTGTTGTTGGAAATAGTGAATAGTCTTGTTCACTATTTTATCTAAAATAAAAGGAGAAATACTCATACTTCAGGAAAAGGTTAAGAGGAGACATCTTAACTATCTCCATGTCTGCTCCACCAACCCAAGTTCTCCAGAACATCCCAATAATGAAATTAACCCAAGAACCCTGCCATATTCCAGGGTTATTTTCACTTCTTCTGTTTCAGTGAAGTAGTATCAAACATAGCGTCTTCTGTAGAATATTTCTCGGTGGAGGTTATTTTTCATAAGGGTGATGTTCTGTGAATGACTTGTTCCATGAAGGTGTTGTTTCCAAACATCAGCTATTCTGAATAATAGTTGTTCTGAACAGGAACTGTTCTAAACAGAAGTTGTTCCGAACAGGAATTGTTCCGAAGAAGAGCTGTTCTGAACAAAAGCTGTTCTAAACAAGAGCTGTTCCAAACAAGAGTTGTTCTAAACAAGAGCTGTTCTAAACAGAAGTTGTTCCGAACGAAAGCTGTTTAGAATGCAAGCTGTTTCGAACATGAGCTGTTCCGAACGGGAGCTATTCTAAGCAGAAACTGTTTTGAACATAAGTTGTTCAGAATAGAAACTGTTCTGAACAAGAGCTGTTTCAAACAAGAGCTGTTCCGAAGAGGAGTTGTTCCGAATAAGAGCTATTCTAAACAAAAGCTGTTTTAAACAAGAGTTGTTCCGAACAAGAGTTGTTTCGAACTGAAGTTGTTTCAAATAGAAGCTGTTCTGAACAGAAATTGTTCCAGTGAAAGAATTTTCAGTGAAGCAACCTTCGGTGAAGCGACCTTATTACTTGTTTTGAAATACCTTTACTATTGTACGCGAAAATGTAACTTCTTGTAAAACAACTATTTTTCTCTGAGAAGAGATAATATATTAGTAGCCAAAATCAAGTATCTACACTCTTTAACATCCTAATTGACATGTTTTTGCTTTATTCTCTTAAATATACCTGAAATTCAAAAACATAACATAAGTAACCAAAATAAGGATAGAAAACATAACGAAAACTAAGAATAAAAAGAGTATAAAATGTGTATTTTATGAACTTTTCAAAAAATCAACTCTGCAACTAAAAGAAATGAAAACAATCAAAGATGATCCAAGTTTTGCAATGAGAATAGCGGGTGCAATCCAGTAATCCTTGCATCAATAATGATGCAGCTTGTGAGAATCTGTTCTGGATCCGTACCGACTTTCTGCAAAAACACAGTTCACACCCTTAACTAGGGGCTAATGTTAAAGGGGAAAAACAATTCCATATCGGCTAGCCAAGGATTAGACTGTGACTTTATAAAGTAAGGGTCACCCTTCCCCTATCAAAGCATCTTTTTTCAAAAGACAAAATCGTGAGCACGATTTTTAAACCTTCAAAGCGAACAATATCTCATAACAATCACAATCCTTACATCTTATTCAAGAAGCATGGAAAAGACTCCACATATTTTCTTATCCTCTTTACAAGTAACTTTCATCTAATTTTGCATCAGCCAATGTGGAAAAATAATACCCAAAGATAACCTACCAACTCACTTTAGCCATCATCACTTAATTTGGAGTTTGCTGATTCTTTCTTTCGCTTTCACAACAAGAATGATCTTTGCCTTTGCCATTAAAATTTCAAACTCTTAAAGCAATTCTTTTTTCTCTACTGAATATATATATATGACTATGACAGATACATTATCTCTTGCTCTTTAACCAGCTAAACATGTGATTAAAGACGTCTTAATTTGTCAGTGCAGTCCATGATCTTCTTGTTTGCAATTTAAGAAAAAAATGAAATTTTGTCTTTGAGATCAACAAGGTGGCGTGGCTCGTGGGTTGAGAATTGAGATTATTTGTTTACCGACACCATTAAACAGTGATTGCCCTTTCTGTGGGACAATACGATAAAACTGGCAGGGCAGTAGATAATAATAACTAGTGTGCGGGTTTTAACTTTTAAGATTGTTAATGGTATAATCTTTAACTAATGTATAGCATAAAAAAAAAAAAAATAAATAATAATTGAGTTAAATATTTATCTTAATGTATAACATAAAAAAGAAATTGAGATAAATATTTTATCAGCGTTTGGCGAGTAAGGGTTAACTTTTGTACATCAATAAATTATAAAAATATAAAATTAAAGATTATAATATTGTTAAATGATAATCAATTGATAATAGCACCCTTGCAAAATTTCTTTAAAATTTCATCACTGGTTAGACTTCCACTTATACAAAAACCTATAATAAAATTATATGATAGAATAGTTATAATGAAAAAACTATATTTATAATTATCTAATCTTATAAAATTATATTTTTAGCTTTTATTTTCACCATAAAATAATTAAAACATGTATTTAATAAAAAAAATTAAATATGCATGTGAAATTAAATGAAACAAATAAAGTAAATGAATAAAACTTAAAATTTATCAAAATTAGGCTAAACCAAAATCAAAATAGATTGAAAACTATATGAGTTTGATTAAATTTGGTTCCAAATGATCCTATTTATAAAAAATAAATAAATAAAGAATCAATCATTGTGCGACATGTGATACAAAATTCAAAAAAATGTGAATAATGTCAATATGAACATAATCTTAATTTGTTGTTATATGATTTTATCATTTTTTTTTCAATTTTTCTCTTTCTTTTTTTTTCTCTCTTTCTTTTCTTTTTTTTTTTTCCTTTCCATTCTTCTTCTTTCTCTTTTTTTTTTCCTTTTCTTTCTTTCTCTTTCTCTTTCTCTCAATTGGAGGGGATAAATTTAATATATACTAGAATATTTCCCCCCGATTCGCTAAGGACTTACATTTTTTTAAATAATTTCAATTATATTAAATAATAATTATTTATTTAAATAATTTTATATTTATATATTATAATAATTATATGTTTTTAATATAAAAATTAAATATTTCAAATTACATCTTCCTCACAAATAAAAAAAGTTATTACTAAATTAATTTTAAATTAAAAAAAAAAAAAAAAAACATAAAACTATAAATTTTAAATTTTTTTAAAAATCAAGTGACAAAGTCGTCAAAAAATAAAATTTAAGTCTACTTTTTTACCAATCAAATTTCACTTTCTTTACTTATGGGAGTTCAAACCGATCAATTACTCATGTTAGTATTTCTTTTTTTTTCTTCTCAAAAGATAAAAAACAATTGCAAAATCTTATTTTCACATAAATTCTATTCTATTTTCTTATTAATAATTTTTTATTGTAATAATAGATAATAAATATTTTTAGTTAATTGGTTTATTTTGTAATTCTTCCAATGTTTTTGGTTTAATGTTAATTTTGTAATTATAATTCTTCCAAAAAAAAATTGGTCACAAATAAGGATGGTAGCGGATCGGATATCTGCAATTTTTTTAAATATACGAATCCGTATCCGATTTAAAAAGCAATATCCGTCGGATATCTAAATCCGCTAAATATCCGAATTTATTAAATTATTTTTAAAAAATAAAATTTAAAATTAAATAAGAACTAAATATGTAAATGGAGCGGATAATAGATTCGGATATTCGATACTATCCGAACCAAAATTAAAGTGGATTCGAATAACGGATATCCAATTATTCATATCTGAATCTGCTACAGATAGTAAATTCAATATCTGAATGAGCAAATTATCTAAATCCGTATATCCGAATCCGAAAAAAAGGATGGAATCAAAAAAGTAAAAAAATATGTATTTCCTTATTAACAATTATTTATTATAATGACTATAAATTATAAATATTTTTAATTAATTAATCTATTTTACAATTTTTCTAAAACAGTGAAAAAAGAAGACGATTGTCCTGTAAATATATGTAAATGGAACGGATAATGGATTCGAATAACCAACACTATCCGAACTAAAATTAAAGCAGATTCAGATAATGGATATCCAAAGATTCATATCTGAATCCGTTCCTGATCCGCTGTGGGTAGTAAATTCAATATACAAATTCAAAAATTATCCAAATTCATAATATATGAATCTGAAAAAAAAAAATGGATCGAATTACAAAAGCTAAAAAAAATTATTTTTTTTCTTAATAATTATTTATTATAATGATTATAAATTATAAATACTTTTAATTCATTAACCCATTTTATAATTTTCTTAAAAACTGAAGAGAAAAAAAAGACAGTTGTCGCTTCCTTTTGGATAGACTTGTACAATAGTTGATGTCATAACGAATCCTTCGCAGACCATCAAATGACATTGAAAAAATGGGGGTAGGAAAAGAAATTTTTTTCCTCGTAAATAAAATGAGGATTTTAAAACGACCTCCAAAAAATAGAGTCACTACTAATCTTTTTTGGCTAGATGTAATCGGTCACCTATTAAAATCGATTTTTTGTAAAACCTTTTAAACCTAATTAAAATATTTTTAAAATAACCAATTTTGAAGTCTGCGCTTTAAACCAAAGAGAAGACAAAAACGGGTTCGGGAGTCGCTTACGTCATCGGGAATGATTAGCACCCCTACAATGTCCGTATAAAACGGTACCTTATTAATCACGTGTTATCATGAAGTCTCGATGAAAGTCGATTTTATATTTGATATTTAAAAATAATTCCTTTTAAAGATGGTCATATTATTTCAAGAACGATTCATAATATATTATTATGAAATTCTCTATATCCCCCGACAAACCAGCAAAACATAAAAACTTTTATTGTTTTAAAATTCTCCGCATTATCCTTTTTTTAAAGGGTATTCCTTTGCTGATAATAACTGATAAACACTCCCCGACAACCCGGCGGAGGATTCATGAATTATTTTAACTCGGGGATATTGTCTTATTTATTAAAAAATATCAATTTTCAAATATATAAATGATCATGAACATGCAAATTATCACTAAGACATAAATATAAATCAAACAACATGCATAATTATCATGGCATGGCAAACATTTTATTATGGCATGGCAATGGCAAAATCCATCAAGACATGGCATGTAAAAAGATCAAGTGGGCATCAATTATTAAATGACATCATCATAGAATATGCATACCAATCAAAATATCATGGTCAAGATAGCAACATAGACATCAATTATAAAATGACATCATCATGGAATATGCATGAACATGGAATATCATGATCAAGATAGCAATGTGGACATCAATCATTAAATGACCTCGTCATGGAATATGCATGAACATAGAATATGCACACATCATTGTTTTAAAATTCTTTTACATGGATTTTCTTTGTGGAATTACACCAACGTCATATGTCGGGAAAAATATTACCGCAATCCCCAGCAAACCCAACAAAGCTTGGAAAATAATTTTTTCATATAACATTTATATAATTCCGAGTAAAAAAAAAAAAAATCTTATGATTTCATAAACACGTGCATTAAATAATTTCTTAACCTCCCCAACAACCAACGGAGATTAAGAAATAATTCTCGCCAAATGCTTATGAAACCGAAAAAACACATTTTTATGCTAAATAAAAGAAAAAAAAATTAAATATGAAATGCATGAAAAATGGAATGTGTTTCTCATTTGAATAGAGGATATCTGAATACCTAAAAAGATGTCCGACTATATTTGAAAGAAACTTAAATTGGATTTTAAAATCGAAAGATTTTGGGCACGAATTTTTGCTCAGATTAAGGGGACATCCGAATACCATTGATTGACATCCGAATACCTCTAGACGAGCCTTGAATGCAAACATTTTGAAAGCCAAAACAAGTTATAAAAAAAAAAAAAAAAAAAAAAAAGATGCAATTTTTGAAAGAAAGGCCAAAGTGGCCAAATGATCTTATTGTGAAAATCCAAGTTTTTGCTCGTTTTGAAGCTCGTTTCAACTATCCATGATCCGATTATCTTAAAACCTATTTTTAAACTTTAAAAAACCATGAAAAAAACCTCCAAACAGTAACTAAAGGTCTCGGCCAGCCCCTCGCTCTTTGTGTAAAAAATCGAAACATTTACTAGTTTTAAAGCTTGTTTTGACTCCAAAAACCTAGTTTTACTAAAGTATTTTTTAAACCCTTAAAAAATTTTCAAAAAAAATCTGAAAATTTAAACTTAAGTTCAGCCAAGGGTGGAATAATGAGGTTAAAACAGTTTTTCATTTGGACAAAAAATGCATACGAATAATATTGCCCGAAATCAGCAAATCCAACTTTTAAAACATTGTTTTTTCCAACTATTTTCAAAGCAAGATTTTGGCTATGGATCATTAGTTGATCTTAGCCAAAATCATGTTGGAAATTATTGGAAAACATGATTTACAACAACCAAAAATGATTGGATCAAGGCTAGCCTCTTGGATGTAAATCCGGCTTAGCCATCACTTGGTAGAAACCAAGATCATCAAGCTCATAATCATTCTTTTCAAGGAGAAAAAAAAAACATGTAACAAATAGAATGCTCCACAATCATCTCATATTTAGCAAGGTATGAACGTGAGAATCACATGATATATAAGCAAGAATCATAAACAAGCAAGAAAACAAAGGTTGGCTCAAGGTTGGCCCCTTGGATGCTAGATCCGGCCTAACCATCACTTGGTAGAAACCAAGATCATTAAGCTCAAAACCTTATTATTTGAAAAGGAAAACAAAGGTAAAATCTCTATCCTACCATAATAGACCAACCCACATCAAATAGCAAGGTAAAAAAGTGAAGCAAACAAAGGGACAATAAGCCTACTAGTTTTGGCTAGACCTGCTCATGGGCTAGGTCGCGACCCGAAATTTTTTTTACTTCTTTACCTAGGCCCAACCCTGGGCGGGCCCGAGCTGGCCCAGAGCTACTGTTCATTCTATTTAAAAAATAAAAAATATATTTTTATATTATTATTTTTATAATTAAATTTTAAAAAAGTTATTATTTTAATATGTGAACAGTGATAATATTCCTGTCCAGGCCCGGCCCAGTACAAATCGGGTTTGCCGATCGAGCAGGTTGCCCGGCCCATGAGCAGGTCTAATTTCGGCCAAGAGAAGAAATAAGGAAAACATTTTGCCAACTTTTGTAGTTTTAGTAAAAAAAAGAGAAGAAGAAAAAAAGCTTTTGATAAACCTTTCGAAAAACTTGAGATTTCAAGAAAAAACACAAGATATAAAACTTGAAAATGGATGTGAAATAATGAAAAAGATGAAGGAAAGCAAGCTACCTTAGTAAGCTTTCAAGAGCAAAAATCTTTAAACCTCCCTTTTTTCGCCTTTCATCTCTTCCTTTCCTTTTCTCCTTAGGATTTTTTTTGAACATTTTCTCCTCCAAAAAATAGTGATAGCCAAATTGATGTGAATGAGAGCTGTCTTTGCTCACTTATGCCCTTGGCCGAATACCCTTTTATTTTCCCCTTAGTCATGCTTTTTTTCATTTTAAATCATAAGGCAAAGAATGCATGAAGAGGCCAAATGGTCACATGGTACTCTAATGCAATCCTATCTAGTAAATAACACAAGTACATGGCAAATCATATCAAAATACATAATGTCATGACATTTTCACAAGTATATGACATACTAAAATCAAGATACACAAGCTCATGGCATGGGAATGCAAACAAGTCAAGAAACAAGATGAAAATGCATATGCATATGCATATGCAAGGGAAACAAGTGGAAATAGCCGAATGGTCATATACTCCAAATGATGGCATTTTATCATGGCATTTTCCACAAGCATATGGCATACTAAATATCAAGATATGCTAACTCATGGCATGGAAATGCAAACAAGTCAAGAAGCAAGATGAAAAAACACATGCAAGGCAAGAAAAAATGGAGGCATTCGAATGGTCATGTGACAAAATAATAAGATGCAAACATGGCAACATGCAAGGTATGATACATGAACAAAAATGCAAAATATAATCAAGAAGAAGAATAAGGGAATATTATTTCATAAAAAGGAAATATAAAAGCAAATATATCATAAAAATAATGTGAAGAACATGTAAAAAAATTAAGCATAGACATGCAAAGCAAATAACAAGCAAAACTAGTAAATAAAACAAGGAAAGTTAAGCTTCATGGTTGGTACAAAATGGGCATAGCCTTTCCCCTAACCATAATCACTTGACATTGTCAAGATCATGAAGCCTTGCAAATTTTTTTTTTTTGTAAAAATCAGAACCTTAGAATACTTGAATAAACCTTCTAAAACCATGTTTCCCACAACAACAATGCAATGAATAAAAAGGAAAAAAAATCAAGGCAAACAAACATGTCATTCGGCCATGGCAAAAACCTTGTAGAAAATTTTGTAAAGATTTATTTTCAACCATTTTGATGAAGAAGAAGAGATGAAAACTTAAGTAAACATTTAAAACTTTGATTTATATGAAAAATGTAGTAGGAAAACAAATGGTAAATCAAGAAATCAACATAGAAAACAAGAAGAAAACAATGCTAAAGCTTGGTAAAAATGGCTACCTTCAAGCTTTTTTCAAAAACCTTTTCTTCCTTTCTTTCAAAAACCTTTTTTTCCTAAATTAGCTACTGACCTTGCTCTTCAAATGACTTAGCCTATATGGACAAAATCAAACATTCCTTCTCGTCCTTCCTCTTGGCTAGTTGGCATGCCTACCATTGGATGATTTTTGCATTTTTTCTCCTCCAATCTTGGCCCTTAGATTAAGATATTTTCATGACAACATAAAAATGTCATTTTGCCAATTGATAGCAGCCCTTAAGATGTGTACTCAGCCCTTGTAATATCCTCAGCCTTTAGATGGAAAAGAGGACCAATCCCATGCAGTCCTTTGCTTGGCCCTTTGAGTGCCTACCCTTGGATGAGTTGTGCTCTTCTATTCTTGGCCATTGGATGAGGATTCTTTCATGACAAAATAAAAATGTCATCTTGGCATTTAATCCCAGCCCTTTACATGTTTACTTAGCCCTTGTACATGGCCTAAGCCATTGGATGAAAAGGAACAATCCCATGCACTTCCTTGCTTGGCCTAATGGATGTCCACCTTTGGATGAGTTGTGCTCTTCCATTATTGGCCATTAGATGAGAGTTATTTCATGACAAATAAAAATGTCATCTTGGCATTTCATCTTGGCCATTGAATGGTGTATTCAACTTTTCTACAAGGCACCTAAGCCATTAGATAAGGGGGACCATTTGCATTGTACTAGTGGTAGCATGTGAGCTTGATTGTGACTAAGGAATTAAATTGATCAAGCTTACTTCTTCTCCTAAATGCTGTCTGATCAAAGGAGGTAAAATCAAAGCAATTCCTTCTTCTTTCATATTTTTCTTAATTACAAATTTACCTTTTTCAGTTTCTTCGATAAAATGACCTTTTTGACCCCCGAACCTAAATAAATAGTAAACGGACTGCAAATTCAAATTTTATTTTTTCAATACTTTTGAAATTATAAAAAATTAAATTCTAGAAGTTTTCAAAAAATTTCGAGTCCATTTGCTATTTATTTGGATTTTTTTCTTCCAAAATTGCCCTTTTGTACACCCGGACTTTCACCAATTTTAAACGAGCTCCAAATCCAAATTTTTATTCAGCAATCTCTTCCAAATAATTTAAAAGTGTGATCTGGAAGTTTTCATAATTTTTGGAACTCATTTGTTATTTTTTCGGGATTTATCTGCTTGAATTTCTACATAGTGGACCCGGGATTTGGCCATTTTGCAAACGAACTTCGAATCAAAGATTTTCTTTCACCAATCTCTTCCAAATAATTTAAGAATGAGATCTGCAAATTTTCAAAATTTTTGGAGCTCATTTACTATTTTTTCGAGATTTATCCTTTTGAATTTCTGCATAGTGGACCCGAGATTTGGCCATTTTGCAAACGAACTCTGAATCAAGATTTTCTTTTTCCAATCTCTTAAAAATGATTTAAGAATGAGATCTGAAAAGTTTCAGAATTTTTGGAGTTCATTTGCTATTTTTCCCAAATTTTCCAATTTTGCCATTTTGCCTCTGAAGCCCGATTTTGCTCAAAACAAGTCTGATTTTTAGATTTTCTTCAAACTGAGCCTTGGGATATCCTTGTTTAATCACTCATCATCAATTAGGGGCTTTAGTCTTACCGAATCGGGCTAATTCTGTAATTCTTCCAAATTTCACCGAAATCCACCAAAAACCCTAATTCCTGGTTTTCTTTTGAATTGACTTTTCCTTCGGTTTTTCTTCCAAGTAGCCTCTCCATTACCCATATTCAGTGCTTATATTTCATTTGGAACCTTCAATTCCGACCAATTTGATCGTTTAAGCACTTTTCCCCAAATTTTTCGAACAAGGGTTTTCTTTCTACTGAATCTTTGTAAACCAACGTTCGAACTCCATATCCTTTAATGTAGACCTCGGATTATCAAAATTCTTTCACCATTTTTCAACGGAACTTCAAATCTTGATTTTGAAAGTGGGTTGACTTTTTTAGTAGTTGACTTTTTTGGGGTTGACTTTTTTAGGGTTGATTTTTTTTGGGTTGACTTTTTTTGAGTTTGACTTTTTCTGTCTGCTTTCTTAGACTAAGTCTCGGAGTACCACTTGCAGGGTGAGAAAAGCCTTTTTGCATTCTGAATCATCAATTTAGGAAGAAAACATAGCTAATTTAGTGGTCAGGACAAAATTAGGTGTCTACAATAGTGAACGTCTTTAAGAATGATGGAGCAACTATTGCCCTTCATTCTTATCTCGAAAACATCATTAACAGTGAGGTATGAAACCGAAATGATGTTTCTAGACAATACTGGAACAAAGTAACAATCCTTCAGTTCCAATTTCATGCGAGACGGCAAAGATAAAGTACATGTTCCAACGGCCAATGCTACAATTTTTTCACCATTGCCTACTCTTAGAACTACTTCATCTCTACTCAACTTTCTACTTCCTTTCAACATCTTTTTGTCATTACATAGATGTGAACCGCATCCTGAATCAACTATCTAGGAATTAGATTTAACTGTACAAAGATTCAGTTCAATCACAAACACAGTCAATCCAAAAACTTCTATAAGTTCTTCCTGACTTGTCAAGTGAGCAATCTTCCTTTCATTGAGAACGTTTCTCAATCTTTTATACCAATCCAAACATTTTGGACTAATGGCATTCATAATGTCGCGCAGTACAGTTAAAGTATTAACCATTTTCAACAACCTAATATGGAAAAAGTATATATCAGTTATATTCATGCATTTATACTAATTCAGGATGAGGTATTAGATCTCTTATTGGTTCTCCCACTAATTTTTCGAGATAATAGCCCTCACTATTATTCGAAAATCTCATCAAGGTATTTCTAGTGGGTTGGGATCCCTTTCAACATGTTGCAACCTTGAGTGACTCAACAAATTACAACAAGCCTAGTTGGGCAGCTAACATAGCTTATCAATTGCATCTCTATGCAACTCCCAGATCAGTTAGGTGACAACTCCTTGTCTAAGCACATCATATGTACTTCGCCTAACTTTGCCTCTAACACCATGCGGTCAAGTTTTGAGCATCCGGACAACATGGCATTAGTTGAGTAAGACCCAACTTCATAGCTCAAACATATTCGTACAGTAGTTTGACCTTGAGTGACTCAACAAGCCTCCTACTAGAAGAACTCCGGTTATCTTGTTATGATGATGGAAGGCAAATTTATTATGCAAAACATGTGACTCAATATTGTAAAGAGGGATTTCCTTTTTCTTTAAATATAAGTCTCATCATATCAGGCATTCATAGCATTTATAATATCGCATAAAATAAATCTATAACATGCTTTCTACTTGGATGATTATGGACTTTTCTAATCTAATTTCCTTGAGCCATCAAAGGAAATTAGTTGGTCAAATTCCTAGGTGATTACATACATAGTCTTCAAAGCTTGCTTGTAATCTCCTCATCTTCATGGCGCCTATCTGCTCCATCTTCATGGCGCCTATCTGCTCCATCTTCAAGTTACAAAAATTATTCCTAGCTAATCCTAATTTTACACTTTGATGTAACTAATTACATTTGCAATAAGGAAACCTCAAGTTACATTTGAGGGGAATTGGGTGAGGAAAGAATTTTTACAACTCCAAAAAATTGGAGATAAGGCAAGGCACATAGTCCCTATTTAATTAATAAAAACCATAAAAATAAATTCAACCATCCACAATCATATTGGGTCTAAGTCCATAATCATCCCATACATTCACAAACAATTTATGAACATATAAATCATGCTTTAATCTCTAGTTATCATTCAATGATTATATTTGATCCATAATTTAATTTAAAGAAAATAATAAACATTTATTCTAATCTCATTAGAATAAATCCTAATCCAATTAGGATTATTTCCTTTAATTAAATTATCATCCAATTAAACAATTTAATTGAATATTTATGTAAATTCTTATTTTGGTGATTTAATTAATTTAACAATATTACCATGGTCACTAATTTTTAGTGTTGTAGTTCAACTAGGACACTACAATATTAGTAACTTAATATTGCTAAAATCCATAAGCTGTGAGAATCTGATAGAAGCGAAAACCCTAGCAAGGGAAGGCGCAGGCTGTGGCTATCAGATGTAGCCGCCGCCTCCCTTTCTCCCTACAGGCTGTCTATCCGTTTTTCACAGCTTCCAACTTTTCAATACCAAATTAGTTTTATGATTTTTTAGGCTTGCCAAGAACAATTCTAAGCAATTTTAAATCCTAAAAGTCATCAAACCATGCATTAAAAACAGCCAAGAAAAATCTACAAGTTTTTCTATATCAAATCACCAAATTTGCGCAAAGCAGGCAAATACAGTTCTCAATTGCTGCCAAACTTTCGCCAGTTGCATTAATCAATTTAAAACAATTTTAAACCAATTAATCAACAAGAATTCCCCAAGAAAACCTGCTGCCTTCACCAAAACACTACAAGTGCAAATTCTCACAATTTAAGTTAGTGACAATCGGATCAAAATAACTCAAAGAACAAAACAGTTTTGTCAAAGGTAACAATCAAACCATAGATCGTATAGGAATAATATAAGCGAGGCTCTGATACCACTGTTGGGATTCGGCTCATGCTCAAATAGAGGTAAAGTATAATTTAATCAACAAGTTAAACATACAACGCAGCGGAATAAAATAAAAGAATGAGAAAACCGAATCTCTCCATGGATCTACCTATGAATTCAAAACAATCATCCTGTCAAGAACATATAACAATCAAAATCTCATACCGCTATAATGGAGATTGCCAAAACTTCAAGACAGATTCTTGATGTTCTTGTTCTTGTAAACAAAGCTCGATTGTTGCAAACCAAAGCCGTCCAATTGTCCGACCTCTAATAGTAATCCACACAGATGATTCGAAAATCTTCACAAGGTTGAGATTATGTTTTGCCAAGACGATGCTAGTAGTCTAGGTTATGAGAAACCTTCCTCCTCTAACTTGGATATCCAAAAGCAACAAGAAGAATCATATTCCTCTTTCACTTTTCCTATTCGACCGTAACTCACTTTGGAGAGTGAGAGGCATCGATTCCAGGGATAGCTTGCTTAAGAGGCGGCAACAACATAAAAGGCATATATATATATTACTAAGTTTAGTGTATGCCAACTATTGGACTAACAACACTAAAGCCCTTATACATATTATTAAATATTCATACTAAGCCTACAACACTTAATGAATATTTAATCTGGCCCAATCTCATTTTAATTTCATTAATCACCTTTTGTGTGTGACCCATTAGGCCCTTAACATATTGGCAATAAATATAATTAATTCAATTAAGAATTTCTTATTTATATTTATAGATCATGAGCGACATCTAGCAATGCATCATGACCACCCAAATGCCAAGAGAGTCATCAAGCTTCAACAAGCCTTTCATGTACAAAATGTTTGTGTAATTCGACCCCTTCATCACATATCCCGAGATAGGAAAGAGCATGGTTCAGTGTCTACTCTTAATCCCACTCCATATTAGATCTGTTGGGATTCGACTCATGCTCAAACAGAGATAATGTATAATTTAATCACCAGTTAAACATACAACGCAGCAGAATTAAATAAATCATAGAGAATACCAAATCCCTCCATGGATCTGCCTATGAATTCAAAACGATCAGGCTGTCAAGAACAGATAACAATCAAAATCTCATATCTCTATAATAGAGATTGCCGAAACCACATCATAGATTCTTGATGTTCTTGTTCTTGTACACAATGCTCACTTGTCGAAAACCAAAGTCGTCCAATTATCCGACCTCTAACAGTAATCCACACAGGTGATCTGAAAGCCTTACAAGGATTAGATTATGTTTTGCCAAGACGATGCTACTAGTATAGGTTGTGAGAAACCTTCCTCCTCTATCTTAGATAGCCAAAAGAAAACTAGAAGAATCGAAATCTCCCTTGCCAATGCTGTTCGGCCAATTCACTCTTAGGGGAAGTGCGGTGCTGACTTGCAGGGTTTCTATTTTGGGTTCCTAAGGGGCGGCAACAACATAAGTAGAGCATATATATTACTAGGTTTAGTGCATGCCAACTATTGGACTAATTGCGCTAAAACCCTTAAACATATTATTAAATATTCACAATAAGCCCACAACACTTAATGAATATTTAATTTGGCCCAATCTCTTCATTAATCACCTTTTGTGTGTGACCCATTAGGCCCTTAACATGTTGGCAATAAATATAATTAATTCAATTAAGAATTTTCTATTTATATTTATAGATCATGAGCGGCATCTAGCAATGCGTCATGACCACCCAACTATCAAGAGTGTCATCAAGCTTCGACTAGCCTTTCGTGTACAATATGTCTGTGTAATTCGATCCCTTCATCAAATATCTCGGGATAAAAAAAACATGGTTCAATGTCTACTCTTAACCCATTCCATATTAGATCTGCAGCTTTAATATTAACTCCTTAAGTATTGTCTTGGCTAAGGACTTCCATAAGTTAATATAAGCCAGATACATGTGAGATATGTCCCCTTAATCACTTGGGGTGATGAATCCTCTCTGGATCACTCATTCATCTTCGTATGCTTTATGTCATACCCAATAACACCCTACTTTAAGCATTCTCGTGATTAGGACCCGTTCGTGATAAAATCTAAGTATGACAGTTCACATACAAGATGACCTAGTGTCACAAGTCAAAGGATTATTTGCACCATTGACACATGAGAGTATTTACCATAGACACTTGAGTGAAATACCAAATGGAACTCTCATAGCGGGTCATGTTCAGTGAACTTGTTCAACTAACAAGCACCCATATGTTATCCCCAAGTATCTCTATACTTTCAACCTATGAGATAAGTTGCATGCATCAAGTGCATGAAGGCTTAACATATGCCAGTCTTTGAGCATTGTCAATGCCCTGTCTTGATAATACAATGACCATGAACAGTTAGAAACACGGTATTGATGCATAAGGATCCTCATAATTGTAACACCTTACAATTCCTTAGCAATGCCATTGTATCTCATGGGCTTTATCTTCACAAGTCATTTATAACAATTATAACAATACTTATGGATAAAGAAATACCTCATTATAATTAATAAACTATAATGTGCAATACATGAATATATAAATTGTGTTTTACAAGCCTAACTAGATTGACTTGTAGGGCTTACACCAACAATCTCCCACTAGCACTAAAGTCATTCGCCCATGTACTTAAGCCCATGTCCTTCCATGTGACGATTGTGTTTCTGTTGGGACAAAACCTTAGTGAAAAGATCAGCTATATTATCCTCAATAGGTACCCTTTCCATACTAATATCACCTCTTTGAATTATGTCTCTAATCAAGTGATATTGCCGTAATACATGTTTGGATTTGTGATGAAACCTTGGTTCCTTAGCTTGCACTATGGAACCACACAGTAAAGTGGTACTGGATCAACAATGCTTGGAACCACACCAAGTTCAGTTATGAACTTCTTAATCCAAACAGCCTCCTTCGCTGCCTCACATGCGGAGATGTATTCAGCCTCTGTTGTTGAATTTGCTGTTGTAGTTTGTTTGGAACTTTTCCAACTGACTGCAGCTCCATTTAAGGTAAATACATAACCGTCTTGCGATTTACTTTCATCCCTATCAGTTTGAAATCCATCATCTGTATAACCCCTTACTTGGAGTTCAGCCCCTCCATAGACCAAGAAAATATCCTTAGTTCTTCTCAAGTACTTGAGGATATTATTCACAGCAGTCCAGTGAATTTCACCAGGATTGCTTTGGTATCGGCTCGTGACACTCAAAGCGTACGATACATCTGGTCTTGTGCACAACATGGTGTACGTGATAGATCCTATTGTCGAAGCATATGGGTTCCTATCCATCTGTGTCCTTTCTTCATAAGTTTTAGGACACATCTCTTTTGAGAGTTGTACACCATGTACCATAGGCAAGTTACCTCTTTTGGAGATATCCATGCAAAACCTCTTTAGCACCTTGTCTATGTAAACGAATTGGGATAATCCAAGCAGCCTTTTCAATCTATCTCTATAGATCTTAATTCCCAGAATATATGCTGCTTCTCCCAAATCCTTCATGGAGAACTGTTTGGATAGACGGACCTTGGTGGTCTGAAGCATAGGTACATCATTTCCTATGAGCAATATATCGTCGACATATAACACTAGGAACACAACTGCATGTCCTTTTACCTTCTTGTAAACACATGGTTCATCAGGATTCTTAATGAAACCAAATTCTTTAATTGTTTCATCAAACCTGATGTTCAAACTCCTGAAATGCTTGCTTTAATCCATAAATGGACTTTTGCAGCTTGCATACCTTATTTGATGTGGCCTTGGATGAAAAACCTTTAGGTTGTGTCATATACACTTCCTCTTGCAAATTCCCGTTAAGAAATGCAATTTTTACATCCATCTGCCATATCTCATAATCATGGTATGCAGCAATAGCAAGCATAATCCTAATGGACTTTACCATTGCAATTGGTGAAAAGGTTTCTTCAAAATCAATGCCTTCAACTTGATTATAACCTTTTGCAACCAATCCAGCCTTATATGTTTATATGTTGCCATCCATGTCTGTCTTTATCTTGTAGACCCATTTACACACTATGGGTTTTATCCCTTGAGGTGGATCAACTAAAGACCAAACTTGGTTAACTTCCATGGCATCCATTTCGGATTTCATGGCTTCTAGCCATTTCTTGGAATTGATGTCCGACATCGCTTCCTTATAGGTAGCAGGTTCACTATCAATGGGCAAACCATCTCTTTCCAAAAGAAATCCATATCTTATTGGAGTTTGCCTCTCCCTACTAGACCTTCGGAGTACTTGTGTTTCTTGAGCATTAGTCCGAGCATCCAATGCCTCGACTAATGGCTCAGGTTTCAAGGGAATGTTAGGTTGTGGTTCTTGAACTTCTTCAAAATCTACTTTACTCCCACTGAATCCTTCTAGTAGAAACTCTTTCTCTAGAAAAGTAGTGTGTTTTGACACAAACACCTTTTGATCAGTAGGACTGTAAAAGTAATATCCAGCAGTCTCTTTAGGATATCCCACAAACTTACATTTTTCTGATCTAGCTCCCAGCTTATCAGAAGGTACTTGCTTCACATAAGCAGTACATCCCCAAATCTTTAGATAAGATAAGTATGGCATCTTGCCATTCCATATCTCATATGGTACCTTATCTACCTATTTGCTTGGAACCCTATTTATAAGGTAAGCTGCAGTTTCTAAGGCATATCTCCAAAAGTATATCAGAAGGTCAACCTTAGATATCATGGATCGAACCATGTCCAACAAGGTTCGGTTTCTCCTCTTGAACACTTCGTTATGCTGAGGAGTTCCAGGTGGAGTCAATTGCGATAGAATTTCATTTTCCATCAAATGATCCGAGAAATCATGGGTTAAATATTCTCCTCCTCATCCGATCTAAGAGCCAGAATATTTTTCCTAGTCTGTTTCTCTACTTTAGCTCTAAACTCTTTGAACTATTCAAAAGCTTCAGACTTGTATCTCATCAGATACTAATGTATTAAGCCCAATAAAACACCAGCTCTCTCACCCTTTCCAGTAAAGGGAGTCTTGGTCATCTTACCAAGGAGACAACATTCACAAGTCCCATATGATTCATAATCACAAGGTTCCAAATAACCATGTTTATGCAATTTGGAAATCCTTGTCTCATTGATATGACCAAGTCTACAGTGCCGACATAAGTTTTATTTGGATCATCCTGTCTTGCTTTCTTGATATTTATATTGAACACAGGCATTTCTGGATCCAAAACATATAATCCATTATGTAATGTTGCCAATCCACAGTGAATGTCTTTAAGAATGATGGAGCAACTATTGCACTTCATTCTTATCTCGAAACCTTCATTAACAGTGAAGTATGAAACCGAAATAAAGTTTCTAGACAATATTGAACAAAGTAAAAATCTTTCAGTTCCAATATCATTCCAGACGGCAAAGATAAAGTACTTGTTCCAACGGCCAATGTTGCAACTTTTGCACCATTGCCTACTCTAAGAACTATATCATCTTTGCTCAACTTTCTACTTTCTTTCAACATCGCTATGTCATTACATAGATGTGAACTGCATCCTGAATAAATTATCTAGGAATTGGATTTAACAGTAGAAAGATTCAATTCAATCACAAACACAGTTAACCCAAAAACTTCTATAAGTTCTTCTTGACTTGTCAAGTAAGCAACCTTCTTTCACTGAGAGTGTTTCTCAATCTTTTGTACTAATCCAAACATTTTGGACTGATGGCATTCATAATGTTGCGCAGTGCAGTTAAAGTATTAACCATTTTCAACAACCTAATATGGAAAAGTATATATCAGTTATATTCATGCATTTATACCAATTCAAGATGAGGTATTAAATCTCTTATTGGTTCTCCCACTAATTTTTCGAGATAATAGCCCTCACTATTATTCGGAAATCTCATCAAGGTATTTCTAGTGGGCTGGGATCCCTTTCAACATGTTGCAACCTTGAGTGACTCAACAAATTACAACAAGCCTAGTTGGGTAGATAACATATCTTATCAATTGCATCTCTATGCAACTCCCAGATCAGTTAGGTGACAACTCTTTGTCTAAGCACATCGTATGTACTTCGCCTAACTTTGCCGCTAACACCATGCGGTCAAGTTTGATGCATCCGGACAACATGGCATTAGTTGAGTAAGACCCAACTTCATAACTCAAACATATTCGTACAGTAGTTTGACCTTGAGTGACTCAACAAGCCTCCTACTGGAAGAACTCTGGTTATCTTGTTATGATGATAGAAGACAACTTTATCATGCAAAACATGTGACTCAATATTGTAATGATGGATTTCCTTGTTCTTTATAAGTCTCATCATAATAAACATTCATAGCATTTATAATATCGCATAAAATAAATCTATAACATGCTTTCTACTTGGATGATTATGGACTTTTCTAATATAATTTCCTTGAGCCATCAAAGGAAATTAGTTGGTCAAATTCCTAGGTGATTACATACATAATCTTCAAAGCTTGCTTGTAATCTCCTTATCTTCATGGCGCCTTTCTTCATCTTCAAGTTACAAAAATTATTCCTAACTAATCCTAATTTTACACGTTGATGTAACTAATTACATTTGTAATAAAGAAACCTCAAGTTACATTTGAGGGGAGTTAGGTGAGGAAAGAATCTTTACAACTCCAGAAAATGAGAGATAAGGCAGGGAACGCAGTCCCTATTTAATTTAATAAAAACCATAAAATTAAATTCAACCATCCACAATCATATTGGGTCTAAGTCCATAATCATCCCATTCATTCACAAACAATTTATGAACATATAAATCATGCTTTAATCTCTAATTACCATCATTGATTATATTGATCCATAATTTAATTCAAAGAAAATAATAAACATTTATTCGAATCTCATTAGAATAAATCCTAATCCAATTAGGATTATATCCTTTAATTAAATTATTATCCAATTAAATAATTTAATTGAATATTCATGTAAATTCTTATTTTGGAGATTTAATTAATTTAACAATATTACCTTGATTACTAATTTTTAGTGTTGTATCTCAACTAGGATACTACAAGATTAGTAACTTAATATTGCTAAGATTCATAAGTTGTGAGAATCTGATAGAACCAAAAAATCCTATCAAGGGAGGCGCAGGTTTTGTATATTATGAGTAGCCGCTGCCCCCTACCTCCCGACAGGTTGTCTATCCGCTTTTCACAACTTTCAAGTTTTCAATGCTAAATCAGTTTTATGATTTTTCAGGCTTGGCAAGAAAAATTCTAAGTAATTTTAAATCCTAAAAATCATTAAAACATTCATTAAAAATCAGCCAAGAAAAATCTACAAGTTTTTCTCACTAAAATCACCAAATTTGCGTAAAGCAGACTTAACAGTTTTCAATCGCTACCAAACTTTTGTTAGTTGTATTAATTAGTTTAAAACAATTTTAAACTAACAAGAATTCACCATATTTAACTGCTACCTTCATCGAAACACTACAAGTGCAAATTCTCACAAATTCGGTTAGTGACAATCGGATCAAAATAACTCAAAGAACAAAACAATTTTGTTAAAGGAAACAAGCAAAGCATAGATCGTATAGGAATAACATAAGCAAGGCTCTGATACCATTGTTGGGATTCGGCTCATGCTCAAACAAAGATAATGTATAATTTAATCAATAGTTAAACATATAACGCAGCAGAATTAAATAAATCATAGAGAATACTGGATCCCTCCATGGATCTGCCTATGAATTCAAAACGATCAGGCTGTCAAGAACAGATAACAATCAAAATCTCATACCTCTGTAATGTAGATTGCCGAAACTACATCACAGATTCTTGATGTTCTTTTTCTTGTACACAATGCTCGCTTGTCGAAAACCAAAGTCATCCAATTGTCCGACCTCTAACAGTAATCCACACAGGTGATCTGAAAGCTTTCACAAGGTTGAGATTATGTTTTTCCAAGATGATTCTAGTAGTCTAGGTTGTGAGAAACCTTCCTCCTCTATATTAGATAGCCAAAAGAAAACTAGAAGAATCGAAATCTCCCTTGCCAATGCTGTTCGGCCAATTCACTCTTAGGGGAAGTGCAGTGCCGACTTGCAGGGTTTCTATTTTGGGTTCCTAAGGGGCGGCAACAACATAAGTAGAGCATATATATTACTAGGTTTAGTGCATGCCAACTATTGGACTAACTGCACTAAAACCCTTAAACATATTATTAAATATTCACAATAAGCCCACAACACTTAATGAATATTTAGTTTGGCCCAATCTCTTCATTAATCACCTTTTGTGTGTGACCCATTAGGCCCTTAACATGTTGGCAATAAATATAATTAATTCAATTAACAATTTTCTATTTATATTTATAGATCATGAGAGACATCTAGCAATGCATCATGACCACCCAAATGTCAAGAGAGTCATCAAGCTTCGACTAGCCTTTCGTGTACAATATGTCTGTGTAATTCGATTCCTTCATCAAATATCCCGGGATAGGAAAGAGCATGGTTCAGTGTCTACTCTTAACCCATTTCATATTAGATCTGCAGCTTTATGTTAACTCCTTAAGTATTGCCTTGGCCAAGGACTTCCATAAGTTAATATAAGCCAGATACATGTAAGATATGTCCCCTTAATCACTTGGGATGTTGAATCCTCTCTGGATCACTCATTCATCTTCGTATGTTTCATGTCATACCCAATAACACCCTACTTTAAGCATCCTCGTGATTGGGACCCATTCGTGATAAATCAAAGTATGACAGTTCATATACAAGATGACCTGGTGTCACAAGTCAAAGGATTATTTACACTATTTGAAACACCCTATCCGGATAATCTACCTAAAATTCGGCAGAGTTTCCTTTCTATCTCAACTATAACCCTCCTGCAAATAACACTCAATTCATATCCTCAACCAGCAATATTTCTCAATACTATTATCACATATATCCATGCATATTCAAAAATTATCCACGATCAATTTATGCTCAACTCAAAACATATTGATCTATTGTCTCATATCTTCAAATATATATAATATACCCAGAAGTAAACCTATCTCAGCAAGGTTTACTAGATAAAAACATCAAGAGATCAAATCTTCTAGAAATTTAGATATTATGCCCACCACGTCAGTATACTCTTAAAGCGGAGAGTAAAGGAAGACAGCAATCCCTACACCTAACTGTGACCTGAAAATGAGAAATAAGAAGAGGTGAGATATATGAATATCTCAATGAGTAAACAACATTTAAAGCATGTGAAAACTATAATGGTAACCTGTAAAGCATAATTGACATTTTCAAAATAAATAATAGTAAAACCATAATGAGTAATTCAAAGATGTACCGAAGTTTTCAAATGTATAACAATATTATAATATTAAATCAATGTATAAAATCTTTAAAGTAAATCAGGTTACGTATAGTTGGGCTCCAACTTACTGTCATGCATAAGAATACATCCATGAAATAACCAGGCAATATCCATGTAAGCATACTAGTAGCCGGCCCCAAAGGCCAATACCACCATAGGACGCCCCAAAATCCTATGTGTCGCTATGATGTGCCCCCAAAAGGCTAATATAAAGGCTAATATGAAGGTGGCTCCCACCACAAAGGCGTAGCACGCAGCTCCCATACCCCAGTCAAATATCACGAAATTGGGACTCTGGAGTGGCTCCCGCCACAAAGGCGTAACACGCAGCTCTTGTATTCCGATCAAGGGTATAATCTCATACTTTAAGTCAGGTGGAGCCAAAACCATGTACGTCAAATTCTATGTATAATCATATTTCATAAATCAACCAACTTACTCGATATAATATTTCTTGAAATAAATGTACTTTAATAACAAATCGATTCATATGATTATATATCGTATATACCTTTAATACGTAAAATAAATATCATGCTAAAAAAAATTATAATTATAATTAAAGAAATTCCAAATAACTATAGTTGTCGTCTACTCACAATCCTTGAGATGATCTCACTGTACACTTCGATCTGAAACTTCAGAATCCACAGGTGACGTCGGATCTACGTGGCCTAGAGATTAACGATAATTAGTATCTATACATGCTCAAAGCATTACACAATTATGAATGCAACTTAAGTCCCATTAATCTACCCCATAGTCAATACTAATTTCTCATACTCAAAACAACATATCCTTAATTTTTAATATAATTTCCATAATCATTTTCTCCATAATTCAACTCCATATTCATGTCCTTACCAAATTCCTTTTTGTACTCCATGCCTTAGAGATTTTCATAATCCATAACCATCATTTAGTACTATATTTCTCTTAAGCAATAAATTCCTTACTATCAAGCTAGATTAGAAAATCATAACTTGAGCTTGGCAAGGAATTTTGAAGTAATTCCAATTGGTTTATTTCAATAAATAAGTCTAATTTATGAAGAAAATAACTAACTTAGACAATTAGAACAAAATCTTGACCAAATTTGATAAATCCCGAAACTATGCCGAAACAGGGGTCAACACAGAACAGCCAAATTCACCGAATTTTATCTTTTTAACTGCTTATCGGTTTTGGGTGATTAAAAAACCAAAATTCTCGTATTGAAGTCTAGTTTCTAGGAAAAATATATATAAAAAATAGAAACCCAGCTGTGATGAACCCAAAAAATCCGAACAGCAAGCATGCTCAACTTCCCCTATTTTGCTTTTTCTTCTCATTTTCTTGTTCATGCTTTCAAATCCTTTTAATTCTTACCAAAAGTGAGTAAAACTCATACTTAATATATGGATTTTAGACCTTAACATGTTTACGGAGCTAAGATCTTAGCATGCTCAAGTAGAATATCTAAAGAAAATGAAGAATTTATCAAGAAACTAACCTTGGATGCGATTGTTGTTGAGATTTTAGTGGAATACTTGAAGAGAAATGTTGGAGGAGATGAAGAGAATTTGAGAGAATGAGAGGGGAGGGTGCCCGGCTAGCTCTTAAATAAATGAAGAAAATTTTCTAGAAATTTCAAGATAATAAGATGACTAAAAGATATTTTTCAACTTTTGGTATAATTACCCATTGGTCCCTCAACTTTTTATAATAACCGTTAAGGCCCTAAACTTTTTTTTAGTTTGTCCAATTTGATTATTTCTTCTTTTAATTCCTTCACTTATAACTTCTTACCAATTTCCAAGTTTGTTCTTAAAATTTTCGGGATTTAACTTTACGTGATTATACGTAACCTCGGTTGTTACAACTTACCCCCTTAGAAAAATTTCGTCCTCGAAATTTACTTACCAAATTGATTGAACAAGTGAGGATATTGAGTCCACATATCTTTCTCCCTTTCCCATGTAGCTTCTTCATATGAATGATTCCTCAAAAGAACTTTCACTAATGGAATAGTTTTAGTCCTTAGAACTTGGTCCATTCTATCCAAAATCTCAACCGGTTGCTCTTCATAAGTTAAATTTTCCTCAATTTCCATAGGCAAGTCCTTCAATATATGTGAAGAATCGAAAATGTACTTTGGGAGCATAGAAACATGGAACACATTATGAATTCGTGACAATTCTTTCGGTAAGGCCAATCTATAAGAAACTAGGCCAATCCGTTCAATGATCTCATACGGCCCTATAAATCGAGGACCCAACTTTCCTCGTCTTCCAAACCGGATTACTCCCTTCCAAGGAGTTACTTTCAAAAACACCATATCACCAACTTCAAACTCTAAATCTTTTCTCCGATTATCTGCATAGCTCTTTTGTCGATCTTGAGCTATTTTTATCTTTTCCCGAATTACCTTAACTTTGTCTGCAATCATCATAACAATTTCTGGACCTAGCAATTTCCTTTCATCTGTATCATCCCAACACACCGGAGTTCTGCACTTTCTTCTATACAAAGCTTCAAACGGAGCCATGTCGATGCTGAACTGATAACTATTGTTATATGCAAACTCTGCTAGAGGCAAGTGTTCATCCCAGTTTCCTTTGAGTTCCATAATATAAGATCTGAGCATATCTTCCAGAATTTGAATTGTCCGTTCAGATTGTCCATCCGTCTGGGGATGAAAAGCGGTACTGAACTTGAGTTTAGTGCCCATAGCATTCTGCAAACTTGGCCAAAATCGATATGGGAATCGGGGATCTCGATCAGATACAATCGATACTGGGGCACCATGTAACCTAACAATTTTGTTGACATAAAGTTTAGCCAGTCTTTCCATGGAAAAAGTTTTCTTGATTGGAAAAAAGTGAGCTGATTTTGTTAAACGATCAACAATCGCCCAAATGTTGTCATAACCAGACTGCGTTCTTGGCAATCCCGAAACGAAATCCATAGCAATATCTTCCCACTTCCATTGAGGAATAGGTAGGGGGTTTAATTTCCCTGAAGGTTTTTGATGCTCAACTTTAATTTGTTGGCATACCAAGCATCTAGAAACAAACTCAGCTATGTCCCGTTTCATACCTTGCCACCAATAATGTTCTCTTAAGGTCCGATACATCTTCACACTATCGGGATGTAACGCGTATGGTGCATTATGAGCTTCCTCCAAAATCACCTTCCGGAGTTCTTCATCCTAAGGCACACAAAGCCTATTTTTCATTATCAGTACATCATCATCCTTTATTTGAAAGTCAATCCTCACGCCATCCCTTACTTCTTGCTTTAACTTTACCAGCATAGGGTCATTATTCTGTGCTTCACATATCCAATAAATATGAATCGGTTTAACCTTTAAGTGGGCTATTAGGAGATCATTCTCATCAATCATCAATTCTAAAGGTAAAGACTTCAACTTATTTTGTAAATGTTTCTGAATCGCTCGGATATGAGCAAAAGAACTAGAAGACTTTCTACTAAGAGCATCGGCCACTATATTGGCCTTTACTGGGTGGTAATCAATTACACAGTCATAATCTTTTATCAATTCCAACTATCTCCTTTGCCTTAAATTTTGTTCCTTCTGATCCATCAGATATTTCAGACTCTTATGATCAGTGTAGATTGTACATTTTTCTCCAAATAAATAATGCCTCAAAATTTTCAGTGCAAACACCACTGTCGCCAACTCTAAATCGTGAGTGGGATAGTTCTGCTCATGATGTTTCAGTTGCCGAGAAGCATAAGCTATCACCTTCCCATGTTGCATCAAAACGCAACCCAAACCTCGCCTCGAGGCATCACTGTATACCACAAAGCTTCCAGTCCCTGAATGTAGTGTAAGAACTGGTGCTGTGGTCAATCTACACTTGAGCTCTTGGAAAGCTTGCTCACATTCGTCAGTCCACTCAAACTTAGCATGCTTCCTTGTTAGTTTTGACAAAGGAGCGGCAATCATGGAAATCTTTCCACGAATCTTCGATAGTACCCTGCCAGTTCGGGAAAGCTTCTAACTTCTGTGACATTCGTGGGTCTTTCCCAAGCAACTACAGCTTTTATCTTTTATGGATCTACAAAAAAACCTTCCTTAGATACTACGTGACCAAGGAATGCTACTTTGTCCAGCCAGAATTCACACTTGGAAAATTTAGCATAAAATTGCTTTTCACGCATAGTCTTCATCACCGTTCTCAAATGTTTTACATGATCATCCTTATTCCTGGAATAAACTAGGATGTCATCGATGAACACAATAACAAACTTATCTAAGTAGGGTCGAAACACCCTATTCATCAAATCCATAAAGACTGCAGGTGCATTAGTTAGCCCAAAAGGCATAACTAAAAATTCATAATGACCATATCGAGTTCTGAAAGCAATCTTTGGAATATTAGATTCTTTGATCTTCAATTGATGATAACCCGACCTTAGGTCTATTTTGGAGAACATACTTGCACCTTGCAACTGATCAAACAAGTCATCAATCCTTCGCAAAGGATACTTATTCTTAATGGTGACCTTGTTCCGTTGCCGGTAATCAATACACAATTATAATGATCCATCCTTTTTCTTTACAAATAAAATCAGTGCTCCCCACGGTGAAGTACTAGGCCTAATGAAACCTCTGTCAACTAGGTCTTGCAACTGCACTTTCAATTCCTTTAGCTCTGAAGGTGCCATTCTATAGGGTGCTTGAGAAATATGAGCACTGCCAGGGATTAAGTCGATAGTAAACTCCAATTCCCTGTCAGGAGGTAAACCGACCAATTCTTCAGGAAATATCTCAGGAAACTCTTTGACCACAGGTATAGTTTCCAACTTTGCCTCATGTATGTCCTTGTTAATCACATAAGCAAGGTAAGCAGAATACCCTTTCTGCAAGTATCTATTGGCTGCCATCTTGGAGATAAGGCAAGAAGGTAAAACTTTCCTTTCTCCTTGAAAGGTAAACTCCAAGTCTCTCGACTTCTTAAAAGTCACAGTTTTGGAAAAGCAATCTATCACTGCATTGTGTTTAGACAACCAATCCATTCCCAAAATCACATCAAAATCATACATTCCTAATGGAAACAAATTAACTGGTAATTCATGCTCCTGAACCATAACGGTACAATCCAGATAAACCATATCAATTTTCAAAGTTTCTCCCACTGGGGTACTAACGACCATAGGGATGTCTAACCTCCTAGACTCTCTACTCAAATGCATGACATATGAATTAGCAACAAAAGAATGAATTGCACCCGAATCTATTAAGATCCTAGCATTTGCCTTAAAAATTGGGAGAGTACCTGTAACCACTTCAGGAGTAGCCTGAGCCTGTTGTTGGGTCATAGCATAAATTCTGGCTGTAGTTCGAGGTCTACCAGGCTGTCCACTCTGTCGAGGGCCAGTAGATGAACCAACTTGAGATTGTACCCCAATTCTATCTCTAACTGCTGTCGGCTAAGGTGCAGTAGTAGGTTGGGTCCTTTCCCTTTGACCCGCTGATAACTGACTAGTAACTCCCTTATTCTCCAGCTTGGGACAATCCCGTTTCATGTGTCCCGGTTCTTTGCAGTAAAAACACACACCCTGTAGTCTCCAACATTCACCAGGGTGATTCCTCCCACAATGGGGACACTGAGGATAAGTCAATGTACGAGGTCCTCCTGACCTCCCAGGCAGCGATCTAGTCTGCTGTTGAGGTCCGATGATAAATCTGCTAGAAGAACCACTAAAAGGTTTTCTGTCTAATCCCTCTTGAAATCTCGAGGGTAGTAACCACTGACACTGCTCTCTACATAACTTTTTTTAGGCTTCACGTCCTCACTCGAGGATTGCCCTTTTCTTTTTCTGAACTTCTCTTCTCTATCTTTCATTTCTTTTAGATTCTGTTCAGCTTTGATTGCCATGTTGACCCATTTATTAAAGTCATCTGCATCTAGGGTCGTCAACCTATCTCGAATACTAACATGTAGCCCATCTTAGAATTTCTTGCATCTGTCAACATCGTTGGCTACTACTGATGGAGTAAATTCTGATAGTTCGCTGAATTTTTGCTCATACTCTGCTACTGATATACCATCCTGTTTTAAATTCATAAACTCAGTCCATTTCTTTTCCCGCAAGGCTCGAGAATAGTATTTTTCTTCAAACTCTCTTCGAAAGTCTGCCCAGGTTATGGCAGGACGTCCAGCATACTTTCGCACTGTAGTTTTCCACCATGTGTGTGCATGATCCTCCAAAAACTGCACCACACATGGTAACCTCATAGGCTCGAGAATCTGAAGAGTAATGGAAGTAGTCTCAATTTTTTGTAGCCATGACCAGGCTAAATCTGATTCCAAAGATCCTGTGAAAATCTTGCAACCCATATTCTTCAGATCTTTACAGTAATCAACTATCCCCTTTTCAGCAGGGGCAGTCAAAGCGGGAATTACTCTTGCCAAGGCCGCAACTGCCTCAAGTAAATTAAGATCAGCTGCTGGGGGTGCTGCTGAGGGTGCAGCAATAGAAGATGAACCAGCAGCTGAAGCTTGTTCTCCAATTTGCTCATCAATATTTTCATTTCTATTCCTATCCCTATTTCGAGGTAGGGGATTGATTCTAGGCCTTCCTCTTGGACGTGGTGGCATCGTGCCTGATTTCCTGCACAAGTGACAATATTTTAATACTTCAACAAACAGTTTCTAAGTCTACAGGACCTATAACCTTATTCTGATACCAAATTAAAACACCCTATCCGGATAATCTACCTAAAATCTGGCAGAGTTTCCTTTCTATCTCAACTAGAACCCTCCTGCAAATAAAACTCAATTCATATCCTCAACCAGCAATATTTCTTAATACTATTATCACATATATCCATGCATATTAAAAAATTATCCATGATCAATATATGCTCAAGTCAAAACATATTGATCTATTGTCTCATATCTTCAAATATATATAATATATCCAGAAGTAAACCTATCTCAGCAAGGTTTACTAGATAAAAACATCAAGAGATCAAATCTTCTAGAAATTTAGATATGATGCCCACCACGTCAATATACTCTTAAAGCGGAGAGCAGAGGAAGGCAGCAATCCCAACACCTAATTGTGACCTGAAAATGAGAAATAAGAAGAGGTGAGATATATGAATATCTCAATGAGTAGGCAACATTTAAAGCGTGTGAAAACTATAATGGTAACCTGTAAAGCATAATTGACATTTTCAAAATAAATAATAGTAAAACCATAATGAGTAATTCAAAGATGTACCGAAGTTTTTAAATGTATAACAATATTATAAAATTAAATCAATGTATAAAATCTGTAAAGTAAATCAGGTTACGTATAGTTGGGCTCCAACTTACTGCCATGCATAAGAATACATCCATGAAATAACCAGGCAATATCTCTGTAGACATACTAGTAGCCGGCCCCAAAGGCCAATACCACCATAGGACGCCCCAAAGGCATATGTGTCGCTATGATGTGCCCCCAAAAGGCTAATATAAAGGGATAGGGACTCTGGAGGTGGCTCCCACCACAAAGGCGTAGCACGTAGCTCCCATACCCCAGTCTAATATCACGGAATTGGGACTCTGGAGGTGGCTCCCACCACAAAGGCGTAGCACGCAGCTCCCGTATTCCGATCAAGGGTATAATCTCATACATTAAGTCAGGTGGAGCCAAAACCATGTACGTCAAATTCTATGTAATTGATGGAGACTCAATTAAGAGTTGTAAACCCAAGTGCAGGTTATGTTCAAGTAATAAATTCTCGGGTGTCCGAGGTCGAACCATAGGGAAGCGTATTAGTAAGTATAAGTTTATAAATATATAAGAAAAAGAAAGTAAACAAGATATTAGGGAATCAACAACAAAACAAGATAAACAAGATATTAGAGAACAAAATAAACAAAATAACATAAAAGAAATTAAACAAGATATAAAAAACAATAAGAAAAGATGTTGAGGTTAGAGAATCCACTCTTGGTGTTATGCTAAGATTAATCTTGTTTTATTACACAATTGAAATCCACACATAAAGGAGGTTCCAATCGGAAGGTTTAGCAATTCAGTCCAAATTGTCCAACGTCCATAGCATATGATATTATGTTCATTTGGTATCCTCAAAACTCATAAAAAGAGTCCAAGCATTCCTTATGCCAAGGTATATGTCTACAACAAATCAAGGTTATGAAACCAAGCATTTACTGTGCCATTTTCCTTGTCAATAATGAATCAAGATCCCTACTTTGTAAGTATGATTTTAAACCAAAAGAAAATATTATCTATACTAGTGTTTATAAATGATGATTCATTTTAGCTCATGTTTAAGAGACTAACCTTAGCATTTACCAAAAGCTTCACCTCATCACCTCAACAATATGATTAGCAACACATACTAGATATGAATAAAATGAAAAGAAATGTAAGAAAAAGAAAACTAGAGAAAGGAAAGAAGAAGAAAACTTAGAGAATTTTATTACAATGGCTAAAATCCTACCAATGTATAATGTATCCCAATACTCATCCAAGGCCCTCTATTTATACACATTTTGGAGGGCTAAATGACAAGAGACAAGCTTTACAAATTTCAAAGGTAGGTATAATAGGTGGGTGCATTTTTCTAACAATTTTCGTCATATTGTATGACAATTCTGATCAGCCAGCTTGATGGTCGATTTTGTCAATGTTGGAGGCTCGATCTGATAAAATGGTCTTCTAGAAAAATATACCCCTATCAGTTACGGATCTATAGCCGTTGGAATCAGCCTATTTACTGATGTGGATAAGAAGATATGGGCAAAATACGAAAACAGATCAGCACAGACGTCATTGCACATCAGCCAACTTGATGGTCGATTTCGCTAGGGAAAACGACTCCGTTTCAAGAAGTGTAAAACATGAAAAAGATAGATATGCCTCTTAGCTTTGCACGGCTACAAATTTCAGCCTTATTTCTTCAGTGAAACTCGAGATATAGCTGATATGGCAAACGGTGTCGGAACTGGAACTGAACTGGATTTGCCCTTAATTCTAGTAATCTGAAATCACTCAAAGAAACTTGTGAAAAACACCAAATTACATAAAAAATATAAAAGATCATAAACACAATTAAACTAAACAATAATAACTCGTATTTGACACAAAACAATAATAAAACATAACTAAAAACTATATAATTATACGAGTTATCACACCCCCACACTTAGATTGTTGCTAGTCCCTAGCAACGACTCAATAAAAATAAAATAAGAAAATCTAATCTAATCCATTTTCGTAGGAAATCACGGTGGCACTTAGCATGTGACACAAGCCTTTAAACCCCTAGGTGTCCCTAGTGGACGAGTTTAGTCTCGTGAGGGTTTGCTAGAACGATACCCACAAACATTGAAAAACTAAAATATAAGTAAACTACATACACTAAAAATATTTACTCCTAATCCTTTCAATATAAATTAGAGACAATCTTTGAACAAGTCTTATAAACTAATCAATAGCTCAAAGAATTTCACAAAAATTCATGCTTGAATGTAAATAAATGAGTTAAGCCAATATTAACATAACATATTTCAATCAAAATAGTGCATATTCAAACTTAATCTCAACTTCTCACATGGGATACTCTCTTGATTTTCACTCTTTAAAGTAGTGGTAAAGTGTTTACACTCAATCAATCTCATGAAAACACTTCTACCATATCCTTGCTTTTCCACCTATTCTCCACTATTTAGATCATACAACTTCATAAATCAAGAGGTCTTTATTCAAGGTTGTAATGGGGCCAAAGGGTTATAATGTGGTTAAAAAACAAAAGGATAAAGATATCACAAAGGTTCCAAAGAGTTCATAGATTTTAGAGACATAATAAGATCATACAAATAAAACTTCTCAAAACTCTTATAAAGCACATAATAACATAGGCTAAATATTCATGTTGAGCCTTTGCATCATTCTAACCAACTTTGTAACATCTTTTTCTAGAAGTTCAAGAGAAGATTCTTTTTTTTTTTTTAATATGGGAATGTATTTGACAATGATCCCTTTCTTTTTCTCTTGACTTTTTCTTTGCTTTTCTTCCCCCACACTTATCTTTTGTTTCTAACCCAAATTTTCAACTAAAAAGATCCCTTTTTTTTTTTTTTTTTTGCAATATGTCTCAAAATATAAAAATCCATCTTTAGAACAAGGGTAAGGATATAAGTATATTTAGGCTAGGTGTAAGTTCTGGTTACCAATAAAATAGCATATTTAATGTAGGCTCAAATTGGCTCACTAGTGGGGATGTTCTCTTAGAACATTAATAAGGGATGGCTGTTTGGCTCTGGTTATAATCCTAATGCCTCTATCATATTCATGTTGTCACATGTATCAATATAGTATCAAACGGTTTAAAGCAAGTTCTAGAGAATCATGTAATCATAAGAGCACTCAAGAAAGAAATTAGATTGATTTGTATAATGCATCAATCATTATAGGCTCAAAAACTCACAAGGATGATTATACAAGTCAGATTAAGTCTAAACATGCTTCTTTCTCAATCAACATATCATATTAACATTGGCTCATAAAAAGGTTGATATCAAGCTCAATTCTCATGAAAATCTTCTCACTAATAAATCTGTTTTAGACTTATGCAATTCATATCTCATTATAGTATTGAAAGTAACTAAAAAAACACACTAAGTCTAAACATGTTTTTTTTTTTTTTTTTTGAAGAAGATTAAATCAAACTGACAAGGTATGTCTCAAGTCTCCCTTACTCAGACCTTGTTCAGAATGAATACTTCTAAATGTCTTAAAACACAACAATTTTTTTTTTTTAGCAAAATATGTCCCTTACCCTCTACTAAAATATGACATTGTCCCCAATGTCAAATTTTAAAGGTAGAATTTAGGAGATATTACCTGCAGAGGTTGCTAACCACTTATTATAACTGAGACACAACAAGCAAAATGTTAGATAATGTCACAAAGACAAAGTGCAATCCACTCCTTGCTCGTCCATATCTCTTTTTCTTTTTCCGAGCGTTTGCGAAACAACCGTAGCAGATAAACACTCATAAGCTTGTAGCTTTTTGAGTAAATCTTCAATGGTTGTAGCAGAAATTATGGTTCTCCTTGCCTCTGAAAACATGAATCCATTATCCACAACATTATCTAAATATGAAAGCAAATTACTAAAATAACCATTAATATTAAGCAAACCAATGGGTTTCTTATTTGTGACCAAAGATGACCAAGAAGCCACGCAAGCTATTTCTTCCAATGTACCCAGACCTCCTGGTAAAGCAATGAATGCATCGGCAGAATGGTACATGATTGTCATCCGTTCAGGGATACTCCAGACTTGTATTTCTTTACCCACGGTAGGTCCACAAAAATCTGTGAATAGTTTTGGCACGATTCCTAGAACTGAACTTCCTCCGGCGTGTGCTGCTGTAGCGACTGCTCCCATTAGACCCGTACTACCGCCTCCATAAATCAACTGGATCTTTTGTTGGGCAAGTATTACTCCAACTCTTATGGCTTCATCAGCGAATATGTTATTTTTCCCTGGATAAGCACCTCCAAAGACACAAATTTTTTTAATGCACTGAGACGAAGTGCTTTCCATTTTTTTTTTTCGAGTGCCTGAAAGAGAATGAGTACATGGTGTAATATATAGAGGACTGAGTAGTGAATCAGACAAGAGTAATAATGTCGCCGAAAGTGTATTTGACCTGTCAGAAGAAAATGTTAACCTAACAAAAGATTTTTGCGTGATTTCAGGAAGAAAATCAAAAAGAGAAGAAAAATCAACCGTAAAAGTCAAAAGTAATAATGTCGCCGAAAGTGTATTTGGCATCTTCCTCTGGTTTTACGTCCAGAAACGGCTTAAACGCCTTCTATGAGTCGAGGATATGCTTCCCATCCAGTTTTCTTACAAGCTGGCAAACAGGGTCTTTTATCATCAGATTCCCAAGATGTTGCCATTCCCTTTGGAATTGCGGCCATAAATCAAGAATTTCTCTTTGTACGTCTCCACTAGGATGCGTCTCAAGAGAAAGTTGGATATTACCCAAATTCTCCTTACTCAGTCCATCCTTAATGAATTCAATTTTATCATCTCGATTAGAGGACGGAATCCCAATAGAACGACATTTACCGTTACACGTCCATCGTGCACACTTGTGGCAATTTGAACTCATGCGCTTTGCTCGTCGCTTCTTTGCATAAGTGCTTCTACCTGTACCTGGTAAATGCAAAACAGGAAGATATTCATCTTCACGTACCTTGGCTTCAATTATCCAACGCATGTCTTCAGGAATCCCTTTGTGCATAAGCATTCTTAATCTTTCAAATCGAACTTGGTAAAGCTTCAGTAAAATATTTCGAGGAAAAGGAGGAAATCGTTTCTGCAATCTTTTGAGAATATCATCCATCCTGAAAAAAAAATGAAAAAGAAATTGAAAGAGAAATTTATATACAATATCAGTTTTGTGGGTAGCTGATGGAACCGACTTAAATAATCACGGAGTACCGTTATCCGCCATTTAACCGGGGTTAAAAAAAATGTATTTTTTCTTTCTTTTTTTTTTTGAAGATTAGTAAAAATTATATTTACATCTAGTTATTTTCAAAACAAGGATCAGAAAGAAAAACAACCTCTTCTTGAGTAACATGATATTCCTAAAAGAGTTTGAGTCTTTGTCCATTTACCTTGAATACGTTACCATTTTGAGGATTCTCAATGTCAACTTCTCCATAATGATACACATGCTTAACCACAAATGGGCCAGTCCATCTTGATCTCAACTTACCAGGAAATATGTGAAGTCTAGAATTATAAAGTAGAACTTTTTGCCCAACATCAAATGTTTTTCTTGAAATTAACTTGTCATGAAAGGCTTTAGTTCTTTCTTTATGAATTTTAGAATTCTCATATGCATCATTTCTGAGTTCCTCAAGTTCATTTATGACTGGAAAAGTTTCATTCTCACCCAAAAAAGAATATTTTAGCTCGGATGGCAATGGTTTTAAATCCAGCTTGGGTGGTTCAATAGTTGATGGTACAGTGACATTTGTGAGTGATGGGAGTTCCTCAAACTTTTGTTTCCAACGATGTTTATCCTGAAAAGAATTTAACAAAGAATCAGTGTGTGAAATTTCTGAAGCATTATCAAACTCACATTCAATTAAATAAGCTTCTAAAGGATCATGGAATGTGGTAGTGGTGAGATGTTCATGAACAAGTTCTTCAATGAAATCCACTTCATGTATTTCTGAATCATCACCAGGTTGCTTGCAAGTGTTGAACACATTTAATTCTAAAGTCATATTTCCAAAAGAAATGTTCAACATACCATTCCTGCAATTTATCAGAGCATTAGAAGTTGCAAGAAATGGACGGCCTAATATAACAGGAATTTGAACATTTGGATTTGAAACAGGATGTGTGTCCAAAACAATAAAATCAACAGGGAAGTAAAAATTATCAATTTGAACCAAAACATCTTCAACTATCCCTCGAGGAATTTTTACAGAACGATCAGCTAGTTGAAGTGTAACAGGTGTTTCCTTGAGTTCACCTAAACCTAACTGTTGATAAACAGAAAAAGGCAAAAGATTAACACTAGCACCAAGATCAAGCAATGCACGTTCTATTCTAGTGTTTCCAATGATGCATGAGATTGTTGGATATCCAAGATCTTTGAATTTTGGTGGAGTAAGGTGCTGAATGATTGAGCTCACACTTTCCGTCAGAAATGCTTTCTTTTGTACATTATGTTTCCTTTTAACTGTGCACATGTCCTTCAAAAATTTAGCATAAGATGGAACTTGTTTGATTGCATCCAATAAAGGAATGTTAATCTTAACTTGTTTGAAAAGTTCATAAATTTCTGCATTTTGATTCAAATTCTTTATTGTTTGCAACCTTTGAGGAAAAGGAGCAGGATGCATACCTTTTTCTTTGTCCAAATTTTCAAGAAGTTCAGACTTACCATTATCCTTACCATTACTTTTCGGAGGGGAAAGAGGATCTTGGTCTTTTGATGGAATGTTTTTGTCAATTGCCTTTCCACTTCGAAGAGTTGTGATAGAACTGGCATTTTCCTGTTGAGTTTCATTGGAGCAAGAAACAAGACATTGAGTAGAAGGGTTAGGCTGAGGTTGAGCAGGAAACTTACCTTTTTCTTGAGTGCGTAATGAAGTTGTCAATGTGGACAAGGTGTTTTTGATCTCATTGATGTCCTGTGAAGTTTGGTTATTCACATTTGCTTGTGTTTGCATGAATGCTTGCAATGTCTCTTCCAAGGTTTGTACACGTGAAGGTTGATAGGAAAAAGTGTTGCCCGACTTTTGAGATTGTGGTACCTGAACATGATTATTATTCCGCCAACTGAAGTTGGGATGATTTCTCCATTCAGGGTTATACGTTTCAGAGTAAGGAGAAGGAAAAGGCTTTTTAAATGTGTTTATGGAATTTACTTGATCATGCAACGCTTCTTTAATAATGGGAATGTTTGGACATTCAGAAGTGGGGTGTCCCATGATTTCACAAATTCCACAACTTTCTTCATTTTTAACCGTTTTGACTTCTTTTACTTCTCTAAGTTCCATGGCTTCAATCTTTCTAGCCAAATTAGCTACTTTAGCTTTTATTTCATCTTCTTGACTAAAATGATATTTACCTCTGTTAGAAAAAAGATTAGATCTATTGGAACTTTCAGAGGAATTATCTGTGTGCCAGGCTTGAGAGTTATCTGCCAAATGGTCTAGGTAGTCAAAGGCTTCTTCAGGTTCTTTTTCTAGAAACTCACCGTTACACATTGTTTCAACAAATTGTTTAGTTTCGGGAGTTAAACTTTCATAAAAGAAACTAATAAGACGCCATTTTTCAAAACCATGATGTGGACAAGAACTTAACAAATCTTTAAAACGCTCCCAGCACTGAAAAAATGCTTCATTTTGATTTTGATTGAAATTTTGAATCTGTCTTTTCGAAGCAGTAGTTTTATGTGCTGGGAAAAATTTCTTTAGAAACTCAGTTTGTAATTCTTGCCATGTGCCAATTGACCTTGGTTTTAAATTATGAAGCCAAATTTTTGCTTTATCTTTGAAAGAAAAAGGAAATAATTTTAGCTTGACAATTTCATTTGTACATTGTTGGTCATTAAAGGTTACACATACATCTTCGAAGTCTTTTAGAAACGAGTAAGCACTTTCCGATTCTAACCCATGGAAATTTGGAAGCAAAGCTATCATACCTGGTTTAAAACGAAAGTTGTTTGCATTGAGAGGAAAAATAAAACAAGAGGGTGATGAGCTTCGAGTTGGTTGCAAGTAGTCACGCATGGTGCGTACTTGTCTGTTCTCATCTTCAGCATGAACACTTTCATTGTCAGCCATGGTCGGAGTTGTATTAGAAAGATTACCTGAAAAAGTTTCACAATAAAATCTAACTAAACGACGAGATCTAAAATCACGTCGCCAAACAAGCATAAAACAAAGTTAATATACAGATTAGGCGGTATAACCAGCCAATACAAATAAAACAAAGTTAATATACAGATTAGGCGGTATAACCAGCCAATACAAATAAAACAAAGTTAATATACAATATAAATATAAATATATAGAAAATTAGGCGGTATAACCAGCCAATAAAAATAAAAATAAATATACTTATAAACTTATATACTTAGTATTGCCTCCCCGGCAACGGCGCCAAAAACTTGATGGAGACTCAATTAAGAGTTGTAAACCCAAGTGCAGGTTATGTTCAAGTAATAAATTCTCGGGTGTCCGAGGTCGAACCATAGGGAAGCGTATTAGTAAGTATAAGTTTATAAATATATAAGAAAAAGAAAGTAAACAAGATATTAGGGAATCAACAACAAAACAAGATAAACAAGATATTAGAGAACAAAATAAACAAAATAACATAAAAGAAATTAAACAAGATATAAAAAACAATAAGAAAAGATGTTGAGGTTAGAGAATCCACTCTTGGTGTTATGCTAAGATTAATCTTGTTTTATTACACAATTGAAATCCACACATAAAGGAGGTTCCAATCGGAAGGTTTAGCAATTCAGTCCAAATTGTCCAACGTCCATAGCATATGATATTATGTTCATTTGGTATCCTCAAAACTCATAAAAAGAGTCCAAGCATTCCTTATGCCAAGGTATATGTCTACAACAAATCAAGGTTATGAAACCAAGCATTTACTGTGCCATTTTCCTTGTCAATAATGAATCAAGATCCCTACTTTGTAAGTATGATTTTAAACCAAAAGAAAATATTATCTATACTAGTGTTTATAAATGATGATTCATTTTAGCTCATGTTTAAGAGACTAACCTTAGCATTTACCAAAAGCTTCACCTCATCACCTCAACAATATGATTAGCAACTCATACTAGATATGAATAAAATGAAAAGAAATGTAAGAAAAAGAAAACTAGAGAAAGGAAAGAAGAAGAAAACTTAGAGAATTTTATTACAATGGCTAAAATCCTACCAATGTATAATGTATCCCAATACTCATCCAAGGCCCTCTATTTATACACATTTTGGAGGGCTAAATGACAAGAGACAAGCTTTACAAATTTCAAAGGTAGGTATAATAGGTGGGTGCATTTTTCTAACAATTTTCGTCATATTGTATGACAATTCTGATCAGCCAGCTTGATGGTCGATTTTGTCAATGTTGGAGGCTCGATCTGATAAAATGATCTTCTAGAAAAATATACCCCTATCAGTTACGGATCTATAGCCGTTGGAATCAGCCTATTTACTGATGTGGATAAGAAGATATGGGCAAAATACGAAAACAGATCAGCACAGACGTCATTGCACATCAGCCAACTTGATGGTCGATTTCGCTAGGGAAAACGACTCCGTTTCAAGAAGTGTAAAACATGAAAAAGATAGATATGCCTCTTAGCTTTGCACGGCTACAAATTTCAGCCTTATTGCTTCAGTGAAACTCGAGATATAGCTGATATGGCAAACGGTGTCGGAACTGGAACTGAACTGGATTTGCCCTTAATTCTAGTAATCTGAAATCACTCAAAGAAACTTGTGAAAAACACCAAATTACATAAAAAATATAAAAGATCATAAACACAATTAGACTAAACAATAATAACTCGTATTTGACACAAAACAATAATAAAACATAACTAAAAACTATATAATTATACGAGTTATCAGTAATCATATTTCATAAATCAACCAACTTACTCGATATAATATTTCTTGAAATAAATGTACTTTAAAAACAAATCAATTCATATGATTATATATCGTATATACCTTTAATACATAAAATAAATATCATGCTAAAAAAAGTTATAATTATAATTAAATAAATTTCAAATAACTATAGTTGTCATCTACTCACAATCCTTGAGTTGATCTCACTGTACACCTCGATCTGAAACTTCGGGATCCATAGGTGACGTCGGATCTACGTGGCCTAGAGATTAACGATAATTAGTATCTATACATGCTCAAAGCATTACACAATTATGAATGCAACTTATGTCCCATTAATCTACCCCATAGTCAATATTAATTTCTCATACTCAAAACAACATATCCTTAATTTTTAATATCATTTCCATAATCATTTTCTCCATAATTCAACTCTATATTCATGTCCTTATCAAATTCCTTTATAGCACTCCATGCCTTAGAGATTTTCATAATCCATAACCATCATTTAGTACTATATTTCTCTTGAGCAATAAATTCCTTACTATCAAGCTAGATTAGAAAATCATAAATTCAGTTGCTAAGAAATTTTGAAGTGATTCCAATTGGTTTATTTCAATAAATAAGTCTAATTTATGAAGAAAATAACTAACTTAGACAATTAGAACAAAATCTTGATCAAATTTGATAAATCCCGAAACTATGCCGAAACAGGGGTCAACACAGAACAGCCAACTTCACCGAATTTTATCTTTTTAACCGCTTATTGTTTTTGGGTGATTCAAAAACCAAAATTCTTGTATTGAAGTCTAGTTTCTAGAAAAAATATCAAAAAAATAGAAACCTAGCTGTGACGAACCCAAAAAATCCGAACAGCAAGCATGCTCAACTTCCCCTGTTTTGCTTTTTCTTCCCATTTTCTTGTTCATGCTTTCAAATCCTTTTAATTCTTACCAAAGATGAGTAAAAATCATACTTAATAGATGGATTTCAGACCTTAACATGTTTATGGAGCTAAGATCTTAGCATGCTCAAGTAGAATATCTAAATAAAAGGAAGAATTTATCAAGAAACTAACCTTGGATGTGATTGTTGTTGAGATTTTAGTGGAATACTTGAAGAGAAATGTTGGAGGAGATGAAGAGAATTTGAGAGAATGAGAGGGGAGGGTGGCCGGCTAGCTCTTAAAGAAATGAAGAAAATTTTCTAGAAATTTCAAGATAATAAGATGACTATAAGATATTTTCAACTTTTGGTATAATTGCCCATTGGTCCCTCAAATTTTTATAATAACCATTAAGCCCCTAAACCTTTTTTTACCTTGTTCAATTTCATCCTTTCTTCTTTTAATTTCTTCACTTATAAGTTCTTACCAATTTCCAAGTTTGTCCTTAAAATTTTCGGGATTTAACTTTACATGATTGTACGTAACCTCAGTTGTTACACTATTGACACATGAGAGTATTTACCATAGACACTTAAGTGAAATACCAAATGGAAATCTCTTAGCGGGTCATGTTCAGTGAACTTGTTCAACTAACAAGCACCCATATGTTATCCCCAAGTATCTCTATACTTTCAACCTATGAGATCAATTGCATGCATCAAGTGCATGAAGGCTTAACATATGCCAGTCTTTGAGCATTGTCAATGCCCTATCTTGACAATACAATGACCAGGAATAGTTTAGAAACACGGCATTGATGCATAAGGATCCTCATAATTGTAACACCTTACAATTCCTTTGCAATGCCATTGTGTCTCATGGGCTTTATCTTCACAAGTCTTTTATAACAATTATAACAGTACTTATGGAATAAAGAAAAACCTCAATTATAATTAATAAACTATAATGTGCAATACATGATTATATAAATAGTGTTTTACAAGCCTAACTAGATTGACTTATAGGGCTTACACCAACAAGATCTACAGCTTTAATATTAAATCCTTAAGTATTGCCTTGGCTAGGGGCTTCCATAAGTTAATATAACCCAGATACATGTGAGATATGTCCCCTCATATCACTTGGGGTGATGAATCCTTTCTGGACCACTCACTCATCTTCGTATGCTTCATATCATACCCAATAACACCCTACTATAAGCATCCTCGTGATTGGGACCCGTACGTGATGAAATCTAAGAATGACAGTTCACATACAAGATGACCTGGTGTCACAAGTCAAAGGATTACTTACACTATTGACACATGAGAGTATTTTTCATAGACACTTGAGTGAAATATCAAATGGAACTCTCATAGCGAGTCATGTTCAGTGAACTTGTTCAACTAACAAGCACCCATATGTTATCCCCAAGTATCTCTATACTTTTAACCTATGAGACCGGCTGCATGCATCAAGTGCATGAAGGCTTAACATATGCCAGTCTATGAGTATTGTCAATGCCCTGTCTTGAAAATACAATGACCAGGAACAGTTTTAGAAACACGGCATTGATGCATAAGGATCCTCATAATTGTAACTCCTTACAATTCCTTTGCAATGCCATTGTGTTTCATGGGCTTTATCTTCATAAGTTATTTATAACAATACTTATGGATAAAAAAATACTTCAATTATAATTAATAAACTATAATGTGCAATACATGAATGTATAAATAGTGACTTACAAGCCCAACTAGATTGGCTTGCAGGGCTTACACTAACAAAATTGAACCTTCAATTTCATCCAATTTAATCATTTCCATGTTTTCCCCAAAAATTGATTGATTTCTCTCTTTATCCTACCTTGAATTGGACTTTTAGATACCTCCATCTATTGATTCTTTCTCAAATTGAACCTTCAATTTCATCCAATTTAATCATTTCTATGAACCTGAAGCTGACTCAAATCCAATCCAATCTAATCCATGAATAGATCTACTCTTAAATCAAGCTCTTTCAATAAATGAAACTACCTCTTAATTCTTTTTTTTTTTTTTGATAAGTAACTACCTCTTAATTCATTTCAAGACAAATTAGCATTTTTTTCAAAGTTTTTAAAATCTGAGGTTATAATTATTATTTGTCTTCAATTTAGGACAAACAGCTCTCGGTGCTCACAAAATCGTTTTCCAAATCAATCAGAAGACTCTTGATCAGGTCCATTTAATCGGTGTTTATAGGTACCGATTAAGAATTATTTATTTATCATTTCGAAAAATATTTTTATATTTAATATATTATTTTTACTGAATTAAAAAAAATGATTTATTAATTATATATATTTTTATATATATCACTTTAACCAATATCATTAAGCATTGTTTAACATTTTGCTTTTTTTTATATGCAAAGCCCTTATGAACTGTACTGTCAGTAAAACTTTGCACCTATAATCTCTTTCTGTTCTATTTTGTTGGTTCTTTTATTTGATTTTCGGGGAGTTCAAAAATAATTTTGATTTTAATGTATTTTAATTTTAATTTTAATTTTTTCCTTTTTAAAAAAAATTGATACTCCATGCCTTTAATGCCAAACAATAAAAAAATCTAAAAAACTTAATTTGGAATATCAAAATAAAATATTAGGAATTCAATAAAAAAAACTTAGTATTGGAACAATCATAAAAAAAAATGAACCAAAAAGAATTGGGATGAAGAGATTAGTAAACTTTTTTCTTTCTTTAGTGGTGAGCACAACTTGGATTTTGTTGTACCCACATGTAATTTGAATGCATTTTGTGAATAACAATAATAATTGGTTTATTTTATCGTAAATGTTGAATTGTTCGAACATTTTCGTATGAACTCTATCAGGCATAATTACACCGATTGACTTTGTATCCACATATACAGCTTTCTGATCTACAAAATTTGGCTTAAATGTAATAATAGTTATTATTATTGTTGTTGTTTTGAAATAGCAATGCCTCTTTTTTTAATGCTACTCTTTTAATCATCAAAATAATAAAATATTGCCATTTAATTTAAAATACAATTAAAAGGCTACACTTGTCTATTTAAGTAATTTTTTTTATAAAAAAAAAATCAATAATTTATAATTACTAAATGAAAATATGATAACGGTATATATTCTCCTGTAAAGTTGAAAAAAAACAACTCAAGTGCGAATGTATTAAATAATAATTAAATAATATATATTATTATAGTGATAAAAGAAACAAGAAAGAAATTGGCTTAGTGTTGAGAGCATCATTATCGGTATTATATGGATACGGGTGGTATATCAATCGGTGCATATCAATTTTGAAAAAAAAAGTGATATAATATTAATATTATATTATTTTTTGTACAGGTTGTACCGATGGGTACCACCCGTGTCGACCGATATCATCTACTAATCGATACAAGAATTTATTTTTTTTAAGAAAATACTTATTTGATTTTTTAATTAATTTTTAATATTTTTCTCATAATTTTTTTTTATAATTTCATTCAAAAATAAATATATTCATTAAATTAAGATTGTGAAAGTTTTATATTTATTTTATTTATTTGATATTTTAAAATTTTGGATATTAAATATTTAAAAATTTATATTTGTATATATATAAAAACATATAGATATATGAAATGAATGCATATTTATATGTATATATAATATATATTTAGTAGAAAGCTTAAAAATGAAATCTATATAAATATTTAAAAAATATCGATAAGTTTAAAATATACGTTAAAATACATCAATATTAATATATGTTAATATCAAAATAAAAATAATAGGTGGACCAATATAATACTAATTAGCTTGATAGCCGGAATGCTTATGATTTGCGCATAATCAGATAGTGATGCGAAGTGCGTAAGAGTTTTTGGGTGGGGGAATGGGATAGAGGTGGCAATTGGACGGGTTTCGGTCGGGTTTATTCAGGTTCGGATTTATTTAGATTCGGGCTCATTCGGGTTCGGATTCATTCGGGTTCATCGGGTTCGGGTCCATTCGAGTTTGGATTTGATTCGGATTCGAATATGTTTTACATCATTTTTATTTTATATTAGATGTAATCAAATTTAGGTAATTTAAATATTTACTTTTTAAAATAAATTAAATATTTTATTATTATTTTTAAAAATAACCTTTTATTATAATATGATATTTTTAATTATATTAATTTATTAAAATCAATATTTGTTAGCATCAAAAGAATATAAAATAAAATTTTAAAATAATTTATTATAAAAATATGATATATTATAAATTAATCATATTAATATTTAAAATAATTGATTTGATGAACTCGAATTTCAACATATAAATACATTATAATTTATATTCACCACAAAATAAGAGATTTTTAAGGACGAATCTTGGCATTCAATTATCGGTTTATATATTTGTAAAATGTAAAAATTTTATGCTTATGTAAAGAATGGAACCTAACATTCAACTCTTAATAGTAAGGATATTACTAAGTGAACCAATCTTGAATTTTGATATAATATGTTACTAAAAGTAAATTATATCTTAAATTATATAAAGTATAATAAAATAATAATAATTTAAAAAATACTTATCCAAAATAAAATAAATAATAAATCAATTACAAAATTAAATTAGCTTTAAATACTTTTAAATTCTAAAAAGACATGATACTTTTATAAATCAATATTTGTTGACTTAATTTAATAATCTACCTAAAAAAATTATATATATGTTGCAAAGAGTAACACATTTTTTTTAAAAGTAGTTTTTATTTCTTTTTTAATATAAGAAATACTATTATACTAGAGATAAATTAAAATGAATTAATTGCTTAATTAATTTTAATATATAGGAAACATTATTATACTATTATAAGGGTGTTTTTAAAATAATATAAATAAAGGACAAGTAATACTTTATGTCAACAAAAAATTTACATCTCTAAAATCTTTATAAGTTTAGAGTCTTTAGATGGTAGATTCATCAAGATATGAGACGTTAAAGTTATAAGTACAAAATATAATTTATTTTTGATAAAATTATTATTTTATCATATATATAAAATATAAATTAAATGTTAATTTTTAATTAAATTATTAAAAAAAAAGATTAGAATAAAATTGATAAATAAAGTTCTTGGTTTATAAAAAAAATATTTAATTTTAATTTGATAATTTTTATTTTTAGTATTAAATTCGGGTTCGGGTCGGTCTCGGGCTCGGGTATTTTCGGGTTTGAGCTTTTTCGGGCTAGAATTTTTTCGGCTTCAGGCCCTTTCGTGTTCGGGTAATTTCGAGCTTGGGTCATTTCGGGTTCGGGCTTTTTCGGGTTCGGGTTTTTAATTTTGTGATCAAATCGAGTTTGAACAGGTTCGGATTTTTCTGAGCGAATTTTCAAGTTCGGGTTTATTATTTCACCTCTAAATAGTATCATATGAGCCTCATTTTAATGGTTAAAGTATTTAGATAGTTTATGTACTATAGTTAAAAGTGTATTTTAGTTTTTATACTATAGAAGTGGATAATTTAATCTTTGTACGTTTGAAATTGATGCAAAAAAGTAAAATTCATAACTGTGTCAATGAAAAATCGTCAAAATGCTGACTTGGACATATAAAACTGACAGAATAGATGACTTGGAAAAAAAATGATAACGTGTTAAATTTTTTAATTCAATCGAAATTTAGAAACTGACAGAATAAATGATTTCGAAAAAAATAATGACATGTTTTTATATGTAAGAAAGAAATTTGGATAAAAAATTATGTTTTTCTAAATTCTACTTGAGTAAAAAAATTTGACACGTAATTATTTTTTTCAAGTTATTTTTTTGTCAGTTTTACATGTTAATATCATTATTTAGACGATTTTTCATTAACATTGTTATTAATTTTATTTTTTTACATCAATTTTAAATATACAAAAATTAAATTATTTATTTTCATAATAAAAAAATTAAAATATACTTTTAATTATAGTAAAAAAATCGTTTAAAAAAGTACTTTAATCCATTTTAATGAATGGGTGCAGTTGTCCTTGTACTTGTTTCTTTCTCCCATGTTGGGGGATAGATAAGGCTAGGCTAGCAGCCTCATTAATTAGTAAGTACTAAGCTTCTGGATTCATCGACGCTCCCTACCCTACCCTACCCTACCCTCGAACGCAGAAGCAGAAACGGCAACTAAGGTTTGAAGTTTCATAATCATAGCAGCTGGAACAAATGGAAAAGAGTTGTCCTCTCCTCTCCTCTCCTCTCCTGGCTAAAGCTACATCTGTTTGTCACTGCTCCCATGAAATTTTTGTAGGGAACTCCATGGTCATCTTTGAACTGTAATTAACCGTTTACGCCAGAAAAATTGGATATGCTTCCATAAAGACTTATGATCTCTAAGATTAACTTTACACTGTATGTTTGTTTGATAGGAAAAAAAAAGTGAAAAAAATGTTTTTTTTTTTTTTTTATGTTTGACATGAATGATAGAAAATTAAAGAAATAAAAAAGTTAAAAATAAAATTATTAATTTAAATTAAATGCGTGTTATTTTTACACATTTAGAATGATTAGATTTGAAATATATAAATATATATATAAATCCACTTATTTTCTGTCTTTTTATTTATTTATTTTTCTCTTATCAAATATGATATATATATATAAATATATTTCCTTTCACCTTTCTTTCCTTCCTGTTTCTCTCTTACCAAACAGAATGTTAGATTTAGGCTTTAAATTGTTAAGGGCGTGACCATCAACGCTTTGTTCAGGTGTTGTTGTATGCCCTAGCTTGCTTGCAAATATCGTTATGTTCACTGTACTGCTGCCACAGATATGGGCTTCATTTACATGGACATAAGATTAATTTTGGTGAAATTAATAATAATAAAATTAAAATTAGTAATGTGATATATGTTTAGATTCAAACGTAACAGTAATTGTGAAATAAATTATAATGAAAAAAAATGATTAAAATATATATATATATAATAAATTATATAAAAATAAATGATCCACTTACATTAGTATAAAACTAAAATAGTTTTACATACTTTCATGACCTTTTATATAATTCATATTTTAGCAAACCTACCGTTGGATTTAACAATATAATTGTACTCGTCGTGTACGTAAAGTTTTGAATCGATCCGATATCTCTATCATATCGATCGAGAATATTATCTTTTTCAATATATATTTAACGGTTGAAAGCTTTTTACATCGAACAAATAGTTAGAAATTTTTAATTTACTCGAAACTCGACGTGCATGATCTACGTGAATAAAACATGAAATACGTCGATCAGATTAAACAAATATAAATTGTATAAATTGTTATGAAAGTGTTTAAAACTAATTTAGTTTTAAACTAGTGTAAGTGGATTCCTTCTCTTGTTAAAATTATATAATTAAAAATGATTAAAATTATATTTATATTAAAAATAAAATAAAAAATATTTTAAAATTTTAAAAAATTAAAAAACAGTAGAGGGATAAAAGGGAAATATTCCTCCTCCACTAGGGGTCCTGTAGTTCACTGGGAGTTTCCACTGGGGGTGTCTAGAGATGACAGGGAGTAAGATATCTGTCATTTTTTATAATATTCGAATCCAAATCCGCAAAACCATTTTAAAATCCGAATCCGTTTGTTATCCGCATTAAATTCAAATATTACTATCCGAATCTGAATTAAATAACATTATCCGTCGGATATCCGGATCCGCTAAATATCCGAATTCAGTAAGTAAAAAAAATTAAATAAAAATATAAAATCAAATAAAAATTAATTTTAAATTCAAATAAACGGATAATGGATTCGGATATCCTAATCCAAATCAGCAAAAGTAAGCGGATTCGAATAGCGGATTCGGATATCCGAATATGTTATCAGCATAAGTAATGCGGATTTGAATAATGGATATCCGAGATTTCATATCCGCATCCGCTCTGAATTCGTTGTGGATAGTAATTATAATATCCGAATCTGAATTTTATCCGAATCCGCGATATTTGAATCCGCAAAAAATATATTGAATAATTGTATATGTCCGAATCCGCACTATCTATTGCTATCTCTAATAACGGTGCCTCCAGTGAACTTAAATATCAGTGGGGAAATTCCTCCACAATATTTATTGGAATTCCACCGCACCAGATTCCAAACGAACCCCAACTAGAATGTAATAAACATGTAATCATAATGGTTTCTTTACCCAAAGAGTTGGATTGAGTCCCTCATCCTCAAATCATGATTGACTAAAAAAAATTCTTAAGCAAAAGGATAGTAGTTTGTTTTACATGTTCCGCATATATTTAGTCCTGTAGCTGAGATGGCTTCAGTATAGTTACCTTAACCTTATTAAGTAGGTGGCTTGGGGTTTTCGAATATTAAGAAAGGTGATTGTTTTGGGGTTTTATCATTTTGAAGGAAAGCTAAAATAATGGGTTTTTTCCGTACTCTTTTTCTTATATTTAGATTTAGCTAAGCAAAAAGAATAATTGACAAATCAATTAGAGAGGTAAAAGGGATCACGAAATTATTTACAATATTGTTGGAATATATGTGTGTCTTAAATCCGCTTATCATACCGCAATTTTTTTTTTTTGCCATTTATATGACACTTATCTTAATTTCTTTTATACTAATCTAGATTTTGTCACGCTAGATTCTTACATATAGAACACTCGATGGATTCATAGTTATCGAGTAACCCCAACAAAATAAAAACTTGATTTACACCTATATATCAACCAGCAACAAGGTATAAATAAGTAAATTTCGATAATGATAAAAGCCTCTTATTTGGGGTTATAGCTACTCTTGCTCTAAGGTGATGGGGAGGAAGGGTATGGACCGTCTTAATAATCCCTCCTCTCCCGGAACACGAACCCCAACAACGAGGGCCAAAGCTCAGCTTTGGACCTACTTGAGAAATTGCAAAAGGTTGTACTGATTCTTTGATTATTATTTTAATTTTTTTTTTTGAAAATTTCTTTAATCCATATTAATTTAAATATCGAAATATATTCGGAGATCAAATTTCGATGCCTCTCTGGCATTTTTTTATCATTGCCGATAACCTTCAACCTTTGCTTGACAATCTTCAAAGCTCACTTTACTCCATCATTTAAAAGATATCAACAATTTCCAAATTCAAAAGACAAAAATTAGAAAAAAAAAAGAATAATATATAGAAATGCAGTAGAAGAATATGATGTTCATCACTGCCGTGTCCATTTTGCACAACTCTATTGTCATGGTCGTAGCTTTTTGCTGGCCAATCCCAAGAGAGTGTTCCATTCCGTTCACAAACTCTAGGTACAAACCCACAAGTTGACATTCAGATTCCGCTAAGCTGCAGCCTTACCCCTTTACACGTTGTACCTTCATTAATTAATTTTTATTATTAAATCAAGATTGGATTTCATCAATTATTTTTTTATCCATTATTTTTTAATACATTAATCATCAACATCATATATATATATATATATATAATCCACTTATACCTAATTAATACTCCATAAAATACGAAAATATTTTTTTTCCAATTTCCATCTCTCCCTCATTTCTCTTGCTAAGTAGCAACTGTTTAATGGTTAATTAAAATACTATTGTAAGAAAATTATGTTTTACGCATTTAATATATTATTTTCATTAAAATTAAAAAAAAAAATTGATTTTATGGATCGGATATCCTAAAATTTACCACAAAACTTAGACGTGAGTTAATTATAATCACAAAATTCTGATTATAATCATATTTATTAATAGAAAATACTCCAAAAGGTGGCCATTTTGAATCTTGAGAAACTTTTCTTCCCCTTTAGCCCGAAGTACCTTTTTTTTAGCTTTTGATAGAGTACCTAAGTTAAACACCATTATTTTCTTACTTACTTTTTTATATGGTATATATATTAAGTTATTTACTATATCTGGAATTCCCCACTTTCTCATGCAGAAAAATGCTAATTAAAGCATGTTAATATATATGTCTTATATTTGTAAATCATTTACTATATATGAATATAAACTTTTGATTTTTATGATAAATCGGTGATAATTGATTAAATACCTGCCCTGCCTTTATATGAATCAGACCTGTAAAAACTCTCACCATCTGGTTCTTTTCAATCATATGATTGATGTATCGACACCATCATGTGTTTATGTATGTAAATTGTATATTTATAGAGTAGTACTAATTACTAGTATTACTTTGCTTTCAATGTTTTAAGAGTTAATTAAGAGAGTCAACTTTTATACATATAAAAGAGGATCAATTTATATCAGTATAACATTAATTTGATTTTACATGTTTTTATAAATTTTTATATGATTTATATTTATTTAATCTTATTATTGTATTTCATACTAGAGGTGCTCATGGGTCGGGCCGGGCTAAGCTATGGTATCAACACTATATATATATTTACCCAAGCTAGGCCTGACCCGAAATATGTATCTCAAATTCTGCACAAACCGCTCATATTTTTAAATGGGTAGTCCAAAGCCGTTTAGACCTGCCTATTTTTTTCTAAAAAAATTTAAACAAATTTTTATTTTTATTTAACTTTTAGTAATTTTATCTTTTTCTTTTTTATTAAGTTTTAAAACATGGATAACTTAACATATTTTTAAATGTTTACACAATAATATTATATATTTATTTTTTATATGATATAAATTACATAATATATAATATATAAAATATAAAAATAATATATTATATAAATGAAAAATAGGTCGGTCCGGGCTAGGCTCGGGTCTTGATTGTTGAAGCCAAGACCTGACCCATTTTTAAAATGGATCTCATTTTTTTGCCCAAGCCCATATTTTGGGCTTAATATTTTTGTCCAAACTCTCTAAAATGTGGGCGAGCCTTCGGGCTTGGGCGGATAGCCTAGCCCTTGAGCAGGTCTATTTCATACTTTATTCATGTAGATCGTGCGCGTCAAATTTTGAGTAAATTAAAAATATCTAACTATTTTTTTTATATAAAAAATTTCAACCGTTAAATATATAAAAAAGACGATATTCTCAATCGACATGGTATAGATATTGGATTGATTTAAAACTTTACGTGTATGAGTGCGATTATATTGTTATATCTAGTTGTTAGCTTGTTAAAAGTGTGTACAACTAATTAGTTTTACACGTTTTTATAATTTCGTGTACAATTGATATTTTAACAAACTGACTGCTAGATTTAGAAATATAATCGTTCTCATCGTGCACATAAAGTTTTAAATCAATATGATATTTATATCATATCGATCGTGAATATCATCATTTTTTACATCAAAAAAATAGTTATATGTTTTGAATTTACTCGAAATTTTACATACATGATTTACATAAATACAGCATAAAATTTAACGGTTAAATTAATCAAATATAAATCATATAAAAAAAATTATAAAACATGAAAACTAAATTAATTTTACACTAATATAAGTAAAACTCTCCTCATATATATATATATATATATATATATATATATATATATATATATATATAGTTGTGGAGACATTTACTGCCGGTTTGTTCCTAATGTTTTGATTCTGTTGGGAACTAACGTAAAGAAAAACGCTTGCACATGTAACCTTTTCCTTTCATGCATGTGAAAATAAGATCTCCTAAACCAGATCCTTAATTTTCTTACTTGGAAACACCAAAAGTCCACGGATCGGTTAGGAAACCAAAATTTTGTACAAACCAGATCCCTTTTCCTTCGTTTGCAAGGGTTGGTTTGCGTCCATTCAATCCCAAAGATATCATGTGAAAAGACAAATCCATATAAATGTTCTAGTTGTTTCACTTCACCTTCTTCGTCAAAGAGAAATCAACCATCCAAATTTAGTCATCATTGCTTAGCATTTAAGAGTATCATTTTTTGCATGGCTGAATTGGTCTATATTGAGTTCCCCTCATGTCCCGTGTACACTCCACTTCCAATTTGATCAGCATATATGGAAGCATTGTTGGGTGTGGGTTTCTGCCCATCAAGCATATGCACTAAAACAAAGGGTTAAAAATTAAAAGAAAGAGTTAGCATTTCTTTCCCTGATAGGCATTTAGCTAAAGTTAGGCAGCTTCCATGTGAAATACTAAATATACAACCCAAATGATCTTAATTTGATGTAAGAGAGTGATTGAAGAGGAATGAAAACTAGGGGAAGGGCAAGCAATGTCATGGAATGTTAGCCGCCGCAAAATTTTGGTGCCACATTGTGGGCATCCAAATCTAATGTAGCCATCGATTTAGGGGATGTGACACCACAAAACCCACAATACAACAAAACAAGGTTCGGATAAAAAAACAGATCAAAAATTAAATTGATAAAAAATTTTATTATCGATTTGATCAGTTAGATTAATTGATTTAATTAAAAAATTAAATGTAAATAAATAATTTTAATATTGATAAATAACAAATATAGTAGATAATAAATAAAAATATTTATTTAATTTAATGTTATAATATTTAATATAAAAATAAATTAAAAACTGATTTTTATTGAATTTTACCGATTACTATAATTATTTATTTTATATATCCTACCGAACCAAATAAATTTAACCCATGAAGCCAATCCAATTTTTTAATAAAGGTGCGGACCCTATACACATTACATTAAAAAAACTTCACGTTAGACGGACCAAAAAGTTTAAGAAATCAATAGCAAATCAGGAAGCAGGTGAAAAAGTAAGGATTATAAAACACGTGCGTGCATTGCACCAATGTAAAAAGCCAAATTCTAAATTCAAAGCCCCGTTACCGTCACCCATCTCAAAAAAGAACAGCCCAATAGTGGTGCAACACTTTAGTATGACTTTATGGATTAGACGGAAAGATGAGAGGGAAAATATGAAAAACATGCAGTGCACAGTAGATTTATTGTCAAATGGTGTAATGAATAAAAGTTATTTGAAAAAGAGAAATGAATAATTAAAAATTATTATAAAGGATATTGTAAAGACAAAATTACCCTTCATGAAAAAACTTACTTTTCTTTTTTATTTCATTAAGAAAATATTATTTTTTAAAAATTTTAATTGAAAATAAATTTAAAAAATAAAATATTTAAATATATATTTTTTAAAAAATTTTAAAAAATTTTAAAAAATAAATAAATATTAATTTTAGGCATATTATTTTTATTTTTTTTAATTTTTTAATTAAAAAAAGTAAATAAAAAATTTAAAAATTTATTTTTTAAAATTAAAAATTTTTTATTTTCAGAATATTTACTTTTTAATTAAAAAGTAAATTAAAAAATAAAAGAAAAAGAGAAGAGAAAGTTTTTTTATCAAGGATAATTTTGTCTTTACAATATCCTTTTTAACAATTTCTATTTATTCATTTCTCTTTTTCAAATAACTTTTATTCATTACACTATTTGACAATAATTCTACTGTGCACTGCATGTTTTTCATATTTTCCCAAGATGAGATAATAGTAAAAGGCTGGAAAAAAGGAGCCTATCAAATCAAGTAAAATGAATGTAAAAGGCAGATGTGATAATTTATCTACGTGTATCATATTTTATATTTTTATAAAATTTTATTAATCAATATTTTAACAATATTTTTTAAAATTATTAAATATAATAATATTTTTATTTAATGTTTTAAAAATAATAAATAAAATTATTAATTTTTATATTTAATATAATAATATTATTATAAATAATATATTAATTAATTTTAAAAAATATTTTAAAAACACTCATTAATAAATTTTTTTTATATTCATCATATAAATATAATATAAATTATTAAATATAAAAATTATATGATGTTAATTAAAATTTTAAATATAAATATTATATGATATTAATTAAAAAAAAAAAAAGAAAAAAAAGGAGAGAGAATGTGGGTGATTAGTGGGGTCCACGTTTTCTTATCATCCACACCCACACCCACCAGCCACCACTATGGGCTATTAAATAAGTTAACAATGGGGAGAGCCGGAGAGGAGTACAATACATAGAGCAGCAACGAATATGCCAAGTTGACGGTAGAGAAACGCTCACTTCCTCCACCATCCCTTTTTTTTAGTCAATTCCATTTCCCCGCTTAATTCTTATTTATTCATTTGTTTCCATTAATATGCTGACATTTCCCACCAATTATATTTCTCTCAACATCTCTCAAGTTATTGTTTAGAATTGCACCTTAACCCAATGGCCACATGATTTATATCTGGACCAGGCAAAGAATAAAGCCGGCTTGGTGGAAACTTAGAATATACCCATGTCTTAAATTATTAAAATTAAAAATTTTATTCTCAAATACTTTTACCCTAAACCCTAAACAATTAATTTAATTAATTCTGACAACAAACAATTAATTTAATTAATCAAGAAATCTTCATTATTGGACTGTGGGATGTATTCATTTATCAATGCTTAGAATACAACGGTAAATTTGATCTTTAACATTGGAGATATATATATATATATATTAATAATAAAGTTTGAGTTGGTATCACAACTCAAATAATATCAATTTAATTAAAATAATTATTATAATAAATTAAAAATATTATAATAAATATGAAATAAAAAATATTTATATCTTTTTAAATTTAAAAATATATGTTTTATTTAAAAATTACAAAAAAAAAATCCATTTTTACATAAAAATTACTTGAATAAGTAGTCTTTTCTAAAATACTTTTTTAAAACAAAATAAAACATCCAGCACATCATGGATGTATCAAGTACCAACTCTAGTATTACTAAATTAAACACTTGGCCTTGTTTAAATCGTTTAAGGGGTTAGGCACATTGGAGGGTCCTGATTCATGATCTAGGAAACTAGTTTTATTGCAGATGTTGAACATCAATGGGACATGATGTAGCTTTCACTGAGTCCTTCCAAGTTCCAACTTGGAAGCCTGGAACAGCTTAATTTGCACAGGCACAAAACAAAAACCCCATCTACTATATATCAACCGAAGCAGCCCTTCACTTATATATCTTTTCTTATATTCATTTCTCTCTTTCTTCATTTAGGATTAGAGAGCATCCACTTCTCTCCCTTTCTCTCATTTCATGGAGTGAAACAGTCTCGTTTCTCTCTTTTATCTTATTTTAATTATTATCTTTTTTTTTTTTTCCCATTTTACTTGAACCAAAAAAGAAGGGGTGAAGCAGAGATATTGGATTTAGAAAAAAAGAAGGATGTCTCGTAGCTGCTCTCAGTGTGGAAACAATGGCCACAACTCTCGTACATGCGGAGATGTTGCTGGTAATGGAAGCAGCGGCGGCGGCTGCGGCGGAGGAGGAGGAGGAGGAGGAGAGAACGGCATCATGTTATTTGGTGTTCGAGTCACGGAAGGATCTTTCAGGAAAAGTGTTAGCATGAATAATCTTTCTCAGTTTGATCAGCCTCAGGATTCTAACGCCGATGCTGGTTATGCTTCTGATGACGTAGTTCATGCATCTGGAAGAAGCCGTGAGCGCAAGAGAGGTATAATTTTATATATAAAATTTCTTATCAAAAATCAAAATATTCCTTGACATGATTATATCTTTAATTAAGCAAAAGTAAAAATAAATAAAAAATAAAAAAAATCTTTGGACTGATATATTGATTTCTTGTTTTTTTTTTTTTTAATTATGTTTATAGGTGCTCCATGGACGGAGGAGGAGCATAGATTATTCTTATTGGGGTTGCAGAAAGTAGGGAAAGGAGATTGGAGAGGGATTTCGAGAAACTTTGTGAAGACACGTACGCCTACACAGGTGGCTAGTCATGCTCAGAAATACTTTCTCCGGCGAAATAACCAGAATCGGAGGCGTCGTAGATCTAGTCTTTTTGATATAACAACTGATTCGGTACGTATATATACTTTTCCTCTTGTTATATATATACATATTCCAAATCCAAACTTTAATTAATTTGGTCCCAAGAATTATTTCTTTTTTCTTCCTACTTCCAGTTTTCTTAGTATCTAAATTATAGTAATTATTTGTTACTATTTGATTCTTGTGCTGAAATTTTCAGTTCATAAATTCAACCATATTGGAAGAAGATGAAGTCGTCCACCAAGAAAACGTTTCGTTACCGCTGCTACTGCCACTGCCACAGTCACAGCCACAGATGAGTGGATTTCCTATGTCAACGTTTCCAGTGACTTTATGTCCGGTAGTTTTACCAGTCACACGAGAAAATAACTCTCTGGAGAATCTCACGTTAGGGCCTCGCGCCAAAGCAAAAACGTCTCCAAAGCTTATCCGTCCAATACCAATTCTTCCAGCTCCTCCATCATCGAAAATGGCTGATCTTAATTTAAACCAGAAAACCCAAGTTGACCCTTTACCACTATCGCTGAAACTCTCAACCCCATCCGCCGATGAGCAGTCAACGGCGGCAGCAGCACGCTCGTCTACTTTTCAGGCCATGTCAAGTGGGGATAGCAATAGCATCATCAGCGTTGCTTGAAAATTAAATGAAGAATACATGGGGATATAGTACTAAATTAATTGGAGCTGTAAAGGGAGAAGCAGATATGATGGGATTGCATTAATTAGATGAAAAAAATGATTAGATTATTAGGTTGATTAGGTGAAATTCCTTGTTTTGTACAGCTTAATTAGAGCAGAAGGGGTCTAAACTCTAAAGAAAGTGGGGTGTCGTTGTCTTTGATTTTGTGGGTTGTATCCTTGTTCGGTCTGTCTGGTTCCTTTTTGTGGGCGAAATGGAAGGGCACCAACCAGCTACTCTTCGCTCTTCATTTTGGTTTGTTGGTTTCTAGGGACAAGTCAAAAACAAAAATCTGGAACTCGATATTCTCTTTATGTGATTGCCATTTTAACGCTTTGCTTTTGTTTTTTGTTTTTTAAAATGCTACTTGTGTTTCTGTGATGGAAAATGATCCGGGGCTGTTTTTCATTCATCACCCAAAAAAACTAAGCTAGATACGACCAGAAATCTACGATTCTATATAAATGACATGACTAACCAGATCTAGCACCTGGTACTAGCATTCTACTTTGCAATTATTTCATGTGAATAATTAATCATGTACTTAACTAATTTAAAACAATCCTAAATCATCCCGTATTAAGTGCTAGTTTAAACTTATTCATGAGTTGGGTCAAACGATAGTGATTCAGTTTATTTTTTATTTTTTTTATTTAGATTTGGGTAGAGAAAAGTTCATATTATGAACTTTTCTCTACCCAAATCTAAATAAAAATTTTACAGTGTGGATTTTACTAACAAATCTAGATTTGAGGAACTCCCATCACTCACAAATGTCACTGTACCATCAACTATTGAACCGCCCAAGCTGGATTTAAAACCATTGTCATCCGAGCTAAAATATTTCTTTTTGGGAAAAATTCCTTCTCAATGGAGCCCCCAAGATAAAAGGAAGTTTCTGAATGAGGTAAAGAAGTTCTACTGGGATGACCCTTACTTGTTCAAATATTGTCCTGATCAAATTTTTCGAAGATGCATTCCCGACAATGAGGTAAGTAGTGTAATTAAGTTTTGTCATTCCGAGGCATGTGGTGGTCATTTTTCATCAAAGAAAACTGCTGCAAAAATTTTACAGTGTGGATTTTACTGGCCAACTTTATTCAAAGATGCATATGAGAATTCTAAAATTCATAAAGAAAGAACTAAAGCCTTTCATGACAAGTTAATTTCAAGAAAAACATTTGATGTTGGGCAAAAAGTTCTACTTTATAATTCTAGACTTCACATATTTCCTGGTAAGTTGAGATCAAGATGGACTGGCCCATTTGTGGTTAAGCATGTGTATCATTATGGAGCAGTTGACATTGAGAATCCTCAAAATGGTAACGTATTCAAGGTAAATGGACAAAGACTCAAACTCTTTTTGGAAAATCATGTTACTCAAGAAGAGGTTGTTTTTCTTTCTAATCCTTGTTTTGAAAATAACTAGATGTAAATATAATTTTTACTAATTTCCAAAAAAAAATAAAAAAAATAAAAAATAATAATAATAATACATTTTTTTAACCCCGGTTAAATGGCGGATAACGGTACTCCGTGATTATTTAAGTAGGTTCCATCAGCTACCCACAAAACTGATATTGTATATAAATTTCTCTTTCAATTTCTCTTTCATTTTTTTTATTTATTTTTTTTTAGGATGGATGATATTCTCAAAAGATTGCAGAAATGATTCCCTCCTTTTCCTCGAAATATTTTACTGAAGCTTTACCAAGTTCGATTTGAAAGATTAAGAATGCTTATGCACAAAGGGATTCCTGAAGACATACGTTGGATAATTGAAGCCAAGGTACGTGAAGATGAATATCTTCCTGTTTTGCATTTACCAGGTACAGGTAGAAGCACTTTTGCAAAGAAGCGACGAGCAAAGCGCATGAGTTCAAATTGCCACAAATGTGCACGATGGACGTGTAACGGTAAATGTCGTTCTATTGGGATTCCGTCCTCTAATCGAGATGATAAAATTGAATTCATTAAGGATGGACTGAGTAAGGAGAATTTGGGTAAAATCCAACTTTCTCTTGAGACGCATCCTAGTGGAGACGTATAAAGAGAAATTCTTGATTTATGGCCGCAATTCCAAAGGGAATGGCAACATCTTGGGAATCTGATGTTAAAAGACCCTGTTTGCCAGCTTGTAAGAAAACTGGATGGGAAGCATATCCTCGACTCATAGAAGGTGTTTAAGCCGTTTCTGGACGTAAAACCAGAGGAAGATGTGAGCTACAATCACAACTACAATAAATGACTTCTCAGCTTTTGGTTTGATTTGCAATAACTTTATTTCGGTTTAATTTACGTGTTGTTCGATTTGTGTAATTATTCTCGTTTTTTTTTTTTTGCATTGGTCTTTTACGGTTGATTTTTCTTCTCTTTTTGATTTTCTTCCTGAAATCACGCAAAAATCTTTTGTTAGGTTAACATTTTCTTCTGACAGGTCAAATACACTTTCGGCGACATTATTACTCTTGTCTGATTCATTACTCAGTCCTCTATATATTACACCATGTACTCATTCTCTTTCAGGCACTTGAAAAAAAAAATGGAAAGTACTTCGTCCCAGCGCATTAAAAAAATTTGTGTCTTTGGAGGTGCTTATCCAGGGAAAAATAACATATTCACTGATGAAGCCATAAGAGTTGGAGTAATACTTGCCCAACAAAAGATCCAGTTGATTTATGGAGGCGGTAGTACGGGTTTAATGGGAGCAGTCGCTACATCAGCACACGCCGGAGGAAGTCCAGTTCTAGGAATCGTGCCAAAACTATTCACAGGTTTTTGTGGACCTACCGTGGGTAAGGAAATACAAGTCTGGAGTATCCCTGAACGGATAACAATCATGTACCATTCTGCCGATGCATTCATTGCTTTACCAGGAGGTCTGGGTACATTGGAAGAAATAGCTTCCGTGGCTTCTTGGTCATCTTTGGTCACAAATAAGAAACCCATTGGTTTGCTTAATATTAATGGTTATTCATTGCACTCTGTCTTTGTGACATTATCTAACATTTTGTTTGTTGTGTCTCAGTTATAATAAGTGGTTAGCAACCTCTGCAGGTAATATCTCCTAAATTCTACCTTTAGTAGGGGGTAAGGGACATATTTTGCTAATTTAAAAAAAAAAAAAATTTTGATGTGTTTTAAGCCATTTAGAAGTATTCATTCTGAACAAGGTCTGAGTAAGGGAGACTTGAGACATACCTTGTCAGTTTGATTTCTTCTTTCAAAAAAAAAAAAAAAGTTTGTTGTGTTTTAAGCAATTTAGAAGTATTCATTCTGAACAAGGTCTGAGTAAGGGAGACTTGAGACATACCTTGTCAGTTTGATTTTAATCTTTTTATGTTTACTTGTTAATTTTTGTTTAGTATTTTAGGATTATTTAGGTTGCATGAGTTTGTTTTGTTTTGAGTCTTAGTTATTCCTATTCTTATGTTATTAGTTCTTTTCTCTTACACATGATTCTTTCATTTGGGTTAATAGACTTACATTGAGGACAATGTAAGAATTAAGTGTGGGGGAACGATTTAGGATTTCTTTTATTTTTGTCTACTATTTTTTTTATGAGTCTTTATCATTATTATTATTTTTTTAAAGTGTTCTAGTTCCTTTTTAATACAATGATGAGATATGAATTGCATAAGTCTAAAACAGATTTATTAGTGAGAAGATTTTCATGAGAATTGAGCTTGATGTCAACCTTTTTATGAGCCAATGTTAATATGATATGTTGATTGAGAAAGAAGCATGTTTAGACTTAATCTGACTTGTATAATCATCCTTGTGAGTTTTTGAGCCTATAATGATTGATGCATTATACAAATCAATCTAATTTCTTTCTTGAGTGCTCTTATGATTACATGATTCTCTAGAACTTGCTTTAAACCGTTTGAGACTATATTGATACATGTGACAACATGAATATGATAGAGGCATTAGGATTATAACCAGAGCCAAACAGCCATCCATTATTAATGTTCTAAGAGAACATCCCCACTAGTGAGCCAATTTGAGCCTACATTAAATATGCTATTTTATTGGTAACCAGAACTTACACCTAGCCTAAATATACTTATATCCTTACCCTTGTTCTAAAGATGGATTATATATTTTGAGACATATTGCAAAAACAAGGGATACTTTTTGAAAATTTGGGTTAGAACGAAAGATAAGTGTGGGGGAGGAGAGAGGCAAAAGTCAAGAGAAAAAGAAAGGGATCATTGTCAAATACATTCCCATATTAAAAAAAAAAATCTTCTCTTGAACTTCTAGTTAAAGTAAAGAAAAAGATGTTACAAAGTTGGTTAGAATGAAGCAAAGGCTCAACATGAATATTTAGCCTATGTTATTATGTGCTTTATAAGAGTTTTGAGAAGTTTTATTCGTATGATCTTATTATGTCTCTAAACTCTATGAACTCTTTGGAACCTTTGTGATATCTTTATCCTTTTGTTCTTTAACCACATTATAACCCTTTGGCCCCATTACAACCTTGAAAAAAGACCTCTTGATTTATGAAGTTGTATAATCTAAATAGTGGAGAATAGGTGGACAAGCAAGCATATGGTAGAACTGTTTTCATGAGATTGATTGAGTGTAAACACTTTACCACTACTTTAAAGAGTGAAAATCATGAGAGTATAGTGAGAAGTTGAGATTAAGTTGAATATGCACTATTTTGATTGAAATATGTTATGTTAATATTGGCTTAACTCATTTATTTACATTCAAGCATGAATTTTTGTGAAATTCTTTGAGCTATTGATTAGTTTATAAGACTTGTTCAAAGATTGTCTCTAATTTATATTGAAAGGATTAGGAGTAAATATTTTTAGTGTATGTAGTTTACTTATATTTTAGTTTTTCAATGTTTGTGGGTGTCGTTCTAGCAAACCCTCACGAGACTAAACTCGTCCACTAGGGACACCTAGGGGTTTAAAGGCTTGTGTCACATGCTAAGTGCCACCGTGATTTCCAACGAAAATGGATTAGATTAGATTTTCTTATTTTATTTTTATTGAGTCGTTGCTAGGGACTAGCAACAATCTAAGTGTGGGGGTGTGATAACTCGTATAATTATATAGTTCTTAGTTATGTTTTATTATTGTTTTGTGTCAAATACGAGTTATTATTGCTTAGTCTAATTGTGTTTATGATATTTTATATTTTTATGTAATTTGGTGTTTTTCACGAGTTTCTTTGAGTGATTTCAGATTACTAGGTTAAATCAAGAATTAAGGGCAAATCCAATTCAGTTCCAGTTCCGACACCTTTTGCCATATCAGCTATATCTAGAGTTTCACTGAAGCATTCAGGCTGAAACTTTTACAGTGCATAGTTAAGAGGCATATCTATCTTTTTCATGTTTTACACTTCTTGAAACGGAGTCGTTTTCCCTAGCGAAATCGACCATCAAGTTGGCTGATGTGCAATGACGTCTGTGCTGACCTGTTTTGGTATTTTGACCATATCTTCCGATCCACATGAGCAAATGATCTGATTCCAACGGCTATGGATCCGTAACTGATAGGGGTATAGTTTTCTAGAAGACCATTTGATCAGATCGAGCCTCCAACATTGACAAAATCGACCATCAAGCTGGCTGATCAGAATTGTCATACAATATGACGAAAATTGTTAGAAAAATGCACCCACCTGTTATACCTACCTTTGAAATTTATAAAGCTTGTGTCTTGTCATTTAGCTCTCTAAACTGTGTATAAATAAAGGGCCTTGGATGAGTATTATTGTAGATTGGTAGGATATTAGCCATTGTAATAAAATTCTCTAAGTTTTCTTCTTCTTTCCTTTCTCTAGTTTTCTTTTTTTATTTACTTATGCTTCTTACATTTCTTTTCATTTTATTCATATCTAGTATGTGTTGCTAATCATATTGTTGAGGTGATGAGGTGAAGCTCTTGGTAAATGCTAAGGTTAGTCTCTTAAACATGAGCTAAAATGAATCATCATTTATAAACACTAGTATAGATAATATTTTCTTTTGGTTTAAAATCATACTTGCAAAGTAGGGATCTTGATTCATTATTGACAATGAAAATGGCACAGTAAATGCTTGGTTTCATAACCTTGATTTGTTGTAGACATATACCTTGGCATAAGGAATGCTTGGACTCTTTTTGCGAGTTTTGAGGACACCAAATGAACATAATATCATATGCTATGGACGTTGGACAATTTGGACTGAATTGCTAAACCTTCCGATTGGAATCTCCCTTATGTGTGAATTTCAATTGTGTAATAAAACAAGATTAATCTTAGCATAACACCAAGAGTGGATTCTCTAACCTCAACATCTTTTCTTATTGTTTTTTATATATTGTTTAATTTCTTTTATTTTATTTTGTTTATTTTGTTCTCTAATATCTTGTTTATCTTGTTTTGTTGTTGATTCCCTAATATCTTGTTTACTTTATTTTTCTTATATATTTATAAACTTATACTTACTAATACGCTTCCCTGTGGTTCGACCTCGGACACCCGAGAATTTATTACTTGAACATAACCTGCACTTGGGTTTACAACTCTTAATTGAGTCTCCATCAAGTTTTTTCATCAAAGCAAACTGCTGCAAAAATTTTACAGTGTGGATTTTACTGGCCAACTTTATTCAAAGATGCACATAATTTTTGCAAGTCATGTGAAAGTTGTCAAAAATTAGGTTCCATTTCGAAAAGAAACATGATGCCTTTGAACCCAATTCTTGTAATTGAAATTTTTGACTGTTGGGGTATTGATTTCATGGGACCATTTTCACCATCTTTTGGTTTCTTATACATTTTAGTTGCAATAGATTATGTTTCAAAGTGGATAGAGGCAATTCCATGTCGAAATAATGATCACAAAACAATGATTAAATTTTTAAAAGAAAATATTTTGAGTCGATTTGGAATTCCTCGATCTATCATAAGTGATGGGGGAACAGATTTTTGCAACAAGGTTTTTGAAACATTAATGAAGAAATATGCCATTACACACAAAGTTGCAACCCCTTATCACCCGCAGACAAATGGACAGGTAGAATTAGCAAATAGGGAGATTAAACAAATTTTGGAAAAGACGGTTAATCCAAATCGCAAAGATTGGTCTCTTAGACTTAACGATGCATTATGGGCCTATCGAACAACTTTTAAAACAGCATTGGGCATGTCTCCTTATAGGCTAGTTTATGGAAAACCTTGTCATTTACCTGTGGAACTTGAGCATAAAGCATATTGGCCATTAAAATGTTCAACTCAAACCTTGATGACGCTTCTAATTTACGGAAATTACAAATAAATGAACTTGAGGAACTCAGAAATGATGCATATGAGAATTCTAAAATTCATAAAGAAAGAACTAAAGCCTTTCATGACAAGTTAATTTCAAGAAAAACATTTGATGTTGGGCAAAAAGTTCTACTTTATAATTCTAGACTTCACATATTTCCTGGTAAGTTGAGATCAAGATGGACTGGCCCATTTGTGGTTAAGCATGTGTATCATTATGGAGCAGTTGACATTGAGAATCCTCAAAATGGTAACGTATTCAAGGTAAATGGACAAAGACTCAAACTCTTTTTGGAAAATCATGTTACTCAAGAAGAGGTTGTTTTTCTTTCTGATCCTTGTTTTGAAAATAACTAGATGTAAATATAATTTTTTTTACCCCGGTTAAATGGCGGATAACGGTACTCCGTGATTATTTAAGTCGGTCCCATCAGCTACCCACAAAACTGATATTGTATATAAATTTCTCTTTCAATTTCTCTTTCATTTTTTTTTTATTTTTTTTTTCAGGATGGATGATATTCTCAAAAAATTGCAGAAACGATTCCCTCCTTTTTCTCGAAATATTTTACTGAAGCTTTACCAAGTTCGATTTGAAAGATTAAGAATGCTTATGCACAAAGGGATTCCTGAAGACATACGTTGGATAATTGAAGCCAAGGTACGTGAAGATGAATATCTTCCTGTTTTGCATTTACCAGGTACAGGTAGAAGCACTTTTGCAAAGAAGCGACGAGCAAAGCGCATGAGTTCAAATTGCCACAAATGTGCACGATGGACGTGTAACGGTAAATGTCGTTCTATTGGGATTCCGTCCTCTAATCGAGATGATAAAATTGAATTCATTAAGGATGGACTGAGTAAGGAGAATTTGGGTAATATCCAACTTTCTCTTGAGACGCATCCTAGTGGAGACGTACAAAGAGAAATTCTTGATTTATGGCCGCAATTCCAAAGGGAATGGCAACATCTTGGGAATCTGATGTTAAAAGACCCTGTTTGCCAGCTTGTAAGAAAACTGGATGGGAAGCATATCCTCGACTCATAGAAGGCGTTTAAGCCGTTTCTGGACGTAAAACCAGAGGAAGATGTGAGCCACAATCACAACTACAATAAATGACTTCTCAGCTTTTGGTTTGATTTGCAATAACTTCATTTCGGTTTAATTTACGTGTTGTTCGATTTGTGTAATTATTTTTGTTTTTTTTTTTGCATTGGTCTTTTACGGTTGATTTTTCTTCTCTTTTTGATTTTCTTCCTGAAATCACGCAAAAATCTTTTGTTAGGTTAACATTTTCTTCAGACAGGTCAAATACACTTTCAGCGACATTATTACTCTTGTCTGATTCACTACTCAGTCCTCTATATATTACACCATGTACTCATTCTCTTTCAGGCACTCAAAAAAAAAATGGAAAGTACCTCGTCCCAGCGCATTGAAAAAATTTGTGTCTTTGGAGGTGCTTATCCAGGGAAAAATAAAATATTCGCTGATGAAGCCATAAGAGTTGGAGTAATACTTGCCCAACAAAAGATCCAGTTGATTTATGGAGGCGGTAGTTCGGGTTTAATGGGAGCAGTCGCTACAGCAGCACATGCCGGAGGAAGTCCAGTTCTAGGAATCGTGCCAAAACTATTCACAGGTTTTTGTGGACCTACCTTGGGAACGGAAATACAAGTCTAGAGTATCCATGAACGGATAACAATCATGTACCATTCTGCCGATGCATTCATTGCTTTACCAGGAGGTCTGGGTACATTGGAAGAAATAGCTTGCGTGGCTTCTTGGTCATCTTTGGTCACAAATAAGAAACCCATTGGTTTGCTTAATATTAATGGTTATTTTAGTAATTTGCTTTCATATTTAGATAATGCTGTGGATAATGGATTCATGTTTTCAGAGGCAAGGAGAACCATAATTTCTGCTACAACCATTGAAGATTTACTCAAAAAGCTCCAAGCTTATGAGTATTTATCTGCTACGGTTGTTTCGCAAACGCTCGGAAAAAGAAAAAGAGATATGGACGAGCAAGGAGTGGATTGCACTCTGTCTTTGTGACATTATCTAACATTTTGTTTGTTGTGTCTCAGTTATAATAAGTGGTTAGCAACCTCTGCAGGTAATATCTCCTAAATTCTACCTTTAGTAGGGGGTAAGGGACATATTTTGCTAATTTAAAAAAAAAAAAAATTTGATGTGTTTTAAGCCGTTTAGAAGTATTCATTCTGAACAAGGTCTGAGTAAGGGAGACTTGAGACATACCTTGTCAGTTTGATTTCTTCTTTCAAAAAAAAAAAGTTTGTTGTGTTTTAAGCAATTTAGAAGTATTCATTCTGAACAAGGTCTGAGTAAGGGAGACTTGAGACATACCTTGTCAGTTTGATTTTAATCTTTTTATGTTTACTTGTTAATTTTTGTTAAGTATTTTAGGATTATTTAGGTTGCATGAGTTTGTTTTGTTTTGAGTCTTAGTTATTCCTATTCTTATGTTATTAGTTCTTTTCTCTTACACATGATTCTTTCATTTGGGTTAATAGACTTACATTGAGGACAATGTAAGAATTAAGTGTGGGGGGAACGATTTAGGATTTCTTTTATTTTTGTCTACTATTTTTTTTATGAGTCTTTATTATTATTATTATTTTTTTAATGTGATCTAGTTCCTTTTTAATACAATGATGAGATATGAATTGCATAAGTCTAAAACAGATTTATTAGTGAGAATATTTTCATGAGAATTGAGCTTGATGTCAACCTTTTTATGAGCCAATGTTAATATGATATGTTGATTGAGAAAGAAGCATGTTTAGACTTAATCTGACTTGTATAATTATCCTTGTGAGTTTTTGAGCCTATAATGATTGATGCATTATACAAATTAATCTAATTTCTTTCTTGAGAGCTCTTATGATTACATGATTCTCTAGAACTTGCTTTAAACCGTTTGAGACTATATTGATACATGTGACAACATGAATATGATAGAGGCATTAGGATTATAACCAGAGCCAAACAGCCATCCATTATTAATGTTCTAAGAGAACATCCCCACTAGTGAGCCAATTTGAGCCTACAATAAATATGCTATTTTATTGGTAACCAGAACTTACACCTAGCCTAAATATACTTATATCCTTACCCTTGTTCTAAAGATGGATTATATATTTTGAGACATATTGCAAAAACAAGGGATACTTTTTGAAAATTTGGGTTAGAACGAAAGATAAGTGTGGGGGAGGAGAGAGGCAAAAGTCAAGAGAAAAAGAAAGGGATCATTGTCAAATACATTCCCATATTAAAAAAAAAAAAAAAATCTTCTCTTGAACTTCTAGTTAAAGTAAAGAAAAAGATGTTACAAAGTTGGTTAGAATGAAGCAAAGGCTCAACATGAATATTTAGCCTATGTTATTATGTGCTTTATAAGAGTTTTGAGAAGTTTTATTTGTATGATCTTATTATGTCTCTAAACTCTATGAACTCTTTGGAACCTTTGTGATATCTTTATCCTTTTGTTCTTTAACCACATTATAACCCTTTGGCCCCATTACAACCTTGAAAAAAGACCTCTTGATTTATGAAGTTGTATGATCTAAATAGTGGAGAATAGGTGGACAAGAAAGCATATGGTAGAACTGTTTTCATGAGATTGATTGAGTGTAAACACTTTACCACTACTTTAAAGAGTGAAAATCATGAGAGTATAGTGAGAAGTTGAGATTAAGTTGAATATGCACTATTTTGATTGAAATATGTTATGTTAATATTGGCTTAACTCATTTATTTACATTCAAGCATGAATTTTTGTGAAATTCTTTGAGCTATTGATTAGTTTATAAGACTTGTTCAAAGATTGTCTCTAATTTATATTGAAAGGATTAGGAGTAAATATTTTTAGTGTATGTAGTTTACTTATATTTTAGTTTTTCAATGTTTGTGGGTGTCGTTCTAGCAAACCCTCACGAGACTAAACTCGTCCACTAGGGACACCTAGGGGTTTAAAGGCTTGTGTCACATGCTAAGTGCCACCGTGATTTCCAACGAAAATGGATTAGATTAGATTTTCTTATTTTATTTTTATTGAGTCGTTGCTAGGGACTAGCAACAATCTAAGTGTGGGGGTGTGATAACTCGTATAATTATATAGTTCTTAGTTATGTTTTATTATTGTTTTGTGTCAAATACGAGTTATTATTGCTTAGTCTAATTGTGTTTATGATATTTTATATTTTTATGTAATTTGGTGTTTTTCACGAGTTTCTTTGAGTGATTTCAGATTACTAGGTTAAATCAAGAATTAAGGGCAAATCCAATTCAGTTCCAGTTCCGACACCTTTTGCCATATCAGCTATATCTGGAGTTTCACTGAAGCATTAAGGCTGATATTTTTACAGTGCATAGTTAAGAGGCATATCTATCTTTTTCATGTTTTACACTTCTTGAAACGGAGTCGTTTTCCCTAGCGAAATCGACCATCAAGTTGGCTGATGTGCAATGACGTCTGTGCTGACCTGTTTTGGTATTTTGACCATATCTTCCGATCCACATGAGCAAATGATCTGATTCTAACGGCTATGGATCCGTAACTGATAGGAGTATATTTTTCTAGAAGACCATTTGATCAGATCGAGCTTCCAACATTGACAAAATCGACCATCAAGCTGGCTGATCAGAATTGTCATACAATATGACGAAAATTGTTAGAAAAATGCACCCACCTATTATACATACCTTTGAAATTTATAAAGCTTGTCTCTTGTCATTTAGCTCTCCAAAATGTGTATAAATAGAGGGCCTTGGATGAGCATTAAAGATAGATTGGTAGGATATTAGCCATTGTAATAAAATTCTCTAAGTTTTCTTTTTCTTTCCTTTCTCTAGTTTTCTTTTTCTTTATTTACTTATGCTTCTTACATTTTTTTTCATTTTATTCATATCTAGTATGTGTTGCTAATCATATTGTTGAGGTGATGAGGTGAAGCTCTTGGTAAATGCTAAGGTTAGTCTCTTAAACATGAGCTAAAATGAATCATCATTTATAAACACTAGTATAGATAATATTTTCTTTTGGTTTAAAATCATACTTGCAAAATAGGGATCTTGATTCATTATTGACAATGAAAATGGCACAATAAATGCTTAGTTTCATAACCTTGATTTGTTGTAGACATATACCTTGGCATAAGGAATGCTTGGACTCTTTTTGTGAGTTTTGAGGACACCAAATGAACATAATATCATATGCTATGGACGTTGGACAATTTGGACTGAATTGCTAAACCTTCCGATTGTAATCTCCCTTATGTGTGAATTTCAATTGTGTAATAAAACAAGATTAATCTTAGCATAACACCAAGAGTGGATTCTCTAACCTCAACATCTTTTCTTATTGTTTTTATATCTTATTTAATTTCTTTTATTTTATTTTGTTTATTTTGTTCTCTAATATATTGTTTATCTTGTTTTGTTGTTGATTCCCTAATATCTTGTTTACTTTCTTTTTCTTATATATTTATAAACTTATACTTACTAATACGCTTCCCTGTGGTAAAATGAATCATCATTTATAAACACTAGTATAGATAATATTTTCTTTTGGTTTAAAATCATACTTGCAAAGTAGGGATCTTGATTCATTATTGACAATGAAAATGGCACAATAAATGCTTGGTTTCATAACCTTGATTTGTTGTAGACATATACCTTGGCATAAGGAATGCTTGGACTCTTTTTGTGAGTTTTGAGGACACCAAATGAACATAATATCATATGCTATGGACGTTGGACAATTTGGACTGAATTGCTAAACCTTCCGATTGTAATCTCCCTTATGTGTGAATTTCAATTGTGTAATAAAACAAGATTAATCTTAGCATAACACCAAGAGTGGATTCTCTAACCTCAACATCTTTTCTTATTGTTTTTATATCTTGTTTAATTTCTTTTATTTTATTTTGTTTATTTTGTTCTCTAATATATTGTTTATCTTGTTTTGTTGTTGATTCCCTAATATCTTGTTTACTTTCTTTTTCTTATATATTTATAAACTTATACTTACTAATACGCTTCCCTGTGGTTCGACCTCGGACACCCGAGAATTTATTACTTGAACATAACCTGCACTTGGGTTTACAACTCTTAATTGAGTCTCCATCAAGTTTTTGGCTGATCAGAACTTTTCTCTACCCAAATCTAGATTTGCCGAGATCTGAACTTGCCGTGCCCAGTGTCGCCGAGATCTGAACTTGCCGTGCCCAGTGTCGTCGTGCCTTCCCTCTTTGCCGTGCCTTCCCTCTTTGCCGAGATCTGAAACTTGCCTTAGCTTTTGGTCTTCGTTATGAACTTCTTTAGCAGATCCAGACAGCAGCCAGGCATGCAGGGGGAAAGTAAACCTTGAAACTTTGTTCAATGATTTCGCGGAATTAAAGGTACTATTTTGAGGGTCTTGAGATCTGTGATCTTCTTTGGAAGTATACAGAGTTTCAGACAGAGGGGGGAAAAAGGGTGTTTTTCACAGCTTCTCTTTCGTTCTCCTGGTTGGGTTTTGGTGTCTTTCACAGCTTCTCTTTCCGATCAATAGTGCTTTCAATAATCTGGGTGATTTTTTTTGGGGAAAAGGAACATGGTTTAGTTTAAGCTGCCTCCAAGCAAATTGCAGCATCAGAAACTAGATCATTGTCACATTGGGATTTCAGTGGTGGATGAATAATATTAATAGTAACTGGAAAGTTTGAACCAGATGATTTTGCACTAGTATTGGAATTATGTTGATTTTCAGGGCGAGGAAGCAGATTATGGGTGATCAACCGATGGACACCGCACTAGTATTGGAATTATGTTAATAATTATAATGATTTTCAGAACTAAACTTTGCAGAAGCCACCGCCACCGCCACTACGAGACTGAGCTTCGTTGACGGTGATATTTCTTCCGTCAAGATTCTGACCGTTCATTCCTTCGATAGCGTCCCTCATAGCTTTTTCGTAACGGTAAGTAACGAACCCGAAGCCTCTGGATCTTCCAGTCTCACGATCGTTGATGATCGGTGAGAGATATAAAAGAGAGAACAGTAACAAGAGAGTATCAAGTAACAAGTAGTAACACAAAATATGTTATTGAAGTCTTCGGGGCAGAGTTTCATGGGGAGTTTATGGAGAGATAGCTTACACAATGTCTTTGTTGGGAACTTGAGTCCCAGGGTCTCTAGACAAGCACTATGGGAGTTGTTTGGGCTGTTCGGGAAAGTGGTGGATGTTTTCATATCCAGGAAACAACCTAAGAGACCTTATACATTTGCCTTTGTCAGATACAAGCTACAACATGAGATGGAGGAGGCCATCAAAGAAGGAAACAATAGGATGATCGATGGTCGAATGATAAGAGTGAATAAAGCCTCTCATGGCTGGTCAGATAGTAGAAGATACCATTCGGATAACCCATCTGTCAGAAGCGTGGAAGGCGGAGGGCCTCAGGTATTGGTCCATGATCATTCTGGCATTAACAGAAGTAGATCTCAATCGGAACTCCCATCTGTCCGAGTCGGGGAAGGCGTTGGGTCTAAGGGTAAGGTTTCCGATCATTCTGGTGTCAATAGATCGTACAAAGAAGTTCTTGTGGGCTTGCCTCACAAGGAGACTGTTTACATCGAAGTGGAAGACCTTTTGCCGCCTGGGTTTCCCAACCCGACTCCTCATATGAATCGGGTCAATTTGTCTGAGAGGGAGTGCAGTTTCAATTTGTAAATTCCTAAGGCTGAAATGGAGTGGTTATCAAGGAGTTCTAAAGGAAGATTGATGAAGGAAGCTTATATCGAATCGGTTCAAGAGGCCATGGTTTTAAAAGGTATTCACTGTCAGGTATGTCCGATGGGGGGTGTCTCGGTTCTTGTTATTTTCGAAAGTGTAGAACATATGGATCTTGTCCTCAACGATAGAAGTGAATGTTTGCCCCCCTGGTATGAGACCATTGAACCGTGGAATGATGCTGTCCTCAACAAAGAGATTGCTGTCTGGGTTAACTTGTTTGATGTGCCGTTACAGGTTTGGCATGAAGGGTTTTTCAGTTCTTTGGGTAACAGATGGGGTTCTTTTATCAGACTTGATGAAAACACAGCAAATAGGAGGAGATTCGACGTTGCGTGCATGTTAATATTGGTTGATAGCAAGCTGAGTATCCCGTCCTCTGTGTTAGTCACGGTGAGGGATAAATCTTTTAAAATCTCAGTTTCAGTTCTTGAGGTCCCAGCGGGTGTTGCTAACATGAGAGCTCGAGTTGGCTCATTTTCTGTTCCATTGCCGCATGAATCACCAGGCTCCTCTCCTAACAAGGTAGTTCTCGAAGAGATCAGGGGTAAAGTTCCGGTGTCAGAGGGCAATCTCAGATGCATGGCGATTCAGTGCACGGCTCCCTCCGTACGGCGCAAAAACATTGATGAGGTAAGCAAAGCTTTTTCGATTCCTGTGTAATCTGGCAGTTTGGTGGGCAGGTTGGTGCATGCTGCCTGCCCTGTGTCCCCAATTAATGAAGGTATCAGCGAAGGCTCAGTATGTGGTTCGCGTGTCGCCGACTCTCTCCGTGATTGGGAATGGGATGGTGGGGCTCTCGTGAATGGGGGCCATAATGGGGCTGCTGGGTCATCTGTTGAAGTGGGAGTGGGCCTTCAACTTGTGGAGTCTAATGGGTTGGATTTATTGGGCACTGTCAATAGCCCCTCTCCTACTCTGTTGGTCCGAGAGTTAAGCCCTTCCATCGTGTGCCCTATGGATTCTGCTCCTATGAAGCGACCGAGATCGAGCAGGAAACTTAGGAAGAAGGAGGGTTCAAAAAAATTGAAGAAGAACTATAAGAAGAAGAAGGTTCCAGTACCGAGGAAGTCCACCATTTCTGCAGTGAGGAAGATGAGGCAAATTAGGAAACAGTTGAGAGTGATCTACGATAATGTTAGTTGCGAGGACCTAAACCACCTTGAGCTATCTGTTTCGGATAGTGATATCAGATCAAGGAATAAGAATATCTTGAAGGAGGCTGAGGCGACACGGCTAGTCAGTACTAAGCTGGGGATCGAATTCCATGGGGTGAAGCAGGATATCATCGATGGTTTTGCTCAACTGGAAAAGGAAGATCGTGAGGCAAATGAGTAACAGTCCATTGCGTTTTTGTTTCGTTATCAGGTGTGTTTCTTTTCTTAATGAAGATTATTTCATAGAATGTTAGGGGACTGGGAGGTAGTATTAAGGTTATGGCCTTGAGGAATTTGGTTTCGAATTGGAGGCCAGAGATGGTTTTTATTCAGGAATCAAAGCTTCAGTCTATTGATTCAAAGTTTATTAGAAAGGTCTGGGGATGCTCCCCTGTTGAGATGGAATTCTCGGCGTCGGTGGGTTCTGCTGGGGGTCTCATTATCTTCTGGCGGAAGGACTTTTTCTTAGTTGAGTCGAAAATTATTTCACCTCGTTTCATTCTTCTGATTGGCTCGTTAAAGGCGAACAATATAAGATGTGGGTTCGTGAATATCTATGCTCCAAATGAGGAAGGTGAAAGAGCTGCCTTTTGGGATGAGCTTGTGGGTGTGTTACAGGGTTATGACTGTCTTTGGTGTCTAGGGGGTGATTTCAATGTGGTTAGAAGCCCTGATGAGAAAATCGGATCAGTGTTCAGCACTACTCCTATGTTGTTGTTTTCAAACTTTATTAATCAAGCTGAACTCATGGATCTGCCGATGTCAGGAGAAAATACACTTGGACCAGTAATAGGGTCGTTCCATCCTTCAGCAGATTGGATAGGTTCCTTTTATCGCCTGGTCTGGTTGCGTTATGGCCTTCAATCAAACAAAAGGCTCTTCCCCGTTCTCTTTCCGATCATAATCCAGTGTTGATTGTTGAAGAGAGCGTCAATTGGGGGCCCAAACCTTTTCGGTTCTTCAACAACTGGTTGGAAGATAGGAGCTTTCATTCTGTTATCCAGACTGCTTGGAATTCTAAAGGATGTTCTCGGCCTTCGGGGTGGGGTTTATGGTTCAAGTTGAAAAATCTCAAACCAGCCATTAAAGACTGGTCTGTTAGGCACCATAAGGCCGATTTCTACAACATTGTGGAAGTTGAAAAGGAGATTGCTGGCCTCGAACAGAGTGTACAACAAGGGCAGGTGGGGAACCAGCTGCGAGAAGAGTTATGGAATAAGAAGACTGATTTATGGTCACTGTATCGTATTGATGCACCCAAAAGAGTGTATCTTATTTAACCTTGCACTAAAAAGATAAATTGTAAGTATAGTAGTTAGCAAGGGTCGAGTCCTCAGGGATTGGGTTTTAGTTTATAAATTAATAGTTTAAAACTTAAATTCAAGAACAATAAAAGAAAAGGGGTTTTTGAAGCCAGATTTAAACTAAAGTAAATAATAAGAATAAGATGAAAGGCGGTAAAACCAGCCAATAAAAATATATATACTAAATTAGGCGGTATAACCAGCCAATAATATATATACTAAATTAGGCGGTATAACCAGCCAATAAAAATAAAACAAAGTTAATATACAAATTAGGCGGTATAACCAGCCAATAAAAATAAATATACTTTTAAAAATAAGCAAACTAGAAAAGTAAGAAAACAAGTAAGTAAGAAGAATCAAATATGAAAAATATGGTTAAGGTTTCATTCTCCACCACTAGACATCATTAAGAATCAATTTCAAATCTATCAATATCAACCAACTATCAAAGTTAACAACCGTAGATAACAACAAGCTCTGTTACCCCAATCTTTCCTTAGTTTGTCGTTAAATAGAACAAGCTCTCTATTTAATCTCTAACCATTAAACAACTTAGAATAAGCTCTCTAAATTCAATTTAATGGCAGCTTTATGATGAGAAAGATAGGTTGATCTAAGCAACAAACACATAAGCTCGGATTGTTCAACTTAGGTTATGTTCCACTTTGCAATTATTGAAAACTTGACCATAATCATTAATCACAAATTGCCACTTATGAATAGGAAATCAAGACAATTACACGGATCAAGACTCCTAAACTAGCAATAGATAATTATCAAGATCTATCTAGTTGTACACCTAAATAAATCAAGACAACATCATGAACAATTCTTGTAGAAGAACATAAGCAACTTTGATAGAAAATTAATGATAGATAGAATCTGAAAATCAATCACAAAACATGTCTAGGGCTTTGAAATCAACCTTAACCAAATAGAAGTTTAGCCTAGCATAGGCATTATAAACATAAAATTAAATAGAATCTAAGAAGAAGATAAAAGAAAGAAAGAAGAAGAAGAAGAATATTAATTATCCAACCTCTTGCTCTTTCTAAAGAAAAAGAAAACTAGAGAAAAGAAAGAAGAAGAAAACTTAGAGAATTTTGTTAAAATGGCTAATATCCTACCAATCTCCAATATGATCCCTTACAATCACCCAAGGCCCTCTATTTATACACATTTTGGAGGGCTAAATGACAAGAGACAAGCTTTACAAATTTCAAAGGTAGGTATAATAGGTGGGTGCATTTTCTAACAATTTTCGTCATACATGACGATTTTGATCAGCCAACTTGATGGTCGATTTTGTCAATTTTGCAGGCCTTATCTGATCACATGGTCTTCTAGACAAATGTTACCCTATCAGTTACTGATCCATAGCCGTTGGAATCAGCTCATTTGCTGATGTGGATAAGAAGATATGGGCATAATACGAAAACATGTCAGCACAGACGTCATTGCACATCAGCCAACTTGATGGTCGATTTCGCTAGGGAAAACGACTCCGTTTCAAGAAGTGTAAAACATCAAAAAGATAGATATGCCTCTTAGCTTTGCATGGCCACAAATTTCAGCCTTATTGCTTCAGTGAAACTCGAGATATAGCTGATATGGCAAAAGGTGTCGGAACTGGAACTGAACTGGATTTGCCCTTAATTCTAGTAATCTGAAATCACTCAAAGAAACTTGTGAAAAACACCAAAATACATAAAAATATAAAAGATCATAAACACAATTAGACTAAACAATAATAACTCGTATTTGACACAAAACAATAATAAAACATAACTAAAAACTATATAATTATACGAGTTATCACACCCCCACACTTAGATTGTTGCTAGTCCCTAGCAACGACTCAATAAAAATAAAATAAGAAAATCTAATCTAATCCATTTTCGTAGGAAATCACGGTGGCACTTAGCATGTGACACAAGCCTTTAAACCCCTAGGTGTCCCTAGTGGACGAGTTTAGTCTCGTGAGGGTTTACTAGAACGATACCCACAAACATTGAAAAACTAAAATATAAATAAACTACATATACTAAAAATATTTATTCCTAATCCTTTCAATACAAATTAGAGACAATCTTTGAACAAGTCTTATAAACTAATCAATAGCTTAAATAATTTCACAAAAAATCATGCTTGAATGTAAATTGTTTGAGTTAAGCCAATATTAACATAACATATCTCAATCAAAATAGTGCAAGTTCAAATTTAATCTCAACTTCTCACATGGGATACCCTCATGATTTTCACTCTTTAAAGTAGTGGTGAAGTGTTTACACTCAATCAATCTCATGAAAACAGTTCTACCATATTCTTGCTTGTCCACCTATTCTCCACTATTTAGATCATACAACTTCATGAATCAAGAGGTCTTTAATCAAGGTTGTAATGGGGCCAAGGGGTTTGTAATGTGGTTGAAGAACAAAAGGATAACGATATCACAAAGGTTCCAAAGAGTTCATAAAGTTTAGAGACATAATAAGATCATACAAAGAAACTTATCAAAACTCTTTACAAGTACATAGTCACCTAGGCCGGATATTCATGTTGGGCCTTTTCTTCATTCTAAACGACTTTGTAACATCTTTTTCTTTTTCCACAAATTCAAGAGATGATTCATATTTTTTTTTTTTACATAGGAATGTATTTCCAGTATTCCATTTCTTTTTCTCTTGACTTTTCTTTTCTTTTCCCCCCACACTTATTTCTTGTTTCTAACCAAAAAAATATCCCTTGTCTTTGCAACTTGTCTCAAATCATGCTAATTCATCTTTGGAACAAAGGTAAAGATATAAGTATATTTAGGTTAGGGACAAGTTATGGTTACCAAAGAGATAGCTTATTCAATGTAGGCTCAAATTGGTTCACTAAGGGGTGTTCTCTTGGAACATCAATAAGGGATGGTTGTTTGGCCCTGGCTAAAAATCCTAATGCCTCTATCATATTCATGTTGTCACATGCATCAATATAGTCTCAAACGGTTTAAAGCAAGTTCTAGAGAATCATGTAATCATAAGAGCACTCAAGAAAGAATTTAGATTGATTTGTATAATGCATCAATCATTTTAGGCTCAAAAACTCACAAGAATGATTATACAAGTCAGATTAAGTCTAAACATGCTTCTTTCTCAATCAACATATCATATTAACATTGGCTCATAAAAAGGTTGACATCAAGCTCAATTCTCATGAAAATCTTCTCACTAATAAATCTGTTTTAGACTTATGCAATTCATATCTCATCATTGTATTAAAAAGGAACTAAAACACACTAAAAATAATAATAATAATAAAGACTCATAAAAAAAAAAAAGTAGACAAAAATAAAAGAAATCCTAAATCATTCCCCCCACACTTAATTCTTACATTGTCCTCAATGTAAGTCTATTAACACAAATGAAAGAATCATGTGTAAGAGAAAAGAACTAATAACATAAGAATAGGAACAACTAAGACTCAAAACAAAACAAACTCATGCAACCTAAATAATCCTAAAATACTAAACAAAAATTAACAAGTAAACATAAAAAGATTAAAATCAAACTGACAAGGTATGTCTCAAGTCTCCCTTACTCAGACCTTGTTCAGAATGAATACTTCTAAATTGCTTAAAACACAATTTTTTTTTTTTTTTTTTTTTTTTTTTTGAAAAGAAGAAATCAAACTGACAAGGTATGTCTCAAGTCTCCCTTACTCAGACCTTGTTCAGAATGAATACTTCTTAAATTTTTTTTTTTTTTTTTTTTTTTTTTAAATTAGCAAAATATGTCCCTTACCCCCTACTAAAATATGACATTGTCCCCAATGTCAAATTTTAAAGGTAGAATTTAGGAGATATTACCTGCAGAGGTTGCTAACCACTTATTATAACTGAGACACAACAAGCAAAATGTTAGATAATGTCACAAAGACAAAGTGCAATCCACTCCTTGCTCGTCCATATCTCTTTTTCTTTTTCCGAGCGTTTGCGAAACAACCGTAGCAGATAAACACTCATAAGCTTGGAGCTTTTTAAGTAAATCTTCAATGGTTGTAGCAGAAATTATGGTTCTCCTTGCCTCTGAAAACATGAATCCATTATCCACAGCATTATCTAAATATAAAAGCAAATTACTAAAATAACCATTAATATTAAGCAAACCAATGGGTTTCTTATTTGTGACCAAAGATGACCAAGAAGCCACGCAAGCTATTTCTTCCAATGTACCCAGACCTCCTGGTAAAGCAATGAATGCATCGGCAGAATGGTACATGATTGTTATCCGTTCAGGGACACTCCAGACTTGTATTTCCTTACCCACGGTAGGTCCACAAAAACTTGTGAATAGTTTTGGCACGATTCCTAGAACTGGACTTCCTCTGGCGTGTGCTGCTGTAGCGACTGCTCCCATTAAACCCGTACTACCGCCTCCATAAATCAAGTGGATCTTTTGTTGGGCAAGTATTACTCCAACTCTTATGGCTTCATCAGCGAATATGTTATTTTTCCCTGGATAAGCACCTCCAAAGACACAAATTTTTTTAATGCGCTGGGATGAAGTACTTTCCATTTTTTTTTTTCGAGTGCCTGAAAGAGAATGAGTACATGGTGTAATATATAGAGGACTGAGTAGTGAATCAGACAAGAGTAATAATGTCGCCGAAAGTGTATCTGACCTGTCAGAAGAAAATGTTAACCTAACAAAAGATTTTTGCGTGATTTCAGGAAGAAAATCAAAAAGAGAAGAAAAAATCAACCGTAAAAGACAAAAAAAAAAAAACGAGAATAATTACACAAATCGAACAACACGTAAATTAAAACAAAATAAAGTTATTGCAAATCAAACCAAAAGCTGAGAAGTCATTTATTGTAGTTGTGATTGTGGCTCACATCTTCCTCTGGTTTTACGTCCAGAAACGGCTTAAACGCCTTCTATGAGTCGAGGATATGCTTCCCATCCAGTTTTCTTACAAGCTGGCAAACAGGGTCTTTTAACATCAGATTCCCAAGATGTTGCCATTCCCTTTGGAATTGCGGCCATAAATCAAGAATTTCTCTTTGTACGTCTCCACTAGGATGCGTCTCAAGAGAAAGTTGGATATTACCCAAATTCTCCTTACTCAGTCCATCCTTAATGAATTCAATTTTATCATCTCGATTAGAGGACGGAATCCCAATAGAACGACATTTACCGTTACACGTCCATCGTGCACATTTGTGGCAATTTGAACTCATGCGCTTTGCTCGTCGCTTCTTTGCAAAAGTGCTTCTACCTGTACCTGGTAAATGCAAAACAGGAAGATATTCATCTTCACGTACCTTGGCTTCAATTATCCAACGTATGTCGTCAGGAATCCCTTTGTGCATAAGCATTCTTAATCTTTCAAGTCGAACTTGGTAAAGCTTCAGTAAAATATTTCGAGGAAAAGGAGGAAATCGTTTCTGCAATCTTGTGAGAATATCATCCATCCTGAAAAAAAAAGAATGAAAAAAAAAAAATTGAAAGAGAAATTGGAAGAGAAATTTATATACAATATCAGTTTTGTGGGTAGCTGATGGAACCGATTTAAATAATCACGGAGTACCGTTATCCGCCATTTAACCGGGGTTAAAAAAAAATTATATTTACATCTAGTTATTTTCAAAACAAGGATCAAAAAGAAAAACAACATAAAAAGACTCAAAAACAAAACACTCTAAATAAAATCCTAAATTCTTCCCCCCACACATAATTTTTACATTGTCCTCAATGTAATGCTATTATCCCCCAATGCAAGAATTATATGTAAGAGAAAAGAACTATTAAACAAAAGAAAAGAAAAACAATAAAAGATAGAATGATGGAGAGTAAGGAATATGCAAATCTGATATAATAGATGCTCTCCATCCTTTTGGGTTGCCTCTCCAAGAAGCGCTTGGTTTATTGTCCTCAGCTTGACTTAGACCCATGCCATTATTATTCAACATACTTTGGCTCAAAAAGTGGAAACTCTTCCACATCTTGTATTGGAAAGTTCTCATAGTAAGGCTTCAATCTATGACCATTCACTTTGAATGCCTTATCTGTTTTCGGGCTTTGGATTTCAACTGCACCATGAGTAAATACATTAGTAATAACAAAAGGTCCAACCCAACGAGAACGTAACTTACCTGGATATAACTTAAGGCGTGAATGGAAGAGAAGAACTTTTTGTCCAACAACAAATTCTTTTCTTGATATCATCTTGTCATGGAATGCCTTAGTTTTTTCCTTGTAAATCCTAGAATTCTGATAGGCATCATTCCTTATCTCCTCTAATTCTTGTAGGTCAAGTTTTCTTTTCTTTCCTATCTCATCCATCTCCATGTTGCATTGTTTGATAGCCCAATATGATTTATGTTCCAATTCAACCGGAAGATGACAAGGCTTACCATAAACAAGTCGATAAGGAGACATACCAATGGGTGTCTTATATGCTGTCCTATAAGCCCAAAGTGCATCATCAAGTCGTGAACTCCAATCCTTCCTATTTGGATTAACTGTCTTTTCAAGGATGGACTTAACTTCTCGGTTTGACACTTCAGCTTGCCCACTAGTTTGAGGATGATATGAGGTGGAGACCTTGTGTGTGATGTTATACTTCCTCAAAAGTGCTTCCATAGTCCTATTGCAAAAGTGAGTACCTCTATCGCTGATTATAGCCTTTGGCGTTCCAAACCTAGCAAAGATGTTAGTCTTGACAAAATCTGAAACAACTTTAGAGTCATTAGTCCTAGTGGATTTTGCTTCCACCCACTTTGAAACATAATCAACGGCAAGTAAAATATAAAGATTACCAAAAGAAGGAGGAAAAGGTCCCATGAAATCCATGCCCCATACATCAAAAATTTCAACAATAAGTATTGGAGTTTGAGGCATTTGATTTCTAGCACCTAAGTTACCAGTTCTTTGGCAACGATCACATGACTTGCAAAAGAGGTATGCATCTTTGAATATGGTAGGCCAATAAAATCCAGAATCAAGAACTTTCATGGCTGTTCTTTTGGATCCAAAGTGTCCTCCACATGCATAAGAGTGACAAAAGGTGAGAATAGATTGAAATTCAGTTTCGAGTACACACCTTCTTATAATCTGATCGGAGCAATGCTTCCAAAGGTAAGGATCATCCCATATGTAGTATTTGGCATCACTCTTGATCTTATTTCTTTGAGCTTGTGTCAACTCTTGTGGCAACTTCTTGGTAACTAAGTAATTAACAATATCAGCATACCAAGGAGTTGTTGTTCTTATAAAAAGAAGTTGCTCATCCGGAAAGTTCTCATTCAAGGGTAGTGCATCGTCTTCATGAACTAAACGGCTAAGATGGTCCGCAACCAAGTTGTCACTACCTCTCTTATCTTTTATCTCCAAATCAAACTCTTGTAAGAGAAGTATCCATCTGATCAACCTTGGTTTGGCCTCCTTCTTAGTGAGTAAGTACCTAAGGGCTGCATGGTCAGAAAATACAATTACTTTAGTACCAATTAAATAAGATCGAAATTTTTCTAAAGCAAATACAACAGCCAAAAGTTCTTTTTCAGTAGTGGAATAGTTCAATTGAGCATCATTAAGAGTTCGTGAGGCATAATAAATGGCATGTGAAGCTTTGCCAACCCGTTGGCCCAAAACAGCTCCAATGGCATAGTCACTAGCATCACACATGATTTCAAAAGGTATATTCCAATCTGGTGGTTGCATGATAGGAGCTGATGTCAAGAGTCCCTTCAATGTTTCAAACGCCTCTTTGCATTTATCATCAAAGTGGAAAACCACATCTTTTTGTAGTAGCTTGCAAAGAGGTAATGTGATCTTTGAGAAGTCTTTGATAAATCTCCTATAGAAACCTGCATGTCCAAGAAAAGAACGAACCTCTCTCACATTTGTGGGAGGTGGTAAAGAATGCATAATATCTATTTTAGATTTATCAACCTCCATCCCTCTAGAAGAAATAACATGACCCAAAACTATTCCTTGTTCTACCATAAAGTGACATTTTTCCCAATTCAAAACAAGGTTAGTTTCCATGCATCTTTCAAGTACAAGTGTAAGGTTCTCTAGACATCTATCAAAAGAATCACCATAGACACTAAAATCATCCATAAACACTTCTATGATGTTCTCTACATAATCTGAAAATATGCTAACCATACACCTTTGGAATGTAGTTGGTGCATTACAAAGACCAAATGGCATACGCCGGTATGCAAAAGTACCAAATGGACATGTGAATGTTGTTTTCTCTTGGTCCTCCGGAGCAATGGCTATCTGATTATAACCTGAAAAACCATCAAGAAAACAATAATGAGAATGACCAGCTAACCTTTCAAGCATTTGATCAATAAAAGGTAAAGGAAAGTGGTCTTTGCGAGTTGTGGAATTAAGTTTACGATAATCAATACAAACTCGCCATCCTGTTTGAATCCTAGTAGGAACAAGTTCATTCTCATTATTTGTTACCACCGTTACACCTGATTTCTTTGGAACCACTTGGACTGGGCTCACCCATTTGCTATCCGAGATAGGATAGATCACTCCAACATCTAGGAGCTTCAGTATCTCCTTTTTCACAACCTCCATCATAGGAGGGTTCAATCTCCTTTGTGCTTCTCTTGTTGGTTTAGACCCTTCCTCTAACAAAATCCTGTGCATGCACATGGATGGGCTTATTCCCTTGATATCGGCAATTGTCCAACCAATTGCTGTTTTATGCTCTCTAAGCACCCGGATAAGTCGCTCTTCTTGCAAAGGGGTGAGCTCTTTAGCAATGATGACAGGTAGTGTGTCCTTTTCCCCTAAGAACAAATATTTCAAGTGGTTCGGTAGTGGTTTCAACTCTAAAGTTGGTGCCTGCAAAATGGAAGGTAGAAGTTTCTCATTAGATAAAGGCAAATCAATAAATGAAACATCAAACCTTGCATCTTTAGGTTGCAGCGAGTGTAAAGATTCTAGTGCCCCTTCCACCTGGTCACTCAAGGCTAGTTTAGCATTCCCCATTCCGAGATGGTTGCTAAGGACTATTTCTACACTATCTTCACCATCTAGCTCATAAGCTTGCTGCACTAGTGAGTCAATTATATCAATATTAAAAACAGAATGCACATCACTAGGATATCTCATGGCCTCAAAAATGTTAAAGCGAATTATTTCACCATCAAATTCCATAGTTAAAGTGCCATCATGTACATCTATTTTAGTTCTTGCTGTTTTCAAGAATGGTCTCCCTAATAGAATAGGTGTGGGATTAGAAGACATCTCATCTTCCATCTCAATAACATAAAAGTCAGCGGGAAAAACCAATTCATTAACCTGTACAAGAACGTCTTCTACAACTCCTCTTGGATAAGTGTTAGAACGGTCAGCAAGTTGTATTATAACACCGGTTTCCTCTAATGGTCCTAGATTCAATGAAGCATAAATTGAATATGGCATGACATTAATAGATGCCCCTAGATCTAGCATAGCACGCTCAAACCTGGTGTTGCCTATCTTACAAGGAATGGTAAACATACCTGGATCCTTGCATTTAGGTGGGAGTTTCTTTTGAAGAACAGCTGACACATTCTCCCCCACACTTACCTTTTCATTCCATTTCAACTTCCGTTTAGATGTGCACAACTCTTTTAGGAACTTGGCATATCTTGGCACTTGCTTGATAGCATCTAGTAAATGAATGTTCACCTCTACTTTCCGGAAGGTTTCCAAAATTTCCTTCTCTTGTTCCTCCTTCTTGGACTTTGCTAACCTGTTAGGAAAAGGTGGAGGAGTTATATAGGAAGGAAATGATGGTTTAGGAATTACTTTTTTTAGTGGCTCGTTGGGATGTGAAGAGGATGCCATGGTATTGTTCTCCCCTTGAGCACTATCATTTTGTGGTGTCTCTAGCTGTTTCCCACTTCTTAAATTTATAGCATTGGCATTCTCTCTTGGATTCACTATGGTTTGGGAAGGTAATTTCCCAGAATCCCTTGCTTGCATTTGACTCATGGTTGTTGCCAATTGCCCTATTTGAGTCTCCAAATTTCGAATACTTGTCTTTGTTTCCTGTTGAAATTGAATTGTATTAGTAGAAAGAGCTTTAACAAGATCTTCAAGAGAAGTACCTGAATTTTGGGTGGGTGGTAGTTGTTGTCGGGTTTGGTATGGTTGTTGCACTCTTTGCTGAAAACCCGGTGGCCTGTGGTCAAATGGTGGAGGAATAGTTTGTGATTGGTTCCCTCCATAATTGAAGTTTGGATGATCCCTCCATCCTGGATTGTATGTGTTTGAGTAGGGATCATATTTCCTTGATTGGTTCTGAAATCCACCCATGGCATTCACATGTTCATTGGTATCCTCTTGAAGTGTTGGACACATATCAGTTTGGTGCCCTATGTTTGAACATATGCCACAAGCCTTTATTTGTTGTATTTTACCTACAGCCAATTGTTGAACAAGAGAAGTCAGTTTATCAAATTTTTGTTCAAGGGATGATATACTTACCTCATTAACTCTCTTGGATTGTGGTGGTGGATCTTGTCTCATTGAGAACTGTTGAGAATTGGCTGCCATGTTGGAGATTAATGTTCTAGCAGCCCTGGGAGTCTTATCAACTAGAGCTCCCCCACTAGCGGCATCTATCATACTTCTCTCCATGGGCATGAGACCTTCATAGAAGTATTGGATGAGAAGTTGTTCACTTATCTGATGGTGTGGACATGATGCACAAAGTTTCTTGAACCTCTCCCAATATTCATATAAGGACTCTCCGTTGTATTGCCGAATCCCACATATCTCTTTCCTAATGTTGGCAGCCTTAGATGCTGGGAAATACCTTTCCAAGAATGCTTTCTTCAAATCATTCCATGTAGTGATGGTCCCGGATGGTAGATAGTAGAGCCATTCCTTTGCTGAATCAGCTAGAGAGAATGGGAAGGCTCTCAACTTAACTTGCTCTTCCGTGACCCCTGTTGGTCTCATGCTTGAGCAAACTACATGGAATTCCTTGAGGTGCTTATTTGGATCCTCTCCTGCAAAACCATGAAAAGTTGGGAGAAGGTGAATCAAACCAGATTTTAATTCAAAAGCTACCTCAAGATTAGCATATTCAATGCATAATGGTTGTTGACCCAAGTCCGGAGCGGCTAGCTCCTTGAGAGTTCGGTTGTCAGCTGCTGCCATCTCTCCTTGCTTCTCTTGGATGTTTTGGATCAACTCCTCGATTTGGTGAGAAGTTATAAATTCCCGAATTTTTCTAAGTCGTAAGTCTTTTTCGGGAGCTTGGAACATTCACTAATAAAAAAAAATAAGAAAGTAAATAATTAGAACAGAAAATAAGAATAAACCAATAAACTAATAAACTAAAGAAAGCAATCCCCGGCAACGGCGCCAAAAATTTGATGCACCCAAAAGAGTGTATCTTATTTAACCTTGCACTAAAAAGATAAATTGTAAGTATAGTAGTTAGCAAGGGTCGAGTCCTCAGGGATTGGGTTTTAGTTTATAAATTAATAGTTTAAAACTTAAATTCAAGAACAATAAAAGAAAAGGGGTTTTTGAAGCCAGATTTAAACTAAAGTAAATAATAAGAATAAGATGAAAGGCGGTAAAACCAGCCAATAAAAATATATATACTAAATTAGGCGGTATAACCAGCCAATAATATATATACTAAATTAGGCGGTATAACCAGCCAATAAAAATAAAACAAAGTTAATATACAAATTAGGCGGTATAACCAGCCAATAAAAATAAATATACTTTTAAAAATAAGCAAACTAGAAAAGTAAGAAAACAAGTAAGTAAGAAGAATCAAATATGAAAAATATGGTTAAGGTTTCATTCTCCACCACTAGACATCATTAAGAATCAATTTCAAATCTATCAATATCAACCAACTATCAAAGTTAACAACCGTAGATAACAACAAGCTCTGTTACCCCAATCTTTCCTTAGTTTGTCGTTAAATAGAACAAGCTCTCTATTTAATCTCTAACCATTAAACAACTTAGAATAAGCTCTCTAAATTCAATTTAATGGCAGCTTTATGATGAGAAAGATAGGTTGATCTAAGCAACAAACACATAAGCTCGGATTGTTCAACTTAGGTTATGTTCCACTTTGCAATTATTGAAAACTTGACCATAATCATTAATCACAAATTGCCACTTATGAATAGGAAATCAAGACAATTACACGGATCAAGACTCCTAAACTAGCAATAGATAATTATCAAGATCTATCTAGTTGTACACCTAAATAAATCAAGACAACATCATGAACAATTCTTGTAGAAGAACATAAGCAACTTTGATAGAAAATTAATGATAGATAGAATCTGAAAATCAATCACAAAACATGTCTAGGGCTTTGAAATCAACCTTAACCAAATAGAAGTTTAGCCTAGCATAGGCATTATAAACATAAAATTAAATAGAATCTAAGAAGAAGATAAAAGAAAGAAAGAAGAAGAAGAAGAATATTAATTATCCAACCTCTTGCTCTTTCTAAAGAAAAAGAAAACTAGAGAAAAGAAAGAAGAAGAAAACTTAGAGAATTTTGTTAAAATGGCTAATATCCTACCAATCTCCAATATGATCCCTTACAATCACCCAAGGCCCTCTATTTATACACATTTTGGAGGGCTAAATGACAAGAGACAAGCTTTACAAATTTCAAAGGTAGGTATAATAGGTGGGTGCATTTTCTAACAATTTTCGTCATACATGACGATTTTGATCAGCCAACTTGATGGTCGATTTTGTCAATTTTGCAGGCCTTATCTGATCACATGGTCTTCTAGACAAATGTTACCCTATCAGTTACTGATCCATAGCCGTTGGAATCAGCTCATTTGCTGATGTGGATAAGAAGATATGGGCATAATACGAAAACATGTCAGCACAGACGTCATTGCACATCAGCCAACTTGATGGTCGATTTCGCTAGGGAAAACGACTCCGTTTCAAGAAGTGTAAAACATCAAAAAGATAGATATGCCTCTTAGCTTTGCATGGCCACAAATTTCAGCCTTATTGCTTCAGTGAAACTCGAGATATAGCTGATATGGCAAAAGGTGTCGGAACTGGAACTGAACTGGATTTGCCCTTAATTCTAGTAATCTGAAATCACTCAAAGAAACTTGTGAAAAACACCAAAATACATAAAAATATAAAAGATCATAAACACAATTAGACTAAACAATAATAACTCGTATTTGACACAAAACAATAATAAAACATAACTAAAAACTATATAATTATACGAGTTATCACGTATCGAAGAACAAACTTGGCTTCAGAAATCGAGATTAAAATGGGCACAAGAGGGTGATAGGAATACTAAATTTTTCCATATTGTCGCCACAGCTAGGAGTCGTAAGAACCATATTGGGAAATTGTTGATTGATGGGAAGGTGTTCGATGAACCTAGGGATCTCAAGAAGGCCATTGGGTCGTATTTCAAAAACCGTTTTAACTCTACAAAGGTAGTCAGGCTCAAAGATCTCAAGTGCAGCTTTAAGTCATTATCAGCGCAAAGTTCGTCCAATCTTGAGCGGCCTTTCTCGGAGGAAGAGGTTTGGGGTGTCATCCAAGGCTGCGATGGCAACAAAGCTCCGGGGCCGGATGGTTTTAATCTGAATTTCTTTAAGTCCTTCTGGGTCACGGTGAAGGGTGAGGTTATGTCGTTCATGAATAATTTTCATAGCACTGGTTGTATTGATAACTGTTTAAATGCGTCTTTTATTTCTCTTATACCTAAATGTGATTCTCCGTGCTCCATTAGTGATTACCGTCCTATCAGCTTGGTGGGCAGTGTTTATAAAATTCTAGCCAAAGTTCTTGCCAATCGCCTGAGGCAATCGGTGGGGGAAATTGTTGGGCAAAACCAGTTCGCGTTCATCCCGGGGCGTCAAATTCTGGACTGCTCCTTAATTGCCAATGAGGTTATTCATTCTATGAAGACTAATGGAGAGGGTGGTATGATATTTAAGGTAGATTTCGAAAAAGCCTATGATTGTGTGGATTGGTCCTTTCTTGATTTTGTTATGGGTAGAATGGGCTTTGGGGATAAGTGGAGGACTTGGATTCAGTCGTGTTTATCTTCAGCTTCATTATCAGTCCTAGTTAATGGGGTGCCAACGGAACAGTTCAGGATGAGTAGAGGGTTGAGACAAGGCTGTCCCCTCTCCCCCTTATTGTTTAATCTGGTTGCTGAAGTTTTAAGCTTACTTCTTAATAAGGCTACTTCCATCGGCCTTTTCAGGGGTATGGTTATTGATCAGGAGTCGGTGTCCATATCTCATCTTCAGTTTGCGGATGACACAATTATCTTCTGTGAGCCTTTGGTGGAGCAGGTTAGGAATGTTAAAAGAATTCTAAAGTGCTTTTAGTTGTTATCAGGCCTCAAAGTTAATTTGAAAAAGAGCAGTCTTTTTGGAGTTGGGGTGGAGCAAAGTGTTACTGATCGGTGGGCTTCGGATATCCGTTGTCTGAGCAGTCGTCTCCCCTCCCTTTATCTCAGTCTCCCCTTGGGGCACGGAGCGAACTCTATCTCACTGTGGAGTCCTATCATTGAGAAATTCAACAAGAGGCTTGCCGGCTGGAAAGGTAATTTACTCTCCATTGGGGGCAGATTGACTCTTATTAAATCGGTGTTGTCTTCTCTGCCCATTTATTATATGTCACTACTTCAAATCCCTCGTACTGTATCTGATGAGCTGGATAGAATGGTCAGAAGATTCCTTTGGGGTGGTTCTTCGTCGGTGAAGAAGATGCATATGGTTAATTGGAAGTCTGTCTGTAATACCAAGGAATTTGGAGGACTTGGTCTAGTTGATTTAAGGCTTAAGAACAAAGCGCTGCTCAATAAATGGATTTGGAGATTTGGGAATGAGCGTTTCTCTTTATGGAGATCAGTCATAGCCGGGAAATATGAGTCATCGGTGGGAAATCTGCTTCCTTCATGCAGCTGGAATCGGAAAATGTCCCCAACCTGGAAAAACATTATTCGACCCCTTATGCCTTCAAATCATTTTCATCCTTTTTTGTCTGCTGGGTTGTGTTTTCTTCCAGGTGATGGCAGCTCCATTAATTTTTGGCAGGATGAATGGATCGAAGGCGTTATCCTTAAAGAGCAGTTTCCAAGAGTCTTTGCGGTAGCTGTTTCTAAAAGCGGGAAAGTAGCGGATTTTGGAAAATGGCTTAATAATCAATGGCATTGGGAGGTTAACCTCCGAAGAAGATTGTTCGATTGGGAGCTTCAGCAGTGGGAATCACTGTTGGATCAGCTGGGCAAACAAGTGCTCGTCAAAAACTCCTTTGATTCAGTTGTTTGGAAGCACACCTATAGTGGCGTTTACTCGTCTAATTCTTTCTGCCATTCTGTGTTGAGTGAGTCCTCACTAAAATGGGATCATTGGAAATTTATATGGGCCGGTTATGCGCCTCCGAAGGTGGAAATCTTTTGCTGGCAAGTTTTGAGAGGCAGCGTTGCTACCAAAGTTGAACTCAGCAAGAGAGGCCTTATTGTTAATGGTCCGATTCTGTGTCCACTATGCAATCTGATGCCTGAAACTACAGAGCATCTGTTTTTTACATGCAGAGTCTCATGGTTTGTGTGGGCCCATTGCTGTCTTTCTTGGGGTATTTCTTGGTCCACGCCAAGGAGTGCCGTGGGTTTTTTTCTTGGGTGGCAGCATGCGCTCCCAGCGAATTATTGCAGCAAATTGTGGAGAATGTTATTTTTTGTTGCACTTTGGTCTATTTGGTTGCACAGGAATGATATTGTGTTTAATAGGAAAAATGTTGCTGTTTGGCAGTTACTGGACTCTATTAGACTCAGACTCGCTTTATGGTCCAAGGCTAAATGGCCTTGTGAGGAAGGGTTGTTTTCGCAGTTCAAGTGGTCACCTGCTATTTGTCGATTGAAGAGGGAAATGAAAGTTGGTGTTGATGTGACTTGGAGTAAGCCACCTGCCGGCTGCCTTAAGTTCAACGTCGATGGTTCGACGCGTGGTAACCCCGGTCCTGCGGGGATTGGCGGTATTTTGCGCGACAATCAAGGTATGGTGAAAGCAGTTTTTTCTAAATCTATCGGTTCTGCTAAGGCATTTGAGGCTGAATTAAGGGCCGTCAAAGAAGCCTTCATCATTTTTGGTGCTTCGTCTTGGGTGCTATCGCATAAACTTATAATTGAATGCGATTGCCAGATGGTTGTTGCTTGGGTTAGGAATCCGAGTAGAGTCCTATGGCGGATTTCGAGATTTATAAGATCTCTAGAGTTTGTTCGAACTGCGGTTCAAAACTGGGAAATTGTTCATATTTTGAGGGAGGCTAATGGAGAGGCTGATAAGCTAGCCAAATCTGGTGTTAATAGGGTGTCAGATTTGTTATTTTATAGTCCCTAGTTTTGTTTGCAGCATGCTGTTTTCTGGTTTGTAAAAAGGACATCTTTTTTTGCAATTAATCATGCTTTTCAAAAAAAAAAAAAATAATATTAAAAAATATTTTTATATTAATAATTATAATTAAATTTAAATAAATAAATATTTTTTATTGATGAAAAAAATCAAACTAGACTGAACCGGTCCAAATTAAAAAAATTATTGTCGTATCGCGCAAGTAACTCGACTCTTAAATAGGTCTAACATACCTCTTAAAAAGACTTTTTAAAAATATATAAGTTTTACAACAACTCAAAAAACTTATCATATAATCTTAAAAATTTTATTATATGTTTTTAATAAGTATTTTTAAAAAATGTATATAAATCATTTTCCTAATATTTATTATATTACTAACATCATTTCAACTTTTTAAGTAAGCTTTTTTTCTCGAAACGGTTATATACATTTTTAAAAGAAAAATATCTTTTTATAATTTTATTTATTTATTTTAAATTAAGTCTTTTTAAAATTTTAAAAATAAATGATGTGATTTTTTAAGTTAAAAATATTATATATTTTAAGGAGTGTTTTTTTTTAAGGGAAAATATTACTTCATTAAATGAAACAGCAGCACAGATAGCATTTCAACTATAACAAGCTAACTGCTATCGTAGGTACAGTAATATAATCTAGAAACAGCCATCAACAATCAAACTCACAAATTAATTAGTTGTTCACCAAAATTAGATTATACACTAGACTTGACGTATTTGCAACCTATGATCCACCAGCATTTTCAAAATCTCCAAATGTGAAATATTGTATTTCTTCAACCTTCATGGAGCACTTTGGGAAAGTTTAACTCAACTCACCACAATACGCTAGGTTTGACAAGCTCATCTGCAATTTCAATCATCTTTCGATATATATGAGAAATTCAACAACTGCCCAACAGCAACCCCTTTAAAAGCTTCAATCCGCAAAATTGAAGTTCTTCAACATTCACGGAGAACTTGTTTTAGACTTGATCTAGTTCATTGCATAAAGTTATAGGTAATAAGCAAGGCCAGAGATTACAAAAAAGCAACAAAGTCGACAGTCCTACTGTAGACACCTAATTTTGTCCTAACCATTAAAACAAGTATTTTTTCCTAAATTGATTTTTTAGAATGTAAAAAGACTTTTTTCATCCTGCAGGTGATACTCCGAGACTTAGTCTAAGAACTCGAGTATAAAAAGTCAAACTTTAAAAAGTCAACCCCAGAAAAGTCAATCCCGAAAAGTCAAAAACTAAAAAAGTCAACCCACTTTCAAAAACAAGATTTGAAGTTCAATTGAAAAATGGAGAAAGAATTTTGATAATCCGAGGTCTACTTTAAAAGATATGGAGTTCGAAAGTTGGGTTACAGAGATTCAGTAGAAAGGAAACCCTAATTTGGAAAATTTGGAGAAAAGTGCTTAAACGATCAAATTGGTCAAAATTGAAAGTTCCAAATGAAAGATAAGCACTGACTACGAGTAATGAAGAAGTTACATGGAAGAAAAACTGAAAGAAAGTCAATCCGAAAGAAAACCGAGAATTAGGATTTTTGGTGAAATTGAAGAAAATTACAGAAATGGCCCGATTCGGGAAAACTAAAGCCCTAATTGATGAGGAGTGAGTAACCAAGGATAGCTCAAGGCTCAGTTTGAAGAAAATCTGAGAAAAGAGCAGATTGGAGGAAAAACAGAAAAACGAGAAAATTCCCGATAGTGAGAAAAAGGAAAAATCAAATCGGAAGAGAAGGGAATTTGATCATAAATATTGGGTGTTTTTGGACCAACTCCAATTCAATATATGAAAAAGGCCTAAAAAAAAATCTGGAAATTGTACTTGTTTTGAGCAAAACCGGGCTTCGGAGGCAAAAGGGCAAAATTGGAAATTTTGGGAAAAATAGCAAATGAACTCCAAAAGGTCTAAAAATTTGCAGATTTCATTCTTAAATCATTTCAAAGATATTGGAAAAAGAAAATCTGGATTTGGAGTTCGTTTGCAAAATGGCCAAATCCCAGATCCCTTTTGTAGAAATTCAAGAAGATAAATCCCGAAAAAAATACCAAATGAGCTCCAAAAATTTTGAAAATTTTCAGATCTCATTCTTAAATTATTTGGAAGAGATTGGCGAAACAAAATATGGATTCGGAGTTCGTTTGCAAAATGGCCAAATCTCGGGCTATTATGTAGTAATTCAAGCAGATAAATCTCGAAAAAAATACTAAATGAGTTCCAAAAATTATGAAAACTGCCAGATTATACTTTTAAATTATTTGGAAGATATTGGTGAAGAAAAATCTGGATTCGGAATTCATTTAAAAATGGTGAAAGTTCGGGTGCATAAAAGGGCAATTTTGGAAGAAAAAATCCTAAAAAATAGCAAATGGACTCAGAAAATTTTCAAAACTTTCAAAATTCAATTATTTATTATTTCAGAAGTATTCAAAAATAATTTTTGAATATGGAGTCCGTTTGCTATTTATTTAGGTTCGGGGGGCAAAAAAGTTATTTTACCAAAGAAACCAAAAAGGGCATTTTCTTGTTTTTAAAAAAATTGAAGCATGGGCTAGAAGAGGAAGGGTCAGCTGACCAAGGCCTATTGTTGGGCAGATATTTTTTGATTTTTAATCAAAAGGCCAACAATGAAGAGGAAGATAGTTATTTTTTGTGATCAAGCCTTTGAATTTGCAACACATGGACCAATGGTTGGAGAGATATCCTATTTATGACATCTTTATGACATCATAATTCAATGGCTGATCAGATCTGATCCAATGGTGAAAATTTTACATAGAAGGCATCTTGAAGTGATAGCCATTGGATGAGATAAAAAAAATAACCACCTAGCTTCTAGAAGGAGGCCAACCGGCCACTATAGAGGGGAGGGGGTCTCTCTTTCATTTTCACTCATTCACTCTATGTTTTTGGCTGATATTCTCTCCATTTTTGAAAGGAAAAAAAGAAAAGATTAGAAAGGCAAAGAAAGGAAGAGGAAGAAAGGCTTGCAATATAGCTTTGAGAGGTTGCTTAAAGCACCATACTCTTATACTTTTCTTGCATTTCCATTCTTGATTTTGCTGTTTTCATTGATATTTTGGCAAGTTTTCTTTTATTTTGATTTTAAAATAAGTGCTTTTAAATTTCTTCTTCAAGTCTCCTTTGATTTTTTTCTTGTAAAAAGCTTTGAAAAATATATTTTTTTCTTTGTTTTTTGGAGGTGGCCGAATGGCCCTTTTTTTTATATGGTTGTTGTTTTATTTTTTATTTCATGTTATTAGCGGTATTTAACAAGTTTTTGATGCTTTAAATCTTCTTCAAATACAAAAATATGAAGCTTGTTTTAATTTGGTTGCTTGCTTACCTCCATTGTCGAGTTTACTATCTTGTTATTATGTTTATTTTCCTAGTTTTGCATTTTCGATTTTCTGTTTTCAAAGTGTTTAAGTTTGCTCATGATTTGCATTTTTGCTAATCCATGTGTTTGTGAAAATGCCTACTTGTTTTCATGCCTTTACTTTATGTTTGCATGATTTAGCATTATTCTTTAGCTTTGCATGTTATATGTTAAGTGTTTGTGAAAATGCTATGTTCATCTTGAAGTTTAGGACCATTCGGCTATGCTTTGTTTGTGCATTTTTATTATGCTAGTTGATAGGTTTGTATTTCCATGATTTGTTGCTATGTATTTTGTTTAATCATGCTATATGTTTGTGTATTTGCCATGCATTCTTTAGCTTTAGGTTGTATTGCATTATCATGCATTTTAGACCTAGGTTGCTTTAAATGCCATGCAAGTTCATGTTAGGTCTAGGTCATTTTATTGATGCCATGCATTTTTCATGTCATTTAGGTTTTAAATCATACATTTCATACATCATATTTGCTGTATTTTCATGCATTTCATGTCATGCCACATGATTTATGACTTAGATCAATCAATGGTTCAAAGTCATGCTCATTTTGAGCATATTTGTGGAAAATTAAAGAGTTGTCAAATTGATTGTTCTACTTTAGTGATTTTTTTTACTTAGCCAATTTTTGTCTAACTTTTCAAAAGTGTTAGCTATTGTTTGTGAGTCTTTAGGAGAGTCTCTAACATTTTTACTTTGGTTTTTAAATGATTTTATCAAAGGCAAAAAAAGTGTTTTGGCAAAACAGTTTTTTCACCCACTACTTGTACTTTCCCGATTTTTTGGGCAGTCATCTTTAATCAGAAAATTAAGCTAATTTTTTTCCATATATTTTTACATGTTCTGAGTCTCCAGTATTGTTTTTAGAGTTTTTTGAAATTTTAAAAATAGGTTAAAAAATCATGTTCTAAAACTGGACAGTGGAGTCAGATTTGAATTTAAAGAAAAATCATTTTTCTGTTTTGGTTAAGTTACTTAGATGAGGCTGATTAGGAAGTTTAGCTACTATTTTAGGGTAGTTTATAAGCCTTTTTAAACTCTAAAAATGATTTTATAAGCCTCGGGTTAAGGGTGGTCAAGTCCAGGATTTTAAATTTAAGAAATTAGAGCCATTTTTAAAAGGGTTTGGCTAGGGCTTGAATCTTCATTCAAACTTTTCAAAATTGTTTTCAAACAATCACAAAGTATTTTGGTTTTAGAATATTTAATTTGATATATTTTCCTAAGGTAGCCGGATAACCTTTTAGATATACGGGTTTCCTTAATTAAAAGAAAAAAAATACATTCTCATGCATTGCATTTTTCATATTCATGCATACTATATAATATGTGATTTTTTTTTTGCTATGATAATTTCTATGTTTTTGTTATTATTTTTTATTTATGTTTTTGGTGTTATGTTATTTATTATATGGGTTTGAACATTTTATGATATCTTATGCTTTTTATTTAGTTATTTATTTTTGTCATATTATTTAGCATATACTATGTTCATGCATTGTTATTTTTATTTTTATTTTCATGCATATTACATGTGTCGCAACCTAAAAAATAAAGAGCCTCATCGCAAGACTTTATTATTCATTAAGCGTGACATTAAAAAAAAACCGAGGAAAAGTCGACTTAATTCCTTTAAAAAAAATGAAGGTTTTGAAAATGACCTTGAAAAAAGACATGGAGTCGCCACCAATCTTTTTTAGCTAGGTGTGATCGGCCACCTATTAAAACCGATTTTATAAAATATTTTAAAATTAATTAAAACATTTTTAAAACCAATTTCAAGTCTGCGTTTTAAACCAGAGAAATCAAAGAAACGAGTTCGGGACTCGGTTACGTGTGGGGAAGGATTAGCACCCCCACAACACCCGTATAAAACGGTACCTTATTAATCCTGTGTTATCTCAAGTCTCGGTAAAAAGTTGGTTTTAAATTTAGTATTTCAAGTTAATTCCCAATTTAAAGAAAACAAATAATTCCATTTTTAATTGAAAATAATCCGAAATTTATAAATTCAAAATTTTCCTATATTCCCCAACAACTGTGGCAAAATATAGAAATTTTTATTAATTTGGAAAACTTTCCGAATCATTCTCATTTTAAAGAAGATATTCCGTTATTAATGATAATTGATGATATCCTCCCCAGCAAACCCGACAGAGAACTCATGAATTATTTTAACTCGGGAATATCTTTATTTTATTGAAAATCACTACCTTTTTTGAAAACATTTAAAAGAAATGAATATGTATATGCATGACGTAGCAAAATCTAAATAATATAATGCAACCTAAATGATATGACATAATTTGAATGCCTTAGCATATTCTAAAGGAAATGAAATATCTTAAGTTATATGACATATTCTAAATGAAATGATCTAGGTAACATAATATATGCTTTATGAAATGTAATATCCTAAGTAACATAATATATTCTATATGAAATGAAATAATTTAAATGACATGGCAAATATGAATGATATGGCATATAATTTAAATGACATGGAATATAAAATAATGCTATCATATAATATGCATGAAAATAAAAATGAAACTAATAATGCATGAACATAGGATATCATGAAATATTCCAAATCATATAACATAACTCAAAATCATAATAATATCATAGAAATTATCATAGCAAAAATCACATATTATATAAAATGCATGAATATGGAAAATGCAATGCATGAAAATGTATTTTTTCCTTTAATTAAGGAAATCCGTATATCTAAAAAATATGTCAAATTAAATATTCTAAAACCAAAATACTTTGTGATTGTTTGAAAACAATTTTTAAAAGCTTAGATTAAAAATAAAAACTGGACTAAACCTTTTTTTTTTTTTAAATGGTTCTAATTTCCTAAGTTGAAAATCCCGGACTTGACTACCCTTAACCCGAGACTTAAAAAATCATTTATAGAGTTTAAAAAGGCTTAGAAACTACCCTAAATCAGTAGCTAATCTTCCTAATCAACTCCCTCTAAGTAACATAACCAAAACTGAAAAATGATTTTTCTTTAAATTCAATTCTGACTCCACTGTCCAGTTTTAATCCACGATTTTTTATCCTATTTTTAAAATTTTTAAAAATTCTGAAAAAAATACTGGAGACTCAGGACATGTAAAAATACACGAGAAAAAATCATCTTAATTTTCTGATTAAATATGAATTCCCAGAAAAATCCGGAAAGTACGAGTACTAGGTGAAAAAACTGTTTTGCCAAAATACATTTTTGCCTTTGATAAAATCATTTAAAAATCAAAGTAAATATATTTAAGACTCACAAAATGACTCACAAACATTAGCTAGGACTTTTTGAAAGTTAGATAAAAATTGACTAAGTAAAAAAAATCACAAAGGTAGAAAAATCAATTTGACAAACTTTAATTTTCCACAAGTGTGCTCATGAGAGCATGACTTTGAACCATTAATTGGCCTAAGTCATTAGTCAAGTGGCATGGACATGAAATGCATGAAAAATTACAGCAAATATGATGCATGAAATGTATGAGTTTAAACCTAAATGTCATGAAAAAATGCATGGCATCCATATAGTGACCTAGACCTAAATGAACTTGCATGGCATTTAATGCAACCCAGGTCTAAAATGCATGAACATGCATGGCAAAATAAACCTAACCTAACATCTAAAATATGCATGGCAATAACACAAACACAAAGCATGCTTAAACCAAAAACTCAACCAAATATCATGTAAATGCCAACTTATCAACTAACATAGCAAAAATGCAACACACAATGCAAAACACATGGAGTAGCCGAATGGCCTCAAGCTCCAACAAGCATGGCATTTTCACAAACACTTGGTATACTTAAACTAAATACTCAATCAAATGTCATGCAGATGCAAAACCTACCAACTAAAATGGCAAAAATGCACATACAATGTAAAACACATGGAGTAGCCGAATGGCCTCAAGCTCTAACAAGCATGGCATTTTCACAAACACTTGATATACTAACATGCTCAACTAAAATATAACACTCAAATCATGCAAACACAAAGTAGAAATACTAAAACCAAACAAGCATTTTCACAAACACTTGATATACTAACATGCTCAACTAAAATATAAAACTCAAATCATGCAAACACAAGGTATAGATACTCACAAGCATTTTCACAAACACTTGATATACTAAATATAAAACATCAATAAATTTAAACATTATGAAAACAGAAAATTAAAAATGCAAGAACATGATATTTAAATCATAAATGGAAACAAACAAAGCAACCAAATTAAAATATGACTCAAGTATATGAAGTAGAATAATACTTAAAACATCAAGATTAAAGAAAATAACATAAATAACATGATAAAATAAACAAAACAGCAACATTAATAAAAAATGTAGGCCATTCGGCCATGGTGAGAAAATGTAAAAAAAAATTGTAAAAAAATATTTAAGAAAGAGATGAAGAAAGAACTTAAGAAGAACAAATAAAAAAACACTTATTTAAAAAGGAAACTCACCAAATAATAATTAAAATAGCAAAAGTAAGAATGGAAAATCAAGAAAGTGCAAGAGTTGGTGCTCAAGAGCAACCTCAAGAAGCTATATTTCAAGCTTTATCTCTTCGAACTTTCCTTTCTTTTCTAAACTTTTTGTTTTTGCTTTCAACCAAGGAGAGAAAAGCTAAGAGAAAAACCAAGAGAAATCAGAAAAAAATGATGTGTGAAAATGAAAATTCTGAACCTCTCCCTTAAGCTGGCCGAATGCCCCTCTCTCTCTCATGCAAGGATGTTGTCATTTTCATCCTAACCAATTTCCATCAAATGGCTAATAATTCAAGGTGAAAAATCATGAAATTACCACCCTTAGATTAGCATAGCAGCTGTCCATAATTACAGCTATTCAAGAATAATGTTGACACTCTCCCTTGGTCTATGTGGCTTAATCACAATAGCTTGATTAAAAAAAATCTCTAACTAACTCTTAATTCTTGGCCATTTGATTGAAAAATCAGAAGCTTCCTCTTTCCTTTGGGCCTTGGCAGGCCAGCACTTCTCTTTTCCAGCCCAAGTCTGATTTTTTGAAAGGCCAAAAAAGGCCCTTTTCGGTTGCTTGGATGAAATGACCGTTTTGCCCCCCGGATTAAAATAAATGTCAAACGGACTCCAAATTCAATTTTTATTTTTTTAATACTTTCAAAATAATAAAATATTGAATTCTGGAAGTTTTCAAAATTTTCGAGTCCGTTTGCTATTTATTTGGATTTTTCCTTCCAAAAATGCACTTTCATGCCCCCACATTTTACCATTTTTTAAACGAGCTCCAAATCAAGATTTTTCTTCACCAATATCTTCCAAATAATTTAAAAGTGTGATCTGGAAGTTTTCATAATTTTTGGAGCTCATTTGATATTTATTCGGGATTTATCTGCTTGAATTACTACATAGGGGCTCGGATTTGGCCATTTTGCAAACGAACTCCGAATCAAGATTTTATTTCGCCAATCTCTTCCAAATAATTTAAAAATTAGATTTGCAAAATTTCAGAATTTCATAATTTTTGGAGCTCATTTGCTATTTTTTCGGGATTTATCTTCTTGAACTATTGCATAGGAGGCCCGGGATTTGGCCATTTTGCAAATGAACTCCGATCAAGATTTTATTTCGCCAATCTCTTCCAAATAATTTAAAAATGAGATTTTCAAATTTTCAAAAGATTTGAAGCTCATTTTCTATTTTTTCAGGATTTTTCTTCTTGAATTACTAAATAAGAAGCCTAGGATTTGGCCATTTTGCAAACAAACTCCAAATCAAGATTTTCTTTCGCCAATCTCTTCCAAATGATTTAAGAATGAGATTTGCAAATTTTCAGAATTTTCGGAGTCCATTTGCTATTTTTCCCAAATTTTCCAATTATGCCCTTTTGCCTCCGAAACTTAGTTTTGCTCAAAACAAGTCCGATTTTCAGATTTTCTTCAAACTGAGCCTTGGGCTATCCCTTTTTAATCATTCTTCATCCATTGGGGTCTTTAGTCTTACCAAGTCGGGCCATTTCTTTGATTCTTCTCGATTTCACCGAAATCCACAAAAAATCCTAATTCTCGGTTTTCTCTCGGATTGACTTTTCTTTCGGTTTTGCTTTCAGGTGGATTCTCCACTACCCGTAGTCAGTGCTTATCTTTAATTTGGAACCTTCAATTTCGACCAATTCGATCGTTTACGCACTTTTCCTCAAATTTCTCGGATTAGGATTTCCTTTTTACTGAATCTCCAAATCCCAATTTTCGATCTCCATATCTTTCAATGTAGACCTTGGATTACCAAAATTCTTTCGCCATTTTTCAATTGAGCTTCAAATCTTGATTTTGAAAGTGGGTTGACTTTTTCAGTAGTTGACTTTTTGGGGTTGACTTTTTCGGGGTTGACTTTTTTTTGGGGTTGACTTTTTTCGAGTTTGACTTTTTATGCTCACCCTCTTAAACTAAGTCTCGGGGTACCACCTGCAGGATGAAAGAAGTCTTTTTACATTTGAAACCTCAATTTAGGAAGAAAACATACCTGTTTTAGTGGTCCGGACAAAATTAGGTGTCTACAACATGATAGCATTATTTTATGTTTCATGTCATTTAGATTATATTCCATGTCATTTAGATTATATTATCTATAATATACCATGTCATTTAAAATATGCCATATCATTTATATTTGCCATGTCATTTAAATCATTTTATTCCATTTAGAATATATCATGTTACCTAGATCATTTCATTTCATATAGAATATATTATGTCACTTAGGATATTTCATTTCATATAGAATATATTGTTACCTAGGTAATTTTATTTCATTTAGAGTATGCTATGACATTTAAATTATATCATACCATTTAGGTTGCATTATATTATCTAGACTTTGCTATGTCATTTTATTTATGTCACACATATTCATATTCATATTTTTTTTAAAATGTTTTGAAAAAGGTAATGATTTTCAATAAAATAAAAATATTCCCGAGTTAAAATAATTCATGAATTCTCTGCCGGATTTGCTTGGGAGGATATCATCAATTATCATTAATAACGGAATATCTTCTTTAAAACGAGAATGATTTGAAAAGTTTTCCAAACCAATAAAAATTTCTATATTTTGCCACGTTTGTTGGGGAATATAAGAAAATTTTGAATTAATAAATTCCGGATCATTTTCAATTAAAAATGGAGTTATTTTTCTTTAAATTGGGAATTAACTTGAAATACTAAATTAAAAACTGACTTTTTACCGAGACTTGAGATAACACATGATTAATAAGGGACTGTTTTATACAGGTGTTGTGGGGGTGATAATCCTTCCCCACACAAAACTGAGTCTCGAACCCGATTTTTCGATTTTCTCTGGTTTATAACGCAGACTTGAAATTGGTTTTTAAAATATTTTAATTAATTTTAAAATGTTTTACAAAACCGGTTTTAATAGGCGGCCAATCATACCTAGCTAAAAAAGATTGGTGGCGACTCCATGTCTTTTTCAAGGTCATTTTCAAAACTTTCATTTTTCAAGAGGAATTAAGTCGACTTTTGCTCGGTTTTTTTTAATGTCAAACTTAACGAATATAAAGTCTTGCGATGAGACTTTGTTATTTTTTAGGTTGCGATAGCTTGGCGACTCCCCTGGGGACATTTAGAGAGTCAGGCCTAGAATTAGTCGTGTGTTATCAAAGTCTCGATTTTGTTGGTTTAATTGGTATTTAATTTTAATTCCTACATTTTTTTTAAATAAGGAAAATTTTGAAAATAATAAAATGTTTTAAATATGTCCATACTCATGTGCATACATATTACTATTGTTCTCTGGTTATTTTGGTGCATATATTTATTTATTGATTAATTGGTGATTTATGTTGTTTAGTCTTATCAGGGTATTTAGAATTAGGGTTGTAGAATAGGTGGTGAAAGGTTTGTTGTTCCTCCTCACACACTACACTTTCATTTTCATAACATGGGCTCTATACCCGAGTTCCGTCCCTTTAAGTGGAAGTAAAGTAGCTACACTCTCGTGATTAACAATCCGCATGGATTAGCAAAATACTTCTGGAGTATAAATTACCTAAGCTCTCGTGATTAACAATCCGCATGGGCTAAGGAAATATGCTCTAACGACTTGTACCCACTTTTATCGGGGTGCCTTACTAGCCTTCACAGGCGACAGTGAGGAACAATTCGAGGCCCTTAGAACCGATTCACCCTCATATAGTGAACCTAGACGAAGCCATGCCGGATTTTCGTTAGATACCAAAGATAGGAACACATGGAGGGACATTTCTAAACATTTTGTTACCTATTTTACATTCTAAATAAGGGTTGTAGATCGGGCAATGATGAACGTACATCGCCCGTAATAAATGTGATAATCCGCCCCAAAGGTTTTGTGATGCCTAAATGGTTGGATATTGTTGGGGCAAATGTTCATTAACTTTTTGAAATAAAAAAAATAAAAATCCTTTTTCAAGCATTTTTGCATTTTGCACATTTCATGCATATGTGAATAGAGCATGTACATTTTTGGTTGTATTATTGATCTCATTTTTTGCAATAAAAGGATGGTGATAATAACCTCATTTGATGATTTCATAAAACCGGTGGTGTTACATGAACATTTGCATATTGTACCATAGTAGGATCCACTGCCTCAAAATTCTTTTGAAAATAATATGTTTGGTTTTTCATAGAGAAAACATGCATTTAAAAAAAAAATCATAGATCAAATTTGGAGGCAAATCTTGCATAATGAGATTTTTGAATAATCAAGTAGGTCCCACCAATTTCGTGTAATCATTGGTTAATTTATTTGTATCATTTTGACATCATGTTACAGTCTTAACATGCATGGTTATTCATTGTAGAATACATTTGTGATATACATGGTCATTCTTTGTACCTTCCTTTGTGTTAATTCATTTATTCTTTGCATATCATTTTGACATCATGTTACAATCATAGCATGCATGATCATTCATTGTAGAATACGTTTATGACATGCATAGTCATTATTTGTATATACATGTGCGTCAATTTATTCATTTTTTAAATGCATCATGTTGGCATTAGATTGCATCCATAGCATACATAGTATCATAATTTCTCTTATATGTTCATGCATTAATCATCAGTATATTCATGCACATAGGAATAGAGCATGTACATTCATAATTGTATTCTTAATCTCATGACATTTTCATTTGCATGAAAGGGGTTCGAGATATGAGGAAAGAATCAGAGGAACGATTGGATGCTTTGGAACGAAATCAAGAGGAATTTGGCAATGAAGTCCTGGAAGTGAAAGAACAACTCGCTAAATTGATGAAAATGGTTGAGGATATGGGTAAGAGTAAGGGGAACATTCTCAGGACTCTGCATCGCCTTCGGATCAACCAAAACCATTAGGTCCAGAACATACAATCCTTGCTGGATCCTGCGCTTGTCAATGCCACAAAGGTTGCAATCCTGATGAAATTATGGACAAAATTGTAAAAATGATTGAACCCGAGAGCCTGATACCAAGGATAGAAACCTCAGATCCCAAACAGTCCCTGCAATTTGTCCTAGGTCCAAACCAGTATCCTCACCCTACTATGGCCCAATTTTCTACTAGGATGATCACTACGGGACCCCTGAATCCCACTCCATTACCACCAATTGGCAGTTCGTATTGCTTCCCTCATCAATCACCTTATCCAACATCTGGGATAGGAACCTCGAGCTATGTACAACCTCCAAAGGCCCCGTGTTCAAATCCATATCCTTGCCTTGTTATTCCACCATCCCCCCATGTAAACACTCCGGTTCGAACCTTATTGCCACCGCCAAGTGCCCCAACTCCTAGGCTCTGTGTGACTAAGAAACAACCCCAGGATAAGACCCAAAGGCATTTTGATCCCCTTCGAATCAGCTATCAAGAGCTTTTCCCAATGTTGGTTTGAAATCACTTGGTTGCCTATGTTCCGTTGAAACCTCTGTCACCATCATACCCCAAGTGGTATAATTCGAATGCAAGATGTGAATATCACTGTGGAACTGTTGGGCATAGCATTGAGCACTACAATGCACTCAAGAACAAAGTACAATCCCTTATAGATGCCAAGTGGTTGGATCCAACGAAACTGATTGATAGAGGACTAGAAAAGAGTAATTAGGATTGGGAGATCTACAGCAATGATGTGGAAGGACTTCGGTCTGATATGATGTAGTAGGGTTTCACTTTTTCAATAGCCGGCACTTATAGCCTTAGGATGCTAGGAAAAATAAAGTACTTGTAAAAGACAGTTTTAACCACTGTTCAGATTTTGTAAACATGGTTTATACCATTGTGAACATTGATATGGGAATGAATTGGTTGTGCTTCAAATTTATGAGATGTTGATGATTAAGTTCCTCCGATTCTTATTTCCTCCGTGATATCTTCCCCTTTGAATTTTGCATCCGATCAATTATTTGTCATACCATACTTTCATACATACATCTTGGTAGCATCAGGTGGTATTCATGACAAACATAGTCAGCATGATTTTTCTGTATATGTTCATGCTCTAATTTGCTTATTACATACATCATGTTAGCATTAGGTCGCATTCATGACACACATGGTCAGCATGATTTTCTTTGTATGTACTATGTGTCAATCATTCATTGTTTACATGCATCATATTTGACATTGTGTTGCATTCATAGTGTATACGATCATTCATTGGGAAATATGCTGAAATATACATGGTCATTCATTGCATATATCCATGCGTTGATTTGTTTATTCTTTGCTTGCAGCATGTTGGTATCGTGATTGCATTTATTACATACACGGTTAGCATGTTTCCACTGTACATGTCCATACATCATATTGTTTAGGCTTCACGTGCATCAAATTGCATTCATGACTCTTTCATCATGACATACATTTGGGGAAATAAAACAGAAGTTGGCTTGGCTTTAACAGTCTTTGAAAGAATTTCCATTTCAAATCAGAGGTATAAGAAGTATAGAGTACCCTTTTAATATAGGCTAGTGCTATGGAGAATGAACAAGTTCCCGAATGGAAAGAATGGAAAGGGTACAGGAAGAATTGCGAGAATAACTGGCAAAGTCTCAAGCAGAATCTAAGGTTTAGATGACTAAATTGATGGAGCTGATGTCCGCCGTAATCAAGGGAAAAGGATACACTGAAAACTTGGCTGCCAGAGAAGGATTAGAGGCACAAAAGGGTTAGAGTAAGGGCATGATGTTGGATGGTCAGAACGCAGTTAACCTCAACAACACCCTAAACTTAGATAATCCAGCTGAAAACACAAAATTGAAAATGGTTGAGTCAAATGAGGCTGAGTTGGCAAATTTCCAAGGGAAATATCAGCTATTAGATGAAAGGCTTCGAGTAGTAGAAAATACAGATGTATTTTAGAGTTTAGATGTGAAAGAACGATGTTTGGTCTCACCTTGCAAAATATGAAGAAAATAGCTACTGAGAGCTTCAAAGAATATGTGCAGCGGTGGATGAGCATGGCCGTCGAAGTACAACCACCCTTAACTCAGAAGGAAACCATTATTTTTTTTGTGAATACATTGCAGGCTCCGTATTATGATATACTTGTCGGCAACACCACGAAGAATTTTTCAGACATGTTAATTTCAGGGGAGATGATTGAGAATGCTGTCAAGGATGGGAAACTTGAAGGAGAAGAAACATCCAATGCTGAGAGAAATGGGGCATCTGAAAAGAAAAAGGAAGATGCCTAAGTCGTTGAAGGCTTTGCCCCACCTCCCCAATTCTCCTCGTCTCAGCCATTCTACCTTACCCTGAACAATGTCTCTCAAGGTGCTTATCCTTACCAACCAATGACTACAACCGCACCAGAATTTACACCTGTCTATCAATCTAACACCCTTGGGACTAATCGAAGGGGGCACAAAAAGCGAAAAAGAAATCAGGTTGACTCGATTCCTATGACATATAGTGAGCTAATACCTCAATTCATCCAGAATCACCTTGTGACACCCATGTAATTAGAGCCTCTGAAGCCCCTTTATTCGAGCTGGTATGATGTGAATGAGTGTTGTGGTTATCATTCTGGCAATCAAGGTCAGTCAACAGAGAACTACCCCGCTTTGAAGTACAAGGTTAGGGATCTCATCAAGGTTGGTTCGATAAGTTTTGAAGATGGGAAAGCCAAGTGTCATAAGAAACATGGTGCATAATCATATTAGGATTTTTGATGCAAGTAGTTCTATACACTGTGATGATGAAAACACTTGTCTCATGTTGACATTTACATAAAATAAATAAATTTTGAATTTAAATGTTTTGTTTTAATTATATTTTAACACTCAGTTGAATTCGTAAAAAAAAAAGGAAAAAAGAAAATGAATAAAACTTCATGAAAATTTGTGGTAAATAATAATAAGTGGCTTTCACGTGAAATAATGGACAGTCTCGAGAATATTGATGATCATTGTTAGAAATAACCCAACACTTTCCCTCTCTCTTTTAGGCTTTCCTATGCCTAAATCCCTTGAACCGGGACCACTTGGAAAACCTAATGCTTCAAGGAATATGACTGATTGAACCTCATAAAACCATTGTCATTTTAGAATAAGCAAAGATGTAGATCCTAGTCTAGGCTATGAAAAAAGGAACGAACTTTTTGAAATTTGTTCGAATTCCTTGAAATTCAAACAAATGAGACATTCTTTTAAGAATCTAGATCTTGATAATTCGATGTGTGTCAAAGTTGTGCTAAAACCATTCATGTCTTTTCCAACAACCACAAAACACTAATTGCCCAAACATCACTTCATGATTTACACCCTAGGGCACAATGATTAAACTAGATTATCCCATGTCCCAGAGAAAACCCGTTTTTGGATCATATTTTCCTTGTCTCTCAAAGAACTCCGAATTGAAACTCAGCCTTTTCAAAATAGACCTAAACTTTCTATGTTCCTCGTTGATACAAATTCTCATGGATAATCAAATTGGGGCATCATGTGTGGAAATGATGGATATATGGTGAAAAAGGATGGGACTAACGCATGAATCAGTGGAGCATGTGACAAAAAAAATTGTGATATCATGCATATGAGAATTCGAATGATTCCAAAGTGTAAAATGAAAATTGATTATCTATTCCCCCTGGGGATTGCTTTTCAATGTGAATATTCGTGCTTGACATGAGAAATAGCCATCTTTCATGTCCCTGTCACAAAAAGAAATTATCTATAGTCACCCCTTTTGAGCCGAAAGAATTCTTTCTTCTTTAATCCCTGATCAAATATCACTCTCTACACTAGAGGGCAAATGCAAGGTAGGATCACTGTGCAATGAGTCCTAACTCAAAGAAAGATACAAAGAAAATTGAGCCCCGAATAAATATGGGTTCACTCTGTCAGAATAAAGATGCAAAAGAAAAACAAAAACGGAGAAAATGTGAAAAAAGTATGGCAAATGAGAGCTAAAAGGCAAAAAAAGAAAAAGAGAAGAAAAGTCCAAAAGGGGCAAATGTTTCAAAGGGAATCTTCCTAAAAAAATGATCCTTGATCTGATTATCCTTAAACACATATTTTGGGCCCATTTATCCTTTCTTTCTGAACCCGAACCATGGCCTACATTACGTGCTTTAAAAGTCCATTTTGATCAAGCATGAATATTTAATTTGAAGGGTTTTTTTCTCAGATTTTATCCCATCCCATCCCATCTCATCGAATTATCATTTCACTATGGAAGAATTTAGAATTCACAAGTGCATGGTAAAACAATAAAAAAGAAGAAAAATGGAAAGAATGGGACTCTAGGGCGAAAACCCAAAAACGGGCTGTTTAGAGTAAAATAGAAATTTTTGATGCCATCCATGATAGTGCCGTGGAGAAGGTCATTTTAAAGAAGTGGTCATCAAGGAACATCTAGGAATTGCTGAACCTCCCAAATTGTTAGCTCTCATTCGAAGGATTGATTTCAAAAACTCAGACATTTCCCTCCAAGATTAAACTTTCCTGCTAATCTTAACGCTTGTCAAAATGCCTTCATATGGAAAATAAAAGAATGTTGAAATTGCTTGGTTTCTCAATGAATTCATGATCTATAAAACCTGTTCCATTTGTGAGCCTAGAAGGGACATACATTTTTGTTAAGAAGTTTTACTGGAAAAGACAGAATCTTGTTATACCAAGCCTTGCCAATAACAATTGAAAAGAACCCAGATTGACACTTAGAGAAATTTATAACAATGATCATCAGTCTTCAAAAGATTTGTACATCACACACTGTGGGGTTAATATTATTTATTTAGAAGTTTTCAAAATGAGAAAACAAATAAAGATATTATTTTGAAATACCTATTTTTGATGTTGACATGAGACAAGAGTTTTTCTAACCCAAAGGCATAGAACTACTAGGATAGGTCTTGACTTCCAGATATGAGAAGAAGAAATAGAACTCGGTTCAGACCTCTATTGATGAAAGTTTGAAAATTGTTGGGGCAAAGAGAATAGCCAAAGATTGAAAAAAAGAGTTGAAGATATACTCTGATTTGAAGAGGAAAAATGAATTTGAAAGACTAAGCCAAAGTCTAGAAAAACAATCGGGGGCATTTGCATCACTCATGAGCACTCATCTCTTTATTGAGTTTTTTGCATTTGCATAGTGTCGGCAAGCATTTGCATCATTCATGGGTATTTGCATTGGCACTATTCATAAGCATCTGCATTTTACCTTTACATTTACATCCTCCATGGATATTGGCATATTGCGTCATCTCAAGCAATTGCATCATTTCTAGAACCATTGCATTTTCATTATTGTGTGGTAATCGCAGTTACACTATTCATAAACCACTTACAAGAACATGATTAGTAGAGGCATCTACATCAAGAAGCATGTGTATCAATCTAAGCCATTCGTATTTTCATCATGAAGCATCTGCATCATATTCAATATCTGCATCTGCAAGCATGTGCATCAATCCAAGCCATTTGCATTTGCACCAAGAAGCATTTACATCAATCCAAGCCATTTGCATTTGCACCAAGAAGCATTTACATCAATCCAAGCCATTTACATTTGCACGATGAAGCATGAGCATCTTGTTAAAGACATTTGCATCTGCATCCTCTCTCAAAGCTTTTGGGTATAATTTTCAATACAGTTTAAAAATGAGCAAGCCTTTGGTGGTGATAGCTGAAGCCTCTGGAGGAGATAGCCAGAGTTTTACTGTTTTAAAAAATGAGAAAGTCTTTGGTGGTGATATCCGTAGCGTCTGGAGGAGTTACCCAGAAATTTACAATTAGCAAACCTTTGGTGGTGATAGCCAAAGCTTCTGGAGGGTATATCCAGAATTTTATAATTTTTAAAAGTGAACAAGTCTTCGGTGGTGATAGGTAGAGCCTCTGGTGGAGATATCCAAGGTTTTATAATTTTTGAACAATGAGAAATCTTCTTCTGGAGGAGTTACCCAGAGTTTTACAGTTTTAAAAAATTAGAAAGTCTTTGGTGATGATAGCCAAAGCCTCTAGAGGAGATAGCCAGGGTTTTACAGTTTTAAAAATGAGCAAGTCTTTGGTGGTGATAGCCGAAGCTTCTGGAGGAGATACCCAGAATTTTATTCAACATCTGCATAAAATCAAGTCATTTACCTTTGCATCAAAGACATTTGCATCTTATTTAACGTCTACATCTGCACCAAGAAGCATTTGCATCCCTTCTCAAAGCTTTCAGGTATAATCTTCAACATGTTTTCAAGAACAAATATCCAGGGTTTTACAGTTTTAAAAAAGAGAAAGTCTTTGGTGGTGAAAACTGAAGCCTCTGTGGAGATATCCAGAGTTTAAAATTTTTTGAAAAGGGAGAAAGTCTTTGGTAGTGATAGCCGAAGCCTCTGTGGAGATATCCAGAGTTTTAAAATTTTTTAAAAGGGAGAAATTCTTTGGTAGTGATAGCCGGAGCCTCTGAGGAGATATCCAGGGTTTTATAGTTTTTTTATTTTTATTTTAAAAAAGTCTTTGGTGAGGACAACCGAAGCCTTTTTGGAGATATCCAGAGTTATAAATTTTTTATTTTTTTAAAAGGTAGAATGTCTTTGGTGGTGATAGCCAAAGCCTCTGGTGGAGATATTTAGTGTTTTATAGTTCTAAAAATGAGCAAGTCTTTGGTGGTGATAGCCAAAGCTTCTGGAGGAGATGCCCAGAATTTTAAACACAGCTGAGAACAAGACAGGTTAAGACCCCGAGACCTTCGTCGAGGTCATTTCTTCTCTTGCAAATCGAACCCGTTTCCTTAAGATGGGTCGAGCCTTGATTAGTCAGGGAACTCAATTTAAGGACAAAATATTCAATTTACAACTTTTCAACAAAAAAAAAAAATTTAAAAATTTAAAAAATGAAAAAATGAAAACCCCATTTCCCTTCTCTTCACATGTGATTTCACTAACCGGACAAAATTAGTATTTGTTTATCTTTGTCTGATTCCTGATTCTCAGCAATAGCCAAAGAGGGGCAGCTGTAGACACCTAAATTTGTCCAGACCACTAAAACAGGTATGTTTTCTTCCTAAATTGATGTTTTAGAATGTAAAAAGACTTTTTCATCCTACAGGTGGTACTCCGAGACTTAGTCTAAGAAGGCGAGCATAAAAAGTCAACCCCGAAAAAGTCAACCCCCAAAAGTCAAAAAACTAAAAAAGTCAACCCACTTTCAAAATCAAGATTTGAAGTTCAATTGAAAAATGGCTAAAGAATTTTGATAATCCGAGGTCTACATTGAAAGATATGGAGTTCGAAAGTTGGGTTACGGAGATTCAGTAGAAAGAAAACCCTAGTTCGGGAAATTTGGAAAAAAATGCTTAAACGATCAAATTGGTCAAAATTGAAGGTTCCAAATGAAAGATAAGCACTGACTACGGGTAATGGAGAAGCTACTTGGAAGAAAAACTGAAAGAAAAGTCAATCTGGAAGAAAATCGAGAATTAAGGTTTTTGGTGGATTTTGGTGGAGTTTGGTGAAATTGAAGAAAATTGCAGAAATGGCCCGATTCGGTAAAATAAAAGCCCTTAATAGATGAGGAGTGAGTAACCAAGGATAGCTCAAGGCTCAGTTTGAAGAAAATCCGAGAAAAGAGCAGATTGGAGGAAAAAAGGAAAAACGAGAAAATTTTCGAAAGTGAGAAAAAGGAAAAATCAAATCGGAAGGGAATTTGATCGTAAATATTGGGCATTTTCGGACCAACTCTAATTCAATATATGAAAAAGGCCCAGAAGAAGAAAATCTGAAAATCAAACTTGTTTTGAGCAAAATGGGCTTCAGAGGCAAAAGGGGAAATTTGGAAAATTTGGAAAAAAATAGAAAATGAACTCCAAAAGGTCTAAAAATTTGCAGATTTAATTCTTAAATCATTTCGAAGAGATTGGCGAAAGAAAATCTGGGTTCGGAGTTCGTTTGCAAAATGGCCAAATCCCGGGTCCCCTATGTAGAAATTCAAGAAGATAAATCCTGAAAAAATACCGAATGAGCTCCAAAATTCTGAAAATTTGAACATCTCATTCTTAAATTATTTTGAAGAGATTGGCAATAGAAAATCCAGATTCGGAGTTTGTTTGCAAAATGGCCAAATCCCGGGCCTACTGTATAGTAATTCAAGCAGATAAATCCTGAAAAATTACTAAATGAGTTCCAAAAATTATGAAAACTTCTAGATCATACTTTTAAATTATTTGGAAGGGATTGGTGAAGAAAAATCTGGATTCGGAGCTCGTTTAAAAATGGTGAAAGTTCGGGTGCATAAAAGGGCAATTTTGGATGAAAAAATCCAAAAAAATAGCATATGGACTCGAAAAATTTTCAAAACTTCTAGAATTCAATTATTTATTATTTTGGAAGTATTAAAAAAATAATTTTTGAATTTGGAGTTTGTTTGCTATTTATTTAGGTTCGGGGGGCAAAAAAGTTATTTTACCAAAAAAACTGAAAAAGGCATTTTCTTGTTTTAAAAAAAATTGAAGCATGGGCTGGAAAAGGAAGGGTTAGCCGACCAAGGCCCATTGTTGGGCAGATATTTTTTGATTTTTAATCAAAAGACCAACAATGAAGAGGAAGTTAGTTATTTTTTGTGATTAATCCTTTGAATTTGCAACACATGGACCAATGGTTGGAGAGATATCCTATTTATGACATCTTTATGACATCATAATTCAAGGGCTGATCAGATCTGATCCAATGGTGAAAATTTTACATAGAAGGCATCTTGAAGTGATAGCCATTGGATGAGATAAAAAAAATAACCACCTAGCTTCTAGAAGGAGGCCAACCGGCCACTATAGAAGGAGGGGTTCTCTCTTTCATTTTCACTCATTCACTCTATGTTTTTGGTTGATATTCTCTCCATTTTTGAAAGGCAAAAAAGAAAAGATTAGAAAGGCAAAGAAAGAAAAAGAAAGAAAGGCTTGCAATATAGCTTTGAGAGGTTGCTTAAAGCACCATACTCTTATACTTACTTTACATTTTCATTCTTGATTTTCCTGTTTTCATTGATATTTTGGTGAGTTTTCTTTTATTTTGATTTTAAAATAAGTGCTTTTAAATTTCTTCTTCAAGTCTCCTTTGATTCTTTTTTGTAAAAAGCTTTGAAAAATATTTTTTTTCCTTTGTTTTTGGACGTGGCCGAATGGCCTTTTTTTTTTTATATGGTTGCTGTTTTGTTTTTTTATTTCATGTTATTAGTGGTATTTAACAAGTTTTTGATGCTTTAAATTTTCTTCAAATACAAAAATATGAAGCTTGTTTTGATTTGGTTGCTTACTTTTTTTTTTGTTAGATACAAGATTTATTAATCGATAGGAAAATCCACCCAGCCATGAACAGAACAGAGTAACACTTACAAAAACCGCTAAATTATAAGCATAATAAAACACTATAACAGATAACAACCGCAGCCAGAGGCACTTAGCCGACGATGAAAATTACCACTACGCAATGAAGTCCTCCGGCCTACCTACAGCCGCCTTAGCCAATGAATCTGCCATGCCGTTCAATTCCCTAAAAATCTTAAACCATCTGATGTTCTTAGTCTTCGCGGACATCTCGTCAATTGCTTCTAGTATATTCCACAATTTCGACGGCCGCTCCTTCTTATACTTACACCATGTTAGCGCAATGAATGAGTCTGATTCCAAAATCAAGCCAGAAACCACATATTTCCTTGAATTAAAAAAAAAAATCTTTAAAGCTAATTTGATAGCCCTTAATTGAACCTTATTTGAATCACACACTTCCAATGGACAGGAGAAGATTGCCAACACATTACTGCTTGAGTCTCTCTATACACCACCGCATCCTGCAGGTGCCTGTTATCCTTTTGTCGAACCATCGATATTAAATTTCATGAAACAAATCTCAGGCGACTTCCAAAGACCAATTTTCATGTGACTAAGCTTCAATACTGATATAGCACATTCTAGAGGATTAGACCACCATGCAAATTCTGCAATATTTACCTCATCCTTAGAAACTTTAACCCACTAAAAAGATCGAAGTTTGACCAAAAGCATTAACTCCACCACTTTAACTTCTTTATTCTGAAAAATTCGTTCATTACGGATTAACTAAATAGACTATAATGCAGCCGTCCATGATGCTAACCACCAGAATTGCATAGTACCCGTAAATGGTGACTCCAAACACAGTAGAACCATGCTGGCTAATGACGGCTGTGAAACCCAGCTAATCTTCCACCATTGCATAAAACTACACCAGAAATTAAAAATCCAAGGCCAGCTATAAAGAACATGAGATGTATCTACAATCTCTAAGTTACACCAAGGACATTACCAATATAAATTACCCTTACTACCACAATCATAAAACGCACCCTATATCAGTAAAACAAGAACAAGAGATATCAAGAGCACCAACCTTAACACCATTAAGACACTGTCATTCTTCAAGCTCCATTAAGCAATTGATTACAGTACCATCGTCACAGTTTGCCGTGCATCCCAAAAATTTCCCCAATTTCCACGTAGCTTTTGCGTCTTCCTCTAATATCTCTTTCAAATTTCTAAAATCACCTTCCGATATTGACTCATTTGCTACTCTACCAATTTTCTTCTTGATTGCCTCCCTCTTTTTCTTTGCTGATCTCTTCCCTCTTCTGATGTCTTTCTGAACGATTTTACTATACCACTCATCCTCCAACTCTTCAAGCTCCCTTACTTATCTTCTGCCTGGAACCCTTTCTCTAGTCGACTGAGGAATCTGATTTGGACCCCTATCTAAATTTGGGCCCTCCAGGGTCTTGACTGATATACTGGGCCTATTCACCCAAACTCTCGAGTCCACCTCATCACTGAGAGACCCACCACCCCCCAATGTTTCATTTACTAAAAACATCAGCCCATACTCAGTAACATTATTAGTCTGTACGGGTCCACCCTCCTTATCCTGTAAATCTGACTCATTATTTATACCTAGGGAATCTTCAATACCCTCATTTAGTACATGCACCGATATCCCATCCCCATTATCTTCATTGTTCTCATTATAGCTGGCATCCTTATCCAGTCCTCTGCTAGCCGCCATAGGCCTTTCATGGGACTTGACACTTTCCTCGAAAGCTTCAACTGATTTGTTCCCTCCCAATTCATGCGACGTATCAGTATATCCTTCTCTTTCCATACACCGTTCACCGGGTCTTCCTCCCTTGCAGCCTTTGACCCAATATGAGAAGAATCCGACTTATGGGTACTGTTCCACGCAGAAGATTCCTTCAAACCAGAGTAAATCATTTCTGGAATGTAATTAGATTCACAAACACGTACTGGGACATTCTTGTTTCCACACTTTACGTTGATAACCTCATCGATCTTCTCCAATTGCTTAGTTTGAATGAGCATGGCTCCTTTACTAAAATCTAAAAATTTCAACGTGATACTATCTGTGTGAATAAGGGATCCCCATATGCTAGCAATATTTTGGAATGTGAGGAAATTCCAAACTTGAATTGGTAAACCATAACAAAACACCCAAGTAAATCTGTCATAGACTTGTATGTTTTCTGACCATGGGACCACTTCACTTAACCATTGGTTGAGCCAGTCCCAATCCCTCTTCCTTAACAGCTCTATCTTCAGCGGATCTTCAAACTCAATCAAGAAGAATCCACCTGCTAATTTCTTGACCACCACATCATAAACTCCTTGTTGGTGGAAGCATTCCTGAAGCCACTCTTTATCAAAAACACCCCTACCCTTACCAATCAAGCAACGTTCCAAAGAGTGCAACATTTCCTCATCCACCACTGCACTGCATGATTTTCTACTTATATACTTTTCACCTAATTGGGTACCCAAGTTCTCTGCCATCCTCTCATTATTTTCCAAGGACTTATCATACAATAAGGCTTGTTTGTAACAACGTTTACCACCACTCGCAATCTTAGGTCAAGCAGCAAGTTCGGTCATTGGAACAATAGGTACCATCTTCTGTAAGCCCGATTCAGATACCATTTGAGATGTGAAATTCGGATTAACTTTTCTCCAGTAAGAATCTCTTCCATTGAATCTTGCCATATTCACCCTTAATTGGTAGTCCCACATCCATGCCCCATTAAGCATTTTCACTGCTCTCTTTGCCTTTTCATGATTGCTTGCTTACCTCCATTGTTGAGTTTACTATCTTGATATTATGTTTATTTTCCTAGTTTTGCATTTCTGATTTTCTGTTTTCAAAGTGTTTAAATTTGCTCATGATTTGCATTTTTGCTAATCCATGTGTTTGTGAAAATGCCTACTTGTTTTCATGCCTTTACTTTATGTTTGCATGATTTAGCATTATTCTTTAGCTTTGCATGTTAGTATGTTAAGTGTTTGTGAAAATGCTATGTTCATCTTGAAGTTTAGGACCATTCGGCTACCCTTTTTCCTATGTTTTATGTGTGCATTTTTATTATGCTAGTTGATAGGTTTGTATTTCCATGATTTGTTGTTATGTATTTTGTTTAAGCATGCTATATGTTTGTGTATTTGCCATGCATTCTTTAGCTTTAGGTTGTATTTGCATTATCATGCATTTCAGACCTAGGTTGCATTAAATGCCATGCAAGTTCATGTTAGGTCTAGGTCATTTTATTGATGCCATGCATTTTCCATGTCATTCAGGTTTTAAATCATACATTTCATACATCATATTTGCTGTATTTTCATGCATTTCATGTCATGCCACATGATTTATGACTTAGATCAATCAATGGTTCAAAGTCATGCTCATTTTGAGCATATTTGTGGAAAATTAAAGAGTTGTCAAATTGATTGTTCTACTTTTGTGATTTTTTTTACTTAGCCAATTTTTGTATAACTTTTCAAAAGTGTTAGCTACTGTTTGTGAGTCTTTAGGAGAGCCTCTAACATTTTTACTTTGGTTTTTTAAATGATTTTATCAAGGGCTAAAAAAGTATTTTGGCAAAACAGTTTTTTCACTCAGTACTCGTACTTTCCTAATTTTTCTGGGCAACCATCTTTAATCAGAAAATTAAGACAATTTGTTTCCGTTTATTTTTACATGTTCTAAGTCTTCGGTATTTGTTTTAGATTTTTTTGAATTTTTAAAAATAGGTTAAAAAATCGTGTGCTAAAACTAGATAGTGAAGTCAGATTTGAATTTAAAGAAAAATCATTTTTCTATTTTGGTTAAGTTACTTAGAGGGGGCTAATTAGGAAGTTTAGCTACTGTTTTAGGGTAGTTTCTAAGTCTTTTTAAAATCTAAAAATGATTTTATAAATCTCAGGTCAAGGGTGGTCAAGTCCGGGATTTTAAATTTAAGAAATTAGAGCCATTTTTAAAAGGGTTTGGCTAGGGTTTTAATCTTCATTCAAGTTTTTCAAAATTGTTTTCAAACAATCACAAAGTATTTTGGTTTTAGAATATTTAATTTGATATATTTTTCTAAGAGAGCCGGATATCTTTTTAGATATATGGATTTTCTTAATTAAAGAAAAAAATACATTCTCATGCTTTGCATTTTCCATATTCATGCATACTATATAATATGTGATGTTTTTTGCTATGATAATTTCTATGTTTTTGTTATTATGTTTTATTTATATTTTTGGTGTTATGTTATTTATTATATGGTTTTTAATATATTATGATATCCTATGCTTTTTATTTAGTTATTTATTTTTGTCATATTATTTAGCATATACTATGTTCATGCATTGTTACTTTTATTTTCATGCATATTATATGATAGCATTATTTTATGTTTCATGTCATTTCATGTCATTTAGATTATATTGTTTAGAAAATACCATGTCATTTAAAATATGCCACATCATTTATATTTGCCATGTCATTTAAATCATTTTATTCCATTTAGAATATATCATGTTACCTAGGCCATTTCATTTCATATAGAATATATTATGTCACTTAGGATATTTCATTTCATATAGAATATATCATGTTACCTAGGTTATTTCATTTCATTTAGAATATGCTATGACATTTAAATTATATCATACCATTTAGGTTGCATTATATTATCTAGACTTTGTTATGTCATTTTATTTATGTCACACATATTCATATTCATATTTTTAAAAAAATATTTTGAAAAAGGTAATGATTTTCAATAAAATAAAGATATTCTCGAGTTAAAATATTCATGAATTCTTTGCCGGGTTTGCTGGGAGGATATCATCAATTATCATTAATAACAGAATATTTTCTTTAAAACGAGAATGATTCGAAATTTTTTTCAAACTAATAAAATTTATATATTTTGCCACGTTTGTTGGGGAATATAAGAAAATTTTGAATTAATAAATTTCGGATAATTTTTAATTAAAAATGAAATTATTTTTCTTTAAATTGGGAATTAACTTGAAATACTAAATTAAAAACCAACTTTTTACCGAGACTTGAGATAACGCATGATTAATAAGGTACCGTTTTATACGGGCGTTGTGGGGGTTCTAATCCTTCACCACACGTGACTGAGTCCCGAACCCAAATCTTCGATTTTTTCTGGTTTATAACGCAGACTTGAAATTGATTTTTAAAATATTTTAATTAATTTTAAAATGTTTTACAAAATCGGTTTTAATAGGTGGCTAATCACACCTAGCTAAAAAAGATTGGTGGCGGCTTCATGTCTTTTTCAAGGTCATTTTCAAAACCTTCATTTTTCAAAAGAAATTAAGTTGACTTTTCTTTGGTTTTTTTAAATGTTACGCTTAACGAGTATAAAGTTTTGCGTGAGACTTTGTTATTTTTTAGGTTGCGACACCTACCAACCTTAGATTTAGCCGATCAACGAAGCACGGATATTTTTGTTAAAAAAGTGTCCAAGTGTCGAACATGTGTCCGATACAGACACGATTCTGACACGATTGAATACATATCGGACACGCGAGTATTTGTTAAAAAACAAAAATAAAATCAGAGACGATCAAAATAGTGTTAGGAAATGGTTGGACACGTCCGGACACGCGATGAAAGTTTTTTTTTTTTTGTATTTTTCTCCTAATATAAAATCAACAATGAGCAATTTGATTCTAGTGGGTATTTTAAAATTGAAGTTTTTAATTTCAAAAATAAATTTAAAAAATTTAAAAAACTATTTGCATGTTAATATTTGATTGAAAATATCAATTTTATATTTTTATTGTATATTATTATATAAAAAATATTTTATATTGTTGTATCCTGTCGTATCCGTATTTTAATTTTTTAAAAATTCTCGTATTATCGTATCCTTATCATATTGTATTCATATTACGTATTTGTATCCGTATTTCCTAATAGCTAATCGATGTGCGAAAAAAAAAAAACTTCCCTAAAAATATGTTTAAAGGAAAGACACTGAATCATAACTTTGAGATTGTCTATATGTGATTTGAAATACATTTCGTCCGCCACGGAGCAGGTCTCCAAAGGCATGAAAAGGTTTCTGGTGTCCACGTACATAAATAAAATCACATGGTCTCCAAAGGAAACAAATAATACAAGAAAAAAAAAAGATTTACATAACCATTTTACAAATTTCATGCATATACATACAAATTTAACAACATAAGAATTAAATTTGAACTTGGCCAAAAAAAAAAAAAAAACTTAAAAGAGAAAAATGAGGCACGTGTATGAAATGTAGCATTGTCCATGTTACGGGTTTGGCCAAGATGTTACGGGTTCTTACTTCTTAGTTCATGCGTTTCAACTAAAAAAAAAAAGACTTTTGATTAATTGATTAGAGTTTTAATCAATATTCAAAAAAGTAGAGATTCATATTTTATCATTTATAAAAAATAAAAAATAAAAATGAATTTTGACAAAAAAAATCAATGTAACGGATGTGAATACTCTGCTTAATTGAAAAATTGATCAATTCAATTTATTGGGCATTTTGCATTCTTGATTGGATTGTCCGATTCGATTTTTTTCACATTGAATTTGATAATTGCTATTTCTTTTTTTTTCTTAATAAAAAAATCAAAACCTAAAGAAAATTAAAAAAAAAAAATTCACGGATCGGCCCAGCTACCTCCATCACATAATTAATTACCACTCATTAAATGCTTGTATATTTTTCGTACCTGTCTGAATCAAGGTAGTTAGTATTGTACCGATGGATGTACCATTTTTGTTTTGGTACTGGTACGTACTGGTATCGATGTGTTTCGACGTACCATTTCGGGTTTACTGGCATTTTTCAAATATTTTTTCATATATCTATATATAACTTATTTTCAAATTTTTTAATAAAACATATATTATATACACATGCAAATACACATTCATTACATGCATATCTATGTTTTTATGCAAATATAAAATTTAAATATTTAATATCTAAAATTTTTAAACATCAAATAAGTAAAATAAATATTAAAATATTAAAAAAATATATAGTAAATTATGATTAATTATGTTTAATAACTTAATTTAATGAACATATTTTATTTTTAAATGTAATTATGAAAAAAATAAAAATGATCATGATACAAAAAATATTGAAATTAATTTAAAAAATAAATAAGTGATTTTTATATATATAAAAAAATTTTAAATCTTGTATTAACCAGTACAGGCCGGTACGTAACGATACTGACCGATATTAGTTATTAAGTTAGTTTTACTCAATTTCATAATTTTTTAATACAACTTACATTTTAACAAACCGATCGTTGGATTTAACAATATAATTGTACTCGTCGTGCACGTAAAGTTTCGAATCGATCCGATATCTCTATCATATCAATTGAAAATACTGTCTTTTTGAATATATATTTAATGGTTGAAATTTTTTTATTTCTAACAAATAGTTAGACATTTTTAATTTACTCGAAACTCGACATGCATGATCTATATAAATAAAATATGAAATACGACGGTCAGATTAAATAAATATAAATAGTATAAAAAATTACAAAAATGTTTAAAACTGATGTAATTTTACACTGATATAATTAATGAATCCTTTATATATATATATATATATATATATATATATATATATATAGCAAGCACATACATATTACATGCATTAATTAGTTATAACTGGCTTCAGTTTCCTTTCCTGTGTTTTGGACTTGCAACTCCCAGTGTTATTTAGAGCGGACAAATTTGACGAGAATCCAAAATTTTCCAACTGATCCACCTTCTTATATATAGTTTTGAGTGACAACATGTACACCCTACTTTACAGCTAAAGGTTCCACAAAGAGCAGATTCAGCCTTTACCTTCAAACAAACTCCATCAATCAGCTCTTCTTTTGAATTTCTCACAATAATACCAATGCCAGCTGATTTCTTTGTCGACCTAAAAACGCCAGTTTCCACCAATATTGCTTCTCATATTTACTACTCGCTATTCAAACCAATGTGGGCGGTACCGTATCGGTGGCCGGTACTATCGTTTTTAAAATAAACTAAAACGGTATCAGTCTCATACCGTTTCGGTTTTTGTACCGATCCGTATCGGTAAGTAGATCCCTCCTCATATATATATATATATTTATATATATTTATATATATATATATATGTTGAATCTTATATCAAAAAAGCAGTTCAAACTGATTAGCAGAAATGCCAACAAGGCAAGTTATTGGCCAACAGCCCAGTTGTCATGGTCCACACTAGCATGAAGGTATTATCCAGTTCGGTCCACTAGGACTCACAGTTTTCTCTACAAAATGCGCCTCACAGGTTGCAGATGATGTGAACACTTATATATCCAATCGAACTCTAGTACATAGCCGACGTGGGATTCATGGCTCATCTCTAAGACCATAACATCCTCCCCCACTCCAACGAGAGCCCATTATCCTCAGTGGCACATCGTTAGTACCCCCAGAGCCAGTTCTGATACCAAGTGTTACAGTCCACTTCAACCTGCAAGGTATTGTGCACTTCAACACTTATATACCTAATCGAACTCTAGAACACAACCGATGTGAGATTCATGACTCCTCTATAAGACCATAATACCAATTGATAACTCGTATAATTATATAGTTTTTAGTTATGTTTTATTATTGTTTTGTGTCAAATACGAGTTATTATTGTTTAGTCTAATTGTGTTTATGATCTTTTATATTTTTATGTAATTTGGTGTTTTTCACAAGTTTCTTTGAGTGATTTCAGATTACTAGAATTAAGGGCAAATCCAGTTCAGTTCCAGTTCCGACACCTTTTGCCATATCAGCTATATCTGGAGTTTCACTGAAGCAATAAGGCTGAAATTTTAACCGTGCAAAGCTAAGAGGCATATCTATCTTTTTCATGTTTTACACTTCTTGAAATGGAGTCGTTTTCCCTAGAGAAATCGACCATCAAGTTGGCTGATGTGCAATGACGTCTGTGCTAACCTGTTTTCGTATTTTGCCCATATCTTCTTATCCACATCAGAAAATAAGCTGATTCTAACGGCTATGGATCAGTAACTGACAGGGGAACATTTTTCTAGAAGACCATGTGATCAGATCAGGCCTCCAATATTGACAAAATCGACCATCAAGTTGGCTGATCAAAATTGTCATACAATATGACGAAAATTGTTAGAAAAATGCACCCACCTATTATACCTACCTTTGAAATTTGTAAAGCTTGTCTCTTGTCATTTAGCCCTCCAAAATGTGTATAAATAGAGGGCCTTGGATGATTGTAGAGGATCATATTGTACATTGGTAGGATATTAGCCATTGTAATAAAATTCTCTAAGTTTTCTTCTTCTTTCTTTTCTCTAGTTTTCTTTTTCTTTATTTTCTTCTTCTTATTTCTTTCTTTTATTTCCTTCTTAGATTCTCTTTAATTTTATGTTTATGTTTACAATGCCTATGCTAGGCTAAACTTCTATTTGGTTAAGGGTGATTTCAAAGCCCTAGACATGTTTTGTGATTGATTTTCAGATTCTATCTATCATTAATTTTCTATCAAAGTTGCTTATGTTCTTCTACAAAAATTGTTCATGATGTTGTCTTGATTTATTTAGGTGTACAACTAGATAGATCTTGATAATTATCTATTGCTAGTTTAGGAGTCTTGATCCGTGTAATTGTCTTGATTTCCTATTCAATAGTGGCAATTTGTGATTAATGATTATGGTCAAGTTTTCAATAATTGCAAAGTGGAACATAACCTAAGTTGAACAATCCGAGCTTATGTGTTTGTTGCTTAGATCAACCTATCTTTCTCATCATAAAGCTGCCATTAAATTGAATTTGGAGAGCTTATTCTAGGTTGTTTAATGGTTAGAGATTAAATAGAGAGCTTGTTCTATTTAACGACAAACTAAGGAAAGATTGGGATAACAGAGCTTGTTGTTATCTACGGTTGTTAACTTTGATAGTTGGTTGATATTGATAGATCTGAAATTGATTCTTAATGATGTCTAGTGGTGGAGAATGAAACCTTAACCATATTTTTCATATTTGATTCTTCTTACTTACTTGTTTTCTTACTTTTCTAGTTTGCTTATTTTTAAAAGTATATTTATTTTTATTGGCTGGTTATACCGCCTAATTTGTATATTAAATTTGTTTTATTTTTATTGGCTGGTTATACCGCCTAATTTAGTATATATATTTTTATTGGCTGGTTATACCGCCTAATTTAGTATATATATTTTTATTGGCTGGTTATACCGTCTTGCATCTTATTCTTATTATTTACTTTAGTTTAAATCTGGCTTCAAAAACCCCTTTTCTTTTATTGTTCTTGAATTTAAGTTTTAAACTATTAACTTATAAACTAAAACTCAATCCCTGAGGACTCAACCCTTGCTAACTACTATACTTACAATTTATCTTTTTAGTGCAAGGTTAAATAAGATACACTCTTTTGGGTGCATCAAATTTTTGGCGCCGTTGTCGGGGATTGCTTTCTTTAGTTTATTAGTTTATTGGTTTATTCTTATTTTATGTTCTAATTATTTACTTTCTTATTTTTTTTTATTAGTGAATGTTCCAAGCTCCCGAAGAAGACTTACGACTTAGGAAAATTCGGAAATTTATAACTTCTCACCAACAACCAATCGAGGAGTTGATCCAAAACATCCAAGAGAAGCAAGGAGAGATGGCAGCAGCTGACAACCGAACTCTCAAGGAGCTAGCCGCTCCGGACTTGGGTCAACAACCATTATGCATTGAATATGCTAATCTTGAGGTAGCTTTTGAATTAAAATCTGGTTTGATTCATCTTCTCCCAACTTTTCATGGTTTTGCAGGAGAGGATCCAAATAAGCACCTCAAGGAATTCCATGTAGTTTGCTCAAGCATGAGACCAACAGGGGTCACGGAAGAGCAAGTTAAGTTGAGAGCCTTCCCATTCTCTCTAGCTGATTCAGCAAAGGAATGGCTCTACTATCTACCATCCGGGACCATCACTACATGGAATGATTTGAAGAAAGCATTCTTGGAAAGGTATTTCCCAGCATCTAAGGCTGCCAACATTAGGAAAGAGATATGTGGGATTCGTCAATACAACGGAGAGTCCTTATATGAATATTGGGAGAGGTTCAAGAAACTTTGTGCATCATGTCCACACCATCAAATAAGTGAACAACTTCTCATCCAATACTTCTATGAAGGTCTCATGCCCATGGAGAGAAGTATGATAGATGCCGCTAGTGGGGGAGCTCTAGTTGATAAGACTCCCAGGGCTGCTAGAACATTAATCTCCAACATGGCAGCCAATTCTCAACAGTTCTCAATGAGACAAGATCCACCACCACAACCTAAGAGAGTTAATGAGGTAAGTATATCATCCCTTGAACAAAAATTTGATAAACTGACTTCTCTTGTTCAACAATTGGCTGTAGGTAAAATACAACAAATAAAGGCTTGTGGCATATGTTCAAACATAGGGCACCAAACTGATATGTGTCCAACACTTCAAGAGGATACCAATGAACATGTGAATGCCATGGGTGGATTTCAGAACCAATCAAGGAAATATGATCCCTACTCAAACACTTACAATCCACGATGGAGGGATCATCCAAACTTCAATTATGGAGGGAACCAATCACAAACTATTCCTCCACCATTTGACCACAGGCCACCGGGTTTTCAGCAAAGAGTGCAACAACCATACCAAACCCGACAACAGCTACCACCCACCCAAAATTCAGGTACTTCTCTTGAAGATCTTGTTAAAGCTCTTTCTACTAATACAATTCAATTTCAACAGGAAACAAAGACAAGTATTCGAAATTTGGAGACTCAAATAGGGCAATTGGCAACAACCATGAGTCAAATGCAAGCAAGGGATTCTGGGAAATTACCTTCCCAAACCATAGTGAATCCAAGAGAGAATGCCAATGCTATAACTTTAAGAAGTGGGAAACAGCTAGAGAAACCACAAAATGATAGTGCTCAAGGGGAGAACAATACCATGGCATCCTCTTCACATCCCAACGAGCCACTAAAAAAGGTAATTCCTAAACCATCCTTTCCTTCTTATATAACTCCTCCACCTTTTCCTGGCAGGTTAGCAAAGTCCAAGAAGGAGGAGCAAGAGAAGGAAATTTTGGAAACTTTCCGGAAAGTAGAGGTGAACATTCCTTTACTAGATGCTATCAAGCAAGTGCCAAGATATGCCAAGTTCCTAAAAGAGTTGTGCACATCTAAACGGAAGTTGAAATGGAATGAAAAGGTAAGTGTGGGGGAGAATGTGTCAGCTGTTCTTCAAAAGAAACTCCCACCTAAATGCAAGGATCCAGGTATGTTTACCATTCCTTGTAAGATAGGCAACACCAGGTTTGAGCGTGCTATGCTAGATCTAGGGGCATCTATTAATGTCATGCCATATTCAATTTATGCTTCATTGAATCTAGGACCATTAGAGGAAACCGGTGTTATAATACAACTTGCTGACCGTTCTAACACTTATCCAAGAGGAGTTGTAGAAGACGTTCTTGTACAGGTTAATGAATTGGTTTTTCCCGCTGACTTTTATGTTATTGAGATGGAAGATGAGATATCTTCTAATCCCACACCTATTCTATTAGGGAGACCATTCTTGAAAACAGCAAGAACTAAAATAGATGTACATGATGGCACTTTAACTATGGAATTTGATGGTGAAATAATTCGCTTTAACATTTTTGAGGCCATGAGATATCCTAGTGATGTGCATTCTGTTTTTAATATTGATATAATTGACTCACTAGTGCAGCAAGCTTATGAGCTAGATGGTGAAGATAGTGTGGAAATAGTCCTTAGCAACCATCTCGGAATGGGGAATGCTAAACTAGCCTTGAGTGACCATGTGGAAGGGGCACTAGAATCTTTACACTCGCTGCCACCTAAAGATGCAAGGTTTGATGTTTCATTTATTGATTTGCCTTTATCTAATGAGAAACTTCTACCTTCCATTTTGCAGGCACCAACTTTAGAGTTGAAACCACTACCGAACCACTTGAAATATGTGTTCCTAGGTAAAAAGGACACACTACCGATCATCATTGCCAAAGAGCTCACACCTTTGCAAGAAGAGCGACTTATCCGGGTGCTTAGAGAGCATAAAACAGCAATTGGTTGGACAATTGCCGATATCAAGGGAATAAGCCCATCCATGTGCATGCACCGGATTTTGTTAGAGGAAGGGTCCAAACCAACAAGAGAAGCACAAAGAAGATTGAACCCTCCTATGATGGAGGTTGTGAAAAAGGAGATACTGAAGCTCCTAGATGTTGGAGTGATCTATCCTATCTCGGATAGCAAATGGGTGAGCCCGGTCCAAGTGGTTCCAAAGAAATCAGGTGTAACGGTGGTAACAAATAATGAGAATGAACTTGTTCCTACTAGGATTCAAACAGGATGGCGAGTTTGTATTTATTATCGTAAACTTAATTCCACAACTCGCAAAGACCACTTTCCTTTACCTTTTATTGATCAAATGCTTGAAAGGTTAGCTGGCCATTCTCATTATTGTTTTCTTGATGGTTTTTCAGGTTATAATCAGATAGCCATTGCTCCGGAGGACCAAGAGAAAACAACATTCACATGTCCATTTGGTACTTTTGCATACCGGCGTATGCCATTTGGTCTTTGTAATGCACCAGCTACATTCCAAAGGTGTATGGTTAGCATATTTTCAGATTATGTAGAGAACATCATAGAAGTGTTTATGGATGATTTTAGTGTCTATGGTGATTCTTTTGATAGATGTCTAGAGAACCTTACACTTGTACTTGAAAGATGCATGGAAACTAACCTTGTTTTGAATTGGGAAAAATGTCACTTTATGGTAGAACAAGGAATAGTTTTGGGCCATGTTATTTCTTCTAGAGGGATAGAGGTTGATAAGTCTAAAATAGATATTATGCATTCTTTACCACCTCCCACAAATGTGAGAGAGGTTCGTTCTTTTCTTGGACATGCAGGTTTCTATAGGAGATTTATCAAAGACTTCTCAAAGATCACATTACCTCTTTGCAAGCTACTACAAAAAGATGTGGTTTTCCACTTTGATGATAAATGCAAATAGGCGTTTGAAACATTGAAGGGACTCTTGACATCAGCTCCTATCATCCAACCACCAGATTGGAATGTACCTTTTGAAATCATGTGTGATGCTAGTGACTATGCCATTGGAGCTGTTTTGGGCCAAAGGGTTGGCAAAGCCTCACATGCCATTTATTATGCCTCACGAACTCTTAATGATGCTCAATTGAACTATTCCACTACTGAAAAAGAACTTTTGGCTGTTGTATTTGCTTTAGAAAAATTTCGATCTTATTTAATTGGTACTAAAGTAATTGTATATTCTGACCATGCAGCCCTTAAGTACTTACTCACTAAAAAGGAGGCCAAACCAAGGTTGATTAGATGGATACTTCTCTTACAAGAGTTTGATTTGGAGATAAAAGATAAGAGAGGTAGTGACAACCTGGTTGCGGACCATCTTAGCCGTTTAGTTCATGAAGAGGATGCACTACCCTTGAATGAGAACTTTCCGGATGAGCAACTTCTTTTTATAAGTACAACAACTCCTTGGTATGCTGATATTGTTAATTACTTAGTTACCAAGAAGTTGCCACAAGAGTTGACACAAGCTCAAAGAAATAAGATCAAGAGTGATGCCAAATACTACATATGGGATGATCCTTACCTTTGGAAGCATTGCTCCGATCAGATTATAAGAAGGTGTGTACTCGAAACTGAATTTCAATCTATTCTCACCTTTTGTCACTCTTATGCATGTGGAGGACACTTTGGATCCAAAAGAACAGCCATGAAAGTTCTTGATTCTGGATTTTATTGGCCTACCATATTCAAAGATGCATACCTCTTTTGCAAGTCATGTGATCGTTGCCAAAGAACAGGTAACTTAGGTGCTAGAAATCAAATGCCTCAAACTCCAATACTTATTGTTGAAATTTTTGATGTATGGGGCATGGATTTCATGGGACCTTTTTCCTTCTTCTTTTGGTAATCTTTATATTTTACTTGTCGTTGATTATGTTTCAAAGTGGGTGGAAGCAAAATCCACTAGGACTAATGACTCTAAAGTTGTTTCAGATTTTGTCAAGACTAACATCTTTGCTAGGTTTGGAACGCCAAAGGCCATAATCAGCGATAGAGGTACTCACTTTTGCAATAGAACTATGGAAGCACTTTTGAGGAAGTATAACATCACACACAAGGTCTCCACCTCATATCATCCTCAAACTAGTGGGCAAGCTGAAGTGTCAAACCGAGAAGTTAAGTCCATCCTTGAAAAGACAGTTAATCCAAATAGGAAGGATTGGAGTTCACGACTTGATGATGCACTTTGGGCTTATAGGACAGCATATAAGACACCCATTGGTATGTCTCCTTATCGACTTGTTTATGGTAAGCCTTGTCATCTTCCGGTTGAATTGGAACATAAATCATATTGGGCTATCAAACAATGCAACATGGAGATGGATGAGACAGGAAAGAAAAGAAAACTTGACCTACAAGAATTAGAGGAGATAAGGAATGATGCCTATCAGAATTCTAGGATTTACAAGGAAAAGACTAAGGCATTCCATGACAAGATGATATCAAGAAAGGAATTTGTTGTTGGACAAAAAGTTCTTCTCTTCCATTTACGCCTTAAGTTATATCCAGGTAAGTTACGTTCTCGTTGGGTTGGACCTTTTGTTATTACTAATGTATTTACTCATGGTGCAGTTGAAATCCAAAGCCCAAAAACAGATAAGGCATTCAAAGTGAATGGTCATAGATTGAAGCCTTACTATGAGAACTTTCCAATACAAGATGTGGAGGAGTTTCCACTTTTTGAGCCAAAGTATGTTGAATAATAATGGCATGGGTCTAAGTCAGGCTGAGGACAATAAACCAAGCGCTTCTTGGGAGGCAACCCAAAAGGATGGAGAGCATCTATTATATCAGATTTGCATATTCCTTACTCTCCATCATTCTATTTTTTATTGTTTTTCTTTTCTTTTATTTAATAGTTCTTTTTCTTACATATAATTCTTGCATTGGGGGATAATAGCATTACATTGAGGACAATGTAAAAATTATGTGTGGGGGGAAGAATTTAGGATTTTATTTAGAGTGTTTTGTTTTTGAGTTTTTTTATGTTGTTTTTCTTTCTGATCCTTGTTTTGAAAATAACTAGATGTAAATATAATTTTTATTTTTTTTACCCCGGTTAAATGGTGGATAACGGTACTCCGTGATTATTTAAATCGGTTCCATCAGCTACCCACAAAACTGATATTGTATATAAATTTCTCTTCCAATTTCTCTTTCAATTTTTTTTTTTCATTTTTTTCAGGATGGATGATATTCTCATAAGATTGCAGAAACGATTTCCTCCTTTTCCTCGAAATATTTTACTGAAGCTTTACCAAGTTCGATTTGAAAGATTAAGAATGCTTATGCACAAAGGGATTCCTGAAGACATACGTTGGATAATTGAAGCCAAGGTACGTGAAGATGAATATCTTCCTGTTTTGCATTTACCAGGTACAGGTAGAAGCACTTTTGCAAAGAAGCGACGAGCAAAGCGCATGAGTTCAAACTGCCACAAATGTGCACGATGGACGTGTAACGGTAAATGTCGTTCTATTGGGATTCCGTCCTCTAATCGAGATGATAAAATTGAATTCATTAAGGATGGACTGAGTAAGGAGAATTTGGGTAATATCCAACTTTCTCTTGAGACGCATCCTAGTGGAGACGTACAAAGAGAAATTCTTGATTTATGGCCGCAATTCCAAAGGGAATGGCAACATCTTGGGAATCTGATGTTAAAAGACCCTGTTTGTCAGCTTGTAAGAAAACTGGATGGGAAGCATATCCTCGACTCATAGAAGGCGTTTAAGCCGTTTCTGGACGTAAAACCAGAGGAAGATGTGAGCCACAATCACAACTACAATAAATGACTTCTCAGCTTTTGGTTTGATTTGCAATAACTTTATTTTGGTTTAATTTACGTGTTGTTCGATTTGTGTAATTATTCTCGTTTTTTTTATTTGTCTTTTACGGTTGATTTTTTCTTCTCTTTTTGATTTTCTTCCTGAAATCACGCAAAAATCTTTTGTTAGATTAACATTTTCTTCTGACAGGTCAGATACACTTTCGGCGACATTATTACTCTTGTCTGATTCACTACTCAGTCCTCTATATATTACACCATGTACTCATTCTCTTTCAGGCACTCGAAAAAAAAAATGGAAAGTACTTCATCCCAGCGCATTAAAAAAATTTGTGTCTTTGGAGGTGCTTATCCAGGGAAAAATAACATATTCGCTGATGAAGCCATAAGAGTTGGAGTAATACTTGCCCAACAAAAGATCCACTTGATTTATGGAGGCGGTAGTACGGGTTTAATGGGAGCAGTCGCTACAGCAGCACACGCCGGAGGAAGTCCAGTTCTAGGAATCGTGCCAAAACTATTCACAAGTTTTTGTGGACCTATCGTGGGTAAGGAAATACAAGTCTGGAGTATCCCTGAACGGATGACAATCATGTACCATTCTGCCGATGCATTCATTGCTTTACCAGGAGGTCTGGGTACATTGGAAGAAATAGCTTGCGTGGCTTCTTGGTCATCTTTGGTCACAAATAAGAAACCCATTGGTTTGCTTAATATTAATGGTTATTTTAGTAATTTGCTTTCATATTTAGATAATGCTGTGGATAATGGATTCATGTTTTCAGAGGCAAGGAGAACCATAATTTCTGCTACAACCATTGAAGATTTACTTAAAAAGCTCCAAGCTTATGAGTGTTTATCTGCTACGGTTGTTTCGCAAACGCTCGAAAAAAGAAAAAGAGATATGGACGAGCAAGGAGTGGATTGCACTTTGTCTTTGTGACATTATCTAACATTTTGCTTGTTGTGTCTCAGTTATAATAAGTGGTTAGCAACCTCTGCAGGTAATATCTCCTAAATTCTACCTTTAAAATTTGACATTGGGGACAATGTCATATTTTAGTAGGGGGTAAGGGACATATTTTGCTAATTTAAAAAAAAAAAAAGTTTGTTGTGTTTTAAGCAATTTAGAAGTATTCATTCAGAACAAGGTCTGAGTAAGGGAGACTTGAGACATACCTTGTCAGTTTGATTTTAATCTTTTTATGTTTACTTGTTAATTTTTGTTTAGTATTTTAGGATTATTTAGGTTGCATGAGTTTGTTTTGTTTTGAGTCTTAGTTGTTCCTATTCTTATGTTCTTAGTTCTTTTCTCCTACACATGATTCTTTCATTTGGGTTAATAGACTTACATTGAGGACAATGTAAGAATTAAGTGTGGGGGGAATGATTTAGGATTTCTTTTATTTTTTTCTACTATTTTTTTTTATGAGTCTTTATTATTATTATTATTTTTTTAGTGTGTTTTAGTTCCTTTTTAATACAATGATGAGATATGAATTGCATAAGTCTAAAACAGATTTATTACTGAGAAGATTTTCATGAGAATTGAGCTTGATGTCAACCTTTTTATGAGCCAATGTTAATATGATATGTTGATTGAGAAAGAAGCATGTTTAGACTTAATCTGACTTGTATAATCATCCTTGTGAGTTTTTGAGCCTATAATGATTGATGTATTATACAAATCAATCTAATTTCTTTCTTGAGTGCTCTTATGATTACATGATTCTCTAGAACTTGCTTTAAACCGTTTGAGAGTATATTGATACATGTGATAACATGAATATGATAGAGGCATTAGGATTATAACCAGAGCCAAACAGCCATCCATTATTAATGTTCTAAGAGAACATCCCCACTAGTGAGCCAATTTGAGCCTACATTAAATATGCTGTTTTATTGGTAACCACAACTTACACCTAGCCTAAATATACTTATATCCTTACCCTTGTTCTAAAGATGGATTATATATTTTGAGACATATTGCAAAAAACAAGGGATATTTTTAGTTGAAAATTTGGGTTAGAAACAAGAAATAAGTGTGGGGGGAAAAGAAAAGAAAAGTCAAGAGAAAAAGAAATGGAATACTGGCAAATACATTCCTAAGTAAAAAATATGAATCATCTCTTGAATTTGTGGAAAAAGAAAAAGATGTTACAAAGTTGTTTAGAATGAAGAAAAGGCCCAACATGAATATTCGGCCTAGGTGACTATGTACTTGTAAAGAGTTTTGAGAAGTTTCTTTGTATGATCTTATTATGTCTCTAAACTTTATGAACTCTTTGGAGCCTTTGTGATATCTTTATCCTTTTGTTATTCAACCACATTACAAACCCCTTGGCCCCATTACAACCTTGATTAAAGACCTCTTGATTCATGAAGTTGTATGATCTAAATAGTGGAGAATAGGTGGACAAGCAAGAATATGGTAGAACTGTTTTCATGAGATTGATTGAGTGTAAACACTTCACCACTACTTTAAAGAGTGAAAATCATGAGGGTATATCATGTGAGAAGTTGAGATTAAATTTGAACATGCACTATTTTGATTGAGATATGTTATGTTAATATTGGCTTAACTCAAACAATTTACATTCAAGCATGAATTTTTGTGAAATTCTTTAAGCTATTGATTAGTTTATAAGACTTGTTCAAAGATTGTCTCTAATTTGTATTGAAAGGATTAGGAATAAATATTTTTAGTATATGTAGTTTATTTATATTTTAGTTTTAAAATGTTTGTGGGTATCGTTCTAGTAAACCCTCACGAGACTAAACTCGTCCACTAGGGACACCTAGGGGTTTAAAGGCTTGTGTCACGTGCTAAGTGCCATCGTGATTTCCTACGAAAGTGGATTAGATTAGATTTTCTTATTTTATTTTTATTGAGTCGTTGCTAGGGACTAGCAACAATCTAAGTGTGGGGGTGTGATAACTCGTATAATTATATAGTTTTTAGTTATGTTTTATTATTGTTTTGTGTCAAATACGAGTTATTATTGTTTAGTCTAATTGTGTTTATGATCTTTTATATTTTTATGTAATTTGGTGTTTTTCACAAGTTTCTTTGAGTGATTTCAGATTACTAGAATTAAGGGCAAATCCAGTTCAGTTCCAGTTCCGACACCTTTTGCCATATCAGCTATATCTGGAGTTTCACTGAAGCAATAAGGCTGAAATATTAACCGTGCAAAGCTAAGACGCATATCTATCTTTTTCATGTTTTACACTTCTTGAAACGGAGTCGTTTTCCCTAGCGAAATCGACCATCAAGTTGGCTGATGTGCAATGACGTCTGTGCTGACCTGTTTTCGTATTTTGCCCATATCTTCTTATCCACATCAGCAAATGAGCTGATTCCAACGGCTATGGATCAGTAACTGACAGGGGAACATTTTTCTAGAAGACCATGTGATCAGATCAGGCCTCCAATATTGACAAAATCGACTATCAAGTTGGCTGATCAAAATTGTCATACAATATGACGAAAATTGTTAGAAAAATGCACCCACCTATTATACCTACCTTTGAAATTTGTAAAGCTTGTCTCTTGCCATTTAGCCCTCCAAAATGTGTATAAATAGAGGGCCTTGGATGATTGTAGAGGATCATATTGTACATTGGTAGGATATTAGCCATTGTAATAAAATTCTCTAAGTTTTCTTCTTCTTTCTTTTCTCTAGTTTTCTTTTTCTTTATTTTCTTCTTCTTCTTTCTTTCTTTTATTTCCTTCTTAGATTCTCTTTAATTTTATGTTTATGTTTACAATGCCTATGCTAGGCTAAACTTCTATTTGGTTAAGGGTGATTTCAAAGCCCTAGACATGTTTTGTGATTGATTTTCAGATTCTATCTATCATTAATTTTCTATCAAAGTTGCTTATGTTCTTCTACAAAAATTGTTCATGATGTTGTCTTGATTTATTTAGGTGTACAACTAGATAGATCTTGATAATTATCTATTGCTAGTTTAGGAGTCTTGATCCGTGTAATTGTCTTGATTTCCTATTCAATAGTGGCAATTTGTGATTAATGATTATGGTCAAGTTTTCAATAATTGCAAAGTGGAACATAACCTAAGTTGAACAATCCGAGCTTATGTGTTTGTTGCTTAGATCAACCTATCTTTCTCATCATAAAGCTGCCATTAAATTGAATTTAGAGAGCTTATTCTAGGTTGTTTAATGGTTAGAGATTAAATAGAGAGCTTGTTCTATTTAACGACAAACTAAGGAAAGATTGGGATAACAGAGCTTGTTGTTATCTACGGTTGTTAACTTTGATAGTTGGTTGATATTGATAGATCTGAAATTGATTCTTAATGATGTCTAGTGGTGGAGAATGAAACCTTAACCATATTTTTCATATTTGATTCTTCTTACTTACTTGTTTTCTTACTTTTCTAGTTTGCTTATTTTTAAAAGTATATTTATTTTTATTGGCTGGTTATACCGCCTAATTTGTATATTAACTTTGTTTTATTTTTATTGGCTGGTTATACCGCCTAATTTAGTATATATATTTTTATTGGCTGGTTATACCGCCTAATTTAGTATATATATTTTTATTGGCTGGTTATACCGTCTTGCATCTTATTCTTATTATTTACTTTAGTTTAAATCTGGCTTCAAAAACCCCTTTTCTTTTATTGTTCTTGAATTTAAGTTTTAAACTATTAACTTATAAACTAAAACTCAATCCCTGAGGACTCAACCCTTGCTAACTACTATACTTATAATTTATCTTTTTAGTGCAAGGTTAAATAAGATACACTCTTTTGGGTGCATCACCAATCGTGAACCGGAAAGTGAGTAATGTGTAGACAGATAAGGGGGGATAAGGCAACCTCTAATTCCATACACTTTGGTATTCATAATAGGGATGGGTTGCCGGCACCTCATTATAATTGCTGTTTCAGCCTTCAGGTGTAGTGATCACTAGGAGAGCATATGAGGAATGGTTTGTTGTCTCTTTAAATGTTCTTCTATATGGTGTACTTAATTACTAACAACGTGTACCTATTCAGTGTAGTACTATTTAAAGAGATTGTGAAAATTTGTACATTAACATATGAATGTAAATCATGATAAAGTAAATAATTTGGTCATAATTTTTTAAATTCGCATTTATGGAATAGAGTCAGAATTAACCCAACCATATAATTGTTTGAATCGATTATTGTTGTTATGTTTGTATGTATGTGTCTCTAATACACGCTAACTAATGAGAAACCTTACTTTTAAATATTGGAGGATATCCTAATGGGGGCAAGGAATCAATGATTATATTCTCTTGTGCTTTAATAATTAACTAGCAAAAGGTTAGGGTAGACCTGCTCAAGGGCGGGTTATCCGTTCAAACTCGAAGGCTCGTTCATATTTTGAAAGATTTGGACAAAAATATTAGGTCTGAAATATGAAGTTGGGCAAAAAAATGAGGCCCATTTAGAAAACGGGTCGGGCCTTGGTTCCAATAATCATGGCCCGAGCTCGGCTCGGCCCGACCCGGCCCGTTTTTTATTTATATAATATATTATGTTTATATTATATATATAATGTAATTTATATTATATAAAAAATAAATATATGTAATATTATAGTGTAAACATTTAAAAATAAGCTAAGTTATCCATGTTTAGAACTTAATAAAAAAAAAGAGATAAAATTGTTAAAAATTAAATAAAAAATAAAAAAAATTGTTTTTAAATTTTTTTTTTAAAATAATATGGACGGGTCTAAACGGGCTTGAACTACCCATTTACAAATATGGGCGGGCTTGAACAGAATTGAGTCCCATATTTCGGGTTGGGCCGGGCTTGAACAAGTATATATGGTGTTGATACCATACCTAAGCCCGATCCGAATCCGGCCTGACCCGACCCATAAGCACCTCTAGGTTAGGGCTTCATTTCAAGAATAATAATGTTTTTACATCTATAATTAAAAAATACACAATATAATTTATTTTATATACATAAAATATATAATATTATTAATTTAATATATCTCTCTATCAGAAAAAAGTAGAATAAAAGATTTAAAAAAAAAAAAGAAGAAGAAAGCAAATAACAAACGTTTGATAGATTTCTAAAATTTTAAAATTCCTCAATTTTCTTTCTTTCTTTACCTAATTGCCCCTTTTAATTCAATATCTTTTACTTTGATTTTTTTCTTTAATCCAATTTAGTTCATTTTTTCTATTTACTCCAAACTTCCTATAAAATAATCTTAAATAACAGTATAAAGAAAATAATTTAAATCAACATTTGTTTCTCTGTATCAAAAGGAATATGCCATGAACTAAAAACGAACTTTTTTCTTTTCTTTTCTTTCTTTCTTTGACATTTTATATTCACAAATATTTATTTTTGAACGTATGCTTTTTTATATCAATTAATACCGGATCCATTAATTTCTCTTAAACATTATTTTTCTCCTCATTTTAATCATCCATTTGGACCATTTTCCACTTTTGTTTATCACAACCAAAACAAACTATATTGCAGATCTCCATTTTGTACTATTATGGAGTAAGTCCAAACCATTGCAAAAAAGGATTTTTTTGGCTAGAATTACCATATTCATACATACATTATATATATTATGCATACGTTATATATATTCAATGTTTTTATGCTATTTAATTCATAAAAAGTAATAAATAAGGGGTTTTGCTAACAAGGACCCTTAGGACACTTTTTAAGGTTAGTTAATATATTATTTTTAGTAATAACATTGTATTAAATACAAAAAATGATAACTTTATTCATCATTTTCAATGCAGTGATTGAAGATATTACTATATTTAGTAACCCTAAAGAATGTCACTTGTTAGCAAAATCTATAAATAAGATTCTTTTCTTACCATAGATGAAAAAAAAAAAACTAATTAAGGCATTAGCAATTTTCCATAAAGATACATAATCTCAAGTACTTGAACTCTGAGATTCTTAAAGTTAAAATGAATCTCCATATACCATTTGTTCATGAAAGAAACCTTGTTCAAGTTTCAAATTGAACTGCTAAAATATTTTTATATCGGATATGTCTATGCATAAGGTGTGAAACATATCTTGAATAACTTAAATCTATACTAGCATCTAGCTTTTTCATACTCAAACCTTCTTTTAAATAAATTGGTAACCAGAAAAATACATCAGAGTTGGACAAAAAAAAATCGAACGAATCAATAGACTGAAGCTTGGTCATTATACGTTTTTTCTACTAGAATGAAGAGTACTTATTTTACTTGTTGAGTTAGATGCAAACCAATGAGAGGAATACTCCCATGTTTGTATTGTAGATGGATATGAATTCAATTCTTTCTGTATAATTCGTTAATAATAGCCAAGAAAAAGCCAAAGTAACTATGGCAAAAAGCCTACATTCAAAACCATATCCATTTAAGGCCGAAGAGAACATAGAAATAAATTTAAAAAAATCACCTGTCAAGATATAAAATATATATCAACGATAGGCAATACCTAATCCCCGTTATGCTGACCCTTCACATCACTTCTAAGTGGCATTTAATTGAAAACTTTCATAGCACACATAGAAAACTACCCATAATTGGTGAAGGGAATATGATACTACATAGCAAAACATGATAAATCTCAGAAATGTTCCTTACAAACAAAACAAACAAAAGCAAAAGAAAATTATAAGCAACGAGACTAAATTAGAAGCAAAAGAAAATCATACCAATTATGTAGATAATTAAATAGAATAAATAAGATGGAATACTAAGAAAGCTAAACATAAATAAAGCTAACCAATCAACAAAATAAAAGAAATCTGATATTTAAAAAAAATTTAAAACATCAACAATTTCTAATTAATAAGCTTAATATTCTCAAACTTCAAAATTATCCATTCGAAGTAAAGATGAGGAAAGTCCCAAGTCTTTTAAGTCCATAATACTCTAAGGTAATTTCCAAAAATCCAAAAGTGATCGAAACATATAATCAAAAATAGAAAATGTCACTTATCCAAAAAAAAAAAGTCTGAAATCCTTAAGTTCACAATAGTTTCACAACTATGCACTGAGAAAAATGCCCAACAAGTCACTGGTCTCCAGAATGCAACTAAGGTATCAAATCTTCTAATGTCATCCAAGTTAACAATAGCATATCTCAAAAGCAAAAACCCACCATCAATAACAATACAACCACAAATTCGCATGCTAAACGTCAACAATTCCTGATAAGCTCAATATTCTCAAACTTCAAAATTAACCATTCCAACCAAAGATGAGGGAAGTCCGAAGTCTTTTAAGTCCATAATACTCCAACGCATATGGTAATTTCAAAAAATCCAAAAGTGACCAAAACGTATAAACAAAAGTAGAAAATGTCAAAAATCCTTAAATCCACAATAGTCTCACAACTATGCACATGCAAAAATGCTCAACAAGTCACTAGTCTCCAAAAGGCAACTAATGTATAAAATATTCTAATGTCATCCAAGTTAACAGTAGCATATCTCAAAAGCAAAAATCCACCAGCAACAACGATAAAACCACAAATTCGCATGATAAACAAATAGAAATGACAACTAAAAGGAAAAACTGTTAAGCCCAAACCATAAGTGGTCCAATAAGCCCTCAATAAGCTAGACCAAGTCAAACACCTACATAATTGGGCCTCGGGCTCAATAAGTCCAAATCTTGAAGCGACCTGAGGAGGACGCATCCAGATTAATAAGAGCTCGCCCAACTACAAACAGCCAATTAGGTCTTGACCATACATTGTCCATCGCATCCAAAGGGATCGCCCTTCTGTCACTTCAGATGACCACGTGACCTCCCTAGCATTCGCTTATCATCACGTCGCCCCCTGTCATATCCATGCAAAATCCACGTGGGGTCTTAGTACACCTATCCTTGACTAAAGCCCGACACGTGTCATCTGGCGACCCGTCGGCTAAAGCTATATATAGCTCACTAAGAAATCTATTGACCCTCAAACACTTGAACTCCCTATGGTGGCTTTACCTCAACTTCCTCACCTCTCCATGACCCTTCCCTCTCTTCACCTCCACATTCCATAGCCTCCTCTTAGCTTCTCTTAGCCATCAAATCATCCACCACCTAAAATACCATCAATAATTGGCGCCGTCTGTGGGAAATAATCGAGAAAACCATGTCTCTACCACTACCACTACCACTACCAACCCAACAAAGCAACGTCCCAAAAGCCTTGGGCACTAGTGCACCAGGCACTAGCCCTCAGTTACTCTTAACGATAGCCAGTCATGGATTCTCCTCCCCAGGGGTATCCACACCGCCCTCAGTGCCGAGTTACTACCAAAACTATCCCTTCCCCAATCCCTGGTACAATCAGCCTTACCCTCCTTATGGCTATTACCAGAACTTGCTAGCAGCTAACTCCCTAATATTATCCACAACCCCAGATTTAATCAATGAAACCGCGTCAAATGCCCGACGAGGTTCTCGCCCCACCCTGGGTGCAGGAGCTTATATTAGTCACCCTAAGGACCTCCAAGTTGAAATCGGAGAGCGCACCAACGTTACTTTTACGCCAGATACTGATTCGCTGCAATGCCACCAAGAATTATCGACCCGCCAGTCAGAATTCACATTCACAGCCCCAAACTACCCAACGACACCAATTGGTCCACATTTCGATTCATCTACCTTCCCACCATTTACACCACCTTTACCATACCAAGACCCAATGCAACATATTCTGATGAACCAAGTGCAAACACTCCAAACACAGTTGGCAGAGCAACAAAGAACAGTACTCCAAGCAACCCAACAAATTAACAAGCTACAGAGAAATCACTACCGAGAACAACAGGAGGAGAGCAGTAGTTTATCCTCTCGCGGGAGCTGCCAGGCGGGACATGACATAGAAGGGATGAATGACCAGGTCGGATTCCTGGAGAGACGAGCCCACCACGACGAGTTGGGCGGTCTCTAGAAAGAAGAGCCTGAACGAACACTGCCGTAACAACCAGTATAAATGTACAGGCACAAACGGCAGCCTTGCGTAGAGAGATACACAGAATGATGAAGGATAAAGCGGAAGAAGTAGAATGGATGAGTGATAACAGTAGTCCCTTAACGGTGCAGATTCGATAGAAGCAGGTACCCACATCCGCAAAACTACCGAAAGAGACCTATGATGGTACTAAGGACCCTGTCGACTACCTTATTCAATACAATAACTACATGGATTTGCTGGGAGCTAGTGATGCCCTCAAATGGCGGGTGTTCCCTACGACATTACGAGTGCACGCCAGAACTTGGTATCACTCCTTAACGGCGAACTCTATTGATAATTTTGAAAAGCTAGACAGAATGTTCATTGCTCATTTCCTCGCCAATAAGGCGACATTCAAGACCCCCGCCAGCCTGTTAGCAGTCAAACATAGAGAAAGCGAGTCCTTGAGAGAATATATTCGACGATTCAGTTCTGCCACCCTGGAGATCAAAGACTTACATGATGATTGGGCCATAGAGGCATTCATTTCTAGTGTTCGTCATGAGCATCTACGCTACGCTTTGACAAACGCAAAGCCTGAAAAGCTGTATAGCCTTTATGAAAAAGCCCAGAGATATGCAGAAACTGAGGAAATAAAGATGACAGAGGGGGGCACTGAGTGGGAAAGTCTATCCCAAAACCAAGATAGGTTCCAAAGGAATAGGTTAGGCCCAAAGGATAACAGACGTCAATCCAGATTTGATACACGCCGAAGGAGGTCCAGATATGATCGAAGGTCGAAAACAGCCCCTTACTCCAAGTTTGAGGAGTACACCCCATTGAATGCCTCAAGGTCGTATATTCTAAATGCCGTATCACAAGAAGGGATTTTGGGTACACCTTATCCAATGAGAGATAACCCAGCCCGTCTGAATTCGAAGGAGAGATGTCAATACCACAATGATGTGGGACACAGTACTGAAGATTGTCGATCTTTAAAAGATGCTATCGAGAATGCCATTCGAAAAAGACAAATCAAACAGTTTGTTAAAAGAATAGGCACTCAGCAAGGACATACGTCAACGGGAAACCAAAAGAACAGCAAAGCGGAAGGGATAAAACCTGTTCAAGGGGTCATTAACATGATAATTGGGGGAACAGAAGAATGGACGAGTAATAGCTCCAAAAGAAAGGCACACCTAAGAAGCGTGGTGGCAGTTGATGTCGCCCATAAGAAAGTAAGACACAACGAGGATTGGTTAGTGGACTTCACAGACAAAGACATCAACATCCTTGAGGATAATGGTAATGACCCAATCGTTGTGTCTACCATGATTTAGAATTTCCAAATCAAGAGTCTTAGTTGATAGTGGTAGTGCGGTTGAGGTCCTCCAGTTGGAAGCTTTCAAAAAATGGGTCTCCCAGAATCAGACTTGAGACAGGCCCTATATTTGGTTTTGCCAATCAACCCATTAATGTTAAGGGTTCACTCTCCTTGCCAGTTACCATAGGGAACGGCGACCATGTTCTTACTGTGATGACAGATTTTTTGGTGGTCGATCAACCCTCAGCATACAAGGCATTCAATCAACTATTACTTCGGTGTTTAGCACCAGCAGAAGCTAAATATGTTTTAAGAGAAATCCATGAATGGGTGTATGGTAATCACATGGGAGGAAGAGCCTTGGCACAAAAAGCACTAAGGCAAGGGTTCTACTGGCCCACTATGAAGGCTGGCGCCTCGAAAATGGTTAAAAGGTGTAACAAATGCTAGAAGTTTGCCACGGTACCTAGACAACCAGCAGAGCTACTTACCCAGCTCTCCAGTCCTTGGCCTTTCACCAAGTGGGGGATTGATATTCTGGGACCATTTTCGATAGCTGTGGGACAAAAAAATTCGTAATAGTCGCCTGTAAGTACTTTACTAAGTGGGTTGAAGCCGAGGCTGTGGCAACCATCACAGAAAGGGTTATCGAAAACTTTGTGTGGAAATTCATTGTATGTAGATACGGGGTCCCTAACACCATCGTGGCTGACAACGGTGCACAGTTTCAGGGGGCAAGTTGAGAAAATTCTACGAGAACTTTAAGATCTTACTCACACACAGCTCCGTCAAACACCCGCAAACCAATGGTCAGGTCGAAGCCATGAATAAGAAAATTGTACAAGAATTAAAAAAGAAACTTGATGACACAAAAAGGGCGTGGTTAGAAGAGATTCCAGGAGTCCTATGGGCAATCAGGACGACATCCCATACAGGCACAGGGGAAACAGAAGCTGTAATACTAGTTGAAATTGGCATCAACTCTTTAAGAACGGCACATTTTAACGTCACCCTGAGTGAGGAAGCATTGAGAGCAAACCTTGATTTGCTTGAAGAAACCAAAGACTGGGCACAGGTAAAGCTAGCGGCCAGATCACAACAACTAGCCCAGTATTACAATTCTAAAGTAAAAAACAGACAATTTCAAGTTGGCAACCTGGTCCTTAGAAGTTGTGAGGCGAGCAGACCGGTGAGCGAGCAAGGAAAGATGGCCTAAAATTGAGAGGGCCCTTATAAGATAGTCAAGAAGATAGGATTAGGAGCTTATGCCCTGGAATGAATGGATGAAAATCTTGTATCGCGAACCTGGAATGCGGCACATCTGAAAAAATATTACTTGTAAGAAAATGTGTATATTCAATCATGTATGCTTAACAAAATGAAGATACATATTGCAAGTAAGTTCTAAAAATAGCTGATATCTGCTCTTATATATGTGTTCGTCGACTCAGGCGACCCCCAACGACCTCTAATAGGTCTCCTTAAGCCTCCAAGAACGCCGAACGACCTCTAATTGGTCTCCCTAAGCGTCCAAGAACACCCAATGACCTCTAACGGGTCTCCCTAAGCGTCCAAGAACACCCAACGGCCTCTAACTGGTCTCCTTAAGCGTCCAAGAACGCCCAACGACCTCTAACTGGTCTCCCTAAGCGTCCAAGAACGCCCAACGACCTCTAATAGGTCTCCTTAAGCATCCAAGAATGCCCAACGACCTCTAACTGGTCTCTCTAAGTGTCCAAGAACGCCCAACAACCTCTAATAGGTCTCCTTAAGTGTCCAAGAACGCCCAACGACCTCTAACTGGTCTCCCTAAGCGTCCAAGAATGCCCAACGACCTTTAACTGGCCTCTCTAAGCGTCCAAGAATGCCCAACGACCCCCAAATGGTCTTCTTAGCGTCTAAGAACGCCCAATGACCTCTAATAGGTCTCCCTAAGCGTCCAAGAATGCCCAATGACCTCTAACTGGTCTCCTTAAGCGTCCAAGAGCGCCCAACGACCTCTAATAGATCTCCTTAAGCGTCTAAGAACGCCCAAACGACCTCTAACTGGTCTCTTTACAAACCGCATAGCAAGTCTATGATAAGAAAACTCCTAGGTCTGGATAAACGGGTGAAATACATAATTATTATAACACAAGTCCAAGAAAACAAACGATAAAGAATTTTATTAAAAATAAAGTCTTTACAACTTAAAAGTGACCCTACTCTACAACAGTAGGGCCCTTGCTAACATCTCCAGGGTTTACATTTTCAGTACCCTTGCCCACTTCGCCTACAATAGAGGCATCCCCTATTGTGGCAGTATCTACATCAATAATGTCAGTGGTCAGATCTTGAATCTCACCACCTCTAACAACATGAGTGTCTACTACACCTTCATCAGCCATTGGGGTAGCTGCAACACTATCCTCACCAACAACGGATCGCCTCAAACCTTCAAGGGCAGCGACATCCGAAAAAAAAGATCCAACCCCTCAAGGATCCTAGTGAGAGCAGAGAAGTCAACCTTCCTCAAGTCTGCAGGCCCAAGTTGTGCCTGCACAAGAGCTAAGGCATTCATCCGATATGCCACACAACACCTCAGTGTGTCATTTATAATCTTCTCACGTGCCTCAGCCACCTTGGCTTCACACTCTTTATCCTTCTCTTCAAGGGCCTTGACTCTCTCCTGCCCGGCTTCTATCAGGTGATCCTTCACAATACGAATCTCCTGCGAGGTGAATTCCAATTTCTCCTCACGAGCCCTTTCTGGAGTTCAGCCTCGGATACTTTAGCCGCATAACTACTCTCTGCTTGCAACACCTTCTCTTCAACAGTAGCAATTTTCTTGTTAGCCTCGTCGACCTCCTCCTTAGCTTTCTCTAACTCTGTCTCGAGGACAACAACACGAGCATTGGAAGTTGCCGCCAATTTGCTCTCCACTTTAAGCCTCTTATCACACTCGGCCAATTTGCGAACCTCCTCTACAATCTTGTGGTCAGCTTCCTCTAATCGACGATCAATCTCCTTACCCCTGTTGTATAAGGCCAAGGCCATAACTGCACCCTGCAACTCGCATAACGAGTATTAGTACTCGCAAGACCAACATTTATACCTAACCATAATGAACGAAAACCTCAATCTGGTGAGCGACCAAAGACCGCTGGGTTAGGACAGATGCTTGAACCTCAACTTCCTTCAAAGTCGGGCCAGGAATACTGTCTCGAAACCAAGTGACTGCCGAATCCACGTCAAGGGGAATGGCGCTCACAAGCAAGCGTTCTCTCCAACCGAAGTAATATTCGTTATTTCCCACAGGAATGTAACCGCTCGGGTTGCGAGCTTGAGCAGGTGGACGAGCGTGGCCTGGATGTTGGACAACTAAAGACATCTCCCCTCTCTTAGGGCCCTCGCCTCGCTTGGTCTTCTCTTTCCTCTTTTCCTTACCCCCTCATTTTCCTTTTCCTTTTCGTTGTCCTTTTCCTTAGGTCTCATTTTCTCCTTCTTTTTTTCCTTCTCCTTACCCTTGTCTTTCTCTGCCTCCTTTTCTTTTTCCTTGCCTACGACAAGGTCGCCTGACACAGATTGGTTTGCCAGGACCTTAATTTTTGAGGAGCCACCAGCAAGTACAGCGGGGACTGTGGATGGAATTACACCTGGTATTGTAATTCCCCCATAACCCATCTTCTGCCTCCTTGCCAACGGGCCTTTACCACCTCCACCAACCCCTTTAGTTGGCCTCTCCCTCTCCCTCACCATCAACTCTTCTAATAGATCCATCCCTCAAGTCATATCTATACCTGTAAATGAAACCACAAACGAATCAAGAAAGAAGAGGACTCCAAATTATGAGCACAAAGAAAAACTACCTATCACCAAAAGAAAAGCCCTAGAGTTCGCCATAAATCTGAGCTCCCCCGAAGACGAGGAGCTACTGGAAAAACTATCCGATGAAACCTCACTCTCCACGTATAGACTACCCCCTTTAACCTAGCCTCAAAATCGGATCCTTCATCATCATCCACATCTATCACACCAGGCCACTGACCAACGATACCACCTTTATGTGCCTCTTTATCCGAATCGAAAGATAGCTCTTTCGTCGGAGGAGCTGCAGATATGACGGTGAGAGGAACTGTAGTGAAGGCTATGGGAGGGGGGACCCAGAGCACAATGGAGAGCAGGTCCCATACGCCTTTTCATTCATATTAGAGGCAAAGGTTCCCTAAGGCTCACCGTGCTAGAGTCCATCCAGGTCTGGGATGGGAACCCACTAAGAGGGTTCAAAGGCTCACTAGCAACATCGTCATCCACTGCAAAACAAGAATTAAAACCTTTAATACAACAAACAAACCGGCGACCTCACAAACAACAAGTTAATTATAGAGCATGAAAGGTACATTCGACGAACTCAGGCTCCGACGAAGGATTCTCACTATGAGAAGACCTCTCGTTCCCCTCGAACATGGAGGTACCATCAAGGGCAAAAACACGACGAACACGCCCAGTCAACAACCTCGCTAGGAACTCCTCGCTACCCTCAGGCCACACGGGACCTATTTGAGCAAGAAGCGTATAATCGAGTGTCACCCGATTGGGATTCTTGTTGTTCAAGCAGTAGCGATAAGCGTTTTTCAACGTCACCGTCCTCGCCCAATCAATGGTGTGTGCTTGGTAGTAGTTGAATTGCGCTAACTATGCGGCACCCTTTGCTAGCTTGTAACCCTTCCTATCATCAGAAGGCCTTGACCACGTAACCTTGAAAGGCCACTTAGCCTCATGTTTTAATGTAGCAACAAAAAACTTGCTTCGCACGAAGTGCCTATTGCTAGAAGTGTTGATGACCACCTTCTTCTTCCAAGCAGACAAATAGTATCGAGGCCCATGAATTTTCAGCTGATACAAGTTATGAAAGGTCGCCACATAAAGGGGTCTCTCCCCTAGATTGACAGTCTATAAAAAATGACACCAGGAAAGGCCAAGACATCCCCAGTCAACTGCGACGCAGCGATCCCATAAACTTTAAGGCAACGCAAAAAAAAATGGATACAGAGAAAGATGAAAACCCCGCTCAAACATGTGTGCATAAAAACACACATTACGTTCCTCATTCAACACTTGGCTCGTCCGGTGACCTTCCCCGGGAAAAAGAAAACTTGTAGCAATAATGGGGGATACAGATCCCCCTATTTCGCAAACAGGCATTCAGTTTAGGATAGGTGATGTCGCACACCTCGTCATTGCCCTAATCTTCCTCACCGCCTCCGTGAGAGGGACTGGCGACCCCCTCAGCACCACCGCCCACCACACCACCCCCACCACTGCCCTTAGCCTCAGCCCGAAGAAAATCGAGCACCCTCCTCGATTTCACGGCTTAACTCAAAGGGACTCCTCTCTGACACGCCAAAACCACCCCTCACAACCTCACCAACCTCCTCCATTTCCACCTCCGACAACTCAACCTCCGACTCTTCGGCACCACCGGCCCTAGATCGACCCTCCAAATTATCGGAACCCTCACAGTCACTCATGACTGTCCGATAATATGGTCTAGACATATACCCAAAAACAAAAAATCCAAAACAAAAACAAGCTAACAAACAAATCGAGATACTTACTACGCTTTCGAAACCTTCTTCCAATCACAACTCCGATAATCTCTTCTGGCTTCAAAACAATTCAAATGCAGCAACTCCGGTGAAACTCTCTCAACTCAACCCAGCAAACATAGCATAAACTGCGACCTCAGAAACCCAACTCCTATTTATAAACAACCTCATAAATGCGAGCACAATTCCCCTCACACTCTCACCGACCATCAAAACAATCCACCATAAAGCATATGGCAAACATAAAAAAGCTCACATATCGCCACACAGAAAAGACTCGTCGACTACCACTTTATAGCCCTCGCCTGGGGGGCAATTGTTAAGCCCAAAGCATAAGTGGCCCAATAAGCCCTCAATAAGCCCAGACCAGGCCAAACACCTACATCATTGGGCCTCAGGCCCAATAAGTCCAAATCTCGAAGCGACCTGAGGAGGACGCATCTAGATTAATAAGAGCTCGCCCAACTACAAACAGCCAAACAGGTCTTGACCACACATCGCCCATCGCATCTAGAGGGATCGCCCTTCTGTCACTTCAGATGACCACATGGCCTCTCTAGCATTCGCTTCTCTTCACGTCGCCCCCTGTCATATCCATGCAAAATCCACGTGGGGTCTTAGTACACCTGTCCTCGACTAAAGCCCGACACGTTTCATCTGGTGACCCGTCGGTTAAAGCTTTATATAGGACTCTCATGCTCACTAAGAAATCTATTGACCCTCAAACACTTGAACTCCCTATGGTGGCTCTGCCCCAACTTCCTCACCTCTCCATGACCCTTCCCTCTCTTCACCTCCACATTCCATAGCCTCCTCTTAGCTTCCCTTAACCATCAAATCATCCACCACCTAAAATACCATCAACAAAAACAATTTAAAATAGCATTTAAAGAAACAAATAATGCCTGTCGACAAACTAAGAAGAAGAACAATAAAAGAAAACCAATTTAAAGAAACCCAAAAGAACAAAACTTTTCAACTTCAACAACCATGAAGGCAATATTCCAATAACTCGAAGAACAACAATTATATATTATTATAAATATCATTGACTGATTAACTACAATACAAAGTATGAGAAAAAGAAAAAACTTTGACTAACCTCCCAATCAACAAACAAAGCCTGTCCGAGATGAAGGAGGAAGAAAACCTTTTTATAGGCAATCAAAATCCCTAGTGTAGACACTTAATTTTGTCCGGACCAGTAAATCATGTATGTTTTCTTCCTAAATTGATGTTTCAGAATGCAAAAAGACTTTTCTCATCCTGTAGGTGATACTCCGAGACTTAGTCTAAGAAGTCAAGCATAAAAAGTCAAACTTGAAAAAAGCCAACCTTGAAAAAGTCAACCCCGAAAAGTCAACTACTGAAAAAGTCAACCCACTTTCAAAATCAAGAATTGAAGTTCAATTGAAAAATGATGAAAGAATTTTGATGATCCGAGATCTACATTGAAAGATATGGAATTCGAAAGTTGGATTACAGAATTTTCCATAAAGATACATAATCTCAAGTACTTTAACTCTGAGATTCTTAAACTTAAGTTAAAAGCGGTCTCCATATACCATTTGTTCATGAAAGAAACCTTGTTCAAGTTTCAAATTGAACTGCTAAAATATTTTTATATCAGATATGTCTATGCATAAGGTGTGAAACATATCTTGAATAAATTAAATCTATACTAGCATCTAGCTTTTTCATACTCAAACCTTCTTTTAAATAAATTGGCAACTAGAAAAATACATCAGAGTTGGACAAAAATAAAATCGAACGAATCAATAGACTGAAGCTTGCTCATTATACATTTTTTCTACTAGAATGAAGAGTACTTATTTTACTTGTTGAGTTAGATGCAAACCAATGAGAGGAATACTCCCATGTTTGTATTGTAGATGGATATGAATTCAATTCTTTCTGTATAATTCGTTAATAATAGCCAAGAAAAAGCCAAAGTCACTATGGCAAAAAGCCTACATTCAAAACCATATCCATTTAAGGCCGAAGAGAACATAGAAATAAATTTAAAAAAATCACCTGTCAAGATATAAAATATATATCAATGATAGGCAATACCTAATCCCCGTTATGCTGACCCTTCACATCACTTCTAAGTGGCATTTAATTGAGCACTTTCATAGCACACATAGAAAACTACCCATAATTGGTGAAGGGAATATGATACTACATAGCAAAACATGATAAATCTCAGAAATGTTCCTTACAAACAAAACAAACAAAAGCAAAAGAAAATTATAAGCAACGAGGCTAAATTAAAAGCAAAAGAAAATCATACCAATTATGTAGATAATTAAATAGAATAAATAAGATGGAATACTAAGAAAGCTAAACATAAATAAAGCTAACCAATTAACAAAATAAAAGAAATCTCATATTTAAAAAAAAATTTAAAACGTCAACAATTTCTAATTAATAAGCTTAATATTCTCAAACTTCAAAATTATCCATTCGAAGTAAAGCTGAGGAAAGTTCCAATTCTTTAAGTCCATAATACTCTAAGGTAATTTCCAAAAATCCAAAAGTGATCGAAACATATAAACAAAAATAAAAAATGTCACTTATACCCAAAAAAAAAAATGTCTGAAATCCTTAAGTTCACAATAGTTTCACAACTATGCACAGACAAAAATGCCCAACAAGTCACTGGTCTCCAGAATGCAACTAAGGTATCAAATCTTCTAATGTCATCCAAGTTAACAATAGCACATCTCAAAAGCAAAAACCCACCATCAATAACAATACAACCACAAATTCGCATGATAAACGTCAACAATTTTTGATAAGCTCAATATTCTCAAACTTCAAAATTAACCATTCCAACCAAAGATGAGGGAAGTCCGAAGTCTTTAAGTCCATAATACTCCAACGCATATGGTAATTTCCAAAAATCCAAAAGTGACCAAAACGTATAAACAAAAGTAGAAAATGTCAAAATCCTTAAATCCACAATAGTCTCACAACTATGCACATGCAAAAATGCTCAACAAGTCACTAGTCTCCAAAAGGCAACTAATGTATCAAATATTCTAATGTCATCCAAGTTAACAATAGCATATCTCAAAAGCAAAAATCCACCAGCAACAACGATAAAACCACAAATTCGCATGATAAACAAATAGAAATGGCAACTAAAAGGAAAAACAATTTAAAATAGCATTTAAAGAAACAAATAATTCCTGTCGACAAACTAAGAAGAAGAGCCATAAAAGCAAACCAATTTAAAGAAACCCAAAAGAACAGAACTTTTCAACTTCAACTACCATGGAGGCAATATTCCAATAACTCGAAGAACAACAATTATATATTATTATAAATATCACTGAGTAATTAACTACAATAGCAAAGTATGAGAAAAAGAAAAAACTTTGACTAACCTCCCAATCAACAAACAAAGCCTGCCGAGCTGAAGGAGGAAGAAGACCTTTTTATATGCAATCAAAATCTCTAGTGTAGACACCTAATTTTGTCCGTACCACTAAATCAAGTTTGTTTTCTTCCTAGATTGATGTTTCAGAATGCAAAAACACTTTTCCCATCCCGCAGGTGGTACTCCGAGACTTAGTTTAAGAAGTCAAGCATAAAAAGTAAAACTTGAAAAAAGTCAACCCCAAAAAAGTCACTCTTGAAAAGTCAACTACTAAAAAAAGTCAACCCACTTTCAAAATCAAGATTTCATGTTCAATTGAAAAATGGTGAAAGAATTTAATGATCCAAGATCTACATTGAAAGATATGGAGTTCGGAAGTTGGGTTATAGAATATCAGTAGAAAGGAAACCTTAGTTCGGGAAATTTGGGGAAAAGTGCTTAAACGATCAAATTGGTTGGAATTGAAGGTTCCAAAGGAAAGATAAGCATTGAATATGGGTAACGGAGAAGCTACTTGGAAGAAAAACTGAAAGAAAAGTCAATTCGGAAGAAAATCGAGAATTAGGGTTTTTGGCGGATTTTGGTGAAATTTGGGAAAATTGCGAAAATGGCCTGATTCGATAAAACTAAAGCCCCTAATTGGTGAGGAGTGATTAAACAAGGATTGCCCAAGGCTTAGTTTGAAGAAATTCTGAGAAAAGAGCCGATTGGAGGAAAAACAGAAAAACGAGGAAGTTCCCGATACTGAAAAGAGGGAAAATCAAAACAGAAGGGAATTTGATTGTAAAAATTGGGCATTTTTGGACCAAATCCAATTCAGTATATGACAAAGGCACAGAAAAAGAAAATCTGGAAATCGAACTTGTTTTGGGCAAAATCGGGCTTCGGAGGTAAAAGGGCAAAACTGAAAAATTCGGAAAAAATACCAAATGAGCTCCAAAAATTCTGAAAATTTGCAGATCTCATTATTAAATTATTTGAAAGAGATTTAAGAAAGAAAATATGGATTCGGAGTTCGTTTGCAAAATAGCCAAATCTCGGGTCCACTCTGTAGGAATTCAAGCAGATAAATCCCGAAAAAATAACAAATGAGCTCCAAAAATTATGAAAACTTCCAGATCACACTTTTAAATTATTTGGAAGAGATTGGTTAACAAAATATCTGGATTCGGAACTTGTTTAAAAATGGTGAAAGTTCGGGTGCATAAAAAGGCAATTTTGGAGGAAAAAATCCAAAAAAATAGCAAATGGGCTCGGAAAATTTTGAAAACTTCCAGAATTCAAATTTTTATTATTTCAAAAGTATTGAAAAAGAAAATTTGGATTCAGAGTCCGTTTGGTATTTATTTAGGTTTAGGGGTGAAAATGTTATTTTATCGAAGAAATAGAAAGGGGCCAATTTGTGATTAAGGAAAATATGAAAAATGAAGGATTTGCTGAGATAATTCCTCCCTTGGTCGGCCAACATAGAGGAGAAGAAGGAAGCTTGATCAATTTAATTCCTTAGTCACTATCAAGCTCAAAATGCTTCCACTAGTACCTTGCAAATGGTCCCCCCTCATCTAATGGCTTAGGTGCCTTGTAGAAAAGTTGAATGCACAATTCAATGGCCAAGATTAAATGCCGAGATGATGTTTTTATTTGTCATGAAAGAACCCTCATCCAATGGCCAATAATGGAAGAAGAAAGATGAGCACAATGAATCCAAGGGTTGGCATTCATTCGGCCAAGCAAGGGAGAGCATGGGATTGTATCCTTATTTCATCTAAGGGCTGAGGTTATTAGAAGGGCTGAGTACATATCTTAAGGGCTGCTATCAATTGGAAAGATGACATTTTTATGTTGTCATGAAAGAATCTTAATCTAAGGGCCAAAATTGGAGGAGAGAAAGTGCAAAAATCATCCAAGGGTGAGGATGCCAACCAGCCAAGAGGAAAGGAAAAGGGGAATTGATGCACCCAAAAGAGTGTATCTTATTTAACCTTGCACTAAAAAGATCAATTGTAAGTATAATGATTAGCAAGGGTCGAGTCCTCAGGGATTGGGTTTTAATCTATGAGTTATTAGTTTATAACTTACGTTCAAAGAAAATAATAAAAGAAAAGGGGTTTTTGAAGCAAGATTTAAACTAAAGTAAATAATAAGAATAAGATGCAAGGCGGTATAACCAGCCAATAAAAATATATATACTAAATTAGGCGGTATAACCAGCCAATAAAAATATATATACTAAATTAGGCGGTATAACCAGCCAATAAAAATAAAACAAAGTTAATATACAAATTAGGCGGTATAACCATCCAATAAAAATAAATATACTTTTAAAAATAAGCAAACTAGAAAAGTAAGAAAACAAGTAAGTAAGAAGAATCAAATATGAAAAATATGGTTAAGGTTTCATTCTCCACCACTAGACATCATTAAGAATCAATTTCAGATCTATCAATATCAACCAACTATCAAAGTTAACAACCGTAGATAACAACAAGCTCTGTTATCCCAATCTTTCCTTAGTTTGTCGTTAAATAGAACAAGCTCTCTATTTAATCTCTAACCATTAAACAACCTAGAATAAGCTCTCTAAATTCAATTTAATGGTAGCTTTATGATGAGAAAGATAGGTTGATCTAAGCAACAAACACATAAGCTCGGATTGTTCAACTTAGGTTATGTTCCACTTTGCAATTATTGAAAACTTGACCATAATCATTAATCACAAATTGCCACTTATGAATAGGAAATCAAGACAATTACACGGATCAAGACTCCTAGACTAGCAATAGATAATTATCAAGATCTATCTAGTTGTACACCTAAATAAATCAAGACAACATCATGAACAATTCTTGTAGAAGAACATAAGCAACTTTGATAGAAAATTAATGATAGATAGAATCTGAAAATCAATCACAAAACATGTCTAGGGCTTTGAAATCACCCTTAACCAAATAGAAGTTTAGCCTAGCATAGGCATTGTAAACATAAACATAAAATTAAAGAGAATCTAAGAAGGAAATAAAAGAAAGAAAGAAGAAGAAGAAAATAAAGAAAAAGAAAACTAGAGAAAAGAAAGAAGAAGAAAACTTAGAGAATTTTATTACAATGGCTAATATCCTACCAATGTACAATACCTCACAATCATCCAAGGCCCTCTATTTATACACATTTTGGAGGGCTAAATGACAAGAGACAAGCTTTACAAATTTCAAAGGTAGGTATAATAGGTGGGTGCATTTTTCTAACAATTTTCGTCATATTGTATGACAATTTTGATCAGCCAACTTGATGGTCGATTTTGTCAATTTTGGAGGCCTGATCTGATCACATGGTCTTCTAGAAAAATGTTCCCCTATCAGTTACTGATCCATAGCCGTTGGAATCAGCTTATTTGCTGATGTGGATAAGAAGATATGGGCAAAATACGAAAACAGGTCAGCACAGACGTCATTGCACATCAGCCAACTTGATGGTCGATTTCGCTAGGGAAAACGACTCCGTTTCAAGAAGTGTAAAACATGAAAAAGATAGATATGCCTCTTAGATTTTCACGGTTAAAATTTCAGCCTTATTGCTTCAGTGAAACTCGAGATATAGCTGATATGGCAAAAGGTGTCGGAACTGGAACTGAACTGGATTTGCCCTTAATTCTAGTAATCTGAAATCACTCAAAGAAACTTGTGAAAAACACCAAATTACATAAAAATATAAAAGATCATAAACACAATTAGACTAAACAATAATAACTCGTATTTGACACAAAACAATAATAAAACATAACTAAAAACTATATAATTATACGAGTTATCAGGAATGTTTGTTTTTTTTTCATATAGGTTAGGTCATTTGAAAGAGGAGGGCAGTAGCTAATTTAGCAAAGAAGAGGTTTTTGAAAGAAAGAAAAGAAAGGTTTTCTAAAAAGAGCTTGAAGGTAGTCATTTATACCTAGCTCCACTATGGTTTTCTTCTTGTTTTCCATGTTGATTTCTTGATTTTCCATTTTGTTTTCCTACTACATTTCTCATAAAAATCAAAGTTTTAAAATGTTTACTAAAGTTTTCATCTTTTCTTCTTCATCAAAAATGGTTGAAAACAAATTTTTTACAAGGTTTTTGCTTGGCCAAATTTGACATGAATGCTTGCCTTGATTTTCCTTTTTTTTTCTTCTTTGCATGTTGTTGTGGGAAAAATGATTCTGGAAGGTTTATTTAAGTATTTAATGCTCTGATTTTTTACAAAAAATTAAGCAAAAGAGGTTGAAATGGCTACATGATCTTGATACATATCAAGTGACCATGGTTAGGGGAGAGGCTATGCCCATTTTTACTAACCCTGAAGCTCACCTCTATTTTGTTGATTAGCATGGTTTATTTTCTGATTTTTTGAAATGGAAAGGCTTCAAGATCTTGACAAGATCAAGTGATTATGGTTAGGGGAGAAGCTATGCCCATTTTGTACCAACCATGGAGCTTAACTTTCCTTGCTTTGTTTACTAGTTTTTCTTGTTATTTTCTTTGCATGTCTATGATTATTTTGATCATGTTCTTTACATTTTTTATGCTATATTTGCTTTTATATTTCTTTTTTTCTTTATGATATTTCCTTGTAGGTTTCGGCCCTTGTGTTTTTCTTGATAATATTTTGCATTTTTCTCATGTATCATACCTTGTATGTTGTCATGTTTGCATTTTATATTTTGTCATAGGACCATTCGGCCTCCTCCACTTCCTATGCTTTGCATGTGAATTTTCATCATGTTAGTTCATAGGTTTGCATTTTCATGCCATAAGTTTATGTATCTTGCATGTTAATATGTTAAATGTTTGTGAAAATGCCATACTCATTTAGGCTTACGAGCATTCGGCTACCCTTCCTCTCTTTGCTTTGCATGTGTATTTTCATCTTGTTTGTTGACTTGTTTGCATTTCCATGCTTTGTTTTTGTGTATTTTAGTTTAGAATGTTGTGTGTTTGTGTTATTTCCATGCATTATTTAGGTCTAGGTTTTGCTTACATTGCCATGCATTTCATGCATTTTAGACCTAAGTTGCATTAATGCCATACAAATTCATTTTAGGTCTAGGCCATATTTACTATGCCATGCATTTTTCATGTCATTTAGGTTTTAAATCATACATTTCATACATCATATATGCTGTATGTTCATGCATTTCATGTCATGCCACATGATTTATGACTTAAGCCAATCAATGGCTCAAAGTCATTCTCACTTGAGCATACTTGTGGAAAATTAAAGAGTTGTCAAATTGATTATTCTATCTTTGTGATTTTTTTTACTTCAATTTTTGTCCAAGTTTTTTAGAAGTTTTAGCAACTGTTTTTAGGTCTTTATGAGAGTCTCCAACATTTTTACTTTCATTTTTAAATGATTTTTATTAAGGCAAAAAAATGTGTTTTGGTAAAACAGTTTTTCACCCACTACTCGGACTTTCCCGATTTTTCTGGGAAGCCATCTTTAATCAAAAAATTAAGCCAATGTTTTCTCGTGTATTTTTATATGTTCTGAGTCTCTAGTATTTTTTTTTTTACATTTTTCTGAATGTTTAGAAATAGGTAAAAAAAATCGTGATTTAAAACTGAATAGTAGAGACAGATTTGATTTTAAAAGAAATACAATTGTTGAATTTGGCAAGGCATTTAGAGGGGGTTGGTTAGAAGCTTTAGCTACTGTCTTAGGATAGTTTCTAAGCCTTTTTAAACTTTAAAAATGATTTTATAAACCTCGGGTTAAGGGTGGCCAAGTCCGGGATTTCAAACTTAGGAAATTAGAGCTATTTTAAAAGGGTAGTTCAGTTAGGGTTTTACTTTTAATCCAAGGTTTTCAAAATTGTTTTCAAACAATCACAAAGTATTTTGGTTTTAGAAAATTTAATTTGATATATTTTCCTAAGGTAGCCGGATATCTTTTTCGATATACAGATTTCCTTAATTAAAGGAAAGAATACACTTTCATGCATTGCATTTTCCATATTCATGCATAGCATATAACATGTGATTTTTGCTTTGATAATTTCTATGTTATTGTTATTATTTTGATTTATATTTTTCGGTGTTATGTTGTTTGTTATATGGTTTTGAATATTTCATGCTATCCAATGCTTTTTATTTAGTCATATATTTTTGTCACATCATTTAGCATATACTATGTTCATGCATTATTATTTCTATTTTCATGCATATTACATGATAGCATTATTTTATGTTTCATGTTATTTAGATTATATTCCATGTCATTTAGATTATATTATTTAGAATATGCCATGTCATCTAAAATATGCCATATCATTTAAATTTGCCATGTTATTTAAATCATATTATTTCATTTAGAATATCATGTCATTAAATCATTTCATTTCATTTATAATATATCATGTTACCTAGGACATTTCATTTCATTTATAATACATTATGTTACTTAGGATATTACATTTCATTTAGAATATTTCATGTCACTTAGGTTATATTATTTTATTTAGAAAATATACTATGCCATTTAAATTATATCATATCATTTAGGTTGTATTATATTATCTAAGCTTTGCTATGTCATTTTATTTATGTCACACATGTTCATGTTCATTTTTTAAAAAATGTTTTAAAAAGGATAATGGTTTTCAATAAAATAAAGATATTCTCGAATTAAAATAATTCATGAGTTATCTGTCGGGTTTGCTAGGGAGGATATCATCAATTATCATTAATAACGGAATATCTTCTTCAAAACGAGAATGATTCGAAATTTTTTCCAAATAAATAAAAATTTCTATATTTTGTCACGTTTGTCGGAAAATATAAGAAAATTTTGAATTAATAAATTATGGATTATTTTCAATAAAAATTGGAATTATTTTTTCTTTAAATTGGAAATTAATTTGAAATACCGAATTTAAAACCGACTTTTTATCGAGACTTGAGATAACACATGGTTAATAAGTTACCGTTTTTACGGGCGTTGTGGGGGTGTTAATCCTTCCCCACACGTAATCGAGTCCCGAACCCGTTTCTTCGATTTCTCTGGTTTAAAGCGTTGACTTGAAATTAGTTTTAAAAATGTTTTAATTAATTTTAAAATATTTCACAAAACCGGTTTTAATAGGTGGCCGATCACATCTAGCCAAAAAAGATTGGTGGCGACACCATGTATTTTTCGAGTTCATTTTCAAATCTTCATTTTATTTTAAGAGAAATTAAGTCGTTTTTTTCTCTATTTTTCAATGTCACGCTTAACAAATAATAAAATTTTGCGATTAGACTTGTTCTTTTTTAGGTTGCTGTTTAGCAAAATCTCAAGCATACCAAATCCCTGGAAAATATTTTTTCCACTGTTTAGAGATACGACATTTAATGTAAAACAAAATCTTAAAAGAGTAAGATTTAACAATTCTAGCATGTGACCCAAACCATAGCATCAAATAGCCAACCAAATCTAAAAAACATCATCTGTTTGAAATCCCCCACACCCGAGTAAAGCACAAGAAATTAAGAAGCATTTAAAGAAGCAAATAGCAAATGATGGATTCAAGAGAAAATGTGAAGAAGGAATTGACACATGATGGATTTGGGGAAAAGCATACTAATAGTCAAATGAGGCCAAGAAAAAAGTTCTAAATTTAGAGAAGCAACGACATTGTTTAGCTTGACAATGAGAATTCTACAACAACCAATCAGAGTTTAACAAATGACCGCTTAAGGCTTCTCACTTCAGCTTTACATATTTGTTTTATATATGATGGTGACATGGCAGCAGGCTGAAGAGCTTTTCACTTGTCCTTTACATAGATTGATTAATTGTGGTTCCCTGATTTACTTCTCCATTCATTTTTGCTGGTAGCTAATTTGAAACAGAATAAAAGGATAATAGATAAGCATCCAAATATTTTGATTAAGTTGATTGATGCATGCATGTTCCTGCTCAAAATAAATAGATTGAATCCTCTTTCTCGAAATCAAAAAATTAATAAATAAATATGTTAATATAATAAATGTAGTCATTTGTAATTAGAGAGATTTTAGGGATTGTAATTAGAAAGATATTAGGGATTGCAATTGCAATTGTGATACGATTATGATATCGTGTCGACATGAATTGTAATAAAAAAGATAATAGGAATTGTGATTGCAATACGATTATGATATCGTATCGACATGATTATGATATGATTTTTTCCTAAATTAGTGAGAATCGCCTGTATTTTGTACAGACTTTACATAATTAAGAACACAAGATTTTACATAATTAAGAACACAAGAATTTGTTTCTTGTAATATAGTATCAGTCCAAGTTCTGAATAGTTCTTCTTGCCTTGTACCGTTGTTGAGTTGGTCAGGTGGTAGTCCCGCCAACACATAATTCATGTGGTAGTCCCACCTACACATGATGAGGCTCTATTAAAGTGGTATTATCCTATATTTGTTAAATTTTTTATTGCTTTTGGTCTTATATTAAAATTATGCCTCTTCACTTATTACCTATTAATTTTGCAAACACGTAATTCATGTGGTAGTCCTGCCTATACATGATGAGGTCCTATTAAAAGGGTATTATCCTAAATTTGTTAAATCTTTGGTTGCTTTTGGTCTTATATTCAGGTTTTGCCTCTTCACCTAGCTATTACTTATTAATTTTAGGTTTGGTTTTGCCTCTTCACCTAGCTATTACTTATTAATTTTAGGTTGAATGCTTAACATATGATATCAGTTGTGTATTTTTTTGCATGAAACCTTGCCAAGGGACCTGTCTATCACTATAGTTTCCAGCCATCCAGTGTTTTCCGGCATATAATTCCCTTTTTATCAAAAACAGATGTATGATGAGATAATTTTCCATAATATGATAGTATAATATGTTTATACCTCTTTCTTGGTTTTGATATAGGTGTGGTGTTTTATGCATACTCTTTTGCGTCATTGTTCCGGGCTTTCTAACTAAACTTCCTAAATCCATATAATAACTCTTCTGAGATCTGATCAAGTTTGGTTGACTATTAAAAGTATCTATGAGATAAAAATACTCGTACTTGTTTCTTCAATAATGTAAAAAATTAGAGGTTGGAACTTGGGTTTCTGAGGAATTTAAAGGAAATTAATCGGCAAGAAATGCCAAAAATAAAACAAGCGAGAGACAGGGACAATCTTGGAGTTGCTGAGGGCTTGCAGGATAATTCCAAAAAAATGTTAAAATCGAGACGAGAGTTAGGTGAGGTGGCAGACAAATAGGAGGAAAGGAAAAGAGAAAATGGATGGTCACTCTGGTGGCTGGAATGAGGTTGTTCGACAAAGGGGTGGTGCCGTCAATAAAAGGGTCCGGGGAGAGGGAAAACAAGGTAGAGCTAGAAAGAGGAAAAGAGAACAAAATGGGAGAGAGAAGAAGAAGATGGTTGACATTGGCGGTCGAAATCGTTGTCGTCTTAGGCTTGGTGCAGAAAAAGGCGCGTCGTCGATAGGAAATGAGTTTGGGGAGAGAGAAGGGAAATATTGAGAGATGGAAAGAAAATGAAAGAAATAGGGTTTTAGCTCTATTTTTAATAAAAAAAATTAAATTTCCCACCAAAATATTTAGAAATACCTTTAACGACGGATATTTCAATGAAAAAAGATTCATCGAAATCTTCAGCTTCAATTTCCAATTTTAGAAATTATAAAATTTGTTCAAAAAGTTCGACAATTTTTGCACTCAATAAAACATTGGCGCTAATAGTTTCTCGACGGATAAATTTTCATCCGTAAATTATCTCGGAAATTCGTCAAAAATATGATGTAATTTCATCGAAAAGTTTATTTTTAATTGGCTATTTTATTTCGTCAAAAATCATTCGCCAATACAAGACCATTTATTCCATCAGAAGTTTTTCGTCGCCAATGAATTGTTTCTTTGTAGTGAACGAAACTTGAAAGTTTTCTCATCTTAACTTTTTTTATATTAAGATATGTAATTTAAGGTTACAACATGGAATTTCGTGTTGGAGTATGCCCTAAAACCAATCGGATTGGACATGGATATACAATTAATAATGTATACCAATCACTTATGTAATATATTATTAAAGGTTTTCCTTCATCATTAGTAAACAAAAGTAAGAGTTACTAAGTACTAATTGAATGAAGCTCATGGAACATGAAATTCCTTGCAAATGAATTATAAAGGGTTATAATTATGAGATCCTTATGCATCAAAGTCTTGTTCCTAAAATTGTTCCTGATCATTGTACTGTCAATACAAGGCATTGACAATGATCAAAAACTGATACATGTTAAGCGTCCTTACTTATGAAGTAAGCAACCGATCTCATAGGTTGAAGTATATGGATACTTGGGGATAGCATGTGGGTGCTTGTTGTGAGAACAAGTTCATTAAACATGACTCGCTATGAGAACTCCATTTGGTATCTCACTCAAGTGTCTATGGAAAAGTTCTCATGTGTCAGTTTTGTAAGTAGTCTTTTGACTTGTGACGATAGGTTATCTTGTATGTGAATTATAATGCTTTGATTTCATTCGAACAGGTCCTAGTAAGGATTGCTTATGATAGGATGATTTTGGGTATGGCATGAATGAGTAGCCTAGAGAGGATTCACCATTCCAATTGATAATGAGGAGACATATCTCAATTGTTCTTGGCTTAGGTTAACTAGTGTAGACTCTGGCCAGAGCAAGATGAATTTAGGAGAAATAGTTTCTCTAAGTTCATAAGAGTAACTATAAGATATAAGAACTAATATGGAAAGATTTCATAAGTAGACACTGCACCATGGTCATGGTCTATCCGAGATATATAGTGAAAGGACCTAACATTGATCTTGAAAGGTTATGTCGAGACTACCTTGACTCTCCAATAATTGGGTGGTCATGGTGTATTGCTAGATGCCGCTCATGATCTATGAATATAAATTAATTATCTTTATTTATATTTGGGCTTTCAATTTATATTCATTGCCAACATATTGGAATTCTAATGGATCAGACACAATGAGATAAATTTAAGGAATGAAAATGGAATGTATATAATTAATTAAATTTACATTTTATTAATAAAGGACTAAATTAAATGGTTTAATTAAGTGGAAGGACTTAAGAGCAAATAACACAAGAGTTATGTTATAACCCTAAGTAAATATACCTAGTGCTTGTCGCCCCTCTATATAAGGATAACCTACTCCACCTTATTTGATAGCCTTGGTTGCACATTATGATGTGCAAGGTGTGCCTCCTTCTTGATCTCTTTCTTGCTCTTTGCTACTTAGTGAATTCCTAGAGAGAAAAGGTTTCTCATTTGAAAGCATATGGCTTAGAGTGAAAAAAGAAAAGAGATCTTGTTTTCTTCCCTATGTGCCGCACTTTACCTTGTAGAGAGAATAGTTGTTTTCTTCCTCCTTTGCTTATGAAGCATTCAGCCATGGTTCTTTTGATGGAGGTGAGGTTTATGAAACCTAAACCACTAGCACGAATTTTAGTAAACATCCATTCCTACCTTGATATGGTTTTCTTATTCATCTACGTGGATCACCATTAGAGGCCAAACACTTGGATGGCTTCGATGTCTCGAGATTCTTCTTGGTGTTCAAGAACACATGGATTGTTTTGAAACTCTAATTTACGATATCTATGAGCTAAGGTATGATTTTTGATCATATGTTTGTTATCCAATTCTTTAATCTCATAAAAAAGTTTACTAGTACGATTCTAGAGGATTTGGCTATCTCTTTGATTCTTTAAGCTTTATTTCCGCTGTGTTCATGTTCTTGAATAATTGTTTTTGTTTGAGCATGAGGCCAAATCCAACAATGATATCAGAGCCTTGCTTCTAATTTTTTTTTTTTTTTGTGATTTACATGTTTGATTCTTGGTAATTCTCAATATGATTGGGTTGTGTGTTGATTTAGAAAATCTTCCATCAAGAAAAACATTTTTTGGTTGGATTTCAATTATGGACAGCTTTGTGTTCAATCTGTTCTTTGTGTTTAAAGAGTTTAAAACATGTTTTAAAATTGATTTGATCAATGATAAACCTTGCCACATGATTGCATAACACAAAGAAGTTAAAGAAACATGTTTTGGTTTGTTTGGATTGGTTTGGTGCATTTGTTTTCTAGAGAACACAAGTGCAAAAATTTTCTACACACTTGCTGCATATTTCGGTTTTGAGTTGTTTTTGCTTGTTAAAAAGTCATGAAATTAAGTTTTTGATGCTTAAACATTTCTATGATGATGCTGGAATTTTTGTTGGTTGATTTGGTTTTGTTTGATTGCCGAAAACACCTATCAAAATGATGTAAAAACAGTTTGCATGCTTGTTGGAATTTTCTGGAAGCTTTGTGTTTAAAAGAATTTGATTCTTGTTTGGAGGGTAATCTTGGCTCAAAATAAAAGGAGGAAGTGTGTGGGATCAAGCCACCATTTAACCACCATATGGGGCGACTGTTGGAGGCAAAAGTTGCCTTACTAAGGGTTGCAACATGTGTGTACAACAAAAGAAGGGCTGGCGGTTGTAGCCTAAAGTTTGTGAAATTAGGGTTGTGCCTCTTGAGTTCGGAAATTTGAACTTATGGAAATTATTTCCTAGTCAAACTTGGACTCCTAAGAGTTAGTAGATCACTTAAACTTTCCATTTGAAAATTGTTATCTAGTCAAACTTGAATTCCTAAGAGTTAGGAGAGCACCTAAACTTTTAATAGACAAAATTTTATTTGATATAGGTTTCCAAGAACTTTTGTTCCAAATATGGTAAGTAGATTTTCTAAAGATGGAAACTAGTTTAAAATTGAAATAAAATCCTAGATTTCCAAATTGATTTTTAGAAAAATTCACATGTTTCATAGAGTGTCCTAATTGAGATAGACTTGCTAAGATGTTAGAACCTAATTAAATTCTTAATTAATTGAAACGTTTTAATTCAATAAATCCTAATTGGATTAGGCTTTAAGTAAATTAGTTTACTTTTATTCAAGTGTTTTTGAAAAATGTTTCTTAAACATGAATTGAATTTGAAATTGTTAAGTAATTTGAGTTAAGTATATTTGTGTAAATTAAATGATATATATTTTTTAAATGACACACATGATTACCAAGTGATATTGTACATGCATTTACTTATATGCTTTATGATGTGATTATGAAAGCATGTGATATTTGACATAGACCTTAGAGTTAGGTCATGGATGGTTAAAATTATTTTCTTTTGGTATTTGTTTTATAAATAAGGGCTGTGAACCCTGCCTTATCTTGTCGCAACCTAAAAAATAACAAGTTTCATCGCTATACTTTATTATTCGTTAAGCGTGACATTAAAAAACTCGAGAAAAAGTCGACTTAATTTCTCTTGAAAAATGAAGGTTTTGAAAATGACCTTGAAAAAGACATGGAGTCGCCACTAATCTTTTTTAGCTAGGTGTGATCGGCCACCTATTAAAACCGATTTTGTAAAACATTTTAAAATTAATTAAAACATTTTTAAAACCAATTTCAAGTCTGCGTTATAAACCAGAGAAAATTGAAGAATCGGGTTAGGGACTCGGTTACGTGCGGGGAAGGATTAGCACCCCCACAACGCCCGTATAAAACGGTACCTTATTAATCATGTGTTATTTCAAGTCTCGGTAAAAAGTTGGTTTTTAGTTTAATATTTCAAGTTAATTCACAATTTAAAGAAAAATAATTCCGCTTTTAATTGAAAATGATTCGAAATTTAATAATTCAAAATTTTCCTATATTCCTCGACAAAATCGGCAATATATAGAAAAAAAAATTATTTGGAAAATTTTCCGAATCATTCTCATTTTTTGAAAGAAAGATATTCCTTTATTAATGATAATTGATGGCATTCTCTCCAGCAAACCTGATGGAGAACTCATGAATTATTTTAACTCGGGAATATCTTTATTTTTATTGAAAATCATTATCTTTTTCAAAACATTTTAAAAAATGAATATGAACATGTGTGGCATAAATAAAATGACATAGCAAAGTCTAGATAATATAATGCAACCTAAATGATATGATATAATTTAAATGGCATAGTATATTCTAGATGAAATGAAATATCCTAAGTATCATAGTATATTCTATATGAAATGAAATGACCTATGTGATATAATATATTCTAAATGAAATGAATAACCTATGTGACATAATATATTCTAAATGAAATGATATGTCCTAAGTAACATGGCAAATTTAAATGACATGGCAAATTTTAAATAATATAATCTATATGACATGGAATATAATCTAAGTGACATGAAATGATATGAAACATATATCCTAAGTGAAATGATATAATCTAATGAAATGATATGATTTAAATAACATAGCAAATTTAAATGACATGGCATATTTTAAATAATATAATCTATATGACATGGAATATAATCTAAGTAACATGAAATGATATAAAACATAAAATAAGGCTATCATGAAATATGCATGAAAACAAAAATAATGCATGAACATAGTATATGCTAAATGATGTGACAAAAATAAATTACTAGATAAAAAGCATAGGATAGCATGAAATATTCAAAACCATATGACCAAAAATATAATATCATAAAATATAAATCAAAATAATAACAATGCCATAGAAATTATCATAGCAAAAATCATACATTATACAATATGCATGAATATGAAAAATGCAATGCATGAAAGTGTATTTTTTCCTTTAACTAAGGAAATTCGTATATCTAAAAAGATATCCGGCTACCTTAGGAAAATATATCAAATTAAATTTTCTAAAATCAAAATACTTTTTGATTTGTTTGAAAATCTTGGATGAAAAATTAAACCCTAGCCGAATTCCCTTTGAAAAAGGCTCTAATTTCCTAAGTTTAAAATCTCGGACTTAACCACCCTTAACCCGAGCTTTATAAAATCATTTTTAAAGTTTAAAAAGGATTAGAAACCACCCTAAGACAGTAGCTATAGTTCCTAATCAGCCCCCTCTAAGTAACTTAGCCAAATTCAACAATTGTTTTTCTTTTGAATTCAAATCTGCCTCTACTGTCCAGTTTTAAATCAAGATTTTTTAACCTATTTTGAAAAATCCAAAAAATCTAAAAACAATACTGGAGACTCAGAACATGTAAAACTACACGAGAAAAAATTGGCTTAATTTTCTGTAAATATAACTTCCCTGAAAAATCGGGAAAATTAGAAAACTGGGTGAAAACTGTTTTGCCAAAACACATTTTTTTTTTGCCTTTGATAAAATCATTTAAAAAACAAAGTAAAAATATTGGAGACTCTCTTAAGGACCTACAAACAGTAGCTAAAACCATAAAAAACTTGGACAAGAATTGCCTAAGTAAAAAAAATCACAAGGGTAGAATAACTAATTTGACAACTCTTTAATTTTCCACAAGTATGCTCAAGTGAGCATGACTTTGAGCCATTGATTGGCCTAAGTCATAAATCATGTGGCATGATATGATATACATGAACATACAGCAAATTGAATGCATGAAATGCATGATTTAAAACCTAAATGACATGAAAAATGCATGGCATAGAGAATATGGCCTAGACCTAAAATGAACTTGCATGGTAATAAATGCAAACTAGGTCTAAACATGCATGAAATGCATGGAAATGCAAGCAAAACCTAAACCTAAAGAATGCATGGCAATAACACAAACACATAGCATTATAAACCAAAATACACAAAAACATAGCATGGAAATGCAAACCTATCAACTAGCATGATGAAAATGCACATAGGAGACATAAAAATTGAGGGTAGCCGAATGGTCTATGGCTCAAAATAATGATATTCTACCATGGCATTTTCACAAACACATGACATAGTAAATTAAAATACAAAAAATCATAGCATGGAGATGCAAACCTATCAACTAGCATTATGAAAATGCACATAGAAAGCACAAAAATGGAGGGTAGCCGAATGGTCTATGGCTCAAAATGATGGTATTCTAGCATGGCATTTTCACAAACACATGACATACTAAATGCAAAGCTAAAGAAGAGACATGCTAAAACATGCAAACATGAAGTAAAGGCATGCACAAGACTAGACATTTTCACAAACACATAGTATAGTAGGATACAAATCATGAACAACTCAAACATGTTGAAAACAGAAAATTAAAAAAGGGAAAACAAGGAAAGTAAACATGAATACAAAATAAAAGAATAAAAAATAGAGGTAAATAAGCAACCGAAATTAAAATAAGCTCTATATTTTGTTATTTGAAGAAAATATAAAACATCAAAAATATGCTAGACATCATCAATCAACATGAAATAAAAATAAAAAACCAACTATTCTAAAAAAAAGGGTCCATTCAGTTTCCTCAATAAAATGTGAAAAGAAATTATTTTTCAAAGTTTTTCAATAAAGTATCAAAGAAGAACTTGAAGAAGAAGCCTAAAAACACTTATTTCAAAATCAAAATCAAAATCAAAAGAAACTCACCAAATATCAAATGAAAACAGCAAATCAAGGATGAAAATGCAAAAAAAAAAAAAAAAAATGCAAGAGTATGGTGCTTTTAGCTACCTCTAAAAGCTATATTGCAAGCTTTTCCTCTTCTTACTTTCTTTGCCTTTCTAAACTTTCTATTTGCCTTTCAAAAAATGGAGAGAAATCAGCCAAGCAAGAGTGAAAAATGAAAGAGACTCCCCCTCCCCTTGTAGTGGCCGGTTGGTGTAGAATAGGCTAGGAGGTTCTAGAATTTTTTCTAACCAATTTGATCCTATGGCCTTCAATCCAAGATGCTTTCTATATAGAGTTCTCACCCTTAGATTGGAATAATCAGCTCCTAAATATATGATGTCATGAAGATGATGTCATAAATAGGATCATAAATATGACATCATCCCTCTCCAACCATTGGTCCATGTGTTGCAAATTCAAAGGCTTGATCACAAAAATAACTACCTTCCTCTTCTCTCTTGGCCCTTTGATCTAAAAAATCAGAAAATATAAATCCTCCATGGGCCTTGGCCGACTGCCTCTTCACATTCCTAGCCCATATTTTATTTTTAAATTGCAAGAAAAGGCCCTTTTCGATTTCTTCGATAAATGACCTTTTTGACCCCCGACCTAAATAAATAGAAAACGGACTTCAAATTCATATTTCCTTTTTTCAATACTTTTGAAATGATAAAAAATTGAATTCTGGAAGTTTTCAAAAAATTTCGAGCCCATTTGCTATTTTTTAGATTTTTTCTTCCAAAATTGCCTTTTTGTGCTTTCGAACTTTTACCATTTTGTAAACGAGATCCAAATATGGATTTTTCTTCACCAATATCTTTCAAATAATTTAAATGTGAGATCTGAAAATTTTCAAAATTTTCCGAGCTCATTTGCCATTTTTTCAGGATTTATCTGCTTGAATTTCTACATAGTGAGCCCGGGATTTTCCATTTTCAAATGAACTTCAAATTCAGATTTTATTTCTTCAATCTCTTCCAAATAATTTAAGAATGAGATCTACAAATTTTCAGAATTTTTGGAGCTCATTTGCTATTTTTTCGGGATTTATCTTCTTGAATTTCAACAAAGTGGGCCCAAGATTTGCCATTTTGCAAACGAGCTCCGAATTTGGATTTTTCCTCGCCGATCTCTTCCAAATGATTTAAGCATGAGATCTGCAAATTTTTAGAATTTTTGGAGCTCATTTGGTATTTTTCTTGAATTTTTCAGTTTTGCCTTTTTGCCTCCGAAACCCAATTTTGCTCAAAACAAGTCCGATTTTCAAATTTTCTTTTTTTGGGCCTTTGTCATATAATGAATTGGAGAAATGTCCAATTTTTACATTCAAATTCCCTTCCGATTTGATTTTTCCTTTTTTCGCTGTCGGGAATTTCCTCATTTTTCCATTTTTTTCTCCAATCGGCTTTTTTCTCAGAATTTCTTCAAATTGAGCCTTGGGCTATCCTTGTTTACTTGCTCCTCATCAATTAGGTGCTTTAGTTTTATCGAATCGGGGCATTTCTACAATTTTCCCAAATTTTACCAAAATCCACTAAAAACCCTAATTCTCGATTTTCTTCCGAATTGACTTTTCCTTTAGTTTTGTTCCAAGTAGCTCCCCTATTACCCGTAGTCAATGCTTATATTTCATTTGGACCCTCCAATTTTGACCAATTTGATCGTTTAAGCACTTTTTCCAAAATTTTCCGAACTAGGATTTCCTTTCTACTGAATCTCCGTAACCCAACTTTCGAACTCCATATCTTTCAATGTAGACCTCGGATTATCAAAATTCTTTGACCATTTTTCAATTGAACTTCAAATCTTGATTTTGAAAGTAGGTTGACTTTTTTTGTAGTTGACTTTTTGGGGTTGACTTTTTTGGGGTTGACTTTTTTAAGATTGACTTTTCCTGTTTGCTTTCTTAGACTAAGTCTCGGAGTACCACGTGCAGGATGAGAAAAGCCTTTTTGCATTCTGAAACATCATTTTAGGAAGAAAACATACCTGATTTAGTGGTCTAGACAAAATTAAGTGTCTACATATCTCTTTTATTATGGGGTTGTGCATTCTCTTCTCATGTAACTCCCTTCGAATGTAACTCGAGCTTTCTTATAAAGCTATGTAATAGTTATGTACTTTATAGAATTAGGATTAGATTAGAATTGTTATAATTCAAAGATGATAGAAACCATGGTGCCAAGCAAGGAGATACAAGAGATTGCCTAGAAGCTTTGTGAAGACTTTGTATGCAATCCCTAGGAATTTGACCAAATAATTTCCTTAGTGGCTTAAGGAAACTAGAATTAGATAAAGTCCATAATCATCCTATTAGTTGGCACATTATAGATTTATTTTTCCTATATATGATTTATGAATGAAATACATGTTATGCATGTCAAATATCATATCAATGTAACCTAATATAAAAAGTCAATATATCAATTGTAGACATCTAATTTTGTGCGGGCCTCCTAAACCAGACAAATTCTCCTTTTCAACTCCAGGAATACAAGGAGACTTCCACCATTCCATAGATGGTCCCCAAGAATTTGTTTCGGAGGTCAGCACAAAAAGTCAACTAAAAAAAGTCAACCCCAAAAAGTCAACCATTGAAAAAGTCAACTCTCAATCAAAATCAAGATTCGAAGTTGAATTAAACAATGGCAAAAGAATTTTGATAATCCGAGGTCTACAACAAAAGGTATAGAGTTCGGAAGATGTGTTGCGAAAATTCAGTGTAGGGGAAGACCTAATCCGACAAATTTGGGGAAAACTGCAAAGATGGCCCAATTCGGTGAAATTGAAGCCCCCAGTTGATAAAGGATGAATAAACAAAGATAGTCCAAGGCCCAATTTGAAGTGAATCCCAAGGAAGAGCCAGTTATAGAAAAACAAAAAAACAAGAAAATTCCCGAGTTCAAAAAAGGGCAAACTAAATCGGAGGGGAAGTTGATCGTAAAAATTGGGCATTTTTGACCAACTCAAATTTAATATAGGACAAACGAAGTGGAAAAAGAAAATCAGGAAATTGGACTCGTTTTGAGTAAAATCGAGGTTTCGGAGGTTGAATGGCAATCTCGAAAAATCCCAAATATAATTTCGAAAAAAAATAGCAAATGAGCTTGAAAAATTATGAAAACTTCCAATTTTGAGTTTTATAATTTTTGGAAGAGATCGGTGAAAAAAAATTAGGAATTGGAGCTCATTTGAAAAATGGCAAAGTTCGGATGCTCTAACCCGAAATTCCAGTAGATAATTCCGGGAAAATTAGGAAATGTGCTCGAAAAATTATGAAAACTTCGAGATTTGAGTTTTATAATTTTTGGAAGAGATTGGTGAAGAAAAATCCAGAACCAGAGCTCATTTGAAAAATGGCAAAGTTCGGGTGTACTAACCCAAAATTCCAAAAGATAATTCCGGGAGAAATAGCAAACAAGGCTCAGAAAATTATGAAAACTTCCAGATCTAAGTTTTATAATTTTTGGAAGATATTGGGGAAGAAAAATCCAGAATCGGAGCTCATTTGAAAAAGGCTAAATTTGGGAGGCACTAAACCGAAATTTTAGAGAAAAATCCGGGAAAAATAGAAAATGAGCTCGGAAAAATGCGAAAACCTCTAGAACCAAGTTTTATATTGGATGGGATGAGTTAGAAAAGACAAATACAAAATTGGGGTCCATTTGCAAATAAAATTAAGTTCGGGGGGCTAAAAGATAATTTTATCGAAAAAACTGAAAAGGGCCAATTTTGCAAAATTAGAATGTGAAAAAATGACGAAAATTATGGAACATTCCATCCCTTGGCCGGCCAGCATAGGATAAAGGGTGGAGATTTGATAAATTTAATTCAATGGTCACTATCAAGCTACAAGATGCCATTTTTATTGCCTTGCAAGTGGTCTTCCCTCATCCAATGGCCTAGGTGCTTTGTAGAAAAGATGAGTACAACCTTCAATGGCCAAGATCAAATTGCAAAAAGACATTTTTATTGTCATGAAAATATCTTCATCCAATGGTCAAGATTATTGAAGAAAGGATGAGCAAAATTCATCCAATGGTGAGGAGAGGGGTTCGGCTAAGAGAGAGCATGAAGGAGTGGTTTTTGTTTCATCCAATGGCCTAGGTGCTTTGTAAAGGATGATTACACCTTTCAAGGGCCAAGATCAAATGGAAAATGACATTTTTATTGTCATGAAAATATCCTAACCCAATTGCCTAGATTATTGGAGAAAAAGGAGCACATTTCATCCTATGGTGGAGAGGCCAACCGGCCAAGGGAGAAAGAGAGGGGGGATGTTTTTTTTCCTTAAGTGGGCTAGTCATTTGAAGAGAGAAGTCAGTAGCTAATTTGGAAAGAAAAAAGTTTTTAAAAGAAAGGAAGAAGGAAGAATTTTTTTGAAGAGAAGCTATCTTGAAAAAAAGCTTTGAAGGTAGCCACTGGCACCTTTTTCTTGCATTTTTTCTTTCCTTTCCATGTTTCTTCTTTTCTTTCCCATGTTGGTTGTGGTAGGATAGCTTTCTTTGAAGGTTTAGTTTGCAAAAACAAATAAAATAAAGAGGTTGAAAGGCTTCATGATCTTGATAAAGTCAAGTGATTATGGTTAGGAGAGGGCTATGCCCATTGTACCAACCATGGCGCTCACCTCTATTTTCCTATTTTACTTGCTTTTACTTGCTGTTTTTCTATTTATTTTCATATGTATTTTGTTATATTATGTTGTTCATACCAAGTTTATTCATGTCTTTGCATCTTGTGGCTATGTCATATAGCATTTTAGGTCATGTCATTTTTTTGCATTTTTAGCATGCATTGGATCATGCATAAGACCATGTTATATTCGACCATTTTTGCATTTTTACCTTGTCATGCTTAGCATTTTTTCCATGCATCATATATTGCATTTTAAGCATGCTTTGCATCATGCATAAGACCATGTTATATTCGGTCATGCTTAGCATTTTTACCATGCATCATATCTTGCATCTTTAGCATGCTTTACATTGTGCATAAGACCATATATCATTCGGCCATGTCTTGCATTTTTTTATGTCATTTAGGTCTAGGTCATTTTTTATGCCATGCATCTTATTGCTCCCTAGGTCATACGGCCATGATGTCTCTATGCTCATTTCCATGTCATTTAGCTAGGTCACATGCCATGTCATTTTCTACATCATTTATGTCATTTTTTTATATGCCATGTCACTTTGCCATGTCATTTAACATGCTAGGTTATTTTGGCTATGTCATTTAGAACCTAGGTCATGCACATGCCATGCCATATATTTCATGCATTTTGTTTGTTGTTTGTTCATGCATTTCATACATTCCCACTTTATTTTTGACTTAAGCCAATCAATGGCTCAAAGCCAAGCTCTTTTGAGCATGCTTGTGGAAGATTAATAGTTTAGATTGGATATTTTGACTTTGTGATTTTATTTCGTTACTCATCCATAGTCAAAATAATATGATTTTTTTACCACATGCAGTAATCATTTAGGGGATGTCATGGTATTTTTTTCACGATTTTTGAAATTTTTTATCATGGCTAAAAGAATGGCTTTTGACAAAGCAGTTTTAACTCACTATTTTGACTTTGGTAAAATTTCGGTCTAGGTTCCCTTGCTCCAAAAATTAAGCTGATTTTTTCCCATAAAGAAAAACATGTTATAGGTTTTCCCTAATTTTGTTAGAATTTTTTGAAATTTTCTAAAAGGGTAAAAAATCGAGTTTCAAAACTGGTTGTGGGAGTCAAATTTGTTTTCAAGAAATAATAATTTTTTGTTTTTATTAGTATGTTAAAAGGGCGCTGAATTGGGAATTTAGCTACTGTCTTAGGATGATTTCTATACTATTTCAATAAAAAAATTTGATTTTATAAAAGTCGGGTCAAGGGTGGTCAACCCGGATTTCAAAACTTGGAAAACTAGACCTTTTAGAGGGGGTTCGGCCATGTTATTTTCAAAATCGAAAATTGCATTTTTTATACCCGAATCCAAATTAGAAAATCCAACTTAGGTTTTTTCCACAGGTAGTCGAATACCTTTTTAGGTATACGGATATCCTTGCTTCATGGGAGAAATACAATTCCTTGCATTGCATTTTCCATATTCATGCCTACTCTATGACATTTAATTTTTGCTATCTTAGTCATGTAGAATCTATATGTGTGAACATTCCATAATGATGTCATTGCTTTGATTTAAATTTCATGTTGCTATCTTGATTATGATGTAAACATGAATATTCCATGATGATGTCATATATATGCTTTTTGCCTTGTCATTATTTCTTTTGCCATTCATTATTATCCTATGTCATCAAGAATTTACCATGTCATTCATTTGCCATGTCATTCACATGCCATGTCATCTATGTCATGCCATCGTTTTATGCCATGTCACCTATGCCATGTCATTCATTATGCCACGCCATTCATCCATGTCATTCATGTATATGTCATGTCTTTAATTCATGCCATTTATTCTTTTGGTTATGTCATTTAAATTTTGTCATTGCAAATTGTTTGTCATGCCATGTTATTTATGCATGTTATATATTCATGTTTTAATTTGTATATTCATGATTATTCAACTTTTTGAAAATTGATATTTTCCAATAAAATAAGGTTATTTTCGAGTTAAAATAATTCATGAGTTCACTGCCGGGTTGTCGGAGAGGATATCATCGATTACCATTAACAACGGAATATCTTTCTTTAAAAAATGAGAGTGATTCGGAGATTTTCTAAGTAAATAAAAATTTCTATGTTTTGTCGGTTTACCGGGGAATATATGGAAATTTTGAGTTAATAAATTTCGGATCATTTTCAACTAAAAAAGGGATTATTTTTCTTTAAAATAGGAATTATTTGAAAATGCCAATTTCAAAACTGACTTTCTACCGAGACTCGAGATAACACACAATTAATAAGGTACCGTTTTATACAGGCGTTGAGGGGGTACTAATCCTTCCCTGCTCGTAACCGACTCCCGAACCCGCTTCTTTGATTTCTCTGGTTCAAAAGCGCAGACTTTCGAAGTTGGTTTGAAAAAGAATGTTTTAATTAATTTTAAAATGCTTTAAAAAATCGATTTTAAAAGGTGGCTGATCACACCTAGCCAAAAAAGATTGGTGGCGACTCCATTTCTTTTTTGAGGTCATTTTCAAAACCTCGACCTTTAATTTCAAGAGGAATTAATTCGTGTTTTCCTCCGCCTGTTTTGATTTTCCTCACCTTACTCGAGCGGGTCCCCCTCTACGGGGATCACGTATTGACAGCTTGGCGACTCCACTGGGGACTTTAGAGAGTCAGGCCTAGAGTTAGTCGCGTGTTATCAAAAGTCTCGGTTTGGTCGTTTTAATTGGTATTTAATTAAATTCCTTTTTTTTTTGTAAAATGAAGAGAAATTTGAAAATAACAAAAATTTTATTTTTATCTTCATGAGCATACATATTATTATTGTGCTATGTTTATTAAAGTGTTGTACATTATCATTATTCTTTGATTGACTAATGCTTTCTTTTATTTAATTCAGTTTTTTGTTATATTGCATGGTTGGGGTGTTTTTAAATTATGGGTTGTTAAATAGTAGTGAAAGGTTTGTTGTTCCTCCTCACACTCTACACTCGCATTTGCATAACATGAGCCCTCAACCCAGGTTTCGTCCTTTTAGGTGGAGTGAAGTACCTACGCTTCGTGTGGTAATAGCCTCTGTATAAGCTAGCGAAACACTCTCGGGGTACAAATTACCTACGCTTCATGAGATGTTAACCTCCGCATAAGCCTGGGAAATGTATTCTAACAAATTGAACCTGCTTTTATCAAGGTGCCTTACTAGCCTTCACCAGCGACAGTGAGGAGCAATTTGGAGCCTTTTTAGAACCTAATACCACTCCATATAGTAAGCCTAGGAGAAGCTATGCCTGTTTTTTGTTAGATATCCTAGAGTTAAGAAACACTCGAAGGAACATTTCTCACCTTCTATTATTTATTTTATGACACTGTTATGATTATTTTTATCCCCGTACTGACTCATGTTCTATTTTGTTTTGGTTTTTATCCCATGCATCATGATCATTTAAGGGGTATTTTCCTTAAGCCAAGTGCCAACCGAAGGGGTTTTCATTATAATCATGGAATGTCAACACCTTCTTCCTGTATCAGTGGTTAGCAAGGCATATCAAGAGGTTAGGGTTGAGTTCGAGGGAAATCAGGGTGACAAAGGAGACTGTTTGGCCGTTGGTTTTGTGTCTGCACTTCCTGACTCAGTTCACTTGGATTTTTATTCAGAACGACTTAACAAAATTAGAGGAAATCTGGAGACAGTGGGGAGTTGCAAGGAAAGATGAGTTCATCGGAAAATATGGTGACATAGCTTTACTCTTTTCGATCAAGATGGATGAGCAGTTAATCAGGGCCATAGTACAGTTTTGGGATCCTTAGTACAGATGCTTCACTTTTAATCAGGAAGATATGGTGCCCACCATTGAGGAATATTCTGTCTTACTCCGTGTTGAGTCATTAAATCCGGATAAAATCTATTGGAAAGAGCAGAAGACATCGAGCTGTTGGAAGAAGCTTTACAGAGTGATGGGTATAGAGTTTTCGGTTGATTCTCCACATATAAAGAGGAAGGGTTCGAGTGACTGCTGTAGACACCTAATTTTGTCTGGGCCCCATAAACCAGGTAATTTCTTCTTTTCAATTTCCCTGATTACAAAAAGACTCCACCTTTCCATAGATGGGTCCCTAAGACTTTGTTTCAGAGGTTAGCACAAAAAGTCAACTCAAAAAAGTCTATCCCAAAAAGTCAACTATTGAAAAAGTCAACCCTCAGTCAAAATCAAGATTCAAGGTTTAATTGAACAAAGGTGAAAGAATTTTGATAATTCGAGGTCTACAACAAAAGATATAGAGTTCGAAAGATGGATTACGAAAATTCAGTGCAGGGGAAGACCTAATTTGGAAAATTTGGGGAAAATTGCAGGGATGGCCTGATTCAGTAAAATTAAGGCCCTCAGTTGATAAAGAATGAATAAACAACGATAGCCAAGGCTCGGTTTGAAGTGGATCCGAAGGAAGAGCCATTTAAAGGAAAAAACAAGGAAATTATCGATATTGAAAAAAGGGGAAAAACCAAATTGAAGAGGAACTCGGACGTAAAAATTGGGCATTTTTGGACCAAATCCAATTTAATATATAACAAAGGCAGTGGAAAAAGGAAATCCAAAAATTGGACCCGTTTTGAGTAAAATCGAGGTTTCGAGTGTTAAAGGGCAATCTTGGATAATCTGGGAAAAATAGAATCCGAGCTCAAAAAAATTACGAAAACCTCCAGATCTGAGTTTTATATTGTTTGGAAGGTATTGGAGAAGAAAAATCCGGAATCGGAGCTCAAATGAAAAATGACAAAGTTTGGGTGCACTAATCCTAAATTCGAAGAGAAAATTCTGGGAAAAATAGGAAACGAGCTCGAAAAAATATGAAAACCTCCAGATCTGAGTTTTATATTATTTGGAAGGTATTGGAGAAGAAAAATCCAGAACTGAAGCTCAAATGAAAAATGAAAAAGTTTGAGTGCACTAATCCGAAATTCCAAGATAAAATATTGGAGAAGAAAAATCCAGAATCAGAGCTCAAATGAGATAGGTGAAATTTGGGAGGCACTAAACCAAAACTTTTAAAAAAAATTTCGGGAAAAATAGGAAACGAGCTGAAAACTTCTAGTACTGAGTTTTACATTCATTAGGAGGTATTGGAAATAAAAAATATCAAATTGGAGCTGATTTGAAAAAAGGCAAAGTTCGGGGAGGACTAATTCGTAATTTTAATGAAAAATTTGAGAAAAATGGAAAACGAGCTCCAAAAATTATGAAAATCTCCAGAACTGAATTTTATATTTATTTGGAGAGATTGGAGAAAGAAAATCCGGATTTGGGGTCCGTTTGCAATTAAAGTAAGTTTGGGGGCTCAAATGTAATTTTACAGAAGAAACCGAAAAGGGCCATTTTGCAAATTAAAAATGAAGAAGTTGCAGGAACATACTAGGCCATTTAGCCAGCTCATGATGGAATAAAGGCTAAGGTTTGATCAGTTTTATTTAATGGCCAAGATTAAGTTGCAAGAAGACATTTTTAATCTTTGGTTAATCCCTTATGATCATGCCAAGTGGCCAAGGTGATAAAAAAAGATGAGCACATCCTTATTAAAGGGGTTTCGGCCAGCTCATGAGGGGAGGGGATGATCATTTCATCTAATGGTTAAAATAAGGTTGCAAGATCACATTTTTATTTTCTTTGGCTAGTAGCCCTTTGATCATGCCACATGGAAAAAAGCATGAGCACATCCTCTCACACAAAGGGGGTTCGACTAGCCTATTTAAAGGGGAGCGGTCTCCATTTAGTGTTTATTTATCTTTGCCTGTTTCTTGATTCTCAGCAATAGCCAAAGAGGGGTAGCTGTAGACACCTAATTTTGTCCGGACCACTAAAACAGGTATGTTTTCTTCCTAAATTGATGTTTCAGAATGTAAAAAGACTTTTTTTCATCTTGCAAGTGGTACTCCAAGACTTAGTCTAAGAAGGCAAGCATAAAAAGTCAAACTTGAAAAAGTCAACCTCAAAAAGTCAACTACTAAAAAAGTCAACCTACTTTCAAAATCAAGATTTGAAGTTCAATTGAAAAATGGTGAAAGAAGTTTGATAATCCGAGGTCTATATTGAAAGATATGGAGTTCGGAAGTTGGGTTATGGAAATTTAGTAGAAAGAAAACCCTAATCCGGGAAATTTGGGGAAAGTGCTTAAACGATCAAATTGGTTAAAATTGAAGGTTCCAAATGAAAGATAAGCACTGACTACGGGTAATAGAGAAGCCACTTGAAAGAAAAACTGAAAGAAAAGTCAATCCTGAAGAAAACCGAGAATTAGGGTTTTTGGTGGATTTCGGTGAAATTGGGAAGAATTATAGAAATTGCCCGATTCGATAAGACGAAAGTCCCTAATGGATGAGGAGTGATTAAAAAAGGATAGCCCAAGGCTCAATTTGAAGAAAATTTGAAAATAGAACTTGTTTTGAGCAAAACCGGGTTTCGAAGGTAAAAGAGATAAATTGGAAAATTTGGGAAAAATAGCAAATGAACTCCAAAAAAAATTTGAAAAATTGCAGACCTCATTCTTAAATCATTTCAAAGAGATTGGCGAAATAAAATCTTGATTCGGAGTTCGTTTGCAAAATGGCCAAATCCCGGGTTCCCTATGCAGAAAATCAAGAAGATAAATCCTGAAAAAATAGCAAATGAACTCCAAAAATTCTTAAAATTTACAAATCTCATTTTTAAATTATTTTTAAGAGATTGGTGAAAGAAAATCTAGATTCAGAGTTCGTTTGCAAAATGGCCAAATCCCGGGCCCCCTATGTAGTAATTCAAGCAGATAAATCCCGAAAAAAATACCAAATGAGTTCCAAAAATTATGAAAACTTCCAGATCACACTTTTAAATTATTTGGAAGAGATTGGTGAAGAAAAATCTGGATTTGAAGCTCGTTTAAAAAATGGTAAAGTTTAGGAGCACAAAAGGGCAATTTTGGAAGAAAAAATCCAAATAAATAGCAAATGGACTCAAAAAAATTTGAAAACCTTAAGAATTCAATTTTTTATTATTTTGAAAGTATTGAAAAAATAAAATTTGAATTTGGAGTCCTTTTACTATTTATTTATGTTCGGGGGGCAAAAAGGTCATTTTACCAAGAAACCGAAAAAGGCTTTTCTTGCCTTTTAAAAAAAAATTGAAGCATGGCCTGGAAGAAAAGGGGTTGGCCGGCCAAGGTCCAAGGATGGGTAGATATTTTCTGATTTTCAATCAAAAGGCTAACAATGAAGAGGAAGTTAGTTATTTTTTGATCAAGCCTTTGCAAATAAGCCACATGACCAATGCATGATGAGGGAGAGTGTCAACATAATGGATTAAGATTCTTGAACAGCTGTAATTGTTGATAGCTGATGGCCTAATCTAAGGGTGATAATTTTATTTTTTAAACATCTTGCATCAATAGCCTTCGGATGAAAATTGGTTGAATGAAAAATGACAACATCCTAGTGTTGGGGGGGCATTCAGCCACTACAAGGGGAGCTTTTGAGAATTGGTTGAATGAAAAATGACAACATCACATGGACCAATGCTGTCTCTCTTTGCATTTTCAGCTATTCACTCTCTATTCTCTTTTGGTTTTTGCTGATTTTTCTCTCTATTGTTGAAAGGCAAAAAGAAAAGTTTAGAAAAAAAAAAGTTAGAAGAGAAAAAGCTTGAAAGATAGCTTCTAGAGGTTGCTTTAAGCACCATACTCTTGCACTTTCTTTGATTTTCCGTTATTGATTTGCTGTTTTCATTTAATATTTGGTGAGTTTCTTTTGATTTTTCTTTTTAAATAAATGTTTTTAATATTCTTCTTTAAGTTCCTTCTTGATTCTTCCTTGTAAAAAGCTTTTAAAACTTTTTTTTCTTTTCTTTTTTGAAGTGGCCGAATGGCCTAGTGTTTTTGTAGTTGCTGTTTTGCATTTTTATTTCATGTTATTCTTGATGTTTAACAAGTTTTAATGCTTTAAATCTTCTTCTAATACATAAACATGAAGCTTGTTTTAATTTGGTTGTTTGCTTATTTCCATTTTTGAGTCTATTATCCGTTTTATTTTACTTATCTTGCATTTTTAATATTCTGTTTTCAAAATGTTTAAGTTTGTTTATGTTTTACATTTTGTAATCCATGTGTTTGTGAAAATGCCTATTTATTTTCATGCCTTTACTTTATGTTTGCATGATTTGAGTGTTATTCTTTAGCTATACATGTTAGTATATCATGTGTTTGTGGAAATGCCATGTTCATTTTGAAGCATGAGGCCATTCGGCCACCCTTCTATTTTATAATTTGCATGTACATTTTCATCATGCTAGTTGATAGGTTTGCTTTTTCATGATATTTGGTTGAGTATTTTGTTTAAGCATGCCATATGTTTGTGTTATTGCCATGCATTTTTTTTGGTTTAGGATTGGTTTGCTTTGCCATGCATATTCATGCATTTTAGACCTAGGTTGCATTAAATGCCATGCAAGTTCATTTAGGTCTAGGTCATTTTATTGATGCCATGCATCTTTCATGTCTTTTAGGTTTTAAATCATGTATTTCATACATCATATTTGCTGTATTTTTCATGCATTTCATGTCCTTGCCACTTGATTTATGACTTAGGCCAACCAATGGCTCAAAGTCATGCTCACTTGAGCATACTTGTGGAAAATTAAAGAGTTGTCAAATTGATTATTCTACCTTTGTGTTTTTTTTTACTTAGCCAATTTTTGCCTAACTTTTCAAAAGTGTTAGCTACTGTTTGTGAGTCTTTTAGAGAGTCTCTAATATTTTTACTTTGATTTTTAAATGATTTTATCAAAAGCAAAAAAATTTGTTTTGGCAAAACAGTTTTTTCACCCAATACTCATACTTTCTCGATTTTTTTGGCAGTCATCTTTAATCAAAAAATTAAGCCAATTTTTTCCATGCATATTTTCGTGTCTTGAGTCTCCAGTACTATTTTTAGATTTTTTTGAATTTTTAAAAATAGGGTAAAAAATCGTGCTTTAAAACTAGACAGTGGAGTCAGAATTGAACTTGAAGAAAAATCATTTTTCTGTTTTGGTTAAGTTACTTAGAGGGGGCTGATTAGGAAGTTTAGCTACTGACTTAGGGTAGTTTCTAAGCCTTTTTAAACTCTAAAAATGATTTTTTTAAGTCTCGGGTTAAGGGTGGTTAAGTCCAGAATTTTAAACTTAGGAAATTAGAGCCATTCACAAAGGGTTTAGCTAATTTTTATTTTTAATCTAAGCTTTTCAAAATTGTTTTCAAACAATCACAAAGCATTTTGGTTTTAGAAAATTTAATTTGATATATTTTCCTAAGGTAGCTTGATATCTTTTTAGATATACAAATTTCTTTAATTAAAGGAAAAAATACATTCTCATACATTGCATTTTCCATATTCATGCATATTATATAATATGTATTTTTTGCTATGTTTAATTTTCATGATGGTGTTATTATCTTTCATTTAAAATTTTGATATTATATTATTTGTTATATGGTTTTGAATATTTCATGATATCCTATGCTTTTTATTTTAGTTATTTTTGTCATATTATTTAGCATATACTATGCTCATGCATTATTATTTTTATTTTTATTTCCATGCATATTATATGATAGCATTATTTTATGTTTCATGTCATTTAGATTATATGCCATATCATTTATATTTGCCATGTCATTTAAATTATTTCATTTCATATCGAATATATTATGTTACCTAGGTCATTTCATTTCATTTAGAATATATTATGTCACTTAGGATATTTTATTTCATTTAGAATATATCATATGAGTTAGGATATTACATTTCATATAGAATATATCATGTTATCTAGGTCATTTCATTTAGAATATATCATACAACTTAGGATATTTCATTTCATTTAGAATATGCTAAGACATTTAAATTATGTCATACCATTTAGGTAGCATTATATTATTTAGGCTTTGCTATGTCATTTTATTTATGTCATACATAATCTTATTCATGTTTTTTAAAATGTTTTGAAAAAGGTAATGATTTTCAATAAAATAAAGATATTCCCGAGTTAAAATAATTCATGAGTTTTCTGTCGGATTTGCTGGGGAGGATATCATCAATTATCATTAATAACGAAATATTTTCTTTAAAATAAGAATGATTCAGAAAGTTTTTCCAAATTAATAAAAAAATTTATATTTTGCCACGTTTGTTGGGGAATATAGGAAAATTTTGAATTTATAAATTCCAGATCATTTTCAATTAAAAATGGAATTATTTTTCTTTAAATTCGGAATTAACTTGAAATATCAAATTAAAAATCGACTTTTTACCGAGACTTGAGATAACACACGATTAATAAGGTACCGTTTTATACGAGCGTTGTGGGGGTACTAATCCTTCGCCACACGTAACCGAGTCCCGAACCCGCTTCTTTGATTTCTCTAGTTTAAAACGTAGACTTGAAATTGGTTTTAAAAAAATATTTTAATTAATTTTAAAATATTTTATAAAATCGGTTTTAATAGTTGACCGATCACACCTAGCTAAAAATGATTGGTGCTGACTCCATGTCTTTTTCTAGGTCATTTTCAAAACCTTCATTTTTCAAGAGGAATTAAGTCGACTTTTCCTCACTTTTTTTTGTCATGCTTAACGAATAATAAAGTTTGTGATGAGACTTGTTATTTTTTAGGTTGCGACAGTAATAATTCATCAACACATGACATCTCAGTTTGGACACCTCCGATAAGGAGTAACCGAAATACCCCGCAGCAGACTCAACCTTTATGACATCTTATATACAAACATACATTTATATTATATCATAACAAAATAAACATCACAATCTCATACTAGGCCTCTAAGACCGAGATACGTCATACATCACTTAATTACATCCGTTTACAAAATATACAATACATATTCATCATACACAAAATGCAGAGGACCCATGATACCCTAGTGACTGCAAAAATATATCCCACCATCGCCACTGCTTACCATGTCCTGGGTCAATCCGCTCACCATAAGTATGTGACCAGCTAGCTATCCGGAATCTGGGAAGAGCTGGGTCTACCAGTATCTAAAATAATAAAAAAATGAAAATAAATGGAGTGAGTCGAAAAACTCAATGAGCATAAGGTAACTAGGAAGAGTACTTGGAAGTTTCGTGCTTCTTTTCTTAACCATTAAAGCATAAACATGACATATCAAGTATGACTAATTAACGAAAAAGTAATATTTAAAAATTGTTCCAGGACTTATAAAAATTATTTGCCCCTTATGAAATCTTCTATGCTGAGTGCTGAATGTAAATAGACCATTGGCCAGCCAAAATAGGTAGCTAAAAATATTTAACAATTGATTTTACGTGTATACCTCCACAATTATTAATTAAGAATTTCTAATGTCTATATCATCAAAACCTCCCGGACTTATACTAGTCCTTAATATTTGTCATCCTGGACTATCTTGTCCATATCATCTTGGACTCATCTTATCCGTACAACAATAGCATCCCGGACTTCACCTTGTCCGTACAATAATAGCATCCCGGGCATCACCCTGTCCGTACAGTAATAGCATCCCGGACATCACCCTGTCCATACAATAATAGCATCCCGGACATCACCTTGTCCGTACAATAATAGCATCTCGGACATCACCCTGTCCGTATAATAATAGTATCCCGGACATCACCTTGTCCGTACAATTATAGCATCCCGGACATCACCTTGTCCCTACAATAATAGCATCTTGGACATCACCTTGTTCGTACAATATCAACATGATATATTAATTCTCTTATATCATGGAGTAATATATATATATATATATACTATGCTAGGAAACAATCTCTACACTAACATATTTCTACTTATGTTTTTCAAAGCATTACAATTTCACTTAGATTTTTTATCAAACAACTTATGTGCATAACCTTTTAATCTACAATATCTAACTATCCTTAAATACTCAACCATCCTATACAATATCATTCATCAACCAATTTCACAAATTAGTAACCATAATGCCTTAAACACAATTCCATATTATTGTTTATTTAATCCGACAAGTACAACCATAATCCGTACCTTTGCCAACATCTCAATTAAGCATATCCGAGCATTTCAAATAGCTCACATTCATTATTATTCAACTCCACAGCACTTACCTCATGTAACCATATTAACACCACACTTACACCTTTGATCCGCGTAAGGTTCGAAGCTTACCATTTTCGTAATCCGAGCAATCTTTCGTGTTTCAATATCCATATCAATCAACAATGCATATAAAACAACAACTACCTCCTAGATTAACCTAAATACTCACAGTGTTAGTCCAAGTGTTAAAGCGGCACTTTCGTGGCTTTGTCACGATTCCGGGCGAACTCTACAATATGAGTACCTATGGCATCATCAGGATATTCTGTGAATATTTATAAACTATGGGACATTCAAATTCTAATTATTTATTCTAGTTAGCTGCTATTCAAAATTTTCCAGCTTAAGAATTTTTACAAATAAATTCCTACAATTAGCTCGGGTCAAAATTCAGAGCAACAATCAACTGGAAAGTTGCTCACACAACAACAACGAAGCTAATTGTGGCCTCAGCAACCAAGGAAGGTGGCGGCACCACCTCATGGGCAAGCTAGGGTTTCGAACAAGCTTATTTTAGCCTCTAAATTTTGATTCAAAGTTATTCGATATTAATTTACGATTTAAGGAGGCGGAGGAACACCTCTCGTAACGGAAAAAGTGGGGGCAACATGGTGGTTCACCATCACCAATTTTCAGCCAAAATGATTTCTCATAGATAGAGATAAATTCTTCAAAATATAATATCAAAATCAAGCTTAGAACATGAAATTACCTATGGGTTAGTGAAATCCTTGCAAAATTTGGTGATTTCCCTTGAAATATGGAGGAAAGAGAAAGCTTTAGTAAGCTTTAATGAAGTTTTTGGTGAGAAAATGCCTAAGGAATAAAGAGTAAGAAGAAGACGTGATGTCTTCTTATTTTGGCTGAAAATTTATGGGAAATTATTCCATGTTCTTAATCTTGCCTAAGCTTGGTCAAAAGAGTTGACCAACTTTGATTTTTTTGCACATGCCCTACAGAACGTGATGTTCGGGATTTCTTTTTTCATTTTTTATCAACATATTCATGTTCCTTGGGTGATAAAACATCTATCCATGTGTTCGGATCGATTACAAGAATTTTTTAACCATATTTTTCCGACTAAGTACGACAACGTCACAATTTTCCAATTTTACCGATTCTAATCTCTTTTTTTGTTCTAATGCCAAATATTTGGTCCAAATGTCATATTAACATATTATATAGTCAAAAAGTCCATTTATACAATTTCCTAGACTAAAAATGAAAAGGGGTGTAAAATGACCAAAATACCCCTAGTGCATATTTTTTTCGAATTTGATGCCGATTGTTGTTATAATACTAAGTATGGGTTCTATATAATATATTATCATCATATCCACTCAATTTATCATATTTTATGGACTTTTCCCCTTTCGAATTTTAGTCTGAATTTTTCAACTACTTTAGGGGTCAAATCGCTTAACCATCCGATTTAACCTCCAATTCTATAATCAATCATACAACATGTATACCACATGATAGCCCGTCCTTCCTAGTGGCTTTTACATGTGCAGTTCCGAGCCATCAGAATGTTATAGGAGACCCGAGTTATCTCTAGCTTATGAGGGTCTCACAATATCTTTCTTTCAAAAAATAAGAGTGATTCGAAGATTTTCTAACTAAATAAAAATTTCTATGTTTTGCCGGGTTTGCCGGGGAATATAGAAATATTTTAAGTTAATAAATTTTGGATCATTTTCGACTAAAAATAGGATTATTTTTCTTTAATATGGGAATTATTTTAAAATGCTAATTTCAAAACCGAATTTTACCGAGACTCGAGATAACATACGATTAATAAGGTACCGTTTTATATAGGCATTGTAGGGGTGCTAATCCTTCCCCCCACGTAACCAACTCCTGAACCCGCTTATTTGATTTCTCTGGTTTAAAAGCGCAGGCTTCAAAATTGATTTTTAAAAATGCTTTAATTAATTTTAAAATGTTTTACAAAACCAGCTTTAATAGGTGGTCGATTACACCTAGCAAAAAAAAGATCTGTGACGACTCTATTTCTTTTTCGAAGTTGTTTTCAAACCCTCATTTTATTTCAAAAGGAATTAAGTCGTCTTTTCCTATGTTTCCCCCAATGTCACACTTAATGAGTAATGTCTTGTGATGAGACTTATTATTTTTTAGGTTGCTACAGTTTGGCGACTCCGTTGGGGACACTTAAAGAGTCAGGCCTAAAATTAATCGCGTGTTATCGAAAATCTCGATTTTGTCGATTTTATCCAGTATTTAATTTAAATTCCCATATTTTTTAATAAAAATGAGAATTTTGAAAATAATAAAATATTTTTGAATATGTTCATATTCATGTACATACATATTATTATTATTCTCTGTCTATTTCGTTGTATATTATCTATCTTTGCTTAACTGATGCTTTACATTGTTTATCTTATCGGGGCATTTAGAATAAGGGGTGTAGAATAGGTGGTGAAAGGTTTGTTGTTCCTCCTCACACACAGCACTTGCATTTGCATAACATGAGCTCTATACCCGAGTTTCGTCCCTTTAAGTGGAAGTAAAGTAGCTACGCTCTCGTGATTGACCCTCCACACGGGCTAGCAAAATACTTCCGGAGTATAAATTACCTAAGCTCTCGTGATTGATCCTCCGCATGGGCTAGACAAATATACTCTAACGAATTGAACCTGTTTTTATAGGGGTGCCTTACTAGCCTTCACAGGTGACAGTGAGGAACAATTTGTGGCCTTATTAGAACTTCATTCACCCACATATAGTGAACCATATGTTAAGAACACATGGAGGGACATGGAGGGACATTTTTGATAGATATACCGAAGTTAAGAACACATGGAGGGACATTTCCTACCTTTTGTTACCTATTTTACATTTCGAATAAGTTTTGCAAATCAGGTGATGATGAACACACATCGCTTTGCCCGTGATAAGTTTATTATCCCAAAGGCATCATAATGCCGAATTTTCATTGGGACATTTGTTTGTTTTATACTATTTGTTATTATTTGATTTCTTTACCTTTATTAACTTGTTTCTTTTTTCATGCATTTTTTTAAGTCATCATTTGATTTCTTCACCTTTATTAACTTATTTCTTTTCCATGCATTTTTTTGTCATCATAATGCATAAAGAAGGCTATTGGCCTCAGGATAGTCTTTATCCAAAAGGGCTTTCATGGAGGGTCGGGTTATTTCGATAGTGGAAGAGCATGCAGTGGTAAGAGAGCACTTGGAGTCGGATCAGCGAAGAAATAAGGATTGCTTAAAAGAGGGATATGTGTTAGTATTGCCAGAACGGGTAGAATTTGATCTCCGGCAGAATGATCTCCGTGGGTTGACAGATATTTGGAATCAATGGGATATGTCAGAGAAGAGGGCTTTCACTCAGATATACGCAGACATAGCATTGTTGATACTGGTCATAGTTAATAGTGAGTTGATTCGGGCTATGATGCAATTTCTGTAATCCAGCTTACCGATGTTTCACCTTCAACAAGAAAGATATGACACCGACCATAGAGGAGTATTCGACTTTGTTGCGTATCAAGGATACCATCCCGAATCGAATTTATTTGATGGATTCGAAGACATTAGGGTTTAAAAAGAAGTTAGCTAAAATTGTGGGAATGGACAGCAAATGGGTCGACGGGCATGTGGTTAAGAAGGGAAAAGTGAGTGTATCCCTTGGGACGTCCTCCAATCTTTGATCCAAAGCCACTCGAATAGAGAGGTCTATAGGGATATCTTTGCCTTAGCCATATATGGTTTGGTTATCTTCCCAGGGACACTAGGACGTATCGAGTTAGCCGTAATTGATCTTTTTGAGAGGTTAAGGCAGCAGATATATCCCTCCCTAGCCATCATAGCAGAAACAATACAATCTTTGAAATTTTGCAAGCAAGCAGGAAAATAGAGATTCAAGGTATGTGCGCAACTCCTCTATGTTTGGATTTAGAGTCACTTCTGGAAAAGGGAGGATGTTTCTTTTAAGTCATACATGAAATCCCTAATACCGATCAGTGAGTTTCTTAAGAGGGATTGGCCCAAGGATAGAAATGCAGAGCAATGGATCAATAAGCTCTTGAACCTTAAGGGTGAGATGGTAACTTGGAGAGCTCCGTGGATGGTTCTTATGCCGATATTGTACAAATATGGGGAGAAGCCGAGGATTCCACTACTTGGGATTTGGGAAGCCGTGAGTTACGCACCTCTGTTGGTGCAAAGACAAGTTGAGCCTCGACAACTCACGTCCGTGACTCACGGGCTGGGTTTATTAGAGTTTACCTATGGAGAGGAGGGGTACTTAAGAAAGGTGCGGGAAATAGTTTAAGCATGGAAGAAGACTCATTGGATAAAGGTGGCTCGATATGTTGACATTGTCACACCATATTACATGGTATGGAGAGCCAGGAGAGTTAATGATAGACTATTAGCGCTCGACGGGAGGGATGTCTCACTGCCAGATCTACGATTGGAAGAAGTGCCGTCGGATTTAGAAACCGCAAAGTCGGAATTTGAAAAAGAAAAATCCCGAATGAGTAAATAGGTTGCCCGACTCCAAGAAGAGATCAATGACTTGAAGACTAGGGAATCGATTCGGGAAAGGGAAGTGGAAAAGGTCAAGAGAGAAAGGGATACTATCAAGGGTGATCTCGAGGAACTGCACTTGGAAAATAAAAGGTTCCATTTTGAACTAAAATTTGAAGGGATCGCCAAGTCTTCCAGGGTATGGCAGAAAGAAATCGACTACCTTAAAAAAGAGAATGACTACTGGAATGAGAGAGCGAAACATGAGAAAGCTCGAGCCGATAGACTTAAGCAAGAGAAGCAAGTTAAGGAAAGCTCACACACTGCTGTTTCTACTAAACTATTGAGATGTCAACTGGAAAATGAAGATTACGGGCCAGATTGAAAGTTGAAGAAGCAAAGCAATCCAAATGGGGATGGTGAAGGAAAGTCCGACATCAGGGGGAGGTCACTTTAGGGCCATCACATTGTAATGACACTTTGAAATAGATGGGCAAACTTTTTAATAAATATTGGATTACCTTAGGATAGATTTTGTTATTTTATCTATGATGTATTTAATTTCAGAAATCAATGGAAGATCGTTTGGTTGAAATTATCCCGGGGCCAATACTTTTTAATGTATTCATACATTTATGTACTTAGTCATTCATTTATTCATTCCATTATATATTCATTCATTCATGCATTTATACATATTCATGTACTTAGTCATTCATTTATTCATTCCATTATATATTCATTCATTCATACATTTATACATATTCATGTACTTATTCATTCATTTATGCATTCCATTATATATTATTTCATTTATTCATTCATAATAAAACGTAAAAAATATATCAATAAGTTCTAATCCATAGTTTTTAAACTTAAGGTGGAAAGATTAGGCATCCTACGAGAGACTCAAAGCTCCCACACCAATACAATACCAGATCCTGAACCAGAGCCATGTAGAGTGAACATATAGCTCGTATTGAATGAATAGAAAGGGTTTAAAGAGAATTGCAGGAATAGTTGGCTAGGTCACAAGAGCAATTAGCGAAGTCCTAGGAGGAATCCAGGGAACAAATGAAAAAGATGATGGATATGATGTCTATTGTATTACGGGAAAAAAGGCCTATAGAGAATTCAGCTGTTAGAAGAAGGGTAGGGGTTCAGCTAGAGACCTTACTATTAAACGGTAAATCTTCACAGAATACTGAGAATCCACCCCCAGCCGTTGCTATGCTGTTTATTTATGTCCAACCCCATGTGGGAGTACAGAATCAGGTGCCTATTGGCACAAATACTGGAAACATCCTAGAAAACCCCATTTATGTCCCTGGCTTGGATGATTTGGCTGAGCAAGAAAAGGCAAAAATGGCGGAGTTGAAAAAGGTCGAGCTGGCTGAATCACAGAAGAAATACCAGCTGTTAGAAGACAGACTACGAGCTGTAGAAGGGGCAAAATTGTTTGGCAGTCTTGATGCGAAGGAGCTGAGTTTAGTTCCCAGTCTGGTAATCCCACCCAAATTTAAAACACCGAATTTTGAGAAGTATGATGGGACTACCAACCCATTCACACACTTGACAATGTATTGTCGGAAAATGACTGGGTACGCTGATAATAAGAAGTAACTTATCCACTATTTTCAAGACAGCCTGGTTGGGTCTACAATCGGACGGTATAATCAGCTCAATCGAAGCAAAATCCTCTCCTGGACAGACTTGGCTAGGGCTTTTCCGAAACACTACAAACATGTTTCTGATATGGTACCCGATAGACTATCCCTATAGAATATGGAGAAGAAAGCTACTGAGAGTTTCAAACTGTATGCACAGAAGTGGAGAGACATGGCTACACAGGTGCAACCACCCTTGACTGATAAAGAAAGAACGGTTCTTTTTATTAACACTCCGAAGGTGCCATATTATGAAAAGTTGGTGGTAATGCCACTAAAAATATCGCAGATATGGTCATAAAAAATTGAGACCGCTATCAAGAGAAAAAAAATAGAGGGTGGGGAACCTGTTTGTCCCTAAAAAAAAATCCCTCCAAGAAGAAAGAAGGGGAAACACATGCGATGTGTTTTGGCAACCAACCGTTCACAAACCTGTCCCCATATACACCTTATCCAACCTATAATCCATACTACTCAGCCATAAACAACCTCACCCAAAATCCTTTCCCATACACAGCCATACCCCAGCAACCATATCCAACTGGAATTTAACCATAAATCGCTACACCCTCAAACACTACCCCTAATTTCCCAAAAACTGCTCCAAGAAATGATTCAAGACTACCTCGAAATAACCAAAGACGATAATTTGACTGAATCCCCACAACTTACGAGGAGCTATATCCCAAACTTCTACAGGGTCAGCTTGTTGTACCGGTACACCTTCAACCTTTGAAGCCACCCTATGCCAAATAGTATGATATTAATGCCCATTGCGTATACCACACAGGAATTCAGGGGCACTCCATTGAAAACTGCACTACGTTTAAGCATATGGTCTAGAATCTCATTGATGCTGGGGTATTGAAATTCGGACCAAGGAATGGACCTACTATTGCATGCAACCCATTGCCCAATCATACGGAAGCTAACGTGAATGCAGTTTTGTTAGAAGAGGGTGGTAGGGCTAAGAGGGATATCAGTGAGGTGAAGACACCGATGTTAAAAGTCTGGTTTGAAATGATTGTGGCTGGTTTTGTTCAGGTCGAAGCAGGTTTGAAAGAGATAACAAGCAAGTCAGTGAACTTTTGTCTGTTTCACAGGTGTGAAGGGCATGTTATTCATGACTGCGAAGAGTTTTTGGTAAAGATTCAAAGGATGATGGATACGGGGGAAGCCCAGTTTTCTGAAAAGATAGAAGATCCTGATGTTAGTGTGAATGAAGCTGGTTATGGGATGGGTAGACCTCTAATCATATATTATGATGAACCAGAAGTAAAGGCTATTCCAGTAGACGAGGGACCTGTTCCAAAAGTGATCATAGAATTATCATCATCTTTTCCTTACAAAGGGGACCAGACGATTCCATGGAACTATGAATGCAGTATGGCAATGCCAGTATCCTCAAACCATCGGACAGCCACTGTAGATTTAACTGGAGTAGGGCTTTTAACCCGAAGTGGTAGATATTATGCCCCGGGAACGGTTGAGCATAGTCGGACGAGGAAGACTGAAGGACTTGACAAAGGGAAAAAAATAGCAGAACTGATCCATGTTGAGGTAGAACCATCAGAGAAAGTAGAGAAGAGATCATCCCCAATTAATAAAGTAAAAGAGCCTGTGAATAAGAAGGAAGCCTGCAAATTTTTAAAGTTTATCAAACACAGTGAATACATTATAGTGGAACAATTGCACCGTCAACCAATGAGGATTTCAGTTCTTTCACTACTGTTAAACTCAGAGCCACACCGAAACGCTCTGCTAAGAATTTTGAACCAGGCTTATGTGACTAATAATATATCGGTGGAAAAATTGGATAGACTAGTGGGAAACATTACAGCTGATGATTACATCTCTTTCAGTTATGATGAGATACTGCCAAATGGAATTGGATCCACCAAGGCTCTTTATATCACAACTACCTGCAAGGGGCATATTCTTCCATGAGTGCTCTTAGATAGGTTCCTCCTTAAATGTGATGCCTTTGACAACTTTTTCCGAATTGCCAATCGACATGTCTTACATGCTGCCAAGCCATACTGTTGTTAGAGCCTTTGATGGCACCCGCCGGGAAGTGATGGGGAGTATTGAAATCTCACTTCAAATAGGTCCATGTACTTATGATGTCAAATTCCAAGTAATGGACATCACCCCATCTTAATAACTGTTTATTGAGGAGGTCGTGGATTCACTCTAGTGAAGCTGTACCATTATCTCTCCATCAAAAATTGAAATTTGTGCAGAAAGGTCGGTTGATTAGTGTATCAGGAGAGGAGGATATCATAGTGTTTGCATCCACTGATTCCCCTTATACAGAAGTGAATGAGGATGTTGTAGAATGCTCGTTCAGGTCTTTTGAATTTGTCAACGCTGTATTCATTACCGAAGGACATAGAATCCCAGAGCCCAAGCTATCCAAGAACATCAAGTTAGGGGTAAAATCGACAGTAGAGAAAGGCTATCGTGCGAGAAAAGGATTAGGAAAATATTTACAAGGAATGGCCAGAGCAAGAGAAGTGGTCGAAAAGAGAGACTGATTCAATCTTGGGTACCTCCCTAAAGTCCATGAAAAAAAAGACAGGTTGAGAAGAACAGGAAGAGGAGGTTGGCCCGGCTTTCGGGTAAGGATATGGATTGGGAACCCATGACTTTCCCTCTGATCCTTCACACTTTTCGCTCCGGAGGATTCGAATATGGAAGGAAGAATTCTTATGATGTGATGGTAATGATAGAACAAGCCTTTGAGAGGTTTTACGTAAATGAGAATGAATGGCCACATAAAATGGTTATCGGAATGACTGAAATAGAAGGGATGAGGAATGAAAATGCAAGCTGGATGGTGCGCCTATGTCCCCCGAGGTATAAATTGAAGAACTGGAGTGTGACTGAACTGCCTTAGTTTTTAGGTCTACTCCAGAGTAATACTCTGAAACACTCTTAATTGCCTCTTCCCAAGGGCAATAAGAATCCTTATGTACGGGCTTATGTTTAAGATTTTTTCATTCAACAAATAACAATCACGATGCATTTTCTTCATATTGATGTGTGTCGCAACTTAAAAAATAACAAGTCTCATCACAAGACTTTATTATTCGTTAAGCGTGACATAAAAAAATCGAGTAAAAGTCGATTTAATTCCTCTTGAAAAATGAAGGTTTTGAAAATGACCTTGAAAAGGACATGGAGTTGCCGCCAATCTTTTTTAGCTAGGTGTGATCGGCCACCTATTAAAACCGATTTTATAAAACATTTTAAAATTAATTAAAATATTTTTAAAACCAATTTCAAGTCTGCGTTTTAAACCAGAGAAAATCGAAGAATCAGGTTCGGGACTCAATTACGTGTGGGGAAGGATTAGCACCCCACAACGCCCGTATAAAACAGTACCTTATTAATCATGTGTTATCTCAAGTCTCGGTAAAAAGTCGATTTTTAATTTAGTATTTCAAGTTAATTCCCAATTTAAAGAAAAATAATTCCATTTTTAATTGAAAATGATCCAAAATTTATAAATTCAAAATTTTCCTATATTCCCCAACAAACGTGGCAAAATATAGAAATTTTTATTAGTTAAAAAAAAAACTTTCCAAATCATTCTCGTTTTAAAGAAGATATTCCGTTATTACTGATAATTGATGATATCCTCATCAGCAAACCCGGCAGAGAAGTCATGAATTATTTTAACTCGGGAATATCTTTATTTAATTGAAAATCATTATCTTTTTCAAAACATTTAAAAAAATATATGAATATGTGTGACATAAATAAAATGACATACAAAGTCTAGATAATCTTATGCATCCTAAATAGTATGATATAATTTAAATGTCTTAGCATATTCTAAATGAAATGAAATATCCTAAGTTATATGATATATTCTAAATGAAATGAAATGACCTAGGTAACATGATATATTCTATATGAAATGTAATATCCTAAGTCATATGATATATTCTAAATGAAATGAAATGACCTAGGTAACATAATATATTCTACATGAAATGAAATGACCTTGGTAACATAATATATTCTATATGAAATGAAATAATTTAAATGACATGGCAAATATAAATGATATGGCATATAATCTAAATGACATGAAATATAAAATAATGCTATCATATAATATGCATGAAAATAAAAATAAAAATAATAATGCATGAACATAGCATATGCTAAATAATATGACAAAAATAACTAAATAAAAAGTATAGGATATCATGAAATATTCAAAACCATATAACAAATAATATAATATCAAAATTTTAAATCAAAGATAATAACACCATCATGAAAATTAAACATAGCAAAAATTACATATTATATAATATGCATGAATATGGAAAATGCAATGCATGAGAATGTATTTTTTCCTTTAATTAAGGAAATCCGTATATCTAAAAAGATATCCGACTACCTTAGGAAAATATATCAAATTAAATATTCTAAAACCAAAATATTTTGTGCTTGTTTGAAAACAATTTTGAAAAGCTTAGATTAAAAATAAAAACTTAGCTAAACCCTTTTTAAATAGCTCTAATTTCCTAAGTTTAAAATCCCGGACTTGACCACCCTAAACCCGAGACTTAAAAAATCATTTTTAGAGTATAAAAAGACTTAGAAACTACCCTAAGTCAGTATCTAAACTTCCTAATCAGCCCCGTCTAAGTAACTTAACCAAAATAGAAAAATGATTTTCCTTCAAATTCAATTCTGCCTCTACTGTCCAATTTTAAAGTACGATTTTTTAACCCTATTTTTAAGACTTCAAAAAAATATAAAAAACATATTGGAGACTCAGGATATGTAAAAATACACGGAAAAAATCGGCTTAATTTTCTGATTAAAGATGACTGCCCAAAAAAATCGGGAAAGTACGAGTACTATGTGAAAAAAAACTGTTTTGCCAAAACACATTTTTTTGCCTTTGATAAAATCATTTAAAAATCAAAGTAAAAATGTTAAAGACTCTCCTAAAGGCTCACAAACAGTAGCTAACACTTTTGAAAAGTTAGGCAAAAATTGGCTAAGTAAAAAAAATCACAAAGGTAGAATAATCAATTTGACAACTCTTTAATTTACAACAAGTATGCTCAAATGAGCATGACTTTGAGCCATTGGTTGACCTAAGTCATAAATCAAGTGGCAAGGACATGAAATGCATGAAAAATACAGCAAATATGATGCATGAAATGCATGATTTAAAACCTAAATGACATGAAAAATGCATGGCATCAATAAAATGACCAAGACCTAAATGAACTTGCATGGCATGTAATGTAACCTAGGTCTAAAATGCATTAATATGCATGGCAAAGCAAACCAATCCTAAACCTAAAAAATGCATGGCAATAACACAAACATATGGCATGCTTAAACAAAATACTCAACCAAATATCATGAAAATGCAAACATATCAACTAACATAAAAAACAATGCACACACAAAGCATACAACACAGGGTGGACGAATGGTCTCATGCTTAAAATGAGCATGGCATTTTCACAAACACATGATATTCTAACATGCATAGCTAAAGAATAATGCTCAAATCATGCAAATATAAAGTAAAGGCATGAAAACTAATAGACATTTTCACAAACACATGGATTACAAAATATAAAACATAGACAAACTTAAACATTTTGAAACAGAAAGTCAAAAATGCAAGACAAGTAAAATAAACATGATAACATGATAATAGATTCAAAAATAAAAACAAGCAAGCAACCAAATTAAAACAAGCTTCATGTTTATTTATTACAAGAAGATTTAAAGAAACAAAACTTGTTAAATATGTAGAATAACATGAAATAAAAAATGCAAACAGCAACTATCAAAAAACTAGGCCATTCGGCCACCTCAAAAAGAAAAGAAAAAAAAGTTTCCAAAGCTTTTTACAAGAAAGAATCAAGAAGGAACTTGAAGAAGAATATTAAAAACACTTATTTAAAAAGAAAAATCAAAAGAAACTCACCAAATATTAAATGAAAACAACCAATCAAGAATGGAAAATCAAAGAAAGTGCAAGAGTATGGTGCTTAAAGCAACCTCTAGAAGCTATATTTCAAGCTTTTTCTCTTCTAACTTTCTTTTCTTTTCTAAACTTTTCTTATTGTCTTTCAACAATGGAGAGAAAAATCAACCAAAAACAAGAGAGAATAGAGAGTGAATAGCTGAAAAATGAAAGAGAGAGGCTCCCTCCTTGTAGTGGCCAAATGCCCCCCCAATGCTAGGATGTTGTCATTTTTCATTTAACCCATTTTCATCTAAAGGCTATTAATCCAAGATGTTTAAAACATTAAATTATCACCCTTAGATTAGGCCATCAGCTATCCACAATTACAACTGTTCAAGAATCTTAAGCCATTATGTTGACACTCTCCCTCTTCATGCATTGGTCTATGTGGCTTATTTGCAAAGGCTTGATAAAAAAAAATTAACTACTTTCCTCTTCATTGTTGGCCGTTTGATTAAAAATCAGAAAATATCTACCCATCCTTGGGCCTTGTCCAGCAAACCCCTCTTCTTCCAGCCCATGCTTCATTTTTTTTAAAAGGCAAGAAAAGCCATTTTCGATTTCTTGGATAAAATAACCTTTTTGCCCCCCGAACATGAATAAATAGAAAAAGGACTCCAAATTCAAATTTTATTTTTTTAATACTTTCAAAATAATAAAAAATTGAATATTGGAGGTTTTCAAAATTTTCCGAGTCCATTTTCTATTTATTTGGATTTTTTCTTCCAAAATTGCCCTTTTATGCTTCTAAATTTTACCATTGTTTTAAACGAGCTCCAAATCAAGATTTTTATTCACCAATCTCTTCCAAATAATTTAAAAATGTGATCTGGATGTTTTCATAATTTTTGGAACTCATTTTCTATTTTTTCGAGATTTATCTTCTTGAATTACTACATAGGGGGCTCGGGATTTGGCCATTTTGCAAACGAACTCTGAATTCAGATTTTATTTCGCCAATATCTTCCAAATAATTTAAAAATGAGATTTGCAAATTTTCAAAATTTTTGGAGTTCATTTGCTATTTTTTGGGATTTATCTTCTTGAATTTCTACATAGGGGATCGAGATTTGGCCATTTTGTAAACGAACTCCGAATCAAGATTTTCTTTCTCCAATCTCCTCGAAATGATTTAAGAATGAGATCTGCAATTTTTCAGAATTATTGGGGTTCATTTTCTATTTTTCCCAAATTTTCCAATTTTGCCCTTTTGCCTTCGAAACCCAGTTTTGCTCAAAACAAGTCTGATTTTCAGATTTTCTTCAAACTAAGCCTTGGGCTATCCTTTTCTAATCACTCCTCATCCATTAGCGGTTTTAATCTTACCGAATAGGGTTATTTCTGTAATTCTTCCAAATTTCACCGAAATTCACCAAAAACCCTAATCCTCGATTTTTTTTTCGGATTGACTTTTCTTTCAGTTTTTCTTCCAAGTAGCTTCTCCATTACCCGTAGTCAGTGCTTATCTTTCATTCGGAACCGTCAATTTCGACCAATTTGATCGTTTAAGCATTTTTTCCCAAATTTCCTGAACTAGGGTTTCCTTTTTACTGAATTTCCGTAACCCAACTTCCGAACTCCACATCTTTCAATGTAGACCTCGGATTCTCAAAACTCTTTCGCCATTTTTCAATTGAACTTCAAATCTTGATTTTGAAAGTAGGTTGACTTTTTTAGTAGTTGACCTTTTGGGGTTGACTTTCTGGGATTGACTTATTCAAGTTTGACTTTTTATGCTCGTCTTCTTAGACTAAGTCTCGGAGTACCTCATGCAGGATGAAAAAAGTCTTTTTTACATTCTGAAACATCAATTTGGGAAAAAAACATACATGTTTTAGTGGTTCGGACAAAATTAGGTGTCTACAGCTACCCCTTTTGAAGATTTTATCCTTAAATTGAATTCCCTGACTAAATCAAGGCTCGACCCGTCTTAAGGAAACGAGTTCGATTTGAAAGAGAAGAAAAGACCTCAACGATGGTCTCGAGGGCTTAACCTGTCTTGTGCTAAGCTGTGTTTAAAATTCTGGGTATCCTCTTTAGAAGCTTCGGCTATCACCACCAAAGACTTGCTCAAGCAAATGTAAAACTCTAGATATCTCCACCAGAGGCTTTGGCTATCACCACCAAAGACTTGTTCAAGCAAATGTAAAACTCTGGATATCTCCACCAGAGGCTTTGGTTATCGCCACCAAAGACTTGTTCATTGTTTAAAACCGTAAAAACTTTGACTTATGCCTGGAGGTCTTAAAAATGGTGCCCAGAGGCCTTACCTGTGATTTGAAAAAAATATGTTGTATGCGACTTTAAAAATGATGCTCGGAGGTCTTAAGAATGCTGCCTAAAGGCCTTACCCATGATTTGAAAATACCTTGACGACGGTCTCAAGGCTCGACGGTGGTCTCAAGGCATGACTTATTCGATAAAACAGAATGAATTCGATTTCAAAGGAAATACCTCGACGGTGGTCTCAAGGCATGACTTATTTGATAAAACAGAATGAATTCGATTTCAAAGGAAATACCTTGACGGTGGTCTCAAGGCATGACTTATTTGATAAAACAGAATGAATTCGATTTAAAAAAAAAGGAAATACCTCAATCTCAAGGCTCGACTCATTTGATAAAACAGAATGAATTCGATTTAAAACAAAAGGATTTACCTCGACGGTGGTCTCAAGGTTCGACTCATTTGATAAAACAGAATGAATTCGATTTAAAACAAAAGGAAATACCTCGACGGTGTTCTCAAGGTTTGACTCATTTGATAAAACATAATGAATTCGATTTAAAACAAAAGGAAATACCTTGACAGTGGTCTCAAGGCTCGACTCATTTGATAAAATAGAAGAGAATTCGATTTAAAACAAAAGGAAATACCTAGATGGTGGTCTCAAGGCTCGACTAATTTGATAAAACATAATGAATTCGATTTAAAACAAAAGGAAATACCTCGACGCTGATCTCGAGGCTCGACTCGTTTGAAAAGAATAACGAGTTTACTTTGGGGAAGTCCAAGTTTTCTTGATTTTTGCAATGTTAACTAAATGCAATGATGAGAATGACATGCTTTGCAAATGCTTGTATGTTTCCTAAGAATGAATGTAATCTAATGATTCTGTCATGATTTCTAATCCATGGTTTTTTGAGGTTCAAAGATTATCCGACTTTGTGATGGAGTCTTCAATTGTTCATTGATGCCCCACTTAAGGAATCCTTCACTCAAGATAACTTGTCAAACAATCTCAGTTTCTGACTTTCGCTGAAATTCACAGATATTCTGACTTCGTGATGAAGTCTCCAACACGTTCACTGTTTTCTTTTCTTGATGAACTTTCCAAACCTTTCCCAATATTTAAATCTATTCCTTAGTAATACTCTGAAATCCTTTTATTTAAAGATTTTTTTATTACTAATCATCATTCAATTTAATAACAATCATAATGCATCTCAAAAATGTATGAAAGAAAATATGAATCAAGCAAAAATGTCATGAAAAGGATAACAAGAATTTATTACAACAAACGTTTTTTTTTAAAAAAAAAATGAATATCAAGGATATAAGAAACAAATGTAATGTTATAGGTTGTAGATGCCCCAGATGCGGAATATCTTGCACCCTTCCTTTTTCAAACCATTTGACATTTCTTTTGAATGACCAATTTACTTGGGTAACCTCTCGGCTTCCGTAATTACGTCTGACTGAGTTGTTCCCCTTTTCTCTGATTTTCAAATACTTTCTCCCCCTTTACACGGAGCATTGATTCAAACTTTAATCAGTACTTGAGCCGCCCTTTGCGGGTTTTCAACTCAAGTGTCCTCCATTCGATATTAAGTCGCCCTTTGCGGGTTTTCGGCTTAAACCTCTCCTTTTATATTTTCATTTTTTTTTGTGTATTCTACCATGCATCTGAGAATTCTAAATGCTTCGAAGGTAAAAATATTAATTCAAAAGATGGGATGAATTCTGAGAATGGCCTTTCAAATTAAATATCCATGCTTGATCAAAATGGGCTTTTAAAGCACGTAATGTAGGCCAAGGTTTAGGTTTAGAAAGAAAGGATAAAATAGGCCCAAAATGTGTTTAAGGGTGATTGAATCAATGATCATTTCCTGAGGAGAATTTATTCTTGAAACATTTATCCCTTTTTGGACTTTCTTTTCTTCAATTTTTTTTTTTTTGCTTTGTTGGCTTTCATTTGCCACATTTTCTGATGGCTTTCTTTTTACCCTGATTTTTTGATTATTTTTCCTCTTATTTACCCTCTAGTGTAGAGGGTGATCCTTGTTCAAGGTTTAAAGAAAGAAATAATTCCTAAGGCTCAAAGGGGTAACAAAGGATAATTTATTCTTAGTGAAAGGAATATGAAAGATAGCCATTCATCATATCAGGCATGAATATTCTCATTAAAAAGCAATTCCACAGGGGAGATAGATATATAGAATTTCCATTTTTACACTTGGAATCATTCGAATTTCCATGTGCACAGCATCACACTTTTTTTCTTCTCAAGATTAATACTTCTTCAGTTCATCAGCATTCACGAGATTTCTGAAATTCTCCCCGTCCATCTGAGTTAAAACTAATGCTTCTCCAGAAAAAGCTCTTTTTACCACATAAGGTCCTTCCCAATTCGGAGCCCATTTTCCTCGCGGGTCCTTCACTATAAGGAGAATTTTCCTCAGTACCAACTCCCCCTCTCGGAACTGTCTGGGACGAACTTTCTTTTTGTGGGCTCGAATCATCATTTTTTGATACAACTGCCCGTGACAAATTGCTTTCAATCTTTTCTCCTCGATGAGATTCAACTATTCATAACGAGCTCTAACCCATTCTGCTTCTTCTAGGCCAACTTCCATCAAAACCCGAAGTGAAGGGATCTCAACTTCAATAGGTAGCACTGCTTCCATCTCGTATACCAAAGAAAATGGCGTTGCCCCTGTAGATGTGCGGACCGAAGTACGATATGCATGAAGAGAAAAGGCAAGATCTCATGCCAATCCTTGTACACATTAGTCATCTTCTCAACAATCTTCTTGATGTTCTTGTTAGCTGCTTCTACTGCCCCATTCATCTTCGGACGGTAAGATGCCGAATTATGATGTGTGATCTTGAACTGAGTACACATCTCTCTCATCATCTTATTGTTCAAATTGAGAGCATTATCTGAAATAATTATTGCTGGCAACCCATGACGGCATATGATTTCTTTCTTAACAAATCTGCACACCACCGACTTTGTTACATTCGCATAGGAAGTAGCTTCTACCCACTCTGTGAAATAATCTATGGCCACCAAGATGAAACGATGTCCATTTGAAGCTTTCGGGGTAATATGTCCAATCATATCTATTCCTCACATTGAAAAGGGCCATGGTGAAGTCATTACATACAATGGCGATGGCGGCACATGAATCTTATCTGCATATATCTGGCATTTATGGCATTTCCGAGAATAACTGATACAATCTCTTTCCCTTGTCAACCAATAATACCCTGCCCTCATAATCTGCTTAGCAAGCATGTGACCATTAGCATGAGTGCCACATATCCCTTCATGGACCTCTTCTATAATTCTCCGAGCTTCGACAGATCCGACACATCTCAATAAGACTTGGTCTTTTCCTTTCTTGTAGAGAATCTCACTGTCTAGAACAAAACCCATTGCTAGCCTTCTCAGAGTCCTCTTGTCATTTTCTGTTGCTTGTTCTGGATACTGTTGACTCTTGATGTACTGCAAGATGTCGTTATACCAAGAGAGGACATCTGCTTCTTCTTCAATACTCAGACAATGGGCAGGAGACTCATATATACTCATCTTTATTGGCACAACTTCAGCCCCTTCATTCACTTTCTACATTGATGACAAAGTAGCCAGAGCGTCTGCCATTCGATTTTTTTCTCGAGGGAAGTAATTGAAATTCACTTCTTCAAATTCCTCCAATAAACTCAGTATGAGTTCTCGGTATTGGATTAGCTTTGTATCTCGGGTTTCTCATTCTCCTCGTAGCTGGTATATCAATAGGGATGAGTCTCCGAAAACTTCCAATATTTTGATCTTTCGGTCCACTGCAGCACGAAGGCCCATAGTACATGCTTCATACTCGGCAGTATTGTTTGTATAATCAAAATCCAATCTAGCAGTGAAAGGATAATAATCTTCTTCTTGGGATATGAGGACTGCACCGATTCTATGCCCCATGGCATTAGATGCACCATCAAAGTACATTTTCCATACTTTTTTCTTCAGGGGAATCTCATCTGCTTGTGAAACATTCATCAAATCTTCATCCGGGAAATCAAATTTCAACGACTCATAATCTTCCACTACCCGACTTGCTAAGAATTCAGCCACTGCACTGCCCTTGATAGCCTTTTGACTTACATATACAATGTTGTACTCTGACAATAAAACCTGCCATCTTGTTGTTCTCCCTGATAAAGAAGGTGTTTCCAACATGTACTTGATTGGATCTATCTTGGCAATCAACCACGTTGTGTGGTACAACATGTACTGTCTAAGTCTTTGAGCAGTCGAATCTAAGGCACAACACAACTTTTCTACCGACGAATATTTCAACTCATAATCTGTGAACTTTTTGCTGAGGTAGTAAACTGCCTGTTCTTTCTTTCCAGTCTCATCAAGCTGCCCCAAAAAACAACCCATGGATCTCTCAAATACTGATAAATACAGTATCATTGGTTTACCCGAAACATGTGGCATTAATACTGGTGGGTTGGATAGATAATGTTTAACCTTTTCAAATGCAATCTGACAACCTTCATCCTATTCTCCTAGATCATATTTTCGAAGTAACTTAAATATTGGATACATTTGTCGGTTAACTGAGAAATAAACCGAGCAATGTAATTCAATCTCCCTACAAAGCCTCTTACTTCCTTTTGAGTACAAGGTGGTGGCAAATTCTGAATGGCCTTCACTTTATCGGGGTCAATCTCAATTCCTCTTTTGCTGACAACAAAACCCAACAATTTTCCCGAGGTGACTCCAAAGAGCATTTTGCCGAATTTAGCTTGAGTCGAAACTTCTTTAGTCGTTCGAAGAGCTTCTTAAGATTCGCAATATGCTCCTCTTGTCCTTGTGATTTTGCAATCATATCATCAACATAGACCTCAATTCCCTTATGCATCATATCATGAAACAAGGTCACCATGGCTCTCTGATATGTTTCCCCAGCATTCTTTAATCGGAATGGCATTACCTTGTAGCAGAAGGTTCCCCATATTGTAACAAATGTGGTTTACTCGATATCTTCCGGTGCCATCTTAATCTGATTGTATCCTGAGAATCCATCCATGAATGAAAATAAAGAACTCTTTTCCATATTATCCACCAAAGTATCGATATGGGGCAAAGGGAAATTATCTCTAGAGTTGGCCTTGTTCAAATCTCGGTAATCAACACACATCCGCACCTTGCCATCATTTTTTGGTACTAGAACAATATTTGCCACCTATTCTGGATATTTTTCCACCTCTAAGAATCCAGCGTCAAATTGCTTCTTCACCTCTTCTTTTATCTTTAATAGCATGTCCGGCCTCATTCTTCTCAACTTTTGCTGAATTGGTTTGTATTCTGGCCTTAAAGGGAGCTTATGAACCACAATATCCGGATCCAACCCTGGCATGTCTTGGTAAGACCATGCAAATACATCCACATATTCTTGGAGCAAGGTTATCAATTCCCCCTTTATTGATGATGACAATGAAGTCCTGATTTTGACTTCCTTTATCTCTCCACCATCTCCCAGATTTATCATTTCCAATAATTCCTTATGAGAAAGTACTTGTTTTTCCTCTTGTTCTATTTTCCTTAATAAATCCGGAGGTAGACCATAATCATCAGTATCTTCGTTAGCCTCAAAATCACTCGTGCAAATGGGTATTTCAAAATCAATTTCAGAATTACTGACAGGAAGGTCCTCATATTCCGCATCCGTACAGGTGTAAATAGGTGGAGAAGAAACAATATAGGAAAATATATATAATTGAAACAAAATAAATAACAAAAATGAAAGAATATGGACACATTAATATAAATAAAATGCATTGTGCTTGTTATTTATTGAATGAAAATGTTTAAACAAAAAGCCCATTACAGAAAGAAAAAAAAAACTCTTAATATCTCTGGGTAAAGATAATTAAGATAGTTTTTTTAAAGTATTACGTTGGAATAGGCTTAAAAACTATGGGCAACTTAGTCGCACTCCAATTGGTCAGCCTATATCCTGGTGGACAAGGTCGCACCATCCAGTTCGCACTGTCACTTTCCATCCCTTCTTTCCCGGTCAAGCAAATCACCATATCTTGAATCTGCCCCTCTTTATTCACATGGAATTTCTCAAAAGCTTGCTCGTTCATTATGAGTACATCCTTTGAATTCTTTTCTTCGAATAGAAAACCAACAGAGCAGAAGTTGTGAAGGATTGGTGGGAAAGTCATAGGTTCCCATTCAATATCCATACCTATGAGACGGGCCATCCTCTTTTGTCGGTTCCTTTCAACTTGTTTCCTCCTCTCATGGGCCTTCGAAAGATACCCTGAGCCAAATCGATCTTTCTTTCCTATTACTTCCATTGCTCGGGCCATCCCCAAAAGATATTTTCCAAGTCCTTTTCCAGTCCTGCAGCCTTTTCCCACTGTGGTTCTTACTCCCAGCCTTGTGTTCTTGGACAATCTTGATTTTGGAATTTTTTGTCCTTCAGTGATGAAAACCGCATTTACGAATTCCAAAGACCGAAAATAACATTCTACGGCATCTTCATTGGGTTCAAAATAAAGAGATTCAATAGATAAAGAGGCTATTATGTCTTATTCTCCGGATACAGTGACCAAACGACCTTCCATCACAAATTTTAGCTTTTGGTGGAGACACGAGGGTACAGGCCCTGCTGAATGTATCCACGGCCTTCCCAACAAGCAATTATAGGTCATAACTGAAGTATATATGGTCGTCGGCCGCAATGTTTCCCACCAACTTGTCTAACTTTTCTACCGATATGTTGTTAGCCACATATGCCTGATTCAGTACTCTCAAAAGGGTATTTCTGTGTGGCTCCGAGTTTAATAGCAAAGATAGGACGGAGATTCTTGCTGGCTGACGTTGCAATTTCTCAACCACACTATACTCATTATGTTTTATGAATTTTAAAAACTCGCAGGCCTTCTTCTCATTTACCCGCTCTTTTATCCTATTTACCGAGGCTGATCCCCTCTCTGCTTCTTTTGACAAATCCATCTCAATATGGATTGGCTCAGTTGCTTTCTTCCCTTTGTCCATTCCTCCATCCTTTCTTGTTGATCCCTGTTCAACAACCTCAAGGGCATAACTCCTTCCACTTTGTGTTAAGTGCCCCACACCTGTAATATCTTGCTGACTTGAAGACTCGAGCATAACCATACTGCAGTCATATTTCCATGGTGTAGTTTTGTTTTCCTTATATGAAAAGGAAGAAGGTAAATCTATGATGAGCTTAGACGCAATTTCCTCAACAACCAGAGTAGTCTTCTCTGGTTCATCATAATAGATGATCAAAGGTCTTCCTATTCCATAGCCAGCTACATTCTCAATAACCTCTACTTTCTCCCCTGTCTCCTCGTAAAATTGGGCCTTTCCATTATCCACCATCTTTTGGACTTTAGCCAGAAAATTCTCGCACTCCTGTATGATATGACCTGAACATTTATGGAACGGGCACCAATTCTGCACCCTCTTTGCAACCATTTTTAAACTGTCTGCATCCCCTGTCATTCGTGCCTTAACCATCTCGACCCATACTGTAAACATTGAAGTCTTGACTTCCCTGACATCCCTTTTTAACCTTTTGACAACCCCTGTCCATACTGCATTTACCTGATTCTTAGCATGATCAGGTAATGGGTTTCCTGTTATATTCGGCCCATTTTTCACCCAAACTTCACAACTTCGGTATTGACTAAACTTTGAACTTTCTTTTTGAAGGCAATGCAATCCTCTGTCGAATGCCCCTAAATTCCTACATGATATGCGCAGTTGGTATTTGCATTGTATCACCTTGCGTATGGTGGGGTCAAAGGTTTAAGATATACAGGCGCGACGAGTTGGCCTTGCAGTAGTTTAGGATATAGCTCACCATAGGTGGTAGGAATAGGATCAAACTGGGGTTTTTGACAATTCCTTGGTGAACGGTAGTCATTGCGCGCGGGATCTTGAGTATTTAGGATAGTGTTTCGAGCAAGGGTTATCTGTAGGGATATACCAGTTGGGAACAGCTGTTGTGGTATATTGGTATAGGGGAATGGATTTTGGGTAAGGTGGTTCACATTGGGGTAGTAAGGATTATACCCCGAGTAAGGTGTGTAAAGTGTAGGAGGTGCATAAGATGTCATAGGAGTATAGGGCCTGGGAGGTGTGTATGGTGTAGGAGATGTATAGGGGTATTGATTGAAACTAACTGTATGTGTATTCTCCTTCTTCTTTGCAGGAAAAACCCTCTTCGAGGTAGCAGACTCACCCCCTTCCATTCTCCCGTTCTTAATGGCAGACTCTATCAACTCCCCCGATATCACCATATCTGCAAAAGTCCTTGGTGGCACTTCTCACCAATTTATCATAATAAGGTGCTTTCAGGGTATTGATGAAAAGCACTATAGTTTCCTTGTTGGTTAAAGGGGGTTGCACTTGTGTATCCAGGTTCCTCCATCTCTGAGAATATTCTTTAAAGCTTTCAGTAGCTTTCTTTTCCATGTTTTGCAGAGTTAGACGGTCAGGCACCATGTCTGTCACATGCTTGTATTGTTCCATGAAAGCTTTGGCTAGATTCATCTAGGAACGGATCTTAGTATGGGTAAACTGGTTATACCACCGAGTTGCGGACCCTATCAAGCTATCTTAAAAATAGTGGATGAGTAATTTTTCATCTTCATCATGTCCGATCATCTTCCGCAATACATGGTCAGATGCGCTGATGGGTTGGTAGTTTCGTTATATTTTTCAAAGTCTGGTACTTTGAACTTTGGAGGAATCACCAGACCGTGCACTAAACTCATCTCTTTGGCATCCAGACTGCCAAATAGCTCCGCCCCTTCAACTGCGCTCAGTCTTTCCTCCAGCAGCTGATATTTTTTCTAGGATTCTGCCTTTCCAACCCTTTTCAGCTCAGTCATCTTTTCCCTTTCCTTTTCAACCAATTCCTCAAAGTCTGGAATGTCCACATCAATTGGATCAACCCCAATATTACCCATTTTAGTACCAAAATTCTGAGCTTCAACTGCTGGTTAGATGTAAATATAGGATGCTGCCCCAGTCGGAAGTTCATTTCCCACAAGCTGCGATGTCTGGCCATTCTTTTGTACCACCTCTGGTCGGTCTTCCTAGTTTACTGCCCCCATTCTTGTAACTGAATTTTCTCCTGGCCACTTCTGCCTCATCATGGTACTCATCATCTCCATGAGTTTGGTCATTTATTCCCGTGACTCCTCTTGGGACTTAGCCAACTATTCCTGCAGTTCCTTTTGAATTCTTTCCATCCTTTCAATTCTAGCAAGCTGATCGTTCTCCATAGCTCTTGCTTGAGATCGAGTATTGTAGGGGTGTCGAAAGTCTGATTCTTTCTGAGTGCGACCAATTGTACCTTTAGTTTTAAAAACCATGGATTAGAAATTATTGACACATTTTTATTTTATTTTATAAAAATGAATGAATGAATAAATGACTAAATGTTAATGAATGAACAAATAAATAAATGACTAAGTGTATGAATAATCTAAAAAGAATAAATGAATGAATGAACAAATAAATAAATGACTAAGTGTATAAACAATTTATAAAGAATAAATGAATGAATGAACAAACAAAATATATAAAGGAAAGAACAAATGAATGATGAATGAATTCAAAAGTATTGGCCCTGGGATAATTCCAACCAAACGGTCTTTCATTGATTTCCTTGAACTAAATACATCAAAGATAAAAGATCACTGCTTAAGATAATATGATAATTTGTCTATCCTAATTCAAAAATGCTATTACAAAACATTGGTCCTATAGTAACTCCCTCAGTTCTTGGACCCTTTTTACTGTCCTCTTTTGATTGCCTTGCTCTTCAATCTAACCTCTACTTGTTCACGGCCCTTTGACATGTCAGCAGAAGCATCACCATGTAAGATTTCCTTAGCTTGTTTCTCCAGTTGATTGGCTCGGGCTTCCTCATGCTTTGCTTTCTTTGTCCAATAGTTCTTCTCCTTCTTGAGGTTTTTGACCTCTTGCTCCCATTTCCCGGAAGTCTTGAGGGTCCCCTCAAATCTGAGCTCGAAGTAGTACCTCTTGTTCTCCAAGTGTAATTCCTGAAGATCGCTTTTAGCAGTGTCCCTTTCTCTCTTGATCTTTTCATTTTCTCTTTCTCGAGCTGAATCCCTATTTTTCATATCCTCAAGCTCTTCTTGCAATCGGGCAAAGTTCCTTGCTCATTTGGGCCTTCTCTTTTTCGAATTCTGCCCTTGCAATTTCTAACTCTGATGGCGCTTCCTTAGCTGGTGAACTCATGAACTGGACCTCTTTTCCATCTGATGTCAACAACCTATCATTTACCCTCAATTCCCCCCATACCAGGTAATCAGGTGTGACGATGTTGGCATATCTAGCTACCTCCACCCGATGAGTTTCCTTCCATGCTACTACAATCTCACGTACCTTTCCCGTGTATCAATCTTCTCCATAAGAAAATTCCAAATTACTAAGGTCATGGGTCATAGGAGTAAACTGACAGGATTCTGATTGTCTTAGTAACAGCAGTCGTGCATAGCTCACTCCTTCCCATACTCCCAATAATGGAACCGAAGCTTTATCTCCGCATTTGTACAATGTCGGCATAGGAGATATCCATGGAGCTCTCCAAATTATCATCTCAGCCCTGATATTCCGGAATATGTTGATCCATTGTTCCTCAGTCCTATTTTCAAGCCAATACCTCTTAAGTAATTCACCAATTGGTGCAAAAGACTTCCAATATGAGCGAAAAGGGAAATTCTCCTTTTTACACAAATGGCTCTGAACCCTTATGTAAAGAAGCTGTAACCTATAAAATGCCCTTTTCCTTCCCGTCTACAGAAATTCAGAGATCGGATTATTTCTGCTATAATTGCCGAGGCTGGGTTTATCCTTGCTCAAGCCTCTCAAAAACATCAAATATCGCCACATCCACATACCCTAATGTCTTTGGGAAGATAACTAAACCATAGATAGCCAAAGCAAAAACATTCCTAACTGTCTCCTTACTTGAATGGCTATGGATTAAGGTCTGTAAAATATCCCATGATATATAGTAGCTTACCCCTTTTCGGACAACATGGCTTTCGACCCAATTTCTTTCCACTCCCAGAATCTTAGACACATTTTTCTTGGAACCCGACGTCTTTGTATCTTTCAAATAAATACGGTCGGGAATAACGTTCTCAATATGGAGCAAGGTCGAATATTCCTCTATGGTTTGAGTCATATCCTCTCAGTTGAAGGTAAAACACCGATAAGCGAGATTCCAGAATTGCACCACAGCCCGGATCATCTCACCACTGACCTTAACCTGAACTAATAGTGCTATATCCCCATAAGTCTGAGTGAAGGCTTCTTTTTCTGATATGTTCCATTGATTCCATATATCCATCAATTCTCGGAGATCATTTTGCTTGATAGTAAGATCAACCTCGGTTGGCAATACTGACACATACCCCATCTTCAAACAATCCCCATTATCCTGCTGACCTTTCTCGGATTGTTTCCTAACCTCTAAATACTTCTCGACCACTGAGACATTCCGACCCTCCATGGAAGCCCTTTTGGTTGAATATTATCCCAGGACCAATAACTTTCCATGTGCAAAAATGATGACAAGAATGCAAAAACAACAACAACAAAAAAATGAATTAGTAACGGGAATAAATTCGAATAATACAAAAAAAAACATATAATTCAAAACAATAATTATCCATGAGGATGCCAACAAAATTTCGGCATTATAACACCCCTGGGACGAAATACCAACACTTATTACGGGCATTATGATGTACGTTCATCATTGTCCGATTTTCAAAAATAAACGTATTCAAAAAGTAGAATAGAAGGTAAAAGGATTGGAAATATTCCTCCATGTGTTCTTAACTTTGGGATATCTAATGGGAAATTCAGCATGGCTTCGCCTAGGTTTACTATATGAAGGTGAATTAGTTCTAAAAGCCCCGAATTGTTCCTCACTGTCGCCAGTCAAGGCTAGTAAGGCACCCCAATAAAAACGGGTTCAATTCATTAGAGTCTATTTCCCTAGCCCATGTGGATTGTTAGTCACGAAGGCTTAGGTAATTTAGTACTCCGGAAGTGTTTCACTAGCCCATGCGGATTGTTAATCACGAAGGCTTAGTTACTTTGCTCCCATCTAAAAGGACGGAACCCGGATATAGGATTCATGATATGCAAATGCACGTTTAGTGTGTGAAGAGAAATAACAAACCTTTCACCACCTATTCTACATCCCTTATTCTAAATGCCCCAACAAGATTAAACAATTATAAGTCATCAATTAATCAATAAATGAATATATGCACCAAAATAACCAGAGAACAATTATAATATGTATGCACATGAATATGGACATATTCAAAAACATTTTATTATTTTTGAAATTATCCTTATTTTTTTTAAAAAAAATATGGGAATTAAAATTAAATACCAATTAAACCAACAAAACCGAGACTTTGATAACACATGACTAATTCTAGGCCTGACTCTCTATATTTTCCCAGTGGAGTCGCCAAGCTGTCGTAACCTAAAAACTAACAAGTCTCATCACAATACTTTATTATTCGTTAAGCGTGATATAAAAAGAAAACCGAGGAAAAGTCGACTTAATTCCTCTTGAAAAATGAAGGTTTTGAAAATGACCTTGAAAAAGACATGGAAACACCAATCTTTTTTTAGCTAGGTGTGATCGGCTACCTATTAAAACCGGTTTTATAAAAAATTTTAAAATTAATTAAAAAAATTTTAAAATCAATTTCAAGTCGGCGTTTTAAACCAGAGAAAATCGAAGAATGGGGTTCGGGACTCGGTTACGTGTGGGGAAGGATTAGCACCCACACAGCGCCCTTATGAAACGGTACCTTATTAATCATGTGTTATCTCAAGTCTCGGTAAAAAGTCGATTTTTAATTTAGTATTTCAAGTTAATTCCCAATTTAAAGAAAAATAATTTCATTTTTAATTGAAAATGATCGAGAATTTATAAATTCAAAATTTTCCTATATTCCCCAACAAACGTGGCAAAATATAGAAATTTTTATTAGTTTAAAAAAAAACTTTCAGAATCATTCTCGTTTTAAAGAAGATATTCCGTTATTAATGATAATTGATGATATCCTCCCCAGCAAACCCGGCAGAGAACTCATGAATTATTTAAACTCGGGAATATCTTTATTTTATTGAAAATCATTACCTTTTTGAAAATATTTTAAAAAATATGAATATGAATATGTATGACAAATAAAATGACATAGAAAAGTCTAAATAATATAATGCAACCTAAATGGTATGATATAATTTAAATGTCTTAGCATATTCTAAATGAAATGAAATATCCTAAGTTATATGATATATTCTAAATGAAATGGAATGACCTACGTAACATGATATATTCTATATGAAATGTAATATCCTAAGTCATATGATATATTCTAAATGAAATGAAATGACCTAGGTAACATAATATATTCTACATGAAATGAAATAACCTTGGTAACTTAATATATTCTATATGAAATGAAATAATTTAAATGACATGGCAAATATAAATGATATGGCATATAATCTAAATGACATGAAATATAAAATAATGCTATCATATAATATGCATGAAAATAAAAATAAAAATAATAATGCATGAACATAGCATATGCTAAATAATATGACAAAAATAACTAAATAAAAAGCATAGGATATCATGAAATATTCAAAACCATATAACAAATAATATAATATCAAAAATTTAAATTAAATATAATAACACCATCATGAAAATTAAACATAGCAAAAATTACATATTATATAATATGCATGAATATGGAAAATGCAATGCATGAGAATGTATTTTTTCCTTTAATTAAGGAAATCCGTATATCTAAAAAATATCCTTCTACCTTAGGAAAATATATCAAATTAAATATTCTAAAACCAAAATACTTTGTGATTGTTTGAAAACAATTTTGAGAAGCTTAGATTAAAAATAAAAACTTAGATAGACCCTTTTTAAATGGCTCTAATTTCCTAGGTTTAAAATCCCGGACTTGACCACCCTAAACCCGAGACTTAAAAAATCATTTTTAGAGTTTAAAAAGGCTTAGAAACTACCCTAAGTCAGTAGCTAAACTTCCTAATCAGCCCCCTCTAAGTAATTTAACCAAAACAGAAAAATGATTTTCCTTCAATTCAATTCTACCTCTACTGTCCAGTTTTAAAGCACGTTTCTTTACCCTATTTTTAAAACTTCAAAAAATCTAAAACAAATTCTGGAGACTCAAGATATGTAAAACTACATGGGAAAAAATCAGCTTAATTTTCTGATTAAAGATGACTGCCCATAAAAATCAGGAAAGTACGAGTACTGGGTGAAAAAAACTGTTTTGCCAAAACACATTTTTTGCCTTTGATAAAGTCATTTAAAAATCAAAGTAAAAATGTTAGAGACTCTCCTAAGGGCTCATAAATAGTAGCTAACACTTTTGAAAAGTTAGGCAAAAATTGGCTAAGTAAAAAAAATCACAAAGGTAGAATAATCAATTTGACAACTTTTTAATTTTCCACAAGTATGCTCAAATGAGCATGACTTTGAGCCATTGATTGGCCTAAGTCATAAATCAAGTGGCAACGACATGAAATGCATGAAAAATACAGCAAATATGATGCATGAAATGCATGATTTAAAACCTAAATGACATGAAAAATGCATGGCATCAATAAAATGACCTAGACCTAAATGAACTTGCATGGCATTTAATGTAACCTAGGTCTAAAATGCATGAATATGCATGGCAAAGAAAACCAATCCTAAACCTAAAAAATGCAGGGCAATAACACAAACATATGGCATGCTTAAACAAAATACTCAACCAAATATCATGAAAATGCAAACCTATCAACTAACATAACAAAAATGCACACACAAAGCATACAACATAGGGTGGCCGAATGGTCTCATGCTTAAAATGAGCATGGCATTTTCACAAAAACATGATATACTAACATCAATAGCTAAAGAATCATGCTCAAATCATGCAAATATAAAGTAAAGGCATGAAAAATAGTAGGAATTTTCACAAACACATGGATTACAAAATATAAAACATAAACAAACTTAAACATTTTGAAAACAGAAAATCAAAAATGCAAGACAAGTAAAATAAACATGATAACAAGATAATAGATTCAAAAATAAAAACAAGCAAGCAACCAAATTAAAACAAGCTTCATGTTTATGTATTAGAAGAAGATTTAAAGCATCAAAACTTGTTAAATATCAAGAATAACATGAAATAAAAAATGTAAACAACAACTATAAAAAAACTAGGCCATTCGGCCACCTCAAAAAGAAAAGAAAAAAAAGTTTCCAAAGCTTTTTACAAGAAAGAATCAGGAAAGAACTTAAAGAAGAATAATAAAAACACTTATTTAAAAAGAAAAATCGAAAGAAACTCACCAAATATTAAATGAAAACAGCAAATCAAGAATGGAAAATCAAAGAAAGTGCAAGAGTATGGTGCTTAAAGCAACCTCTAGAAGCTATATTTCAAGCTTTTTCTCTTCTAACTTTCTTTTCTTTTCTAAAATTTTCCTTTTGTATTTCAACAATGGAGAGAAAAATCAGCCAAAAACAAGAGAGAATAGAGAGTGAATAGCTGAAAAATGAAAGAGAAGGGCTCCCTCCTTGTAGTGGCCGAATGCCCCCCCAATGCTAGGATGTTTTCATTTTTCGTTTAACCAATTTTCATCCAAAGGCTATTGATCCAAGATGTTTAAAATATGAAATTATCACCCTTAGATTAGGCCATCAGTTATCCACAATTACAGCTGTTCAAGAATCTTAAGCCATTATGTTGACACTCTCCCTCTTCATGCATTGGTCCATGTGGCTTATTTGCAAAGGCTTGATAAAAAAAAATAACTACTTTCCTCTTCATTGTTGGCCTTTTGATTAAAAATCAGAAAATATCTACCCATCCTTGGGCCTTGTCCGGCTAACCCCTCTTCTACCAGCCCATGCTTCATTTTTTTTAAAAGGCAAGAAAAACCCTATTTGATTTCTTAGGTTAAATGACCTTTTTGCCCCCCAAACATAAATAAATAGTAAACGGACTCCAAATTAAAATTTTATTTTTTTAATACTTTCAAAACAAAAAAAAAATGAATTCTAGAGGTTTTCAAAATTTTTCGAGTCCATTTGTTATTTATTTGGATTTTTTCTTCCAAAATTGCCCTTTTGTGCTCTCAAACTTTAGCATTTTTTAAACGAGCTCCAATCCATATTTTTCTTCACCAATATCTTCCAAATAATTTAAAAGTGTGATCTGGAAGTTTTTATAATTTTTGGAACTCATTTGGTATTTTTTCGGGATTTATCTGTTCGAATTACTACATAGGGGGCCCGGGATTTGGCCATTTTGCAAACGAACTCTGAATCAAGATTTTATTCCGCCAATCTCTTCCAAATAATTTTAAAATGAGATTTGCAAATTTTAAGAATTTTTGGAGTTCATTTGCTATTTTTTCGGGATTTATCTTCTTGAATTTCTACATAAGGGACCTGGGATTTGGCCATTTTGCAAACGAACTCCGAATCAAGATTTTCTTTTTCCAATCTCCTAAAAATGATTTAAGAATAAGATATGCAATTTTTTAGAATTTTTGGACATTATTTGCTATTTTCCCAAATTTTCCAATTTTGCCCTTTTGCCTCCGAAACCCGATTTTGCTCAAAACAAGTTCGATTTTCTGATTTTCTTAAAACATGAGCCTCGGGCTATCCTTTTCTAATCACTCCTCATCCATTAGCGGCTTTAGTCTTTCCGAATCGGGTCATTTCTGTAATTCATCCAAATTTCACCAAAATTCACCAAAACCCTAATCCTCGGTTTTCTTCCGGATTGACTTTTCTTTCAGTTTTTCTTCCAAGTAGCTTCTCCATTACCCATATTCAGTGCTTATCTTTCATTTGGAACCATCAATTTCAAGTAATTTGATCGTTTAAGCACGTTTTCCCAAATTTCTCGAACCAGGGTTTCCTTTCTACTCAATTTCAGTAACCCAACTTCTGAACTCCATATCTTTCAATGTAGACCTTGGATTATCAAAATTCTTTCGCCATTTTTCAATTGAACTTCAAATCTTGATTTTGAAAGTGGGTTGACTTTTCCAGTAGTTGACTTTTTGAGGTTGACTTTTCGGGGTTGACTTTTTCAACTTTGACTTTTTATGCTCGCCTTCTTAGACTAAGTCTCGGAGTACCACCTGAAGAATGAAAAAAGTTTTTTTTACATTCTGAAACATCAATTTGGGAAGAAAACATACATGTTTTAGTGGTTTGGACAAAATTAGGTGTCTACAATGTGTTCATGATCTTTCAACATTTTATTTTTATTCTTTCTTTGTTATTGCCTATATGCCTTCCTATATTGTTTTTTTCCCACTTATTTACAGGTGTCCAGATGCGGAATATGAGGACTGTCCTATCAATAATTCTAAAATTGATTTTGAAAGACCCATTTGTACGGGTGATTTTGAAGTCAACGAAGATTCTGAGGATTATGGTTTACCTCCGGATCTGTTGAGAATAATAGAACAAGAGGACTAGCAAGTAATACCTCATAAGGAACCATTGGAAGAGATAAATTTGGGGAGTGGAGAGGAGATAAAGGAGGTCAAGATTGGGACCTCAGTTTCATCATCAACAAGGTGTAAGCTGGAGGCCTTACTTCAGCAGTATGTTGATATATTTGCATGGTCGTACCAGGATTGGAATTTGATATTGTGGTTCAAGCTCTCTCTAAAACCATATTGCAAGCCAATTCAGCAGAATTTGAGAAGGATAAGGCCTGAAATGCTATTAAAGATAAAAGAAGAGGTGAAAAAGTAGTTTAATGCTAGATTCTTGGAAGTGGCAAAATATCCGGAATGGGTAGCGAATATTGTTCCAATTTCTAAGAAGGATGGCAAAGTACGGATGTGTGTTGATTACCAAGATTTGAATAGGGCCCGCCGTAAAGATAATTTCCCATTACCTCACATTGATACCTTGGTGGACAATATTGCAAAGAGTTACGTGTTTTCCTTCATGGACGGATTCTCAGGCTACAATCAAATTAAGATGGCATCGGAGGATATGGAGAAAACCACGTTTGTGACAATATGGGGAACGTTTTGTTATAGAGTGATGCAATTTGGATTGAAAAATGCCGGGGCAACATATCAAAGAGCCATGGTAACTTTGTTTCATGATATGATGCATAAGGAGATCGAGGTCTATGTTGATGATATGATCGCGAAGTCGCGAGGAGAAGAAGAGCATGTTGTGAGTCGTAAGAAGCTTTTTGAAATATTAAAAAAGTTTCAACTCAAACTCAATTTGAAAAAATGCACTTTCAGGGTCACTTCAGGAAAGTAGTTAGGCTTTGTTGTTAGTAGAAGGGAATCGAGATTGATCCAGATAAAGGGAAGGCCATTCAGAATTTGCCACCGTCTCGTACTCATAAAGAAGTGAGAAACTTTATGGGAAGATTAAATTACATTGCTCGTTTCATTTCTCAATTAACTGATAAGTGTGACCCAATATTTAAGCTACTCCGAAAGCGAGATCCAGGGGAATGGGATGAAGGATGTCAGATAACCTTTGATAAGGTTAAGCATTATCTATCAAATCCACCAGTGTTGATGCCACCTGTACTAGGAAAACCGATGGTACTGTATTTATCAATATTTGAAAAATCAATGGGTTGTGTATTGGGGCAACATGATTAGACAGGAAAGAAAAATCAAGAAATTTATTACCTCAGCAAAAAGTTCACAGAGTATAAGCTGAAGTACTCATCGGTAGAAAGGCTTTGTTGCGCCTTAGCTTGGATCGCCCGAAGACTCAGACAATACATGTTGTATCACATGACATGGTTGATCGAGAAGTTGGATCCCGTCAAATATATGTTGAAAGTGCCCTCCGTATCAGGAAGAACGAAAAGATGGTAGGTTCTGCTTTCTGAATATGACATCGTGTATATGAGTCAAAAGGCCATAAAAGGCAGCACAGTAGCCGAATTCTTAGCAAGTCGGGCAGTAGAAGATTATGAGCCTTTGAACTTGATTTCCCTGATGAAGGTCTGATGTGTGTCTCGCAAGAAAATGGGATTTCCTCCGAAAGGAAAACATGGAAAACGTATTTTGATGGCGCCTCTAATGCCTTAGGGCATGGGACTAGTGCGGTACTCATATCACCTAAGGAAGATTATTATCCTTTCACTGCCTGACTAGATTTTGGTTGTACAAACAACACCGCTTAGTATGAGGCATGTACCATGGGTATTCGTGCCATAATCGAAAGAAAGATAAAGACATTAGAAGTTTTTGGAGATTCAGCTCTGGTGATATACCAATTGCAGGGAGAATGGGAAACCCGAGATGCAAAGCTGATCCGATATTGAGAGCTTATACTGAGCTTGATCGAGGAGTTCGAAGAAGTGGTTTTTAATTACCTTCCCCGAGAAGAAAACTGAATGGCAAATACGTTAGCCACGTTATCCTCAATGTTTAAAGTGAATAAAGGGACCGAAGTTGTGCAATCAAAATGAGCATATATGAGTCTCCGGCCCATTGTTTGAGTATTGAAGAAGAAGCAGATGGTCATCCTTGGTATTACTACATATTATAATACATCCAGAGTCAAAAGTACCCTGATCAAGCAACGGAAAATGATAAGAGAACCCTGAGAATAATGGTGATGGTTTTTGTCTTAGATGGTAAAATCCTTTACAAGGAAGGGAAAGACTAGGTTTTGTTAAGATATGTTGTTTCTGTTGAAGCTCAGAGAATCCTCAAAGAGGTCCACGAATGGATATGCGGCACTCACGCCAATGGCCACATGTTGGCTAAGCAGATCATGAGGGCAAGATATTACTGGCTAACAATGGAAGGGGATTGCATCAATTATTCTTGGAAATGCCATAAATGCCAGATATATGTAGACAAGATTCATGTGCAGCCATCGCCGTTGCATGTCATGACAGCTCTATGGCCATTTTCGATGTGGGGAATAGATATGAATGGGCTTATCACCTCGAAAGCTTTGAACGGACACCGTTTCATTCTAGTAGCCATAGATTACTTTACAAAGTGGGTAGAAGCAGCTTTTTATGCCAATGTAACAAAGTCAGTGGTGTGCAGATTCATCAAAAAAAAAGATTATATGACAGTATGGATTACCAGAGAGAATCATTTCGGACAATGCTCTCAATCTGAACAACAAGACGATGAGGGAAATATGTACTCAGTTCAAGATTAACCATCATAATTCGGTGCCTTATCGTTCGAAAATGAATGGGGCAGTGGAAGCAACCAATAAGAACATCAAGAAGATTGTTGAAAAGATGATCGATGTGTACAAAGATTGGCATGAGATCTTGCTTTTTGCTCTTCACTCATATCAAACTTCGGTTCGCACATCTATGAGTGCCACGCCATTTTCGTTTTTGATGGAAGTTGGCCTATTGAAGTGCAGTGCTGCCTATTGAAGTCGAGATCCCTTCTCTCCGTTTTTGATGGAAGTTGGCCTAGAAGAGGCAGAATGGGTTAGAGCTCGTATGAACAGTTGAATCTCATCGAGGAGAAAAGGATGTATGCAATTTGCCATGGGCAGATGTATCAGAAGAGGATGATCCGAGCCCACAATGAGAAGTTTCATCCCAGGCAATTCCGAGAATGAAAGTTGGTACTGAGGAAAATTCTCCCTATTGTAAAGATCCTCGAGGAAAGTGGGCTCCGAATTTCGGAAGGACCCTATGTGGTGAAAAGAGCTTTTTCTGGAGGAGCATTGATTTTAACTCAGATGGACGGTGATGGCTAGAGAAATCCCGTAAATGCTGACGAATTGAAGAAATATTATGCTTGAAGGAAAAAAGAAAAAAAGTATTGCACTGTGCACATGAAAATTCGAATGATTCCAAGTGTAAAAATGAAAATTCTATTTATCTATTTAACCCTAAGGATTGCTTTTTAATAAGAATATTCATGTTTGATATAAGAAATGGTCATCTTTCATATTCCTTTCACTAAGAAAAAATTATCCCTAGTCACCCATTTTGAGCCTTAGGAATTCTTTCTTTCTTTGAACCTTGATCAAAGATCACCTTCCGCATTGGGGCAAATGTGAGGAAAAATTTCCTTCAAAAGTCATGGCGAAATGAGCCATCAAAACAAAAACAAAAAAAAAAGGAAAAAGAAAAAGAAAAAGAGAAAAGAGAAGCAAAAAGAGAAAAACACAAAAAATGTGTGAAAAAAGTACGGCGAATGAAAGCCAAAAAGGAAAAAGAAACAAAAGTCAAAGTCCAAAAGGGATGAATGTTTCGGAAATGAATTCTCCTCAAGAAATGATCCTTGATCTGATTACCCTTAAACACATATTTTGGGCCTACTTATCCTTTCTTTCTAAATCCGAACCTTGGCCTACATTACATACGTTTAAAGTCCATTTTGATCAAGCATGAGTATTTAACTTAAAGAGTTTTTCTTAGATTTCATCCCATCTTTGAATTATCATTTCTACTATGGAAAAGTTTAGAATTCTCAGATGCATGGTAAAAAAAAAGTGTAAAAGGAGAGGTTTAAGCCGAAAACCCAAAAAGGGTGACTTAAAGCCGAATGGGGGACACTTGGGTTGAAAACCCGCAAAGGGTGGCCCAAGTACTGTTCAAAGGTTAAATCAATGCCCCGTGAAAAGGGGAGAAAGTATCAGACATTCAGAGAAAAGGGATAAAGCTCAATCTAACGCAACTACGAAAGCCGAGAAATTACCTAAGCAAATTGTTCATTCAAAAGAAATTTCAGACAAATTGAAGAAAGAAGGGTCCAATATATTTCGTACTTGGGGCATCTACAACCTACAACTCTACATTTGCTTCATGTATCCTTGATATTCAACTCTGTTATCTGAAACATTATTGCAATAAACTTTTGTTATCTCTTTTATGACATTTGACTGTTTCACACCATCTTTGATACACTTTATGACGCATTTTGAGTGTTATTGAATTGAATGATGATTAGTAAAAATAAAAATTTTCAAATATAAGGATTTTTTTTGTATTACTATGGAGTAGGGTTAAAATTTCAGAGGAAGTTTAAGAAACCACTAAAATGAGAAAATACTCTAATCCCCGGTTCTAAAAGACTAGTCATGAAGGATAAATGGTGGAGGGATTGAAGTCACCATCATGAAGCTAGAAATTTTGAGGATTGGCGAAATCATAAGTTAGAACTCATAACAGTTTGCAAAGACAGAAGACTTTTCAGGCAGAATGATAACTCGTATAATTATATAGTTTTTAGTTATGTTTTATTATTGTTTTGTGTCAAATACGAGTTATTATTGTTTAGTCTAATTGTGTTTATGATCTTTTATATTTTTATGTAATTTGATGTTTTTCACAAGTTTCTTTGAGTGATTTCAGATTACTAGAATTAAGGGCAAATCCAGTTCAGTTCCAGTTCCGACACCTTTTGCCATATCAGCTATATCTCGAGTTTCACTGAAGCAATAAGGCTGAACTTTGTATCCCTGCAAAGCTAAGAGGCATATCTATCTTTTTCATGTTTTACACTTCTTGAAACGGAGTCGTTTTCCCTAGCGAAATCGACCATCAAGTTGGCTGATGTGCAATGACGTCTGTTCTGCACCGTTTTGGTATTTTGACCATATCTTCCGATCCACGTACGCAAATGATCTGATTCCAACGGCTATGGATCCGTAACTGATAGGGGTATATTTTTCTAGAAGACCATTTTATCAGATCGAGCCTCCAACATTGACAAAATCGACCATCAAGCTGGCTGATCAGAATTGTCATACAATATGACGAAAATTGTTAGAAAAATGCACCCACCTATTATACCTACCTTTGAAATTTGTAAAGCTTGTCTCTTGTCATTTAGCCCTCCAAAATGTGTATAAATAGAGGGCCTTGGATGAGTATTGGGAGACATTATACATTGGTAGGATATTTGCCATTGTAATAAAATTCTCTAAGTTTTCTTCTTCTTTCCTTTCTCTAGTTTTCTTTTTCTTTACTTATGTTTCTTACATTTCTTTTCATTTTATTCATATCTAGTATGTGTTGCTAATCATATTGTTGAGGTGATGAGGTGAAGCTCTTGGTAAATGCTAAGGTTAGTCTCTTCAACATGAGCTAAAATGAATCATCATTTATAAACACTAGTGTAGATAATATTTTCTTTTGGTTTAAAATCATACTTGCAAAGTAGAGATCTTGGTTCATTATTGACAATGAAAATGGCACAGTAAATGCTTGGTTTCATAACCTTGATTTGTTGTAGACATATACCTTGGCATAAGGAATGCTTGGACTCTTTTTGTGAGTTTTGAGGACACCAAATGAACATAATATCATATGCTATGGACGTTGGACAATTTGGACTGAATTGCTAAACCTTCCGGTTGGAACCTCCCTTATGTGTGGATTTCAATTGTGTAATAAAACAAGATTAATCTTAGCATAACACCAAGAGTGGATTCTCTAACCTCAACATCTTTTCTTATTGTTTTTTTTATATCTTGTTTAATTGCTTTTATGTTATTTTGTTTATTTTGTTCTCTAATATCTTGTTTACTTTCTTTGTTATTGATTCCCTAATATCTTGTTTATTTTCTTTTTCTTATATATTTATAAACTTATACTTACTAATACGCTTCCCTGTGGTTCGACCTCGGACACCCGAGAATTTATTACTTGAACATAACCTGCACTTGGGTTTACAACTCTTAATTGAGTTTCCATCAAGTTTTTGGCGCCGTTGCCGGGGAAGCAATACTAAGTATATAAGTTTATAAGTATATTTATTTTTATTGGCTGGTTATACCGCCTAATTTTCTATATATTTATATTTATATTGTATATTAACTTTGTTTTATTTTTATTGGCTGGTTATACCGCCTAATTTGTATATTAACTTTGTTTTATTTTTATTGGCTGGTTATACCGCCTAATCTGTATATTAACTTTGTTTTATGCTTGTTTGGCGACGTGATTTTAGATCTCGTCGTTTAGTTAGATTTTATTGTGAAACTTTTTCAGGTAATCTTTCTAATACAACTCCTACCATGGCTGACAATGAAAGTGTTCATGCTGAAGATGAGAACAGACAAGTACGCACCATGCGTGACTACTTGCAACCAACTCGAAGCTCATCACCCTCTTGTTTTATTTTTCCTCTCAATGCAAACAACTTTCGTTTTAAACCAGGTATGATAGGTTTGCTTCCAAATTTCCATGGGTTAGAATCGGAAAGTGCTTACTCGTTTCTAAAAGACTTCGAAGATGTATGTGTCACCTTTAATGACCAACAATGCACAAATGAAATTGTCAAGCTAAAATTATTTCCTTTTTCTTTAAAAGATAAAGCAAAAATTTGGCTTCATAATTTAAAACCAAGGTCAATTGGCACATGGCAAGAATTACAAACTGAGTTTCTAAAGAAATTTTTCCCAGCACATAAAACTACTGCTTTGAAAAGACAGATTCAAAATTTCAATCAAAATCAAAATGAAGCATTTTTTCAGTGCTGGGAGCGTTTTAAAGATTTGTTAAGTTCTTGTCCACATCATGGTTTTGAAAAATGGCGTCTTATTAGTTTCTTTTATGAAAGTTTAACTCCCGAAACTAAACAATTTGTTGAAACAATGTGTAACGGTGAGTTTCTAGAAAAAGAACCTGAAGAAGCCTTTGACTACCTAGACCATTTGGCAGATAACTCTCAAGCCTGGCACACAGATAATTCCTCTGAAAGTTCCAATAGATCTAATCTTGTTTCTAACAGAGGTAAATATCATTTTAGTCAAGAAGATGAGATAAAAGCTAAAGTAGCTAATTTGGCTAGAAAGATTGAAGCCATGGAACTTAGAGAAGTAAAAGAAGTCAAAACGGTTAAAAATGAAGAAAGTTGTGGAATTTGTGAAATCATGGGACACCCCACTTCTGAATGTCCAAACATTCCTATTCTTAAAGAAGCGTTGCATGATCAAGTAAATTCCATAAACACATTTAAAAAGCCTTTTCCTTCTTCTTACTCTGAAACGTATAACCCTGAATGGAGAAATCATCCCAACTTCAGTTGGCGGAATAATAATCATGTTCAGGTACCACAATCTCAAAAGCCGGGCAACACTTTTTCCTATCAACCTTCACGTGTACAAACCTTGGAAGAAACATTGCAAGCATTCATGCAAACACAAGCAAATGTGAATAGCCGGACTTCACAGGACATCAATGAGATCAAAAACACCTTGTCCACATTGACAGCTTCATTACGCACTCAAGAAAAAGGTAAGTTTCCTGCTCAACCTCAGCCTAACCCTTCTACTCAATGTCTTGTTTCTTGCTCCAATGAAACTCAACAGGAAAATGCCAGTTCTATCACAACTCTTCGAAGTGGAAAGGCAATTGACAAAAACATTCCATCAAAAGACCAAGATCCTCTTTCCCCTCCGAAAAGTAATGGTAAGGATGATGGTAAGTCTGAACTTCTTGAAAATTTGGACAAAGAAAAAGGTATGCATCCTGCTCCTTTTCCTCAAAGGTTGCAAACAATAAAGAATTTGAATCAAAATGCAGAAATTTATGAACTTTTCAAACAAGTTAAGATTAACATTCCTTTATTGGATGCAATCAAACAAGTTCCATCTTATGCTAAATTTTTGAAGGACATGTGCACAGTTAAAAGGAAACATAATGTACAAAAGAAAGCATTTTTGACGGAAAGTGTGAGCTCAATCATTCAGCACCTTACTCCACCAAAATTCAAAGATCCTGGATGTCCAACAATCTCATGCATCATTGGAAACACTAGAATAGAACGTGCATTGCTTGATCTTGGTGCTAGTGTTAATCTTTTGCCTTTTTCTGTTTATCAACAGTTAGGTTTAGGTGAACTCAAGGAAACACCTGTTACACTTCAACTAGCTGATCGTTCTGTAAAAATTCCTCGAGGGATAGTTGAAGATGTTTTGGTTCAAATTGATAATTTTTACTTCCCTGTTGATTTTATTGTTTTGGACACACATCCTGTTTCAAACCCAAATGTTCAAATTCCTGTTATATTAGGCCGTCCATTTCTTGCAACTTCTAATGCTCTGATAAATTGCAGGAATGGTATGTTGAACATTTCTTTTGGAAATATGACTTTAGAATTAAATGTGTTCAACACTTGCAAGCAACCTGGTGATGATTCAGAAGTACATGAAGTGGATTTCATTGAAGAACTTGTTCATGAACATCTCACCACTACCACATTCCATGATCCTTTAGAAGCTTATTTAATTGAATGTGAGTTTGATAATGCTTCAGAAATTTCACACACTGATTCTTTGTTAAATTCTTTTCAGGTTAAGCATTGTTGGAAACAAAAGTTTGAGGAACTTCCATCACTCACAAATGTCACTGTACCATCAACTATTGAACCACCCAAGCTGGATTTAAAACCATTGCCATCCGAGCTAAAATATTCCTTTTTGCGAAAAATTCCTTCTCAATGGAGCCCCCAAGATAAAAGGAAGTTTCTGAATGAGGTAAAGAAGTTCTACTGGGATGACCCTTACTTGTTCAAATATTGTCCTGATCAGATTTTTCGAAGATGCATTCCCGACAATGAGGTAAGTAGTGTAATTAAGTTTTGTCATTCCGAGGCATGTGGTGGTCATTCTTCATCAAAGAAAACTGCTCCAAAAATTTTACAGTGTGGATTTTACTGGCCAACTTTACCCCGGTTAAATGGCGGATAACGGTACTCCGTGATTATTTAAGTCGGTTCCATCAGCTACCCACAAAACTGATATTGTATATAAATTTCTCTTTCAATTTCTTTTTCATTTTTTTTCAAGATGGATGATATTCTCACAAGATTGCAGAAACGATTTCCTCCTTTTCCTCGGAATATTTTACTGAAGCTTTACCAAGTTCGATTTGAAAGATTAAGAATGCTTATGCACAAAGGGATTCCTGAAGACATACGTTGGATAATTGAAGCCAAGGTACGTGAAGATGAATATCTTCCTGTTTTGCATTTACCAGGTACAGGTAGAAGCACTTATGCAAAGAAGCGACGAGCAAAGCGCATGAGTTCAAATTGCCACAAATGTGCACGATGGACGTGTAACGGTAAATGTCGTTCTATTGGGATTCCGTCCTCTAATCGAGATGATAAAATTGAATTCATTAAGGATGGACTGAGTAAGGAGAATTTGGGTAATATCCAACTTTCTCTTGAGACGCATCCTAGTGGAGACGTACAAAGAGAAATTCTTGATTTATGGCCGCAATTCCAAAGGGAATGGCAACATCTTGGGAATCTGATGTTAAAAGACCCTGTTTGCCAGCTTGTAAGAAAACTGGATGGGAAGCATATCCTCGACTCATAGAAGGCGTTTAAGCCGTTTCTGGACGTAAAACCAGAGGAAGATGTGAGCCACAATCACAACTACAATAAATGACTTCTCAACTTTTGGTTTGATTTGCAATAATTTTATTTCGGTTTAATTTACGTGTTGTTAGATTTGTGTAATTATTCTCGTTTTTTTTTTTTTTTTTTTTTTTTTGCATTGGTCTTTTACGGTTGATTTTTCTTCTCTTTTTGATTTTCTTTCTGAAATCACGCAAAAATCTTTTGTTAGGTTAACATTTTCTTCTAACAGGTCAAATACACTTTCGGCGACATTATTACTCTTGTCTGATTCACTACTCAGTCCTCTATATATTACACCATGTACTCATTCTCTTTCAGGCACTCGAAAAAGAAAAAAAAAATGGAAAGCACTTCGTCCCAGCGCATTAAAAAAATTTGTGTCTTTGGAGGTGCTTATCCAGGGAAAAATAACATATTCGCTGATGAAGCCATAAGAGTTGGAGTAATACTTGCCCAACAAAAGATCCACTTGATTTATGGAGGCGGTAGTACGGGTTTAATGGGAGCAGTCGCTACAGCAGCACACGCCGGAGGAAGTCCAGTTCTAGGAATCGTGCCAAAACTATTCACAGATTTTTGTGGACCTACCGTGGGTAAGGAAATACAAGTCTGGAGTATCCCTGAACGGATGACAATCATGTACCATTCTGCCGATGCATTCATTGCTTTACCAGGAGGTCTGGGTACATTGGAAGAAATAGCTTGCGTGGCTTCTTGGTCATCTTTGGTCACAAATAAGAAACCCATTGGTTTGCTTAATATTAATGGTTATTTTAGTAATTTACTTTCATATTTAGATAATGCTGTGGATAACGGATTCATGTTTTCAGAGGCAAGGAGAACCATAATTTCTGCTACAACCATTGAAGATTTACTCAAAAAGCTACAAGCTTATGAGTGTTTATCTGCTACGGTTGTTTCGCAAACGCTCGGAAAAAGAAAAAGAGATATGGACGAGCAAGGAGTGGATTGCACTTTGTCTTTGTGACATTGTCTAACATTTTGTTTGTTGTGTCTCAGTTATAATAAGTGGTTAGTAACCTCTGCAGGTAATATCTCCTAAATTCTACTTTTAAAATTTGACATTGGGGACAATGTCATATTTTAGTAGGGGGTAAGGGACATATTTTGCTAAAAAAAAAAAAAAAAAATTGTTGTGTTTTAAGACATTTAGAAGTATTCATTCTGAACAAGGTCTGAGTAAGGGAGACTTGAGACATACCTTGTCAGTTTGATTTAATCTTCTTCTTTCAAAAAAAACAAAAAAAAAAACAAAAAAAAACAAAAAAAAAAAGCATGTTTAGACTTAGTGTGTTTTTTTTAGTTACTTTCAATACAATGATGAGATATGAATTGCATAAGTCTAAAACAGATTTATTAGTGAGAAGATTTTCATGAGAATTGAGCTTGATGTCAACCTTTTTATGAGCCAATGTTAATATGATATGTTGATTGAGAAAGAAGCATGTTTAGACTTAATCTGACTTGTATAATCATCTTTGTGAGTTTTTGAGCCTATAATGATTGATGCATTATACAAATCAATCTAATTTCTTTCTTGAGTGCTCTTATGATTACATGATTCTCTAGAACTTGCTTTAAACCGTTTGAGACTATATTGATACATGTGACAACATGAATATGATAGAGGCATTAGGATTATAACCAGAGCCAAACAGCCATCCATTATTAATGTTCTACGAGAACATCCCCACTAGTGAGCCAATTTGAGCCTACATTAAATATGATGTTTTATTGGTAACCACAACTTACACCTAGCCTAAATATGCTTATATCCTTACCCTTGTTCTAAAGATGAATTTTATATTTTGAGACATATTGCAAAAAAACAAGGGATATTTTTATTTGAAAATTTGGGTTAGAAACAAAAGATAAGTGTGGGGGAAGAAAAGAAAAGAAAAAGTCAAGAGAAAAAGAAAGGGATCATTGTCAAATACATTCCCATATTAAAAAAAAAAAAAAAAAAAAAAAAAAAAAAAAAAAAAATCTTCTCTTGAACTTCTAGAAAAAGATGTTACAAAGTTGGTTAGAATGATGCAAAGGCTCAACATGAATTTTTAGCCTATGTTATTATGTGCTTTATAAGAGTTTTGAGAAGTTTTATTTGTATGATCTTATTATGTCTCTAAAATCTATGAACTCTTTGGAACCTTTGTGATATCTTTATCCTTTTGTTCTTTAACCACATTATAACCCTTTGGCCCCATTACAACATTGAATAAAGACCTCTTGATTTATGAAGTTGTATGATCTAAATAGTGGAGAATAGGTGGACAAGCAAGCATATGGTAGAAGTGTTTTCATGAGATTGATTGAGTGTAAACACTTTACCACTACTTTAAAGAGTGAAAATCAAGAGAGTATCCCATGTGAGAAGTTGAGATTAAGTTTGAATATACACTATTTTGATTGAAATATGTTATGTTATTATTGGCTTAACTCAAACTATTTACATTCAAGCAAGATTTTTTGTGAATTTCTTTAAGCTATTGATTAGTTTTTAAGACTTGTCCAATGATTATCTCTAATTTATATTGGAAGGATTAATTATAATTATTATTTTTAGTTTTTCTTATGTCTTCAATGTTTGTGGGTATCGTCCTAGTAAACCCTCACGAGACTAAACTCGTCCACTAGGGACACCTAGGGGTTTAAAGGCTTGTGTCACATGCTAAGTGCCACCGTGATTTCCTACGAAAATGGATTAGATTAGATTTTCTTATTTTATTTTTATTGAGTCGTTGCTAGGGACTAGCAACAATCTAAGTATGGGGGTGTGATAACTCGTATAATTATATAGTTTTTAGTTATGTTTTATTATTGTTTTGTGTCAAATACGAGTTATTATTGTTTAGTCTAATTGTGTTTATGATCTTTTATATTTTTATGTAATTTGATGTTTTTCACAAGTTTCTTTGAGTGATTTCAGATTACTAGAATTAAGGGCAAATCCAGTTCAGTTCCAGTTCCGACACCTTTTGCCATATCAGCTATATCTCGAGTTTCACTGAAGCAATAAGGCTGAACTTTGTATCCCTGCAAAGCTAAGAGGCATATCTATCTTTTTCATGTTTTACACTTCTTGAAACGGAGTCGTTTTCCCTAGCGAAATCGACCATCAAGTTGGCTGATGTGCAATGACGTCTGTTCTGCACCGTTTTGGTATTTTGACCATATCTTCCGATCCACGTACGCAAATGATCTGATTCCAACGGCTATGGATCCGTAACTGATAGGGGTATATTTTTCTAGAAGACCATTTTATCAGATCGAGCCTCCAACATTGACAAAATCGACCATCAATCTGGCTGATCAGAATTGTCATACAATATGACGAAAATTGTTAGAAAAATGCACCCACCTATTATACCTACCTTTGAAATTTGTAAAGCTTGTCTCTTGTCATTTAGCCCTCCAAAATGTGTATAAATAGAGGGCCTTGGATGAGTATTGGGAGACATTATACATTGGTAGGATATTTGCCATTGTAATAAAATTCTCTAAGTTTTCTTCTTCTTTCCTTTCTCTAGTTTTCTTTTTCTTTACTTATGTTTCTTACATTTCTTTTCATTTTATTCATATCTAGTATGTGTTGCTAATCATATTGTTGAGGTGATGAGGTGAAGCTCTTGGTAAATGCTAAGGTTAGTCTCTTCAACATGAGCTAAAATGAATCATCATTTATAAACACTAGTGTAGATAATATTTTCTTTTGGTTTAAAATCATACTTGCAAAGTAGAGATCTTGGTTCATTATTGACAATGAAAATGGCACAGTAAATGCTTGGTTTCATAACCTTGATTTGTTGTAGACATATACCTTGGCATAAGGAATGCTTGGACTCTTTTTGTGAGTTTTGAGGACACCAAATGAACATAATATCATATGCTATGGACGTTGGACAATTTGGACTGAATTGCTAAACCTTCCGGTTGGAACCTCCCTTATGTGTGGATTTCAATTGTGTAATAAAACAAGATTAATCTTAGCATAACACCAAGAGTGGATTCTCTAACCTCAACATCTTTTCTTATTGTTTTTTTTATATCTTGTTTAATTGCTTTTATGTTATTTTGTTTATTTTGTTCTCTAATATCTTGTTTACTTTCTTTGTTATTGATTCCCTAATATCTTGTTTATTTTCTTTTTCTTATATATTTATAAACTTATACTTACTAATACGCTTCCCTGTGGTTCGACCTCGGACACCCGAGAATTTATTACTTGAACATAACCTGCACTTGGGTTTACAACTCTTAATTGAGTTTCCATCACAGAACAGATAGGAAAATCGAGGATATTCTGCATAAATTTGGAAATATCTGTGAATCTCAATGAAATCATGGATTAAGACTTATGACATGAACATATATTTGCATTCATCTAGGAAACATGCATTCTACAAGCATTTGCAAAACATGTCATCAACATCATTGCATTTGACTAACCTTGTAGGAATCGCAGAGAATTTGCTTTTAAGTCGAACTTGTTTTTCAAATGAGTCGAGCCCCGAGAATGATATCGAGGTCTTTTCTTTTCTTTTAAATCAAACATTTTTTTCAAATGAGTGGAGCCCGAGAATGATGTTAAGGTATTTTCTTTTAAATCGAACTTGTTTTTCAAATGAGTCGAGCCCTGAGAATGATGTCGAGGTATTTTCTTTTCTTTTAATTCGAAATTGTTTTTCAATGTCGAGCCCTGAGAATGATGTCGAGGTATTTTCTTTTCTTTTAAATCGAACTTGTTTTTCAAATGAGTCGAGCCCCGAGAATGATGTCGAGGTATTTTTTCCTTTTAAATCGAACTTGTTTTCTAAATGAGTCGAGCCTCGAGAATGAAATCGAGGTATTTTCTTTTAAATCGAATTTGTTTTTCAAATGAGTCGAGCCCCGAGAATGATGTCGAGGTATTTTCTTTTAAATCAAACTTGTTTTACAAATGACTCGAGCCCCGAGAATGATGTCGAGGTATTTTTTTTTTCTTAAATTGAACTTGTTTTTAAAATGAGTTGAGCCCCGAGAATGATGTCGAGGTATTTTCTTTTCTTTTAAATCAAACTTGTTACTCAAATGAGTCGAACCCCGAGAATGAAGTCGAGGTATTTCCAATTTAAAACCTAAATCTTTTATCTATCAATTTACTTTTGATTTTTATAAAAAAAATCCCTCTCCTTTTTTGTGAGCAGCCTCTATACCCGAACGAAATGGTTGTCTATTGGTTTTTGCCTGATTCCTGATTCTCAGCAATAGTCAAAGAGGGGTGGGGTAGCTGTAGACACCTAATTTTGCCAAGGCCCCTAAATCTTTTCAATTTCCCTGATTACAAAAGGAATTCCACCTTTTCATAGATGGGTCCCCAAGACTTTGTTTAGGAGGTCAGCACAAAAAAAACAACTCAGAAAAAATCAACCTCGAAAAAATCAATCCCGAAAAAGTCAACCCCAAAGAGTCAACTACGAAAAAAGTCAACCCTCAGTCAAAATCAAGATTCAAGGTTTAACAATGGTGAAAGAATTTTGATAATCCGAGGTCTACAACAAAAGATATAGAGTTCGGAAGATGGGTTAAAGAAATTCAGTGTAAGGAAAAACCTAATTCGGCAAATTTGGGGAAAATTGTAGAGATGGCCCGATTCGGTAAAGTTAAGGCCCCCAGTTGATAAAGAATGAATAAACAAAGATATCCCAAGGCTCAGTTTGAAGTGGATCCCAAGGAAGAGCCATTTAAAGGAAAAAATGAGGAATTTTCAATATTGAAAAAAGGGGAAAAAACCAAATTGAAGAGGAAACCGAACGTAAAAATTGGGCATTTTTGGACCAAATCCAATTTAATATATAACGAAGGCAGTGGAAAAAGAAAATCTGAAAATGATATCGTTTGGAGTAAAACCGAAGTTTCGAGGGTTAAAGGGCAATCTTGGAAAATTCGAGAAAAATAAAATCCGAGCTCGAAAAAAAACCTCCAGATATGAGTTTTATATTGTTTGGAAGGTATTGGAGAAGAAAAATCCGAAATCGGAGCTCAAAAGAAAAATGACAGTTTGGGTGCACTAATCTGAAATTCCAAGAGAAAATTTCGGGAAAAATAGGAAACGAGCTCATAAAAATATGAAAACCTTCAGATCTGAGTTTTATATTATTTGGAAGGTATTGGAGGAGAAAAATCTAGAATTGGAGCTCAAATGAAAAATGACAAAGTTTGGGTGCACTAATCCAAAATTTCAAGAGAAAATTCTGAAAAAAAATAGAAAACGAGCTCGAAAAAATATGAAAACTGTCAGATCTCAATTTTATATTATTTGGAAGGTATTGGAGAAGAAAAATCCAGAATCGGGGCTCAAATGAGATAGGTGAAATTTGGGAGGCACTAAACCGAAACTTTTAAAGAAAATTTCAGGAAAAATAGGAAACGAGCTCGAAAAATTATGGAAACTTCCAGAACTGATTTTATATTGATTGGGAGGTATTGGAAAATAAAAATCTCAAATTGGAGCTGATTTGAAAAAAGGCCAAGTTCGGGGAGCCCTAATCCGTAATTTTAATGAAAAATTCGAGAAAATTGGAAAACAAGCTCCAAAAATTATTAAAATCTCCAAAAATGAATTTTATATTTATTTGGAGAGATTGGAGAAAGAAAATTTGGATTTGGGGTCCGTTTACAATTAAAGTAAGTTTGGGGCTAAAATGTAATTTTATCGAAGAAACCAAAAAGGGCCATTTTGCAAATTAAAAATGAGGAAGTTGCAGGAACATACCAAGCCATTCAGCCAACTCATGATGGAATAAAGGCTGAGGTTTGATTAGTTTTATTTAATGGCCAAGATTTAGTTGCAAGAAAACATTTTTAATCTTTTGTTAATCCCTTATAATCATGCCAAGTGGCCAAGGTGATAAAAAAATATGAGCACATCCTTATTAAGGGGGTTTCGGCTAGCTCATGAGGGGAAGGGCTGATCATTTCATATAATGGTTAAAATAAGGTTGCAGGATCACATTTTTATTTTCTTTCGCTAGTAGCCCTTTGATCATGCCACATGGGAAAAAGGATGAGCACATCCTCTCACACCAAGGGGGTTCGGCCAGCCTATTTAAAGGGGAGGGGTCTCCATTTTTTGGAGAGGTTTTATCAGTCTTTCTTTAGTGCATGGGTAGTATCTAACTTAGAGAAAACAAAGAAAAATGTTGAAGAGAAAGCAAGCTTGAAAGATAGCTTTGAAGGTAGCCATTGGTACCCCTCTCTTGCATTTTTCTCTCCTTTCCATGCTCATTTTTATTTTTCATGTGATTTATTATTCTTTTCTTATGGAAATAAAGGTTTTGAAAGTTTTCTTTTAAGGGTCTCATCTTTGATTTTCATCAAAAAATATCAAAACATTTTTCTACTACTTCTTTTACCATGGCCGAATACTACCTTTTTTATGCTTATCTTGTATTTGATTTTATTCTTACATTGGTTGTGGTAGGATAGTTTATTTTGATGGTTTAGTTTTCAAAAAAAATAAAAATAAATAAAGAGGTGGAAAGGCTTCATGACCTTGATTCGAATCAAGAGATTATGGTTAGGGGGCTATGTCCAAAAGTACCAACCATAGAGCTCATCTCTATTTTCTTTATTTGCTTACTTTAATTTTCTGTTTTTATTATTTATTTTCTTTATTTGCTTACTTTAATTTTCTGTTTTTATTATTTATTTTCATGTCTACTTTCTTTATTTACTTACTTTATTTTTTTGTTTTTATTATTTACTTTCATATCTACTTTCTTTATTTACTTACTTTAATTTTCTGTTTTTATGTCTATTTTCTTTATTTGCTTACTTTAATTTTCTGTTTTTTTTTTGTATAATTTATTTTCATATTTACTTACCATGGTTAAAAAAATGGATTTAGGCAAAGTAGTTTTTAACTCACTGTTTTGATTTTGGTAAAGTTCGATCATAGTATACTTGCTCTAAAAATTAATCTGATTTTTTCTCATAAAGTTCAATATGTCCTAGATTTTCCCTAATTTTTTCAGATTTTTTTGAAATTTTTTTGAAGGGTAAAAAAATCAGTTTTCAAAACTACCTCTGAGAGTCAGATTTGTTTTTAAAGAAAATACAATTTTCTGTTTTGGTTAGAATAATTAGAGGGGGTTGACTTAGGACTTTAGATACTGACTTTGGTTAATTTTCATGCTATTTCAATCATTTGATTTTATAAAAGTCGGATCAAGGGTGGTTAACCCGGGTTTCAAAGTTAGGAAAAATAGAACCTTTTAAAGGGGGGTTTCATCTATGGTGCCATTTTCATCCAAAATTTTTCAATTTTTTTTTAATCCAATCACAAAGTATTTTGATTTAGGAAATTCAATTTAAGTTTCTTCCTAAGGTAGTCGGATATCTTTTTAGGTATACGTATGTCCTTATTTAAAGGAAGAAGTACACTTTCATGCTTTGCATTTTCCATGTTCGTACATATTCCATGATATTTAATTTTGCTATCTTAATCATTTAAATTATATGTATGAATATTCCATAGTAATGTCATTGCTTTGATTTAGATTTCATGGTGTTATCATGGTTATTATGTGATTGTGGATATACTATGTTATTTTATGCTTCTTACCATGTCATTAATTATTTTGCCACGTCATCTAGGTTTTGTTATGTTCATGCATTGCCTTTTTCATTTTCATGCATATTCTGTGATAATGTTATTTTATGTTTTCTTACCATGTCATTAATTCTTTTGCTATGACATTTAGATTATGCCATGTCATCTAAATTTTTCCATGTCAAGTATGTAATGTCATCAATCCATATGCTATGTCATTCATTCTTTTGCCATGTCATTAGTAATGATTTGCATATTCATAACCTTTTTTTTAAAATGTTTTCTAATATAATAAAGGTCATGCTTTTTAAAATAAGGATATTCCTGAGTTAAAATAATTTATGAGTTCTCTGCTGGGTTTGCTGTGGAGGATATCATCAATTATCATTAACAATGGAATATCTTTCTTTCAAAAAATGAGAGTGATTCAGAGATTTTATAAATAAATAAAAATTTCTATGTTTTGCCGAGTTTGCCGGGGAATATAGGAAAATTTTAAGTTAATAAATTTCGGATCATTTTCATCTAAAAATGGGATTATTTTTCTTTAATATGGGAATTATTTTAGAATGCTAATTTCAAAACTGACTTTTACCAAGACTCGAGATAACATACGATTAATAAGGTATCATTTTATATGGGCATTTTGGGGGTGCTAATCCTTCCCCACACGTAACCGACTCCCGAACCCGCTTCTTTGATTTCTCTAATTTAAAAGTGCAAACTTCGAAATTGGTTTTTAAAAATGTTTTAATTAATTTTGAAATGTTTTACAAAACCGATTTTAATAGGTGGCCGATCACACCTAGCAAAAAAAGATCGGTGGCGACTCCATTTCTTTTTCAAGGTTCTTTTCAAACCCTCATTTTATTTCAAGAGGAATTAAGTCATCTTTTCCTCGATTTCCCCTAATGTCACACTTAACGAGTAATGTCTTGCGATGAGACCTATTATTTTTTAGGTTGCTACAACTGCATCCCTTGGGCAGTTTTGCGAAACTATATCAAGAATAACTCTGATGATGACCGTGTTGTGGATGTCTTTACCCTGGAAATTTAAGGATTGGTCCTATTCCCGAAGATGGAAGGTCATATCGAAGCAGCCTTAGTAGACTTCTTCGATCATTTGGACAAACAAATTGACCCTTCCCCTGCCATTCTGGCTGAAACGATCAGGTCACTTAGTTACTGTCAAAGAAGAGGAAAATGACGTTTCGAGGGTTGTGTACAGCTTCTGTATGTCTGGATTCAAAGCTATTTTTGGGGTGATGATGGTCGAAAACTTCGCACCTACACAAGGACCTTTAGTCTCCTCCGAGAATTCAATAAGGAAAAATGGCCAAGGAAAGGGGATAAGAAGCAATGGATCAGGACTCTCCGTCACTTGGGTAGAGAAGATATAACTTGGAGGGCTTCGTGGATGCCATTCGGGTCGATCTTGTACCGTTGTGGTGAGAATTTATGGGTTCCAGTTTTTGGAATCTTGGGGGTCGTTAGCTATGCTCTATTACTAGTACGGAGGTAATACGGATCTGAACAGTTCATCCCAATGACTCATGAGCTTACTTCGATGGAGTTCTCCTATGGTGGGTCTGGATATATGAGAAAAATACGTGAAGCTACCAAGGCTTGGAAGAAACTACACCGGTCGTAAGTGGGTAGGTACATGGACAATGCTACCCCGGAAAACTATATCAGGTATGGAGAGCCAGGAAGATCCGTGACATTGTGTTCCCTGCCGAGAAAACCTCGTTCATCCTGTAACACTTTAGCCAGAACCCATAGTACCGACAAAAGTTGAGATTGTCAGACAAGAGTTGGAAAAAGACAAAGGAAAACTGAAGCGTAAGTATGATAAGCTTCAGGAGGAAGTCAAAGATTTGAAGACCGACCTTGAGATCCAAGAGGCCAAGACATGGAGTTGGCTAAAGAGAGAAACACGGCACAATCAAACATAAGGGATTTACATCAAGAGAACAAGAAACTAAGGGCCAGAGGAAAATTTACTGGTACTAGCGAGCTTCTCAGCACACATGAGAGAGAGATGGAAAAGCTTCAGAAAGAATTGGAATTCTGGAAGGGCAAGGCTAAGGAAAGAAAGGAAAAGGAGTCCAGATTTTCTCATGAGCGGTAGAAGTGCTGTGATACACGCTCATTGGTCTCAACAAAGTTGGAAAGATGCTTGCAAGAGAATGAGCTGCTGAAAGCCAGGTTGGGAAGTGAGAGGAATAAGACATCCATGCTGCACAAGGATAATGAGACGCTCCATGCAACCATCCAATCCCTAGAGCATCAGTTGCAAGTCTAGAAGGCTGACATCAATGCCATCATTCAGGAATGCCGAGAGAGGGAGACCGAGTAGAGCCAAGCAAATGATTTAGCTATAGATGCTAGCATGAGGTTGGAAGGCAGAAACTTTGGGGAGACAACAGTATATAGACCACCTGACCAGGCAGATCCTCAAGGTTGTGATTAAGGAAAGAGAGATGGTGAAGAAAGTGAAGACTTTGAGACAGGATGTCAACCCAAGCGAGAAACATGGACAACATCTGTTGAACTTCCTAGAGGAAGCACAATACCAGTATGAGCAGATCAAATACATCTATGTAACTCGAGATTAGGGGATGATATGTAACAAGTTTCTATGAATTAATGAAAAACCTTTGTGTCGAAATTTGATCTGAAGGCAAATACCATTGTCGCAACCTAAAAAATAACAAGTCTCATCACAAGACTTTATTATTCGTTAAGCATGACATTAAAAAAACAGAGGAAAAGTCGACTTAATTCCTCTTAGAAAATGAAGGTTTTGAAAATGACCTTGAAAAAGACATGGAGTCGCCACCAATCCTTTTTAGCTAGGTGTGATCGGCCACCTAATAAAACCGGTTTTATAAAATATTTTAAAATTAATTAAAACATTTTAAAAAAAAATTCAAGTCTGTGTTTTAAACCAGAGAAATCAAAGAAGTGGGTTCGGGATCCGGTTATGTGTGGGGAAGAATTAGCACCCCCACAACACCCGTATAAAATGGTACCTTATTAATCGTGTGTTATCTCAAGTCTCGGTAAAAAATTCGGTTTTAAATTTAGTATTTCAAGTTAACTCCAAATTTAAAGAAAAATAATTCCATTTTTATTTGAAAATAATCCGGAATTTATTAATTCAAAATTTTCCTATATTCCCCAACAAACGTGGCAAAATATAAAAACTTTTGTTAGTTTGGAAAACTTTCTAAATCATTCTCGTTTTAAAGAAGGTATTCCGTTATTAATGATAATTGATGATATCCTCCCCAGCAAACCCGGCAGAGAAGTCATGAATTATTTTAACTCGGGAATATCTTTATTTTATTGAAAATCATTACCTTTTTCAAAACATTTAAAAATATATATATATGAATATGTGTGACATAAATAAAATGACATAGCAAAATCTATATAATATAATGCAACCTAAATGGTATGATATAATTTAAATGTCATAGCATATTTTAAATAAAATAAAATATCCTAAGTCAAATGATATATTCTAAATGAAATGAAGTGACCTAGATAACATAATATATTCTATATGAAATGAAATATCCTAAGTCACATGATATATTCTAAATGAAATGAAATATCCTAAGTAACATAATATATTCTAAATGAAATGAAATGACCTAGGTAACATAATATATTCTATATGAAATGAAATATCCTAAGTCCGTGGTATATTCTAAATGAAATGAAATATCCTAAGTGACATAATATATTCTAAATGAAATGAAATGACCTAGGTAACATAATATATTCTATATGAAATGAAATATCCTAAGTCACATGATATATTTTTAATGAAATGAAATATCCTAAGTGACATAATATATTCTAAATGAAATGAAATGACATAGGTAACATAATATATTCTATATGAAATGAAATATCCTAAGTCACATGATATATTCTAAACGGAATAAAATGATTTAAATGACATGGCAAATATAAATGATATGGCATATAATCTAAATGACATGAAATATAAAATAATGCTAACATATAATATGCATGAAAATAAAAATAAAAATAGTAATGCATGAACATAGTATATGCTAAATAATATGACAAAAATAACTAAATAAAAAGCATAGGATATCATGAAATATTCAAAACCATATAACATCAAAAAATATAAATAAAAAATAATAACAACACCATGGAAATTATCATAGCAAAATCACATATTATATAGTATGCATGAATATGGAAGATGCAATGCATGAGAATGTATTTTTTCCTTTAATTAAAGAAATCTGTATATCTAAAATGATATCCGGCTACCTTAGGAAAATATATCAAATTAAATATTCTAAAATCAAAATACTTTGTGATTGTTTGAAAACAATTTTGGAATCGATTAAAAAAATAAAATCCTAGATAAACCCTTTTTAAATGGCTCTAATTTCCTAAGTTTAAAATCCCAGACTTGATCACCCTTAACCCGAGGTTTATAAAAATCATTTTTAGAACTTAAAAAGGTTTATAAATTACCTTAAGATAATTAGCTAAACTTCCAAATCAGCCCCCTCTAAGTAACTTAGCCAAAACAGAAAAAGGAATTTTCTTTAAATTCAAATCTGACTCCACTGTCCAGTTTTAGAACACGATTTTTTAACCTATTTTTAAAAATTCAAAAACATCTAAAACAAATACTGGAGACTCATAACATGTAAAACTACACAGGAAAAATTGGCTTAATTTTCTGGTTAAAGATGACTACCCAAAAAAATCGGGAAAGTACGAGTACTAGGTGAAAAAACTGTTTTGCCAAAACACATTTTTTTGCCTTTGATAAAATCATTTAAAAATCAAAGTAAAAATGTTAGAGACTCTCCTAAAGACTCACAAACAGTAGCTAACACTTTTGAAAAGTTAGGAAAAAATTGGCTAAGTAAAAAAATCACAAAGGTAGAATAATCAATTTGATAACTCTTTAATTTTCCACAAGTATGCTCAAAATGAGCATGACTTTGAACTATTGATTGGTCTAAGTCATAAATAATATGGCCATGACATAAAATGCATGAAAATACAGCAAATATGATGTATGAAATGCATGATTTAAAACCTAAATGACATGGAAAATGCATGGCATCAATAAAATGACCTAGACCTAACATGAACTTCCGTGGTATTTAATGTAACCTAGGTCTAAAATGCATGATAATGCAAGCACAACCTAAAGCTAAAAAATTCATGGCAAATACATAAACATATAGCATACTTAAACAAAACACACAACAATATATCATGGAAATGAAAACCTATCAACTAGCATAATAAAAATGCACACAAAAAGCATAAGAGAGGGGTAGCCGAATGGTCCATATGGACATGGCATTTTCACAAACACTTAACACACTAACATGTATAGCTAAAGAATAATACTTAAATCTTGCAAATATAAAATAAAGGCATGCGAATCAATAGGCATTTTCACAAACACATGGATTAAAAAAATGTAAAACAAACTTAAACACTTTGAAAATAGAAAATCAAAGATGCAAGACAAATAAAATAAACATGATAACAAGATAAAAACTCAACAATGAAAACAAGCAAGCAGCCAAATCAAAACAAGCTTCATATTTATGTATTTTAAGAAGATTTAAAGCATCAATTTGTTAAATACCATGAATAACATGAAATAAAAAAGCAAACAGCAACTACACAAAATCAATAGGCTATTCGGCCACCCCTTTTAATCATGAAAAAAAATTCTAAAAGCTTTTCCCAAGAAAGTATAAAGAAGAACTTAAAGGAGAAACTTAAAAAAAAAAAAAAAAAACTTATTTTAAAAAGAAAAATCAAAAGAAACTCACCAAAATAGCAATCAAAACAGCAAATCAAGAATAGAAAATCAAGGAAAGTGCAAGAGTATGGTACTTAAAGCAAACTCTAGAAGCTATATTGCAAGCTTTTTCTCTTCTAATTTTCTTTTCTTTTCTAAACTTTTCTTTTTGCCTTTCAAAAATGGAGAGCATTCAGCAAAAATCAGAATATGAATAGTGTGAAATTGAAAGAGAGAACCCCTCCCCTTGTAGTGGTCGACTAGCTCCTTGGAAGAACCTAGGAGGTTCTAGATTTTTTTTCAACAAATTTGATCCTATGGCCTTCAATCAAAGATGCCTTCTATGTAGGATTCTCACCCTTAGATTAGAATCATCAGCCCTTGAATTATGATATCATAAATATATTCTCTCTCCAACCATTGGTCCATGTGTTGCAAATTCAAAGGCTTGATCACAAAAATAACTACCTTCCTCTTCATTGTTGACGTTTTGATTAAAAATCAGAAAATATCTGCCCACCATTGGGCCTGGCCAGCTGACCCTTCCTCTTCTAGCCCGTGCTTCAATTTTTAAAAACAAAAAAAGGCCCTTTTCGATTTTTTTGATAAAATGACATTTTTACCCCCTGAACATAAATAGATAGCAAACGGACTCCAAATTAAAAAATTATTTTTTTAATACTTCCAAAATAATAAAAAATTGAATTCTGGAGGTTTTCAAAATTTTCTGAGCCCATTTGCTATTTATTTGGATTTTTTCTTCCAAATTTGCCCTTTTGTGCTCCCAAACTTTACCATTTTTAAACGAGCTCGAAATCTAGATTTTTCTTCACCAATCACTTCCAAATAATTTAAAAGTATGATCTGAAAGTTTTCATAACTTTTGGAACTCATTTGGTATTTTTTTCGGGATTTATCTGCTTGAATTACTACATAGTGGGCCCGAGATTTGGCCATTTTACAAACGAACTCCGAATCAAAATTTTTCTTTGCCAATCTCTTTGAAATAATTTAATAAAGAGATTTGAAAATTTTTAGAATTTTTGGAGCTCATTTGGTATTTTTTCGGGATTTTTCCTTTTGAATTTCTACATAGGAGACTCGAGATTTGACCATTTTGCAAACGAACTCCGAATCCAGATTTTCTTTCACTAATATCTTCGAAATGATTTAAGAATAAGATCTACAAATTTTCAAAAAATTTGGAGTTCATTTACCATTTTTCCCAAATTTTTCAATTTTGCCCTTTTGCCTCTGAAACCCGATTTTGCTCAAAACAAGTTTTTAGATTTTCTTCCAACTGATCCTTGGGCTATCCTTGTTTAACCACTCCCCATAAATTAAGGGCTTTAGTCTTACCGAATCGGGCCATTTCTATAATTCTTCCAAATTTCACCGAAATTCACCAAAAACCCTAATTCTCGATCTCAATTTTCTTCTGAATTGACTTTTCTTTCAATTTTTCTTACAAGTAGCTTCTCCATTACCCGTAGTCAGTGCTTATCTTTCATTTGGAACCTTCAATTTTGACCAATTTGATCGTTTAAGCACTTTTCCCCAAATTTCTCGAACTAGGATTTCCTTTTTACTGAATCTCCGTAACCTAACTTCCGAACTCCATATCTTTTAATGTAGACCTCGGATTATCAAAATTCTTTCTCCATTTTTCAATTGGACTTCAAATCTTGATTTTGAAAGTGGGTTGACTTTTTCAATAGTTGACCTTTTAGGGTTGACTTTTTGAGGTTGACTTTTTCAAGTTTGACCTTTTATGCTCGCTTTCTTAGACTAAGTCTCAGAGTACCACCTGCAGGATGAAAAAAGTCTTTTTACATTCTGAAACATCAATTTAGGAAGAAAACATGCCTGTTTTAGTGGTCCGGACAAAAATAGGTGTCTACATCTGCACCTCTTTGGCTATTGCTAAGAATCAGGATTCAGGCAAAGATAAACAAATACTAATTTTGTCCGGTTAGTGAAATCACATGTGAAGAAAAGGGGAAAGGGGTTTTCACTCACATCCATTCTTCATTCATCATTCATTTTTTTTTTTTGGTTGAAAAAAGCTGTAAATAGAAGATATTGTCCTTAAATTGAATTCCCTGACTAATCAAGACTCGGCCCATCTTAAGGAAACGAGTTTGATTTGCAAAAGAAGAAAAGACCTCGATGATGGTCTCGGGGGCTTAACCTGTCTTTGTGCTAAGCTGTGTTTAAAATTTTGGGTATCTCCTCCAGAAGTTTCGGCTATCACCACCAAATACTTGCTCAAGCAAATGTGAAACTCTGGATATCTTCACCAGAGGCTTTAGCTATCACCACTAAATACTTATTCACTTTTAAAACTGAAAAACTCTGGATATCTCCATCAGAGGCTTTGGTTATCACTACCAAAGACTTGTTCATTGTTTAAAACTGCAAAAACTCTAGAAACTTGTGCTTGGAGGTCTTAAGAATGGTGCCCGGAAGTCTTAAAAATGGTGCCCGGAGGTTTTACCCGTGATTTGAAAAATTATGCCCGGAGGCCTTACCCATGATGAAAATACCTTGACGACGGTCTCAAGGCTTGACTCATTTGATAAACAGAATGAATTCTATTTAAAACAAAAGGAAATACCTCGATGGTGGTCTCAAGGCTCGACTCATTTGATAAAACATAATGAATTCGATTTAAAACAAAAGGAAATACCTCGACGGTGGTCTCAAGGCTCGACTCATTTGATAAAACAGAATCAATTTGATTTAAAACAAAAGGAAATACCTCGACAGTGATCTCAAGGCTCGACTCATTTGATAAAACAGAATGAATTTGATTTAAAACAAAAGGAAATACCTCGACGATGGTCTCAAGGCTCGACTCATTTGATAAAACAGAATGAATTCGATTTAAAACAAAAGGAAATACCTCGACGATGGTATTAAGTCACGACTCATTTGATAAAACAAAATGAATTTGGTTTAAAACAAAAGGAAATATACTAAAATTGATCCTGGGTTTGATTCATTTGGAAAAAATAAAATTAACTTGAAAATGAAAGGAACATACCTCGACAGCGATCTCGGGGCTCGACTCATTTGAGAAACAGAATGAGTTCAATTTGGAAAGGAACATACCTCGACGGTGATTTCGGGGTTTGACTTATTTGAGAAGCAAAACGAGTTCGATTTGGGGAAGCCAAAGTTTTCTTGATTCCTGCAATGTTTAGCTAAATGCAATGATGAGAATGACATGCTTTGCAAATGCTTGTATGTTTCCTAAGAATGAATGCAATCAAATGATTGTGTCATGATTTCTAATCCATGGTTTCTTTGAGGTTTACAGATTATCAAACTTCATGACAGGGTCTTCAATTGTTCATTGATGCCCCACTTAAGGAATCCTTCACTCAAGATAACTTGTCAAGCAGTCCTAGTTTCTAACCTTCGCTGAAATTCACAGATTTTCTGACTTCATGACGGAGTCTCCAACACATTCACTATTTTCCTTTACTTGGTGATCTTTCCATCAGGATTAGTGGTTTTCAAACCCTTTTTTTTTAAAAAAAATCTATTCCTTAGTAATACTCTGAAATCCTTTTATTTAAAGATTTTTATGCTTACAAATTATCATTCAATTTAATAACAATCGAGATGCAATCTTAAAAATGTATGGAACAAGCAAAATGTCATGAAAAGGATAACAAGAATTTATTGCAACAAATGTTTTAAAATTGTAAAAGTTAATATCAAGGTTATAAGAAACAAATGTAATGTTATAGGTTGTAGATGCCCTGGATGCGGAATATCTTGGACCCCTCTTTTTTTCAAACCATCTAAAATTTTTTTTGAACGAGCAATTTACTTGGGTAATCTCTCGGCTTTCGTAGTTAAGTCAGACTGAGTTATTCCCCTTTCCTATGATTTTCAGATACTTTCTCCCCTTTACACGGAGCATTGATTCAAACCTTAGTCAGTACTTGAGTCGCCATTTTCGGGTTTTCAACTCAAGTGTCCCTCTTTCGATATTAAGTCGCCCTTTGCGGGTTTTCGGCTTAAACATCTCCTTTTACATTCTTTTTATTTTTTTTTCTCTTTTTTCTTGTATTCTACCTTGCATCTGAGAATTCTAAATGCTTCCAAGGTAAAAATGTTAATTCAAAAGATGGAACAAATTCTGAGAATATCCTTTCAAATTAAATATCTATGCTTGATCAAAATGGGATTTTAAAGCACGTAATGTAGGCCAAGGCTCGGGTTTAGAAAGAAAGGATAAATAGGCCCAAAATGTGTTTAAGGGTGATTGGATCAAGGATCATTTCTTGAGGAGAGTTCATTCTTGAAACATTTGTCCAACTTTTGGACTTTCTTTTCTTCTTTCTTTTTTTGCTTTGTTGGCTTTCATTTGCCATTCTTTGATTTCACATTTTTAAATGGCTCTTTTTGCCATGATTTTTTATTATTTTTCCTCGCATTTACCCTCTAGTGTAGAGGGTGATCCTTGATCAAGGTTTAAAGAAAGAAATAATTCCTAAGGCTCAAAGGGGTGACTAAGGATAATTTCTTCTTAGTGAAAGGAATATGAAAGATGGCCATTCATCATATCAAGCATGAATATTCTCATTAAAAAGCAATTCCATAGGGGAAATAGATATATAGAATTTCCATTTTTACACTTGGAATCATTCGAATTTCCATGTGCACAGCATCACACTTTTTTTTCTCAAGTATAGTACTTCTTCAGTTCATCAGCATTCACGGGATTTCTGAAATTCTCCCCGTCCATCCGAGTTAAAATCAATGCTCCTTTAGAAAAAGCTCTTTTTACCACATAGGGTTCTTCCCAATTCGGAGCCCATTTTCCTCGCGGTTCCTTCACTATAGGGAGAATTTTCCTTAGTACTAAATCTCTTTCCTGGAACTGTCTAGGATGAAACTTCTTGTTGTGGGCTCGAATCATCCTTTTCTGATACAACTACCCATGACAAATCACTTTCAATCTTTTCTCCTCGATGAGATTCAGCTGTTCATAATGAGCTCTAACCCATTCTGCCTCTTCTAGGCCAACCTCCATCAAAACACGAAGTGAAGGAATCTCAACTTCAATAGGTAACATTGCTTCCATACCATATACCAAAGAAAACGGCGTTGCCCCTATAGATGTGCGAACCGAAATGTGATAGGCGTGAAGAGCAAAAGGCAAGAACTCATGCTAATCCTTGTACACATCAGTCATCTTCTCAACAATCTTCTTGATGTTTTTGTTGGCTGCTTCTACTGCCCCATTCATCTTCGGATGATAAGGTGCCGAATTGTGATACGTGATCTTGAACTGAGTACACACTTCTCTCATCATCTTATTGTTCAAATTGAGAGCATTATCCGAAGTAATTCTTGCTGGCAATCCATAACGGCATATGATTTCTTTCTTAACAAATCTGCATACCACCGACTTTGTTACATTCTCATAGGAAAGTAGCTTCTACCCACTTTGTGAAATAATCTATGGCCACCAAGATGAAACGATGTCCATTTGAAGCTTTCTGGGTAATAGGCCCGATCATATCCATTCCCCACATTAAAAATGGCCATGGTGAAGTCATGACATGCAATGGTGATGGCGGCACATGGATCTTATCAGCATATATCTGGCATTTATGGCACTTTCGAGAATAACTGATACAATATCCTTCCATTGTCAGCCAATAATACCCTGCCCTCATAATCTTCTTAGCAAGCATGTGACCATTAGCATGAGTGCCACATATCCCTTTATGGACCTCTTTTATGATTCTCCTAGCTTCGACAGATCCAACACATCTCAATAATACTTGGTCTTTTCCTTTCTTGTAGAGAATCTCACTGTCTAGAACAAAACCTATTGCTAGCCTTCTCAGAGTCTTTTTGTCATTTTCTGTTGCTTGTTCTGGATACTGTTGACTCTTGATGTACTACAAGATGTCGTTATACCAAGGGAGGTTATCTGCTTCTTCTTCAATACTTAGACAATGGGCAGGAGACTCATATATACTCATCTTTATTGGTATAACTTCAGCCCCTTCATTTACTTTAAACATTGATGAAAAAGTAGCCAGAACATCTGCCATTCGGTTATCTTCTCGAAAGAAGTAATTAAAATTCACTTCTTCAAATTCCTCCAATATACTCAGTATGAGTTCTCGATATCGGATTAGCTTTGTATCTCAGGTTTCCCATTCTCCCCATAACTAGTATATCACTAGGGCTGAGTCTCCGAAAACTTGCAATACTTTGATCTTTCTGTCCACTGCAGCACGAAGGCCCATAGTACACACTTCCTACTCAGCAGTATTATTTGTACAATGAAAATCCAATCTAGCAGTGAAAGGATAATAATCTTTTTTTGGGGATATGAGCACTGCACCGATTCCATACCCCATGGCATTGGATGCACCATCAAAGTACATTTTTCATACTTTCTTCTTTAGGGGAGCCTCATATGCTTGCGAAACATACATCAAATCTTCACCTGGGAAGTCAAAGTTCAACGGTTCATAATCTTCCACTGCTCGACTTGCTAAGAATTCAGCCAATGCACTGCCTTTGATAGCTTTCTGACTTACATATACAATATCGTATTCCGACAAAAAAACCTGCCATCTTGCTGTTCTCCTTGATAAAGAAGATGCTTCCAACATGTACTTAATTGGATCTAGCTTGGAAATCCCCCACATTGTGTGGTACATCATGTACTATCTGAGTCTTCGAGCAGTCCAAGATAAGGCACAACACAATTTTTCTACCGACGAATATTTCAACTCATAATCTATGAACTTCTTGCTGAGGTAGTAAACTGCCTGTTCTTTCTTTCCAATCTCATCAAGCTGCCCCAAAACACAACCCATGGATCTCTCAAATATTGATAAATACAGTATCATTGATTTATTCAAAATAGGTGGCATTAGTACTGGTGGGTTGGATAAATAATGTTTAACCTTTTCAAAGGCGATCTGACAACCTTCATCCCATTCTCCTGGATCACGCTTTCGAAGTAGATTAAATATTGGCTCACATTTATCGGTTAACTAAGAAATAAACTGAGCAATGTAACTCAAACTCCCTAGGAAGCCTCTTACTTGTTTTTTAGTACGTGGTGGGGGCAAATTATGAATGGCCTTCACTTTATCCGGGTCAATCTCAATTCCCCTTTTGCTGGCAACAAAACCCAACAATTTCCCCGAAGCGACTCCAAAAATGCATTTTGCCAGGTTTAGCTTGAGTCGAAACTTTCTTAGTCGTTCAAAGAGCTTCCTAAGATTCGCAATATGCTCATCTTCTCCTTGTGACTTTGCAATCATATCATCAACATAGACCTCAATTCCCTTATGCATCATATCATGAAACAAGGTCACCATGGCTCTCTGATATGTTGCCCCAGCATTCTTCAACCCAAATGGCATTACCTTGTAGCAGAATGTTCCCCACATTGTGACAAATATGGTTTTCTCCATATCTTTCGGTGCCATCTTAATCTGATTATATCCCGAGAATCTGTCCATGAAAGAAAATAAAGAACTCTTCACCGTATTATCCATCAGAGTATCGATATGGGAAAAGGGAAATTATCTTTGGGGCTAGTCTTGTTCAAATCTCTGTAATCAACGCACATCTGCACCTTGCCATCCTTCTCTAGTACTGGAACAATATTTTCCACCCATTCTGGATATTTTGCCACCTCTAAAAATCTAGCATCAAATTGTTTCTTCACCTCCTCTTTTATCTTTAACAGCATGTCTGCCCTCATTCTTCTTAACTTTTGCTGAATTGGCTTGCACTCTGGCCTTAAAGGGAGCTTATGAACCACTATATCCGGATCCAACCCTGGCATCTCTTGGTAAGACCATGCAAATACATTCACATATTCCCGGAGCAAAGCTATCAATTCACCCTTTATTGATGATGACAATGAAGTCCCGATTTTGACTTTCTTTATCTCCTCACCATTTCCCTGATTTATCATTTCCAATAATTCCTTATGAAGAAGTACTTGTTTCTCCTCTTGTTCTATTTTCCTTAATAGATCCGGAGGTAAACCATAATCCTCACTATCTTCATTAGCCTCAAAATTACCCGTGCAAATGGATCTTTGAAAATCAATTTCAGAATTACTGACAAGATGGTCCTCATATTCCGTATCCGTACACCTGTAAATAGGTAGGGAAGAAACAATATAGGAAAATATATATAATAAAAGCAAAATAAATAGCACAAATGAAAGAATATGGTTACATCAATATGAATAAAATGCATCGTGCTTTTTATTTATTGAATGAAAATGTTTAAACAAAAAGCCCATTACAAAAAAAAAAAAAAAACTCTTAATATTTCTGGGTAAGGATAATTAAGATTGTTTTTTTTTAAAGCGTTACTTTGGAATAGACTTAAAAACTATGGGCAACTCGGTCGCACTCCAATTGGTCAGTCTATATTCTGGTGGACAAGGTCGCACCATATCCTATATTTGCCCACCCTTATTCACATGGAACTTTTCAAAAGCTTGCTTGATCTTATGAGTATATCTTCCGAATTCTTTTCTCCAAATAGAAAACCAGCAGAGAGGAAGCGGTAAAGGATTGGTGGGAAAGTCATAGGCTCCCACTCAATATCCATACCCGTGAGATGGGCCATCCTCTTTTGTCGGTTCTTTTCAACTTGCTTTCTACTCTCATGCGCTTTCAAAAGATACCCTAAGCCAAACCGGTCTTTCTTTCCCACTACTTTCATTGCTCAGGCGATCCCTTGAAGATATTTTCCAAGACCTTTTCTAGCCTGCAGCCCTTCCCACTGTAGTTCTTACTCCCAGCCTTGTGTTCTTAGACAGCCTTGGTTTTGGAATTTTTCATCCTTCGGCGATAAAAATCGCATTTACGAATTCCAAAGACCAAAAAAAACATTCTATGACATCTTCATTGGGTTCAACATAAGGAGATTCAGTAGATGCTGAGGCTATTATGTCCTCTTCTCCTGATACAGTGACCAAACGGCCCTCCATCACAAATTTCAGCTTTTGGTGGAGAGATGAGGGTACAGCCCCTGCTGAATGTATCCACGGCTTTCCCAACAAGCAATTATAGGACATATTAATATCCATGACCTGAAAGTTCACCGTATAAGTGCATGGGCCTTTCTCCAAAGGAACCTCAATAGTTCCCATTACCTCTCTCCTAGTACCATCAAAAGCTCTGACTATTGTGCAACTCGATAACATATAAGACATATCAACTGGCAACTTAAACAGGGTTGCCAAGGGCTTTACATTTAATGAAGAACCATTATCCAAAAGCACCTTTGGTAGTATATGCCCCTTACAGGTTGTTGTTATGTGAAGAGCCTTTGTTGACCCAATACCATTGGGTGGTATTTCATCATAACTGAAATATACATGGTCATCTGCCGCAATGTTTCCCACTAGCGTGTCCAATTTTTCTACCGATATGTTGTTAGCCACATATGCCTGATTCAACACTCTCAACAGGGCATTTCTGTGTGGCTCCAAGTTTAATAGCAAAGACAATATGGAGATTCTTGCTGGCTGACGCTGCAATTGCTCAACCACACTATACTCACTATGCTTTATGAATTTTAAGAACTTGCAGGCCTCTTTCTCGTTCACTGGCTCTTTTATCCTGTTTACCGGGGCTGATCCCCTCTCTGCTTCTTTTGACAAATCCATCTCAATATGGATTGATTCAACTATTTTCTTCCCTTTGTCCATTCCTCCATATTTCCTTGTTGATCCATGTTCAACAACCTCAGGGGCATAATACCTTGAAGACCCTGGCATAACCATGCTGCAGTTATATTTCCATGGTGCAGCTTTGTTTTCCTTGTATGAAAAAGAAAAAGGCAAATCTATGATTAGCTTAGGTGCAACAATCGGAATAGTCTTCTCTAGTTTATCGTAATAGATGATCAAAAGTCTTCCTATTCCATAGCCAGCCGCATTCTCAATAACCTCTACTTCATCCTCTCTTTCTTCATAAAACTGGGCTTCCCCCTCATCCATCATCTTTTGGACTTTAGCCAGAAAGTCCCCGCATCCTTTATGATATGACTTTTACATCCATGGAACGGGTACCAATCCTCCACCCTGTTTGCAACCATTTTTAAACTGTCACCATCCTCCACCATTCTCGCTTTTACCATTTCGACCCACACTTTTATCATTGGGGTCTTGACTTCACTGACATGTCTTTTCAACCTTTTTTCTTCCCCTTTCAATACTGTATTTTCCCGGTTCTCAACATGATCGGGTAATGGATTTCCTGCTACATTCGGCTCATTCCTTATCCCGAACTTCACCACCCTAGTATTAATCAAACTTTGGACTTTCTTCTTAAAGGCAATATTGTCCTCAGTCGAATGCACATGGATCCCTGTGTGATATGCACAGCTAACATTTGCGTTGTACCACCTTGGATATGGTGGTGTGAGATGTTTGAGGTATACAGGTGCAACAAGTTGACTATGCAACAGTTTAGGATATAGCTCACCATAGGTGGTAGGAATCGGATCAAATTGGGGTTTCTAATCATTCCCTGGTGAACATTGATCATTGCGTCTAGCGCCTTAAGTGTTTGGGATAGTGTTACAGGAAAGATTTATCTGTGGGGATATGCCAATTGGAAAAGGCTGTTGTGGTATATTGGTATAAGGGAATAGATTTTGAGTGAGGTGGTTCACATTGGGATAGTAAGGATTATACCCGGAATAAGGTGTGTAGGGTGTAGGAGGTGCATAAGATGTAGGAGGAGTATAGGGCCTGGGAGGTGTATATGGTGTAGGAGGTGCATAGGGGTACTGATTGAAGCTAACTGCATGTGTCTCCTTCTTCTTCTTTGTAGGGAAAACCCTTTTCGAGGTAGCAGACTCACCCCCTTCCATTTTCCCGTTCTTAATGGCTGACTCTATCATCTCCCCGGATATCACCATATATGCAAAGTCCTTGGTGGCACTTCTTACCAATTTATCATAATAAGGTGCTTTCAGGGTATTGATGAAAAGCACTGTAGTTTCCTTATTGGTCAAAGGAGGTTGTACTTGTGTAGCCTTGTCTCTCCATCTCTAAGAGCATTCTTTAAAGCTTTCAGTAGCTTTCTTTTCCATGTTTTGCAGAGTTAGACGGTCAAGCACCATGTCCGTCACATGCTTGTATTGTTCCATGAAAGCTTTGGCTAGATCCATCTAGGAACGGATCTTAGTACGGGTAAGCTAGTTATACCATCGAGTTGCGGACCTTCTTAAGCTATCTTGAAAATAGTGGATAAGAAATTTTTCATCTTCATCATGTCCGATCATCTTCCGGCAGTACATGGTCAGATGCGCTGATGGGTTGGTAGTTCTGTTATATTTTTCAAAGTCTGGTACTTTGAACTTTGGAGGAATCACCAGACCGTGAACTAAACTCATTTCTTTGGCATCCAGACAGCCAAATAGCTCCGCCCCTTCAACTGCCCTCAATCTTTCCTCCAACAGCTGATATTTTTTCTAGGATTCTTCCATTTCAACACTCTTCAGCTTAGTCATCTTTGCCCTTTCCTTTTCAGCCAGTTCCTCAAAGTCTGGAACGTCCATATCAATTGGATCAACCCCAATATTACCCTTTTTAGGACCAAAATTCTATGCTTTAGCCACTGGTTGGATGTAAACATATGATGATACTCCAGTTGGAAGTTCATTTCCCATATGCTGGGATGCCGGCCATTCTGCTGTACCACCTCTGGTCGGCCTTCCTGGTTTACTGCCATGGCCATTTCTACCTCATCATGGTATTCATCATCTCCATGAGTTTGGCCATTTGTTCCCATGACTCCTCTTGAGACTTAGCCAATTGTTCCTGCAGTTCCCTTTGAGTTATTTCCATCCTTTCAATTCTAGCAAGCTGATCGTTCTCCATAGCTCTGGCTTGAAATCGAGTATTGTAAGGGTGTCAAAAATCTGATTCTTTCTGAGTGCGACCAATTGTACCTTTATTTTTAAAAAACAATGAATTAGAAATTATTAACACATTTTTTATTTTATTTTATAAAAATGAATGAATGAATAAATGACTAAATGTTAATGAATGAACAAATAAGTAAATTACTAAGTGTATGAACATGAATGAATAATTATAAAGAATAAATGAATGGACAAATAAATAAATGACTAAGTGTATGAATAATTTATAAAGAATAAATGAATGAATGATTATAAATATAAATATAAATAAATGAATGAACAAACAAAATATATAAAGGAAAAAACGAATGAATGATGAATGCATTTAAAAGTATTGGCCCTGGGATAATTCCAACCAAACGATCTTTCATTGATTTCCTGGAACTAAATACATCAAAGACAAAAGATCACTACTTAAGACAATCTGATAATCTGTCTATCCTAATTCAAAAATGCTATTACAAAACACCGGTCCTATAGTAACTCCCTTGGATCTTGGACCTTTTTTGCTGTCCTCTTTTGATTGCCTTGCTCTTCAATCTGACCCCTACTTGTTCACGGCCCTTTGACATGTCAGCAGAAGCATCACCATGTAAGCTTTCCTTAACTTGTTTCTCCAGTTGATTGGCTCGAGCTTTCTCATGCTTTGCTCTCTCTTTCCAATAGTTCTTCTCCTTCTTGAGGTTTTTGACCTCTTGTTCCCATTCCCTGAAAGTCTTGAGGGTCTCCTCAAATCTGAGCTCGAAGCAGCACCTCTTGTTCTCCAAGTGTAATTCCTGAAGATCGCTCTTAGCAGTGTCCCTTTCTCTCTTGATCTTTTCCTTTTCTCTTCCTCGAGCTGATTCCCAATTTTTCATGTCCTTAAGCTCTTCTTGCAGCCGGGCAATCTTTTTGCTTATTTGGGCCTTTTTTTTTCGAATTCTGCCCTTGCAATTTCTAACTCTGATGGCACTTCCTTCGGTGGTGAACTCAAGAACTGAACATCTTCCCAATTAGATGCCAATAACCTGTCATTAATCCTTCTTTCTCTCCATGCTAGATAGTCGGGTGTGAGGATGTCAGCATATCTGGCTACCTTTATCCGACGGGACTTTCTCCATGCTTCAATTATTCCCCGCACCTTTCCTGAGTAACCTTCTTCTCCATAGGTGAACTCTAATAGAGCCAGTCCATGAGTCACTAGTGTGAACTGCCGAGACTCAACCTGTCTTTGCACCAACAGAGGTGCGTAGCTCACGGCTCCCCAAATCCCGAGTAGTGGAACCCCTGACTTGTCTCCACATTTGTATAATATCGGCTTAAGAATTATCCATGGAGCTCTCCAAGTTATCAATTCACTCTTAAGATTTTGGAACAGGTTGATCCACTGCTCTTCATTTCTGTCTTCGGGCCAATCTATCTTAAAGAACTCATTGATTGGTACTAGGGTTTTCAAATATGGTTTGAAAGAAACATCCTCCCTCTTCCAAAAATGACTCTGAATCCAAACATAGAGGAGCTGCATACATCCCATGAATCTTCCTTTTCCTTCCCTTTTGCAAAAATTCAAAGATCGAATAGTTTCTGCTAGGATGGCTAGAGACGAATCTATCTTATGTCTTAACTTCTCAAAAAGGCCAACTATGGCCAACTCGACACATCCCAGTGTCCCCGGGAAAATAACCAAACATATACAGCTAAAGCAAAAATATCCCTAGCAGTCTCTCTATTTGGGTGACTTCGGATCAAAGATTGGAGAGCATCCCAAGGAATTCACTTTTTCCTTTTTTAACCACATGTGCATCGATCTATTTACTATCCATTCCCACGAGCCTAGCTAATTTCTTCTTAAACCCCAATATCTTTGAATCCTTAAAATAAATCCGATCAGGGATAACATCCTCAATACGTAACAAAGCCGAATATTCCTTTATCGTCGGTGTCATGTCTTCCTTGTTGAAGGTGAAACATCTATATGCTGGATTCCATAAATGTACCATAGCCCGAATCAACTCACTGTTAATCTTAATCAGCATCAACAATGCTATGTCTCCATATATCTGAGTGAAAATCCTCTTTTCTGACACATCCCATTGACTCCAAATATCCATCAACCCCCGAAGATCATTTTGTTGGTAAACTAAATCTACCTGTTCTGGCAATACTGATATATATCCCTCCTTTAAATAATCCCTATCTCTTCACTGCTCTGACTCCGACCACTGTCGTACCCTTGCATGTTCTTCCACTATCGAACTAGCCCGACCTTCCATGAAAACCCTTTTGGTTGAAGATTATCCCAAGGCCAATAATTTTCCCAATGCATTATGATGACACAAAAAAATGCATGAAAAAGAAACAAGTCAGTAAAGGTGAAAAAACCAGATAATAACAAAATAATATAACAAATATCCCACTAAAAATTTGACATTACGAAGCCTTTGGGACGGGGTATTTAACTTATTACGGGCGAAACGATGTGCGTTCATCACCGCCCGATTTTGCAAAACTTAATCGGAATGTAAAATAGGTAACAAAAGGTTAGAAATGTCCTTCCATGTGTTCCTAACTTCGGTATATCTAGAAAAATTTAGTAGGGCTTCGCCTATGTTGGCTCTACGGCTCATTATATATGGGTGAACGAAGTTCTAAAGGCCCCGAATTGTTCCTCACTGTCACCGGTGAAGGCTAGTAAGGCACTCCGATAAAAGCGGGTTCAATTCATTAGAGTATATTTTCCTAGCCCATGCGGATTGTTAATCACGGGAGCTTAGGTAATTTATACTCTGAAAATATTTCGCTAACCCATGCGAATTGTTAATCACGGGAGTATAGCTACTTTATTTCCACTTAAAGGGATGGAATCCGAGTATAGGGCTCATGTTATGCAAATGCACGTGTAGTGTGTGATGAAGAGCAACAAACCTTTCATCACCTCTTGTACAACCCTGATTCTAAATACCCTGATAAAATTAAACAACATAAATCATCAATTAATCAATAAATGAATATATGCACCAAAATAATCAGAGAACAATTATAATATGTATGCACATGAATATGGACATCTTTAAGAGCATTTTATTATTTTCGAAATTCTCCTTATTTTTTTTAAAAAAAATATGGGAATTAAAATTAAATACCAATTAAACCAACAAAAATGAGACTTTGATAACACACGACTAATTCTAGGTCTGACTCTCTAAATGTCCCCAGTGGAGTCGCCAAGTTGTCGCAACCTAAAAAATAACAAGTCTCATCGCAAGACTTTATTATTCGTTAAGCATGACATTAAAAAAAATCGAGGAAAAGTTGACTTAAGGAAAGGACCATGCAAGGAGGGGACACTTTTTTAGCCATGTGGCAAGGATGTTGGGGGGATTCATTTTTTTTTTCTTAAGGCATTTTCACTAGACTCTTGAAAGAAAAGAAGGAAGAAAAAGAAAAGAGAGGAGAGGAGAGGAGAGGAGAAGAATTTGGAGAGCTCGATTTGGAAGGCAATTGCTAGGTAGCTATCACCTCCCTTCTTCTTCTTTAATTATTTTCTTTGATATTATGATCCTTTTTCTTTCTTTTTTCCATGTTATTTGTTAATTTTTTGTTGAATAAAAAGTTCTCAAAAATAAAATTTAAAGGTTTTCTCTCCTTTATTCCTCATTCTTTATCAAATAACCAAGTGAAAAAAAAAATTTCACACATCTCTTTGCTTTAGCCGAAACCTAGGGGTTTTTTTGTATGCTTCTTCTTGCTTGATTATTCTTGCTTGTTTGTGTGTTCATATTTTTAACTCATGATTGATCCAGTGTCATATGATTGTAGGTTGTAAAACCATGCATTTCATGACATTTTCAACTAGGTTTTTGGCCAAGATCAACCAATGATCTCAAGCCAAAAATTCCTTGCCTATACTAGTTGAAAGAGTGATAGTTTAGATTGGGTATTCTGACTTTGGCATTTTTTTTTTCACTACTCATCTTTGGTCAAAATAAAATGGTTTTTTTACCACATGCATTAGTGATAACTCTAGGAAATATAGTTATTTTACCACCTTTTATGCATTTAAATTGGCTAAGTCCTTGAGGATTTGATTAGTTTTAGATGTTTTATATTTATTTTAATTATCCATTTTATATTTAAAAATACTTATTTAGTTTTTATTTATGTGTTTTTATAGGTCAAAGGTGATCTGGAGCTTCGAGGTGCAAAATGACAAAAATCGGTGCATTCCAATGAGCAGGCAGATTCGACCTCTGGATCTTATTTCAAGAACAACTCGGTCTTAAAGACTTCAAATGAGAAAACTTTATTCTTAACTTTTGAATCTGACTTCCATACCTTTCTATCGGTGTAAGGCTCGTCAAAATCGGACAATATTTTCTCAGCCAAAACAGCTGACGAAATTTGAGAAGCCGACAGAAACCAGTTCAGAAAAAATGAGGAGAAACACCAAAGAGGCAGTAGCAGTGGTGCCGCGACGCCAAAATCTGGTGCCGGGAGCTCGTGAACAGTATCTAAAAAATGTAAAAAACCGCAAAAATGCAAATTTTACCTGTTTTGCTTGGGAACGAAGTTTCGGACTCCAGGAGGCCTTGGACACTTTAAATAGGACTCTTTTAGGTCAAAGTAAAGAGGATTAGACATCAAGAAACCTAATACTCTCTCAAGAAGATAGCCACCATCAAATTCTCTCAAGAAGATTGGAAGCTTGAAGATTGAAGACTCAAGAACTGACAACTCTTAGTTTCTTCTTTTCTCTTTTCTCTTCTTTATCTTTCTTCTGTTGTTGATGATGGTGAAACTATTTGATTATTTGTTTTCATTTATTATCATGAACTAATTTTCTTTTACTGGGATTTCAATAGAACTCAACACGTAGTTTGAATTTACTTTCTCTCTCTAGCTTGATTTAATGGTTTGTTGAGTTGTTTGTTCAATCTTGTTCTTAATGCTTCTAGTTGATTGGCCACCAATTAGATTGATTTGTTAACCTAAATATAACTTAGAAAAGGGAGTTTAGTGTTAGACATGGATTCAATGACACATATTTCATATTCATTTATTAGGATGAATTGATCTGCAGGTAGGGTAGGAATGCATTTACTTGTCATGTGTAACCATTTTTAGAGCCTAAGCTTAATGAGTTCTTCTTTAATGCAATTATCATAGGAATATAGTTAATTGGTTAAGAAGGATATTTTTATGAGACCATCGGAAGATCCTTATAAATAAAATAGAACTCTAGGTTAACAACTCATGATCATTAATCAAGTGAAGAGGTAGAGAGAGATTCAAGCGAAGTGTTGAGGGAAGTTGTAATCCTAGGCTTTTATTAATTAATTGAATTCATCTTTTTAAATTACTTATTTTTAATATTAGTTTCTTTTAATTTAGTTTTTGATTATCATCTTTAATTAGTTGTTTAGATAAGATTGAGTTGTGTTAATTTTAGTACTTAGCAAAATTAGTAACAATTCCTCGTGGGTTCGACACTCTACTTTTCATTATATTACTTGTCAACGATACGTGCACTTGCGTGATTAAAATCGACAACAAGTTTTTGGCACCATTGCCGGGAATTGTTTATTATTTTTGTTAATATTAATACCAAGCAACCTTAGTCTTAATTTAAACTTTCTTTTTCTTTCTTATTTTCAGGTACAATGGCTCAAGCTAACGAAACAAAGACTTTGCAAGAGTATGGGGTTCCTCTCATGCAACATCTCCATACTAGTATTCAGAGGCCTGCCATCCAGGCCAATACGTTCGAGATAAAGCCAGCCATTCTTCAGATGATCAATACATCAGTTCAGTTCAGCGGCTTACCGAACGATGACCCGAATGCTCACATCGTGAATTTCCTGGAAGTTTGCGATCTTTTCAAACAGAATGGTGTTACTGATGATGCCATTAGATTGAGACTCTTCCCTTTCTCACTTCGAGATAAGGCCAAGAGTTGGTTGAACTCTCTTCCTATTGGCTCCATTACCACTTGGGCTGATCTTGACCAGAAATTTCTTGCCAAGTATTTTCCTCCTGTCAAGACAGCTAAGATGAGGAATGATATCACATCTTTTATGCAATATGACTCAGAATCATTATATGAAGCTTGGGAAAGGTACAAAGGTCTGCTTCGATGATGTCCTCATCATGGGATACCTGACTGGCTTTAGGTAAAACACCTTCTACAATGGGTTAATGGGTCATACTAGAAGTTCTATAGATGCTGCAGCAGGTGGATCACTCATGGGCAAAGAAATTGATGAGGATTATAATTTAATTGAGGTGATGGCATCTAATAATTATCAATGGTCCACTGAGCGAATTTTGCCAAAGAAAGCTCCAGGCAGTTATCAGTTGAATAAAATCAGTGCCTTATCAACACAAATGGAAGCATTATTCAAGAAAGTTGAAACCTTGAGTGTACAAGCAGTCCAAAGCCCATTTGTATCATGTGAATTAGGTGGTGAAGGACATACCAGTGATAGATGCCCAACCAATGCCGAATCAGTTCAATATGTTGGAAACTACAATAGACAACAAAGCAATCCTTATTCCAACAATTACAATCCAGATTGGAGAAATCATCCAAACTTTTCTTGGAATAATAATCAAGGGCCTACTTCTACCACTAAGCAAGCATCCCTCCTGGGTTTTCTTCACAACAAGCCCGTGCTCCTGTCCGAGAAAAGAAGCCATCTATGGAAGAAATGCTTATGCAATACATGGAGGAAGATAGTGAAATACCCATAATTCTTGGGAGACAATTCTTAGCCACCGGTAGAACTCTCATTGATGTGCAAAAGGGAGAACTTACCATGAGAGTTTTAGACCAACAGGTAACTTTTAAAGTTTTTAAGGCTATGAAGTTTCCTAACGAATTTGATGAATGTTTTGCAGTTAAAGTGGTGAACAGTGATTCCAAAGAAGCATTCAATGAAAGTTGTTCCACCACACCACTTAAGGAAATTTCATATTCTACTTCCAAGATGCATGGAAGCCACAATTTTGTGAATGCAAGGCCTCATAAAGCAAAGAAAAAGGGGGGGCAATGGTTCAAGTGGAAAGATGCAGGCTAATAAACAATGAGATAGTCAAGCCGATGACTATCAATCAACCGCTTCTTGGGAGGCAACCCAATTTCTAAACTTTTTATTTTTCTTTTCTTTTACTTTTTAGAGTATTTTTATTTTTATTATTTCTTCTTATTTTGTTTTCTTTTGTAGTGACTACTCACTCAACTTGGACAAGCATGATAAAGTCTAAGAGGAAAACTAAAGCTTCTCTTGCTTTGCTTGCATCGATAGGGGAGTTTTCTTGTTCTTTCTCTTTTTAGTTCTAAACATTGAGGACAATGTTTGTTTTAAGTTTGGGGGTGTGTCTTTAGGTTTATTTTAGTTTGTGTGATTGTCTAATTTTTTTTAGGAGTCTAATTTATTTTTTTTATTTTTTTGCTTGAGATATATTGCACTTAGTATGATGGAGTCTTTATCCAACGATGAATTTTAGTTATTGATTTATCTTGATTCTTGGGAAAACATAAGCATGAGAAGAATTTGTGTTAAATTCTTTTGTTAGTTTCATGTTAGGATGTGATTTTCATAAATTGAACACTTAATCTCTTGCTTAGATTTGCATTGCTTATTTAAAGACTGCTTATATTAATGTAAATTGCAATTATGTCTGGAACCTAGAATTTGTTTGATTCTCTCTCAAGGCAAAATCCTAGACAACACTAAGTTAAGGAAGTTATTTAGGCCATCTTTGGATCGTTTGAGCCTTTCAAGCTTACCTTTATATGTGATTATCCTTAGTCTACCTTTTTGTGCCTAATTGATATATCTATTTTCTTTGATTGCCACATCTTTTAGCCTAGCCAAATAAAAAAAAAAAACATGATTAACCTTCACTACATAGGCATGTGATGATATTACATGAAACAATTATGAGCCATGTCGAAATTGGGTGAAGTGGTGAATTAAAAAAAAAAAAAAAGGAGAATATATTAGTGAAGCAAAAAGAAAGTGTATTCAAAGAAAGAATGGAGAATGTAATTTGAGGAAAAGACTATGGCTCTTGAAAAAAAATCCTGAAAAAAAAATGTAAAGTGTCTATGGGTGAATTAAACCGAAATATATCTTTATCCTACCTTGACCCTAGCCTTACATTACAAGCTTAATAAAGACCTACTTGATCCTTGATGAAGTGTTAGTCTACATTAGTGGAGAGAGAGATGAAAAGCAAAAATATGAGAATCTAGTACTAATTCGTATTTTGCATTGATATAAACTTATTTAGATTGCATGTGATGATTTGCAAAGAGATTATATACACACACATTGAAAATCCATTCGTTTATGAAGTTTAGGATTGAATTGAATCATAGATTTGGATTATGTTTATGTTCTACTTTGAATCGGGATTTTGAGTTAACTTTTGAGGAAAATTAAGAAATCATTGTTTGAGTGCATTTATCTTGAGTGATATGTTGAGTCATGTTATTAAATTAGTGTGTTTTGTTTTACTCGAGGACTAGCAAAATATTAAGTTTGGGGGTGTGATATCTCTAGGAAATATAGTTATTTTGCCACCTTTTATGCATTTAAATCGGCTAAGTCCTTGAGGATTTTATTAGGATTTGATTAGTTTTATATTTTTTATATTTATTTTAATTATCCATTTTATGTTTAAAAATACTTATTTAGTTTTTATTTATGTGTTTTTATAGGTCCAAGGTGATCTGCAATTTCGAGGTGCAAAACGACAAAAATCGGTGCATTCCAATGAGCAGGCTGATTCGACCTCCGAATCTTCTTTCAGGAAAAACTCAGTCTTAAAGACTTAAAATGAGAAAACTTCCTACTTGAATTTTGAATCTGACTTCCATACCTTTCCAACGGTATAAGTTCGTCAAAATCGGACAATATTTTCTCAGTCCAAACAGCTGAAACAGTTCGAGAAGCCGACAGGAACCAGTTCGGACAAAATGAGGAGAAACACCAAGGAGGCAGTAGCAGTGGCGCCGCGGCACCAAAAGCTGGCACCGCGGCGCTGGGAGCTCGTGAATAGTACCACGAAAATGAAAAAAAAAAAAAACTGTAAAAACGCAAATTTTACCTGTTTTGCTTGGGAACGAAGTTTCGGACTCCAGGAGGCCTTGGACACTTTAAATAGGACTTTTTTAGGTCAAAATAAAGAGGATTAGACATCTAGAAACCTAATTCTCTCTCAAGAAGATAGCCACCATCAAATTCTCTCAAGAAGATTGGAAGCTTGAAGATGGAAGACTCAAGAACTGACAACTCTTAGTTTCTTCTTTTCTCTTTTCTCTTCTTTATCTTTCTTGTGTTGTTGATGATGGTAAGACTATTTGATTATTTGTTTTCATTAATTATCATTAACTAATTTTCTTTTACTAGGATTTCAATGGAACTCAACACATAGTTTGAATTTACTTTCTCTCTCTAGCTTGATTTAATGGTTTGTTGAGTTGTTTGTTCAATCTTGTTCTTAATGCTTCTAGTTGATTGGCCACCAATTAGATTGATTTGTTAACCTAAATATAACTTGGAAAAGGGAGTTTAGTGTTAGACATGAATTCAATGACACATATTTCATATTCATTTATTAGGATGAATTGATCTGCAGGTAGGGTAGGAATACATTTACTTGTCATGTGTAACCATTGTAAAAGCCTAAGCTTAATGAGTTCTTCTTTAATTCAATTATCATAGAATATAGTTAATTGGTTAAGAAGGATATTTTTATGAGACCATCGGAAGATCCTTATAAATAAGATAGAACTCTAGGTTAACAACTCATGATCATTAATCAAGTGAAGAGGTAGAGAGAGATTCAAGCGAAGTGTTGAGGGAAGTTGTAATCCTAGGCTTTTATTAATTAATTGAATTCATCTTTTTAATGTACTTATTTTTAATATTAGTTTTTGATTATCATCTTTAATTAGTTGTTTAGATAAGATTGAGTTGTGTTAATTTTAGTACTTAGCAAAATTAGTAACAATTCCTCGTGGGTTCGACACTCTACTTTTCATTATATTACTTGTCAACGATACGTGCACTTGAGTGATTAAAATCGACAACAATTAGGCATTTAGAGGATGCCATGGTATTTTTTTTAAGATTTTTAGATTTTTTATCATGATTGAAAAAAATGGTTTTCGATAAAGCGGTTTTTAGCTCACTGTTCTGACTTTGGTGAAAATTCGATCAAGGTATCCTTGCTCCAAAGATTAAGCTGGTTTTTTTCCATGAAGACCATCATGTTCTAGGTCTACACTAATTTTCCCAGGATATTTTGAATTTTTTAAGAAGGGTAAAAAATTAGTTTTTAAAAACTGGTTGTGGGAGAGAATTGTTTTTAAGAACTAATAATTTTCTGTCTTTATTAGTATACAAAGAGGGGGCTGATTTGGGACACTGGTTACTGTCTTAGATTGATTTCCATGTTATTTCATGAATAAAATTTGATTTTATAAAGAATCGGGTCAAGGATGGTCAACCCGGGTTTCAAAACTAGGGAAAATAGAGGCTTTTTGGGGGGTTATTCGGCCATGGCTTTATTTCCAAAAAAAAAATCCAATTATTTTTAAACCCGTGCCCAAAGTCATTCGATTTTGAAAATCCGATTTAAGTTTCTTCCAAAGGTAGTCAGATAGCTTTTTAGGTATACGGATGTCCTTACTTCAAGGAAGAAATACATCTCCATGCATTGCATATTTAAAAATGTTTTACTTAATTTGGCATAAAAACATGCTTTCCGGTTTCCTAATCATTTGGCGAAAATTAGTTCTTAATCTTTGCCGGGTTTTCCGGGAAGGTTAGAAAATTATTCAACGCACGTGGTTATGAAATCTCAAGGCACGGATTTTGTTTTATTCGAAATTATATAAATATCATATGAAAAAATTATTTTCCAAGCTTTGCCGGGTTTGCCGGGGAGCACGGTAATAATTTCCGACATGTCATTTATGTGATTCCTCACATGAAGAATCCATTTCAAAATAATGATGTGTGCATGTAATCATGATGTAATTATGAATATTTTAGGATGATGTCATTTTGTGATTTTGCCATCTCAAGCATGTCATGTCTTTCATTTATATGCCATATCATTCATTCATGTGCCGTGTCATTTAGATTATATCATGTCATTCATATACCATGTCATTCATTCACATGCCATGTCATTCATTGATGTGCCATATCATTTAGATTATGCCATGCTATTCATATGCCATGTCATTCATTCACATGCCATATCATTTAGATTATGCCATGTCATTCATATGTCATGTCATTTACATGTCATATCATTTAGATTGTGTCATGTCATTCATATGCCATGCCATTCATTCACATGCCATATCATTTAGATTATGCCATGTCATTCGTATTCCATGCCATTCATTCACATGTCGTATCATTTAGATTATGCCATGTCATTCATTCACATGTCGTATCATTTAGATTATGCCATGCCATTCATTTGCATGTCATTCATTTATATGCCATGTCATTCATTCATGTGTCATGCCATTTAGATTGTGCCATGTCATTTGGATTTTGCCATGTCAAGCATGTCATATCATTCATTCATATGCCATGACACTCACTCATGTGCCATGTCATTTAGATTTTGGTCATGTCAAACGTGCTATGTCATTATTTCTTTTGCCATGTCATAATTAAATGTTTGTCATGCCATGATAAATGTGCATGTTTTGTTTAATTTTTATCTTAGTAACATTTTTACATATTCATGATAAATGTGCATTATTTCTATGATTTTTGAAATCATGAAAAACAAATAATATTTTTTATAAATCAAGATCATTCCCGAGTTAAAATAATTCATGAGTTCTCCGTTGGGTCTGCCGGGGAGGATATCATTAATTATCATTAATGACTGAATATCTTTTTCAAAAACGAGGGTGATTCAGAGTTTTTCAAAATCAAGGAAAATTTTATGTTTTGCCGAGTTTGTCGAAAAATATGAAAAATTTTATGTTAATAAATTCCAGACCATTTTCAAACTAAATATGATTTTTTAAGGGAATTATTTCTAAACACCAAATTTAAAACCGACTTTTCACCGAGACTCGAGATAACACACAACTAATAAGATACCGTTTTATACGGGCGTTGTGGGGGTGCTAATTCTTTCCCGCACGTAACCGACTCCAGAACCCGCACTTATTTTCTCTGGTTCAAAGCGCAGACTTAAAATTTGATTTTAAAAAATGTTTTAATTAATTTTAAAATATTTTATAAAGAACCGGTTTTAATAGGTGGTCGATTACACCTGGCCAAAAAAGATTGGTGGCGACTCCATTTCTTTTTCGAGGTCGTTTTCATACCCTCAATCTTTATTTCAAGAGGAATTAAGTCATTTTTTCCTCTATTTTTTCTCCAATGCCAGACTCCTTGACAAAGACCGATTTGTCCCCGCAACGTGGGCAAATTTTTTTCGAACACTTTTTTAAGAGGTTGCGACAATTTGGCGACTCCGCTGGGGATACTTATTATTATCATATTTATATTATTTTCTTTTAACGTTTTCTGACGATCTCGAAATTCGTTACGACACACTCCATTAAATGTTTCTAAAAATAAATATAAATAACTTATTTTTTAATAAGATGATATCATATGATTCACTATGTATCAAATATAAATCTTTTTTTAAGCTAAAAGCCTATGAATCGTACATAAAATCAATGTTAAATTATGGGTAAACGCAAACATATTGCATGTTGGCCTCCATTTACTGAACTTATTATTGTTCTTTGACGTTAATTTCTTCTCAAGTTTTTGCTGTCGTAAGAATGAGCTGATTTAGGTTCTTTTTTTGAACATTGACCAAATTATAGAATAGACTTCTGTAGTCCATTGCCAATCTCAATAATGAAGATTTAACAAGGGGAGAAAAATCTAAGGGCAGATAGAAGAAAGAATGGAATTTAATAAAATAAAAAAAAAAAAGGAAAAAAATCTGTTCTGAAGGAAAATCAATGCCATACAGACTATGGAAGATCAATCTTTCCCTTTGGATGGTCAAAAGAATGAATTAAATAAGCTTCTAATTCACACTGCCTGATGATGATCTCTAGCTGATCGATCCAACTAAGATTAACCAAGATTAACCCAAAAAAAGTGAAAAACTATAAACATGAAACAATTGATGATTATTTGCAAATAAAGAAAAAGAAACTAAAGCTAGACCTCTCTACTGCGAGTGAGCAACCCAATTCCTACACACCTTTCAGTAATCTGGAAGCCCTTTCATGAACTCTAGCAGAGATGGTGAGTTCAAATTGCCCAAGTTTGGGGACACAATTGCATTATCAGCAAACTTATAAACAGGCCTCGGAGAGCAAAAGAAATCTGTGGAATTCGGGGTGAAGAGAGGTATATCAGCAAAAAAGGGATTTGTAGGACTGATAGTGATAGGAACATAAGACGAGCTGAAATTATTGACATCACCACCAGCAAGAGTCGAACCACCATTTTCATCTGTAAGTGCAGAAGACGAGTCGTTTTCTTCCTGTCTATTACCAGCAATCGAATTATCCTTGGCTTTGTTCTTTCGTGGTCTAGATGGTGCAGTTTCATTATCCTCGTCAGACCTTGAAAACCCTGTAAGCTTTTGAACCAAGGCCATGAAGTCCCGAGCCTGCGTGTGGATAATCTTAGGCGAATGCGTGTAAATGATGACCGGACCCTGTCGATGCTGTTGCTTCGGTTGAGCAGCTACAGCAGCCTGAGACACCACCCCAGCAGATGGTTTTTGAATGAAATGAGAGCCTTTGCTGATCTTCAATGGAGAAGGACGGAGGCCGTTAATCATCAGATCTCTCTTGGGAGGACGTTCATGGGAATTTACAGGGCTCATGGTTGAATATTAATGAATAAATTCTCGATCGATCGGAGAGCTAAAAAAGCTGAAACAAAAGCTGAGAAAATAAATTAAAGAAGATGTGTAGAACTTGAGAAATAGGAGCAAAAAGGAGGAATAAAAAGAGTCTGTTGAAGAAGGTGGTTAGAGTTAGAGAGGGAGAGAGAGCCAAGTATTGAGAAAATATAGAATGAAATAGAAAGAATATAAAAGGGGGAGCTGTGGAGAGAGAAATATGGATGTGAAGCCAGCGATCCTGACCGTTGACGAAAATAAAGGCAGAAAAATATATTAACATATGTATATATCTAAATTTTATATTTGATGCACAGACCGTATATAAGATTCATATACTGTCAATGAATCAAAACATGATAAGTCATTATTGAACAAATTAAAAAATAAGGAAGGATTTATAAATAAATATTAATAAGATGTCTTGTTTCTTTCTATTTTGATTTTTATATTTATTTATAAGTTCTTTATTTTTTAATTTGTTTATTAATGACGTATCATGTTTTAATTCACTGACAGTGTATAAATCTTATACAGTGTCAGTGCATTAAATATAAACTCATATATCTAAACATCTAAATGTCAACTTGTTTGTGAGTGGGCAAATGAATTATAAAATAAAAAAAAAATTTAAAAAATGTCAAAAGGTAAATATTTGAATATTGTTTGTTTGATTGTGTGAGGCCATTTGTTCGGCGGCCAACGGCGGCGGAGCTACCGGGACTTTATAGGAGTTTTTGAACTCCATGCTATCATCTACTCTTCCTAACTTGTGCATTTCCCTTTTTGCAATCAATGAGCTCAGCTGAGCTAGGATTACGAGTTTCTTTTCTTTTTTATTATTTTTTCTTTTTCATGTGACGGATTATTATAGCACGTGCGTCATACATAAAATTAATTTAATTCGATTTGATTTAATTTAATTTAATTTAATTCAATTCAAAAAGTGAACAACCTAGTAGTAGTTTAAAACGTAAAATGATTGAAATTAATCAAAATGCGAATTGAAATAATAACCTAATTAAAGTCTACTATAATTTTTTGTTCATTTCCGATAACAATTTAAAAGCTTTTTATTTAAACAGTTTTCTTCATCTTCGATGTCTTTCTTTTATTGTCTTGAAAGTAGTATCAGTTAAAGTTTGTACGAATATTTCTAAACTGAAATTGCAACTATAAGTAATTGAGCATATTTTATTTATACACATGCATACATAAATACATATATATATATATATATATGTATGAACGATGAGGTGATTCGAGTTTAAATCTTTAAGTAAAAAGAAGCATACACAAATATTTTCTTGTTATTGTAGCTTGCTCTAATTAACTATGGCGCCAAATGCTGCGCAATTGAGTATACTTTTAATAAGGTCAAATTATGGTATTAGTCTCTGTACTATAGTCAAAATACGGATTTAGTCCCTCTACTTTAATTCGAAGAATTTTAGTACTTTTACTTTTCGAGATTTTGAATTTCAGTCCAATTATAAATGGTGTCAAATTTTCACCATTAAGTATGTTGATTTGACGTTGACCATGCTGACGTGGCGAGCCTAGTCAGCAAAAGTTTTTGGCAACTGATGATGTGGATTTTTTTCCACGTGGCTTACTAACTTGGATGATCAAATGATGTAATTAGTCCCTGTACTTATATCAAAATACGAATTTAGTCCCATTATAATGATTTGAAAAAATTTTGATACCTGTATTTTTGGGATTTCAAATTTTGGTCTAATCTTTAAAATAATAAAAAATAATAATAAATATTCACATTAGTAAAATATTAAAATATATTATTTTTGTTAATATTAATATTTATTATTAAAATATATAAATATTTATGTTTAGTTTAATAATATTAAAGATAGAAATATTTAAAATTAAAATATTAAAAGATTTTTTATTTAAATATTTTAAATGTTTTTTGAATTAAAATTAAATAAAATTGTTTTTTATTAATATAATAATTTATTGCGTCGAATTAAACATAAAAAGAGATAAAAATAAAAAGTATTCTCAAACAATTAGAGAGAATAAAAGGAGTGATAAGCTTCAAAGAAAAATTTGTCATAAAAAGTCTGATCAAATAACACCATATTTTTCACCCTCTCCTTTTGCTTTCTCTTTCTCCACCTCTGTTATTACAACAAAGAAAAAAAAACCAAAAACCCGCTTCTTATCTAATTTTAAAAAGCAGAAAATAACTCCCGTTAAAAATATAGTCAAGGAAACATATAGTAAAGAAAATGACATTCTTTTTTTGCTTGCCACCTCCAGAGTTTGCTGGTCTGGAGGAATGAGAAGGGACTGTCTTTCTTCGAGGCCTACAAAAGCAAACCAAAAAAATAAAACTAAGTTAGATATAATCTAAAGCAAAGTTGGTTTTAAGTTTTATTGGTATAAAAAGGACTGATAAATCTAGGAAGATGAACATACAATAATATTTGCTGGAAGTGAAAAAAAAATTGAGAAAGAAAGGAGGACAATTTTTGGGTGCCACGAGATAGAAAAAAATGAGGAGGTGGGGTGAGAGCTTTTTCTAACCCTAAGATTTGGTTTTTTGCTTCCCGGGACTTCCAAAGTCTCCTTAAAATTTTTGTGTTAATTTTGTCTTTGAAATTATTATCTCTTTTAATATTTGAGGTTTGATTGATTTTCTTTGTTTGCTCATATTGTTTGAGCATAACTTATAAGCCAAGTAAATGTTATTGTTTTAACTTTTAATAGTATAAATATTTTTAACATTTTACGAATAAATATTACTCTTTTTAATATTTATATTTATAAAATAATATTTTAATAATAATATTATTTAAAATATTATTATTTTTTCAAAAATTATTTTTTAGAGCTGATTTTTGAAAAATAAATGAACCTTAAGATTAGACCAAATTTTGAAATTTCGAAAAATTCAGGTACCAAAAATTTTTCAAATCATTGTAGAGGGATTAAATTCATATTTCGATATAAGTACAAAGACTAATTACATCATTTGATCATCAAAGTTAGTAAGCCACATGGAAAAAAATCCACGTCATCAGTTTCCAAAAATTCTGCTAACTAAGCTTGCCACGTCAGCATGGTCAATGCCACGTCAGCATGGTCAGCACCACGTCAGCATCCTTTAACGGTGAAATTTTGACACCATTTAAAATTGGACTGAAATTCAAAATCTCAAAAAGTAGAGGTACCAAAATTCTTCGAATTAAAGTAGAGGGACTAAATCCGCATTTTGACTATAATACAGAGACTAATACCACAATTTGACCTTTTAATAAAAAATAGATAACAAAAGTTGACTCAACCTATTGGATCCTAGACCTGCATCTAAAATCCGACCCAAAATTATGAAATGTCAAATTCAATTGATTCAAACATTTAACATCTCAACCCTTATCCAAATATGAATTCCAACTACCTAATTATCAACTCTTCATGTAATAACCAATAAATGCTTTTAATTGCTCTTTTAGTAGAGGATAAATTACACAGGTAGTCACTCAATTATTTTCATTGTTTGAATTTAATCACCCAACTATTAGAATTATCAATTTAGACGCCGATGTTAAGAACATTAAAAATTTTGGTCACCCAGTCAGTTAAAGAGTAACGGTTGGATGATGTGGCTTTAGTTTTATCCATCTGGAATGTCCAACTAGCTTTAATAGGTTTAACAAGGTATGATGCATTTGGGAAATAAAATGGCGAAAATGAAAAGGGAATTGGGGGGAGGGAAATTAACCTCTAAAAAAAAAAAAGGCTAAGCTCACCTAAGAAGAAATCTATGTGTTGTTGTTATTCATTGAAGAAAAAAGAAAGCGAGGCAAAGAAACAGAGAAGAAGAAGAAAACAGAGAGCAAAAAGAAATTGGTGGAAGAAAAAAAGGACTTGTTGAAGAATTATAATCATCAATGCAGAGGGAAAGCAAGGAAGATGGACATCGACCTACCTAATTTGATTCTTGTTTACTATTATGGATTGCCAGCTGATTTAAAAACTTCTTGGTCAAACGACAATCCAGGAAGAAGATCTTTTAGCTGCAAAAAGTATGGTCTTGCTGCTGCATGTCGTTTCTTTAACTGGTATGATCCACCTATGAGTCCTCGTGCCAAAGTGGTTCTCGTTAGCCTATTAAGAAAAATTAGAACAACGGAAAGGCAAAGAAAGAATGAGCGAGTTGTTTGGGTTATTGGTTTGGCTTGTTGTTTGATATTTCTATGGTTTATGCATTGAAAATAGGTTCAGCTGCCAATGTATTGCATTTTGTATGGTGGTTTAGGGCTTAGAGTAAATATGTAAGAAAATTATAGTTAATTTTGTATGGTGTTTTAGGGCTGCGACTCTTAATTTTATAAGAAATTATTACTCCATAATTAATCGAATATTTATATTTATGTTTATATTTTGTCCTGCAACTCTTATTTGTATGTAATAATCTTTTTGGAAACTAATAATCTCATTTCAAAATATATAATATCATCAAGAAAAGATAATCCCAATATCTCAAAATATGTAATATCATCACAAGGTAGTCAACAAACAAAATTTCAGAAGTTACTAAACAAGCCTAACAATCGCAGCTTCTGCCATTTTACATGTAATTACTTGAAATCGCCTAATAACCTAAAATCAATTGAAGCAGGTATACAAAAGTGTTCATTTACATGTAATGATCTGAAACCACCTAATTACGACTTCGCATGTGGACAATCAACTTCAATGTACAAAAAAGTCAAAAGGTTCCAAAATTGGATAGCCTTCACTCTTTTGGAGACGGCCTTGTAGGTGCAACTCTTGATGGTCCTTTTTTTACTCCTTTCCGTTGTTGACCATTGACAGAAGACTTAGATAGATTCCTTTTGCTAGCTTGAGCTTGGGCACCCAAATACCTAGATTGCACTTGCCTTCCTCTGTACTTCTGTTATTGATTACCTTGATGGCCTTGTCTAGCAAATTCAATGACAATCTGTGTTGAGTAGAAATAGTTTGACTGGAGCCCTGCGCATCATTGCCCAAGACAAAATCTTAAGTAGTTGAAATCATTAAATATCATGGCTCAATCCCATAATATGTATTAAAACTTACATCAAGCATCCATCTTACAGTCATTGCAGGTGGTTGAACCTGTTACCTAGGTAGAACATTTGGAGTTGGATTCTATAAAAAGATCAAGGAATGGGATTAAAGAAACTTCAATACAAAGAATAAAAAAAAGTGAATTAGATTTTTTACCTTTGTAGTTGCAGCAGCCCCTTGGATAGTTTTCCCACCAAATTTCCTAACCTATATAATAAACATAATAAAATAATTTAGTATAAGTTACAACAACCTACAATGATCATTGTATCAACTTAAAACATTTTTAACAACACTCACAGGTGATGCACCCAAAAGAGTGTATCTTATTTAACCTTGCACTAAAAAGATCAATTGTAAGTATAGTAGTTAGCAAGGGTCGAGTCCTCAGGGATTGGGTTTTAGTTTATAAGTTGATAGTTTAAAACTTAAATTCAAGAACAATAAAAGAAAAGGGGTTTTTGAAGCCAGATTTAAACTAAAGTAAATAATAAGAATAAGATGCAAGGCGGTATAACCAGCCAATAAAAATATATATACTAAGCAAGGCGGTATAACCAGCCAATAAAAATATATATACTAAATTAGGCGGTATAACCAGCCAATAAAAATAAAACAAAATTAATATACAAATTAGGCGGTATAACCAGCCAATAAAAATAAATATACTTTTAAAAATGCAAACTAGAAAAGTAAGAAAACAAGTAAGAAGAATCAAAAATGAAAAATATGGTTAAGGTTTCATTCTCCACCACTAGACATCATTAAGAATCAATTTCAGATCTATCAATATCAACCAACTATCAAAGTTAACAACCGTAGATAACAACAAGCTCTGTTATCCCAATCTTTCCTTAGTTTGTCGTTAAATAGAACAAGCTCTCTATTTAATCTCTAACCATCAAACAACCTAGAATAAGCTCTCTAGATTCAATTTAATGGCAGCTTTATGATGAGAAAGATAGGTTGATCTAAGCAACAAACACATAAGCTCGGATTGTTCAACTTAGGTTATGTTCCACTTTGCAATTATTGAAAACTTGACCATAATCATTAATCACAAATTGCCACTTATGAATAGGAAATCAAGACAATTACACGGATCAAGACTCCTAAACTAGCAATAGATAATTATCAAGATCTATCTAGTTGTACACCTAAACAAATCAAGACAACATCATGAACAATTCTTGTAGAAGAACATAAGCAACTTTGATAGAAAATTAATGATAGATAGAATCTGAAAATCAATCACAAAACATGTTTAGGGCTTTGAAATCACCCTTAACCAAATAGAAGTTTAGCCTTGCATAGGCATTATAAACATAAAATTAAATAGAATCTAAGAAGAAAATAAAAGAAAGAAAGAAGAAGAAGAAGAATATTAATTATCCAACCTCTTGCTCTTTCTAAAGAAAAAGAAAACTAGAGAAAAGAAAGAAGAAGAAAACTTAGAGAATTTTGTTAAAATGGCTAATATCCTACCAATCTCCCATATGATCCCTTACAATCATCCAAGGCCCTCTATTTATACACATTTTGGAGGGCTAAATGACAAGAGACAAGCTTTACAAATTTCAAAGGTAGGTATATGACGATTTTGATCAGCCAACTTGATGGTCGATTTCGTCAATATTGGAGGCCTGATCTGATCACATGGTCTTCTAGACAAAGGTTCCCCTATCAGTTACGGAACCATAGCCGTTAGAATCAGCTCATTTGCTGATGTGGTTAAGCAGATATGGGCAAAATACGAAAACATGTCAGCACAGACGTCATTGCACATCAGCCACCTTGATGGTCGATTTCTTCAATATTGGAGGCCTTATCTGATCACATGGTCTTCTAGACAAAGGTTCCCCTATCAGTTACGGAACCATAGCCGTTGGAATCAGCTCATTTGCTGATGTGGATAAGAAGATATGGGCATAATACGAAAACATGTCAGCACAGACGTCATTGCACATCAGCCAACTTGATGGTCGATTTTGCTAGGGAAAACGACTCCGTTTTAAGAAGTGTAAAACATGAAAAAGATAGATATGCCTCTTAGCTTTGCATGGCTACAAATTTCAGCCTTATTGCTTCAATGAAACTCGAGATATAGCTGATATGGCAAAAGGTGTCGGAACTGAAACTGAACTGGATTTGCCCTTAATTCTAGTAATCTGAAATCACTCAAAGAAACTTGTGAAATACACCAAAATACATAAAAATATAAAAGATCATAAACACAATTAGACTAAACAATAATAACTCGTATTTGACACAAAACAATAATAAAACATAACTAAAAACTATATAATTATACGAGTTATCACACCCCCACACTTAGATTGTTGCTAGTCCCTAGCAACGACTCAATAAAAATAAAATAAGAAAATCTAATCTAATCCATTTTCGTAGGAAATCACGGTGGCACTTAGCATGTGACACAAGCCTTTAAACCCCTAGGTGTCCCTAGTGGACGAGTTTAGTCTCGTGAGGGTTTACTAGAACGATACCCACAAACATTGAAAAACTAAAATATAAATAAACTGCATATACTAAAAATATTTACTCCTAATCCTTTCAATACAAATTAGATACAATATTTGAACAAGTCTTATAAACTAATCAATAGCTTAAAGAATTTCACAAAAAATCATGCTTGAATGTAAATTGTTTGAGTTAAGCCAATATTAGCATAACATATCTCAATCAAAATATTGCATGTTCAAATTTAATCTCAACTTCTCACATGGGATACCCTCATGATTTTCACTCTTTAAAGTAGTGGTGAAGTATTTACACTCAATCAATCTCATGAAAACAGTTCTACCATATTCTTGCTTGTCCACCTATTCTCCACTATTTAGATCATACAACTTCATGAATCAAGAGGTCTTTAATCAAGGTTGTAATGGGGCCAAGGGGTTTGTAATGTGGTTGACGAACAAAAGGATAAAGATATCACAAAGGTTCCAAAGAGTTCATAAAGTTTAGAGACATAAAAAGATCATACAAAAAAAACTTCTCAAAACTCTTTACAAGTACATAGTCACCTAGGCCGGATATTTATGTTGGGCCTTTTCTTCATTCTAAACGACTTTGTAACATCTTTTTCTTTTTCCACAAATTCAAGAGATGATTCATATATATTTTTTTTTTTTACATAGGAATGTATTTGCCAGTATTTCATTTCTTTTTCTCTTGACTTTTCTTTTCTTTCCCCCCCACACTTATTTTTTGTTTCTAACCCAAATTTTTAACTAAAAATATCCCTTGTCTTTGCAACTTGTCTCAAAACATGCTAATTCATCTTTGGAACAAAGGTAAAGATATAAGTATATTTAGGTTAGGGACAAGTTATGGTTACCAAAGAGATAGCTTATTCAATGTAGGCTCAAATTGGTTCACTAAGGGTGTGTTCTCTTGGAACATCAATAAGGGATGGCTGTTTGGCTCTGGCTAAAAATCCTAATGCCTCTATCATATTCATGTTGTCACATGTATCAATATAGTCTCAAACGGTTTAAAGCAAGTTCTAGAGAATCCTGTAATCATAAGAGCACTCAAGAAAGAAATTAGATTGATTTGTATAATGCATCAATCATTATAGGCTCAAAAACTCACAAGGATGATTATACAAGTCAGATTAAGTCTAAACATGCTTCTTTCTCAATCAACATATTATATTAACATTGGCTCATAAAAAGGTTGACATCAAGCTCAATTCTCATGAAAATCTTCTCACTAATAACCAGTTTAGACCTATGCAATTCATATCTCATCATTGTATTAAAAAGGAACTAAAACACACTAAAAATAATAATAAAGACTCATAAAAAAAAAAATAGTAGACAAAAATAAAAGAAATCCTAAATCCTTCCCCCCACACTTAATTCTTACATTGTCCTCAATATAAGTCTATTAACCCAACTGAAAGAATCATGTGTAAGAGAAAAGAACTAATAACATAAGAATAGGAACAACTAAGACTCAAAACAAAACAAACTCACGCAACCTAAATAATCCTAAAATACTAAACAAAAATTAACAAGTAAACATAAAAAGATTAAAGTCAAACTGACAAGGTATGTCTCAAGTCTCCCTTACTCAGACCTTGTTCAGAATGAATACTTCTAAATTGCTTAAAACACAACAAACTTTTTTTTTTTTTTTTTGAAAAGAAGAAATCAAATTGACAAGGTATGTCTCAAGTCTCCCTTACTCAGACCTTGTTCAGAATGAATACTTCTAAATGGCTTAAAACACAACAAATTTTTTTTTTAATTTTTAAATTAGCAAAATATGTCCCTTACCCCCTACTAAAATATGACATTGTCCCCAATGTCAAATTTTAAAGGTAGAATTTAGGAGATATTACCTGCAGAGGTTGCTAACCACTTATTATAACTGAGACAAAACAAACAAAATGTTAGATAATGTCACAAAGACAAAGTGCAATCCACTCCTTGCTCGTCCATATCTCTTTTTCTTTTTCCGAGCGTTTGCGAAACAACCGTAGCAGATAAACACTCATAAGCTTGGAGCTTTTTGAGTAAATCTTCAATGGTTGTAGCAGAAATTATGGTTCTCCTTGCCTCTGAAAACATGAATCCATTTTCCACAGCATTATCTAAATATGAAAGCAAATTACTAAAATAACCATTAATATTAAGCAAACCAATGGGTTTCTTATTTGTGACCAAAGATGACCAAGAAGCCACGCAAGCTATTTCTTCCAATGTACCCAGACCTCCTGGTAAAGCAATGAATGCATCGGCAGAATGGTACATGATTGTTATCCGTTCAGGGACACTCCAGACTTGTATTTCCTTACCCACGGTAGGTCCACAAAAACTTGTGAATAGTTTTGGCACGATTCCTAGAACTGGACTTCCTCCGGCGTGTGCTGCTGTAGCGACTGCTCCCATTAAACCCGTACTACCGCCTCCATAAATCAAGTGGATCTTTTGTTGGGCAAGTATTACTCCAACTCTTATGGCTTCATCAGCGAATATGTTATTTTTCCCTGGATAAGCACCTCCAAAGACACAAATTTTTTTAATGCGCTGGGATGAAGTACTTTCCATTTTTTTTTTTTTCGAGTGCCTGAAAGAGAATGAGTACATGGTGTAATATATAGAGGACTCAGTAGTGAATCAGACAAGAGTAATAATGTCGCCGAAAGTGTATCTGACCTGTCAGAAGAAAATGTTAACCTAACAAAAGATTTTTGCGTGATTTCAGGAAGAAAATCAAAAAGAGAAAAAAAAAAAAAAAAAAAAAAAAAAAAAAAATCAACCGTAAAAGACAAATAAAAAAAAAACGAGAATAGTTACACAAATCGAACAACACGTAAATTAAACCAAAATAAAGTTATTGCAAATCAAACCAAAAGCTGAGAAGTCATTTATTGTAGTTGTGATTGTGGCTCACATCTTCCTCTGGTTTTACGTCCAGAAACGGCTTAAACGCCTTCTATGAGTCGAGGATATGCTTCCCATCCAGTTTTCTTACAAGCTGGCAAACAGGGTCTTTTAACATCAGATTCCCAAGATGTTGTCATTCCCTTTGGAATTGCGGCCATAAATCAAGAATTTCTCTTTGTACGTCTCCACTAGGATGCGTCTCAAGAGAAAGTTGGATATTACCCAAATTCTCCTTACTCAGTCCATCCTTAATGAATTCAATTTTATCATCTCGATTAGAGGACGGAATCCCAATAGAACGACATTTACCGTTACACGTCCATCGTGCACATTTGTGGCAATTTGAACTCATGCGCTTTGCTCGTCGCTTCTTTGCAAAAGTGCTTCTACCTGTACCTGGTAAATGCAAAACAGGAAGATATTCATCTTCACGTACCTTGGCTTCAATTATCCAACGTATGTCGTCAGGAATCCCTTTTTGCATAAGCATTCTTAATCTTTCAAGTCGAACTTGGTAAAGCTTCAGTAAAATATTTCGAGGAAAAGGAGGAAATCGTTTCTGCAATCTTGTGAGAATATCATCCATCCTGAAAAAAAGAATGAAAAAAAAAATTGAAAGAGAAATTGGAAGAGAAATTTATATACAATATCAGTTTTGTGGGTAGCTGATGGAACCGATTTAAATAATCACGGAGTACCGTTATCCGCCATTTAACCGGGGTTAAAAAAAAAAATTATATTTACATCTAGTTATTTTCAAAACAAGGATGAAAAAGAAAAACAACATAAAAAGACTCAAAAACAAAACACTCTAAATAAAATCCTAAATTCTTCCCCCCACACATAATTTTTACATTGTCCTCAATGTAATGCTATTATCCCCCAATGCAAGAATTATATGTAAGAGAAAAGAACTATTAAACAAAAGAAAAGAAAAACAATAAAAGATAGAATGATGGAGAGTAAGGAATATGCAAATCTGATATAATAGATGCTCTCCATCCTTTTGGGTTGCCTCCCAAGAAGCGCTTGGTTTATTGTCCTCAGCCTAACTTAGACCCATGCCATTATTATTCAACATACTTTGGCTCAAAAAGTGGAAACTCCTCCACATCTTGTATTGTAAAGTTCTCATAGTAAGGTTTCAATCTATGACCATTCACTTTGAATGCCTTATCTGTTTTTGGGCTTTGGATTTCAACTGCACCATGAGTAAATACATTAGTAATAACAAAAGGTCCAACCCAACGAGAACGTAACTTACCTGGATATAACTTAAGGCGTGAATGGAAGAGAAGAACTTTTTGTCCAACAACAAATTCCTTTCTTGATATCATCTTGTCGTGGAATGCCTTAGTCTTTTCCTTGTAAATCCTAGAATTCTGATAGGCATCATTCCTTATCTCCTCTAATTCTTGTAGGTCAAGTTTTCTTTTCTTTCCTGTCTCATCCATCTCCATGTTGCATTGTTTGATAGCCCAATATGATTTATGTTCCAATTCAACCGGAAGATGACAAGGCTTACCATAAACAAGTCGATAAGGAGACATACCAATGGGTGTCTTATATGCTGTCCTATAAGCCCAAAGTGCATCATCAAGTCGTGAACTCCAATCCTTCCTATTTGGATTAACTGTCTTTTCAAGGATGGACTTAACTTCTCGGTTTGACACTTCAGCTTGCCCACTAGTTTGAGGATGATATGAGGTGGAGACCTTGTGTGTGATGTTATACTTCCTCAAAAGTGCTTCCATAGTCCTATTGCAAAAGTGAGTACCTCTATCGCTGATTATGGCCTTTGGCGTTCCAAACCTAGCAAAGATGTTAGTCTTGACAAAATCTGAAACAACTTTAGAGTCATTAGTCCTAGTGGATTTTGCTTCCACCCACTTTGAAACATAATCAACGGCAAGTAAAATATAAAGATTACCAAAAGAAGGAGGAAAAGGTCCCATGAAATCCATGCCCCATACATCAAAAATTTCAACAATAAGTATTGGAGTTTGAGGCATTTGATTTCTAGCACCTAAGTTACCAGTTCTTTGGCAACGATCACATGACTTGCAAAAGAGGTATGCATCTTTGAATATGGTAGGCCAATAAAATCCAGAATCAAGAACTTTCATGGCTGTTCTTTTGGATCCAAAGTGTCCTCCACATGCATAAGAGTGACAAAAGGTGAGAATAGATTGAAATTCAGTTTTGAGTACACACCTTCTTATAATCTGATCGGAGCAATGCTTCCAAAGGTAAGGATCATCCCATATGTAGTATTTGGCATCACTCTTGATCTTATTTCTTTGAGCTTGTGTCAACTCTTGTGGCAACTTCTTGGTAACTAAGTAATTAACAATATCAGCATACCAAGGAGTTGTTGTTCTTATAAAAAGAAGTTGCTCATCCGGAAAGTTCTCATTCAAGGGTAGTGCATCATCTTCATGAACTAAACGGCTAAGATGGTCCGCAACCAAGTTGTCACTACCTCTCTTATCTTTTATCTCCAAATCAAACTCTTGTAAGAGAAGTATCCATCTGATCAACCTTGGTTTGGCCTCCTTCTTAGTGAGTAAGTACCTAAGGGCTGCATGGTCAGAAAATACAATTACTTTAGTACCAATTAAATAAGATCGAAATTTTTCTAAAGCAAATACAACAGCCAAAAGTTCTTTTTCAGTAGTGGAATAGTTCAATTGAGCATCATTAAGAGTTCGTGAGGCATAATAAATGGCATGTGAGGCTTTGCCAACCCGTTGGCCCAAAACAGCTCCAATGGCATAGTCACTAGCATCACACATGATTTCAAAAGGTATATTCCAATCTGGTGGTTGCATGATAGGAGCTGATGTCAAGAGTCCCTTCAATGTTTCAAACGCCTCTTTGCATTTATCATCAAAGTGGAAAACCACATCTTTTTGTAGTAGCTTGCAAAGAGGTAATGTGATCTTTGAGAAGTCTTTGATAAATCTCCTATAGAAACCTGCATGTCCAAGAAAAGAACGAACCTCTCTCACATTTGTGGGAGGTGGTAAAGAATGCATAATATCTATTTTAGACTTATCAACCTCTATCCCTCTAGAAGAAATAACATGGCCCAAAACTATTCCTTGTTCTACCATAAAGTGACATTTTTCCCAATTCAAAACAAGGTTAGTTTCCATGCATCTTTCAAGTACAAGTGTAAGGTTCTCTAGACATCTATCAAAAGAATCACCATAGACACTAAAATCATCCATAAACACTTCTATGATATTCTCTACATAATCTGAAAATATGCTAACCATACACCTTTGGAATGTAGCTGGTGCATTACAAAGACCAAATGGCATACGCCGGTATGCAAAAGTACCAAATGGACATGTGAATGTTGTTTTCTCTTGGTCCTCCGGAGCAATGGCTATCTGATTATAACCTGAAAAACCATCAAGAAAACAATAATGAGAATGGCCAGCTAACCTTTCAAGCATTTGATCAATAAAAGGTAAAGGAAAGTGGTCTTTGCGAGTTGTGGAATTAAGTTTACGATAATCAATACAAACTCGCCATCCTGTTTGAATCCTAGTAGGAACAAGTTCATTCTCATTATTTGTTACCACCGTTACACCTGATTTCTTTGGAACCACTTGGACTGGGCTCACCCATTTGCTATCCGAGATAGGATAGATCACTCCAACATCTAGGAGCTTCAGTATCTCCTTTTTCACAACCTCCATCATAGGAGGGTTCAATCTCCTTTGTGCTTCTCTTGTTGGTTTAGACCCTTCCTCTAACAAAATCCGGTGCATGCACATGGATGGGCTTATTCCCTTGATATCGGCAATTGTCCAACCAATTGCTGTTTTATGCTCTCTAAGCACCCGGATAAGTCGCTCTTCTTGCAAAGGTGTGAGCTCTTTGGCAATGATGACAGGTAGTGTGTCCTTTTCCCCTAAGAACAAATATTTCAAGTGGTTCGGTAGTGGTTTCAACTCTAAAGTTGGTGCCTGCAAAATGGAAGGTAGAAGTTTCTCATTAGATAAAGGCAAATCAATAAATGAAACATCAAACCTTGCATCTTTAGGTTGCAGCGAGTGTAAAGATTCTAGTGCCCCTTCCACCTGGTCACTCAAGGCTAGTTTAGCATTCCCCATTCCGAGATGGTTGCTAAGGACTATTTCTACACTATCTTCACCATCTAGCTCATAAGCTTGCTGCACTAGTGAGTCAATTATATCAATATTAAAAACAGAATGCACATCACTAGGATATCTCATGGCCTCAAAAATGTTAAAGCGAATTATTTCACCATCAAATTCCATAGTTAAAGTGCCATCATGTACATCTATTTTAGTTCTTGCTGTTTTCAAGAATGGTCTCCCTAATAGAATAGGTGTGGGATTAGAAGACATCTCATCTTCCATCTCAATAACATAAAAGTCAGCGGGAAAAACCAATTCATTAACCTGTACAAGAACGTCTTCTACCACTCCTCTTGGATAAGTGTTAGAACGGTCAGCAAGTTGTATTATGACACCGGTTTCCTCTAATGGTCCTAGATTCAATGAAGCATAAATTGAATATGGCATGACATTAATAGATGCCCCTAGATCTAGCATAGCACGCTCAAACCTGGTGTTGCCTATCTTACAAGGAATGGTAAACATACCTGGATCCTTGCATTTAGGTGGGAGTTTCTTTTGAAGAACAGCTGACACATTCTCCCCCACACTTACCTTTTCATTCCATTTCAACTTCCGTTTAGATGTGCACAACTCTTTTAGGAACTTGGCATATCTTGGCACTTGCTTGATAGCATCTAGTAAAGGAATGTTCACCTCTACTTTCCGGAAGGTTTCCAAAATTTCCTTCTCTTGCTCCTCCTTCTTGGACTTTGCTAACCTGTTAGGAAAAGGTGGAGGAGTTATATAGGAAGGAAAGGATGGTTTAGGAATTACCTTTTTTAGTGGCTCGTTGGGATGTGAAGAGGATGCCATGGTATTGTTCTCCCCTTGAGCACTATCATTTTGTGGTGCCTCTAGCTGTTTCCCACTTCTTAAATTTATAGCATTGGCATTCTCTTTTGGATTCACTATGGTTTGGGAAGGTAATTTCCCAGAATCCCTTGCTTGCATTTGACTCATGGTTGTTGCCAATTGCCCTATTTGAGTCTCCAAATTTTGAATACTTGTCTTTGTTTCCTGTTGAAATTGAATTGTATTAGTAGAAAGAGCTTTAACAAGATCTTCAAGAGAAGTACCTGAATTTTGGGTGGGTGGTAGTTGTTGTCGGGTTTGGTATGGTTGTTGCACTCTTTGCTGAAAACCCGGTGGCCTGTGGTCAAATGGTGGAGGAATAGTTTGTGATTGGTTCCCTCCATAATTGAAGTTTGGATGATCCCTCCATCCTGGATTGTATGTGTTTGAGTAGGGATCATATTTCCTTGATTGGTTCTGAAATCCACCCATGGCATTCACATGTTCATTGGTATCCTCTTGAAGTGTTGGACACATATCAGTTTGGTGCCCTATGTTTGAACATATGCCACAAGCCTTTATTTGTTGTATTTTACCTACAGCCAATTGTTGAACAAGAGAAGTCAGTTTATCAAATTTTTGTTCAAGGGATGATATACTTACCTCATTAACTCTCTTGGATTGTGGTGGTGGATCTTGTCTCATTGAGAACTGTTGAGAATTGGCTGCCATGTTGGAGATTAATGTTCTAGCAGCCCTGGGAGTCTTATCAACTAGAGCTCCCCCACTAGCGGCATCTATCATACTTCTCTCCATGGGCATGAGACCTTCATAGAAGTATTGGATGAGAAGTTGTTCACTTATCTGATGGTGTGGACATGATGCACAAAGTTTCTTGAACCTCTCCCAATATTCATATAAGGACTCTCCGTTGTATTGCCGAATCCCACATATCTCTTTCCTAATGTTGGCAGCCTTAGATGCTGGGAAATACCTTTCCAAGAATGCTTTCTTCAAATCATTCCATGTAGTGATGGTCCCGGATGGTAGATAGTAGAGCCATTCCTTTGCTGAATCAGCTAGAGAGAATGGGAAGGCTCTCAACTTAACTTGCTCTTCCGTGACCCCTGTTGGTCTCATGCTTGAGCAAACTACATGGAATTCCTTGAGGTGCTTATTTGGATCCTCTCCTGCAAAACCATGAAAAGTTGGGAGAAGGTGAATCAAACCAGATTTTAATTCAAAAGCTACCTCAAGATTAGCATATTCAATGCATAATGGTTGTTGACCCAAGTCCGAAGCGGCTAGCTCCTTGAGAGTTCGGTTGTCAGCTGCTGCCATCTCTCCTTGCTTCTCTTGGATGTTTTGGATCAACTCCTCGATTGGTTGTTGGTGAGAAGTTATAAATTCCCGAATTTTTCTAAGTGGTAAGTCTTTTTCGGGAGCTTGGAACATTCACTAATAAAAAAAAAAAGAAAGTAAATAATTAGAACAGAAAATAAGAATAAACCAATAAACTAATAAACTAAAGAAAGCAATCCCCGGCAACGGCGCCAAAAATTTGATGCACCCAAAAGAGTGTATCTTATTTAACCTTGCACTAAAAAGATCAATTGTAAGTATAGTAGTTAGCAAGGGTCGAGTCCTCAGGGATTGGGTTTTAGTTTATAAGTTGATAGTTTAAAACTTAAATTCAAGAACAATAAAAGAAAAGGGGTTTTTGAAGCCAGATTTAAACTAAAGTAAATAATAAGAATAAGATGCAAGGCGGTATAACCAGCCAATAAAAATATATATACTAAGCAAGGCGGTATAACCAGCCAATAAAAATATATATACTAAATTAGGCGGTATAACCAGCCAATAAAAATAAAACAAAATTAATATACAAATTAGGCGGTATAACCAGCCAATAAAAATAAATATACTTTTAAAAATGCAAACTAGAAAAGTAAGAAAACAAGTAAGAAGAATCAAAAATGAAAAATATGGTTAAGGTTTCATTCTCCACCACTAGACATCATTAAGAATCAATTTCAGATCTATCAATATCAACCAACTATCAAAGTTAACAACCGTAGATAACAACAAGCTCTGTTATCCCAATCTTTCCTTAGTTTGTCGTTAAATAGAACAAGCTCTCTATTTAATCTCTAACCATCAAACAACCTAGAATAAGCTCTCTAGATTCAATTTAATGGCAGCTTTATGATGAGAAAGATAGGTTGATCTAAGCAACAAACACATAAGCTCGGATTGTTCAACTTAGGTTATGTTCCACTTTGCAATTATTGAAAACTTGACCATAATCATTAATCACAAATTGCCACTTATGAATAGGAAATCAAGACAATTACACGGATCAAGACTCCTAAACTAGCAATAGATAATTATCAAGATCTATCTAGTTGTACACCTAAACAAATCAAGACAACATCATGAACAATTCTTGTAGAAGAACATAAGCAACTTTGATAGAAAATTAATGATAGATAGAATCTGAAAATCAATCACAAAACATGTTTAGGGCTTTGAAATCACCCTTAACCAAATAGAAGTTTAGCCTTGCATAGGCATTATAAACATAAAATTAAATAGAATCTAAGAAGAAAATAAAAGAAAGAAAGAAGAAGAAGAAGAATATTAATTATCCAACCTCTTGCTCTTTCTAAAGAAAAAGAAAACTAGAGAAAAGAAAGAAGAAGAAAACTTAGAGAATTTTGTTAAAATGGCTAATATCCTACCAATCTCCCATATGATCCCTTACAATCATCCAAGGCCCTCTATTTATACACATTTTGGAGGGCTAAATGACAAGAGACAAGCTTTACAAATTTCAAAGGTAGGTATATGACGATTTTGATCAGCCAACTTGATGGTCGATTTCGTCAATATTGGAGGCCTGATCTGATCACATGGTCTTCTAGACAAAGGTTCCCCTATCAGTTACGGAACCATAGCCGTTAGAATCAGCTCATTTGCTGATGTGGTTAAGCAGATATGGGCAAAATACGAAAACATGTCAGCACAGACGTCATTGCACATCAGCCACCTTGATGGTCGATTTCTTCAATATTGGAGGCCTTATCTGATCACATGGTCTTCTAGACAAAGGTTCCCCTATCAGTTACGGAACCATAGCCGTTGGAATCAGCTCATTTGCTGATGTGGATAAGAAGATATGGGCATAATACGAAAACATGTCAGCACAGACGTCATTGCACATCAGCCAACTTGATGGTCGATTTTGCTAGGGAAAACGACTCCGTTTTAAGAAGTGTAAAACATGAAAAAGATAGATATGCCTCTTAGCTTTGCATGGCTACAAATTTCAGCCTTATTGCTTCAATGAAACTCGAGATATAGCTGATATGGCAAAAGGTGTCGGAACTGAAACTGAACTGGATTTGCCCTTAATTCTAGTAATCTGAAATCACTCAAAGAAACTTGTGAAATACACCAAAATACATAAAAATATAAAAGATCATAAACACAATTAGACTAAACAATAATAACTCGTATTTGACACAAAACAATAATAAAACATAACTAAAAACTATATAATTATACGAGTTATCAACAGGCAACTTAGATATTCGTTTACTTTGTTGACTAGAAGATCCAACTGTTGCCATATAAGTCCTTACTACAGCAGTTGGATTCAATCTGCTATTACCAATAACTTCTCCCCTACATGTCCTGACATTGTGCCCTGGTTTAGCATATTTGCTACAGATCAGTTGTACTCCTTTCTTGATCAATTTAGCAGTAGCAATTGGGGTTTCATCTGTTTTAGTTCTCCTATTTTTATGAGGTCTTCCTGGTGGACTTTTTATTACTAGTGGTAGTATGGGCTCACAAATTTCCTCAGGACTCCATTGGTTAGCACCTCTCGCAGGGCTAATGTAGTTGGAATATATCTTTAGTTGTGTGCTCTTGTTGTAGCAGGGGTTGACATAGTCTTCAAGTCTTTCATCATTCATGTGCATCATTGACACAGCATGTATGCATGGGATGCTTGTGAGATACCATTTTCTGCAGGAACAGGTCTGCAACTCAAGGTCTACCACATGCTGGTTTAATGGACCACACTCAACTTGGTACCTTGGACCACCAGTATGTTTTGGCCAACACCTAGTTGACTCTTCAATAATACTATCTAGCTTTTTTTGAATTTTTGGGCACAAAGTGTATGTACTTATCAGCAGCATCTCTCTTTAGAATAATTATTTGCATCAACTTGGTCCTTATAGTCTCCATCATAGTTAAGATGAGCTTATCCCTTGCTTCCATGATGTACTTGTTAAAAGATTCATAGAGGTTGTTCAAAAGCATGTTACACTTACTCTTGTGAGAAAAAGTGAGATTTGGACCACTGAACATGATTTTTTTTCTTGCAACCAATTGTGAACATAAGTTGATAAGGCTTTTATTTCCTTCATTGCATCCTTATACTCTTTCAAGTAGCTAGCTCTTCCAGTATTCCACAAACAATCCTTCAGTGATTTTCCTTTGTTTGTAGGCTTGGACTTGAAATTAGTGTACAAATGCCTAACACAGTTTCTATGCTCTGCATTAGGCACAAGTTCCGCAAGTGCTTCCACAAGTCCTAGAAAGAAAGTTCATAAAACAACTTCAAGTAGTTAGAAACCATGATAGTTACCAAACCTTAAAGCAAAACATGTGTTAAAAGCTGATTTAATACCTTCTGTTTGTTTGACATAAATGAGAAATGATACGAATTTGTAATCTCCAAGTCTGTTTTCAACAAATCAATGAACCAATACCAAGAGTCATGGTTTTCACTTTCAACAGCCGTATAAGCTAGAGGATACATGTAGTCATTTGCATCAATCCCCACTGCTGTTAGTAATTGACCACCATAATAACCCTTAGAGAAACAACCATCAAGGTTGATAGGCTTACATCCAGCTTTAAACCCATCTTTGCATGCTTGTAAACAAACATACATCCTCTAGAATAACCTGCAGCCTTGCAAACATATTGTCGTGGTTCCTAGATTGGTATGCCTAAGCTCCCCTAAATAGTCATAAATTTTCGCATATTGTTCATTGTGATTTCCTTACGTAGTTTCAAGTGCCCTTTGCTTGGCCCTACTGCACTTACTTAATGAAACATGAATCACAAAATCTGTCTTCACATCTTGTTGAAGAGAGGTTATGGAATACTTTGGATCAGTTAAGAATTTTTCTAGATAATGCTGAGCCATCCATTTAGATGTCATATTTCTATTCTTCATGTCTTTAAGACATCTATGTTCAGACACATATGTTTTAATCTGCCAAGTAGGGTCCATTGGGTCTTTTGCATTCAATTTTGATCCCCATAATGTCCATGAACACCCTTTCTTGCAAATAGCCTTCACTCTTTTTTTTTCATTCCTAATAAACTTTACATTATACATGTTCTTCCTCTCATACTGCCTTATGGCTTCTTTTAATATTTCCCTATTACAAAGTAACAACCCTTTCTGTAATTGAGGATTTGCCATGTCTATCCTAGTATTGAATTTTGGCCATCTATTTCTTGTGCTAACCCCATCAGGATCAGACTCATGTACATTATGCAAAGAGTCAGATTTTTCAAATTCAGAGCCATCATCAAAATCCCTAAACTTTTCTTGTCCACTAGCTATCACTATAGCATTTACTCCAGCACCTATTCCAAATTTAGATCCATTAACTTCACTGATATCCCTCCCAATTCTCAAGTCAACATTAACCTCATATGCTTCATCATCAGCATCTTTAATATCATAATCACTCTCATGAAACTCAGATTCAGAAGTTTCAATATTAGAGTGATTTGACAAGCCATTATCACAATCTTTTCCTACCTCTGCTTCTGCTTCTACTTCAATTTCAATTCCATTATCAGTATCAGAAGCTACTTCTATACTTGGCTCATGCTCAACATCCATTATCATTTACACTATCTCCATGCTCAACATCTACAACAATCTTTTATCCTCTAAGTACAAATGAATGTAATGGTTTCTAAGCAAACTAGCAACCATATTCACAACATCAAAATCAATTATCATAGGCTTAACAATATCAATACTTAGTGTCCCCTTGATATTTTCCAATAACAATTCATTGGACTGACATAACCTAACTTCTCAGCCATATTATAAATTTCAAGCATAGACATAGCTTCATGATAAGTCATAAAATACACATTTTATGCCCTTTCTATTCTTAGTTTTAGTTATGTCTTATATCTTTATTTTGATTACTTATGTTATATTTTTGAATTCTAGGTATATTTAAGAGAATGAAGTCAAAAGATGTCAATAATAATGGTAAAGAACTTACAAAATCATAATCACAAGACGGAAGAAGACTCGGGAGTCAAAAAGATCAATTTCTTGTTGTAAAGCAATTAGGCAGATTTGACCTCCGGAGCTTGTTGCAAGAAAAATATGATGTTAAATTCTTTATTTGAAGAAACTTCCTCTTTACTTTTTAAACTGACTTGAATATCTTTCTAACGATAGTTTACACGCCCAAATCGGAAAATAAATGGTCATCCAAATCAGCTAACGAAGTGAAGGAAGATGCAGCAAAAAAATGGGAGATAGAATGCCCGACGTCGCGGCGCCACGGTGCCCAAAAACTGCAAAAAGTCGGTAAAACATGCCAAAAATGTAAATTTTGCCTCCTAACCTTACTTGTTTGGCAAGGACTTGTTCCCAAGGTTTTAAAACTCTATAAATACCATCTTTTAAGCCACAAACAAGACATCTTTTGAGGAGACTCAAAGATCATCATTAGTTTTCTTCTTCTTCAGTATTCTTTTATTTTCTTTTTAGTATTATGTATATATTATCTATGCCTATGCTAGGCTAAACTTTTCTTTGGTTAAGGGTGATTTCAAAGCCCTAGAACATGTTGTGTAATTGATTTTCAAAGTCTATCTATCATTAGTTTTCTATCAAAGTTGCTTATGTTCTTCTACAAGAATTGTTCATGATGTTATCTTGATTTGTTTAGGTTGCAAACTAAATATATCTTGATAATTATCTAATGCTAGTTTAGGAGTTCTAATACGTAGCTTATCTTGATTTCTATTCAATAGTGGCATTTTATGATTAATGATTATGTTAAAGTTTTGGCTAATTGCAAAGTGGAACATAACCTAAGTTAAACAATTCATGTTTATGCTTTTGTTGATTAGATCAACCTATCTTTCTCATCATAAGGCTGCTATCAAATTAATTTAGAGATATTTATCCTAGGTTGTTTGATAGAGAGATTAAGTGGTGGCGTTTGTCCTACTTAACGACAAACTAAGGAAAGATTGGAGTAACACGGGAGGTTGTTATCTACGGTTGTTAACTTTGATAGCTAATTGATGTTGATAGATCTGAAATTGATTTTCAATGATCTCTAGTGGTGGAGAATGAAACCTTAACCATACTTATCTTATATTTGATTTTCTCTTATTTATTTGTTTTTTACTTATCTTATCTTATTTTCTTTACTTTTAATTATTTCAAAACCCCATTTTCTTTTCTTATCTTTGAACTTAAGTAATAAACTAATAACTTATAAATTAAAATCCAATCCCTGAAGACTCGACCCTTGCTAACTACTATACTTGCAATTGATTATTTTTAATGCAAGGTTAAATAAGATATAATCTTTTGAGTGCATCACTTCAACATGACATAAATCAAAGTAATCAACCTTCTTGCCAGTATATTGCATAGTAGGGCATGCAAAAAATGACCACCATTATGAACACCAGCTGTAAAATAATCTGATTTCGATTATGAAAATATTATAAACGACCTTAAGTCAGCTTCAAAACATTATTTACACTCTCCCCTAAACATTCATGACTCTATACTAGGGATGGCAAAACCCGATCCGACCGATGGATTTCGAACCGATCCGATCCGAATGGAGAGGTTTTTTTTTTTTGAACAATGGAGGCGGGGCGGGGCGGGGCGGTTTTTTTTGTCTGAAAGGCGGGGATGGAGCAGTTGTGGTAATTGCCTGCTCCGCACCGCCCCGCCCCGAATAGTGAAATTACAATTTTACCCTTACATATTTAGCTTTTAAATGAATAATAAAATAATATAATTAAACTTATTATTTTTATGTTTATATTTAATTTATTTTTAAAATGCTTTATTATTTGAAAAAAATAAAAATAATTAATAAATATCAAATGGGGCGGAGCGGGGCGGGGCGGTTATGGATGTAACCGACATCCATGGAGGTGGTAGTGGTATTGAAATTTCAACATCCATGGCGGAGCGGGGCGGGGCGGGGCGCGGAGCAGTACAATGGCGGGGCGGGGGCGGATACTGCAAAATCCGCCCCCGCCCCGCTCCATTGCCATCCCTACTCTATACACATATATTAATATCCCTACTCCCCACATGTTATGCCTTAAAAGAATATAGAATAAAGCATTACAAGACAAAAACATGGCTCCATAGACCCTGACTCAACAAATAAACATGGGCTGGCATAATAACTATTATTATTATAATAATTGCAAACAACACATCTCTACTTATTCAATACATAAAAGATAATGCAAAGGACAAAAGTGCAAAAAGCAACAGACATAAAAGCAACAGAAATAAAACTCAAGTCAAAATCCATAATAAACAACAACAAACCACTCATGCCAATTGAATCTCCTAGCACAGCTACTTAACTTAAGACGACATAGGTTGCAACAAAACCAAAAATAAGTTAGTAATTCGTACTGTATGTAATGATCGAATTCCCTGTCAACCGAAGCCTCCACCTGTCCATTTGCAACCCCTAATATGTTTTATGTTAATTCCACCTAAACCCAATTGAAGCTTGAATCATAGTGCACTCTGCCAAGAATCCCCAATATAATTGCCTAAACCTTTAACTAAATCCTTAATTCACAATAAACCCTAAATAAGAACCCTACATTGCACCTAAATATCGATTTGTAATCCTTGATCGGGATTTGAAAACGTTAATCCGCCTTCAAAATCCCTAATTTTTTCTCAAACTTTCTCTTTTTTTTTCCTCGGGAAAAAACTATACTCATACCATTCAAAGGTTTTTTTCTCAAAATATAAATATTTTTGCCCAAATGCAGCAGATCCTGTTAACCTGAACATTCCATCTCGATAAAACTAAAGCCTTGTCATTTAGTCGTTACTCCTTAAAAGGCTGGGTGACCAAAAATTTTAATGTTCTTAACGTCGGTTTCTAAATTGATAGTTCTGATAGTTGGGTGACCAAATTCAAAAAATGAGAATACTTGAATGACCAAATTCAAAATTTTTAATGTTCTTATCCGAGTCCGAGATGATCCGAACCCGAAATAATCCAAATATGAAAACAGCTCGATCCGAATCCTCCCTTTTGTCACCTCTAGTCATGGGTGTGTTAAACAGTTAATTTGGGTGACGAATGAGAAAGTGCAAATTTGAGAATGTAGGCTCAGCTTCGCTCCATTTGCAGAGCCCAACAAGTAGAAAAAATATCCTTTTGTTTTATGAGTTTTGCTAATACGTTTTTAGTATGAATGGCAACGGAGCAGGACGAGGACGATGATTGTTTTAATAATTTTCTTTTCACTTTTGCATAAATGTTGAAAACATTCGTCTCCATAAATATCAATTGCATATATAACCTTTCAACACTGTTTCATGTTGTTTCACCCCATTTTTACTGATTATTTTTAATTTAATATTGTAAAAAATATATTATAATTTATTCATGAACATAATTAAAATTATATATCATTTTTTAGTATATATAATATATATAGAAAGTATATATAATATTAATATATATATATATATAATTTTAGTATATATACTAAAAATATAAATAGAATATATAGAATATTTTAAGGGATAAAGTAATAGTTTTAAAATGTTTAACAGAACGGAACAAGCAAGCATTTATCAAAATCGTCTTATTCCACATTGCTCTCACTTTTTTTAAAAAAATCTTCTCATTCTAAACGAATCGATGCGAAAATCGTAGAGCGATTTTGTCATCCTAGTTTTTAAGATATTTTTTAAGATTATTTTATATATTAATTAATAAGTTTATTTATTATTTTCAACCCCTTAAACAAAAATATTAATATATATAATAACTTAAAAAAATATACTTAAAATACTTGTTAACAATTTTTTTATTTTTTTATTAGACAAAGGTTCATTTGGAATGCACTGAACGTCCAGTTCAGTGCATTTGTATTGATTTTTGGTCCAATTACATCATATATTGGTGTTTGGATTAGGGTTATCGGTACCGACCGTACCGGCCGATACGTACCGTTTTTAAGGTAAATCGAAATGTACGAGTCTCGTTCCGTTCCGGTTTTGGTACCGGCCCGTACCGATCGTACCAGCCTTTACCGATCTGTACAAGTCAATAATGGTCAGTACCGGTACGGACCGTACTAGTTGGTACAAGATTTTGATTTTTTTAATTTTTTTAAATTTTTTTATTTAAAAATTCACTTATTTGAATTTTTAAACCATTTTCAATTTTTATGTCATCATCATTTTTATTTTTTTCATAATTATATTTTAAATATATATGTTCATTAAATTAGGTTATTGAACATAATTAATAATAATTTACTATATTTTTTTAATATTTATTTTACTAAAAATTTTAGATATTAAATATTTAAAATTTATATTTGTATAAAAATATATATATATATATATATACATGTAATGGATGTATATTTGCATGTGTATATAATATATATTTTATTAAAAAATTTGAAAATATGTTATACATATAGATATATGAAAAATATTTTAAAAATACCGGTAAACCCGAAACGGTACACCGAAATACATCGATACCGGTACGTACCAGTATAAGAACAAAAATAATACGTCCACCGATATGGTACTGACTACCTTACTTTGGATAACACGATTGATCCACCGATCCTTGATTTTTTTACTGGAGATAGGAGGGTCCAGTGACTTACTGGACCCTCGGTTGAACAAATTTTTTACTTTTTTTCTATTTCTATCCCTAAGCATTTGTTTTATTTTCTAAAATACCATTAATCACAGAATCCCAATATTTTATTTTCTAAAAATTATTCAAGTAAATAAATTTATTTATTATATAATAATTAGTTAATTAATTATTAACTAATTTATTTAAAAAATTATTTATTCATTTAATATAATAAATATTTTTAATGAATTATATAATAATTAATTTTTTGATTAAAATATTTAAATAAATATATAAAATAATATTATTAAATTTTAAATGTTAAATATTATTAAAGTATACATAAAAATAATTTACCAATACACTCTTAGATTAATGTAAATAATCATTTAAATAAAACATAATTAACTACATCAATAATGAAGAAAATAAAGACAAAAATATTACAGTATATATATTACTATCATTTTATTAATAAATTATCATTTGACATAAATATAATTTATTAATTTTATAAATATCAAATAATCTAAACTTTTCATTATATAAAATTTTTAATTTAATGTCCCTAATGGTCATTTTCTCTTTTCAATACATTTCACCTTACCTCCACCGCTGCGTTTGCATCTAAATACATATCCTACCACTGATTTTAATCTCACCGCTACAGTATCCAATCTCACCGTTACAATAATTAATTTCACTTTCACCGTTATTTTTAATTTTATTGGAATCAATCTCATCGCTCATCTAAATGAAATCAAACACGGCGTGGCGCGCCTCAAATTACAGCAAAAGGATAAGATTGACCTTTTTGGGTCAGCCGTGGTTCCTTCGCTTGTCGTTAGATTAAATTCAAACAGTTGAATGCATCCTCTAATTTTGTAGCAAAGAATAGTATTATCATTTGAATTTGAATTTTCTACTCCATTTTAATTTAATTGAGGTGACCAATTTGAATCCTTTATTTTGAAATTAATTTAGCTGAAATAATTTACCATTGATGACATGTCAAAATGGACTTACAAAAAACCATCCTAAGATGATATTTTTGTATGGAAATTTATATGTTAGTAGAAATTACAATCATAACAAAATATAACTTTTAACATGCATTAATAGTAAAAGAAAATCAATAAATAAATTAAAAAAATAAACTAACAAATCAACAATAAAGTTAGATGAAAGTCATGCATAGTGAAACTTAAACATGAGAAGTAGATGTAGAGGTTATTAATTGTTGAACCTTTTCTTTACCGTTGCCATATTATTTCATTGGCACTTGAGGGATTTTCTCATAAAGGAATTTTCCTATCTTGTCTAATATATGTTTTTATTTTCTTAACTTTCATCAAATTTGAGGATAGTAAATTTTATTTTACTTTACAAAATATGGAAAAGACAAATTAGTGAATAGTTTAAGTCGACAATCTAATCTCTCATCAAATGTGTACATATATAATATAATATTATGAATTTAAATTCTATATTTAGGAGTAGGATTATGATGTAAATAAGATACATATGTTCGCAAATTATTTGGATTGAGAAAAACTCGAATTCGATTTGGTTATTGTCGAGTTCAAGTTCGAACAACTCGAGTTATCGAGCGAGTCAAGTTCGAGTATTTTAATATTCGATTCAAGTGACTCGCGAGCCTAATCGATATTTTATTTTAATATATATTTTTATTATTTTTAATTAGTAACAAAAAATTTAAATTCGAACTTGAGCATAAATAATCGAATTTGAAGTCGGATATGAAAATCGAGCTTATTTTTTACTAGGTAAATGATCTTAATCAAGCGAGTTCGAATAATTTAATTTTTATCTTAAATCGAACTCGAGCTATAAAAATAAAATTCGATCGATTTCGAACAAAATTTCGAGTCGAGTTTGAACTTCTCTCTATTTGAACTTGGATTGACTCAATTACACCTAAATATATAGGACCATTTTAAACCCCATTATTTACACACTCCGATCATAAAACGTCATTAACATAAGATTGTTTCATTTTTTTTTAAATAAATTCTAAGATTAAATGACAAATTTATCATTATTTTATAGGTGGGTATTAAAAGTTGTCATTATACTTCATTTTGATTGATATTTGTCATTATACTTTTGGATTAGGACAAATTTGCCATTATACTTTTATTTAATTGAATTTGTCACTAAATTTTAATTATTGATTGAATTTTGTCACTCAACTTTGATTTGGGATGATTTGAAGATAAAATTTAACAAACAAAAAAAAACTTCAAATATTTTATTTTAATGATTAACAACAATAAATTAATTTATAGAAAAATTAAAAAAAAATAAACATAAAATTTTTATTTTATAAAAAACTAAAATTTAATTTTTTTCTTTTTTAGATCATTCTTTATTAATTAATTATTATTAAAATAAAATATTTGAAGGAATATTTTTTTATATTAAATTTTGTCATTAAATCATCCAAAATCAAAGTTAGACTGACAAAATTCAATCAAAAATCAAAATTTAGTGGTAAAATTCAATCAAACAAAAATAGAGTGGCAAACTTCAATATTGAGTTAAAATATAATGGCAAATTTACCTTTAAACTTAAAAGTATAATGACAAATATGAATAAAAATAAAATATAGTGACAAATTTCAATATCGATCTAAAATATAGTGATAAATTTATCCTTTAACTTAAGCTCTAATACACCCAATTATTGTCCTTGAAAAATCTCACTTAATGTCTTCCACTTTAGGAACCAATTTTTATAATAATCATTTATAACATCTAAAATTAATGAAACATGTAAGCCGGTAAATGTCAAACAGTCAAGCCCCACCAAAGTCACGGAAACTTCATTCAATTTCAAGCTCAGCAAGCAATTATATGAGCTTGTCTGGTTTTCATGGTTTAGCAAAAGTTAGGGTCAATACAAAGGGGCGGACCGTAATATGAGTGAAAAGGGGGCTTTGGCCCTTCAAATTTTTTAAATTCTCTTTAATATATATATATAAATATATATATATATATATATATTAAAAGATTTAAATGACTCTTATAAATTAAAATTATTAATTTTATTTATGTGATTTCTTTATTTAATTTTATGTATTACAATTAGATCCGCTCACAGATCGGGTAGCTCGCCCGACCCAGCAAGTCTGGCCCGTATTGGGCCAGGACTGGGTAGAGATTTTAGTGATCCGAGCTAGCCCCGCCTAGATCACTGTTCATCCAATAAAAAAATAATCTTTTTTAAATTTAATTTAAAAAATATATAAAATAATAAAAATAATATTTTTTTAATATAATGAACAGTAAATATTATTATTTGTCTATTTATTGTAGTAACTAATTATAACTCACAAATCCTTAAAATAAAAAAGTTTGTCACAAAAGTCAAATAGCACTATGTAAATTTAACAAATGCTAAATTTACTTTCTAACTTCATCAATAAGATTTTAAGTCTTCAACCAAGTATCAAATATATATATTTTTTTTTTTTTTTAGTTTACTACAATATTTTCTTCATATAATTTTTCATTTTTATTTTTCATTTTTCATTTTATCTTATATCTTTTTCTTTTGTTACCATGTAACATTTTATTATCACAAAAGTCAGATTGAAATCACTTTATAAAAAATTATACAAATACCTTAACTTCTAAACTCATACTTTCAGCTTTATTATTTTAATGAAATAATTTATTTTTATTGTTTTGATAAAAAAATATATCGTTTAGCAATTAATATATTTATATTTTTTTTTTAAAAAGTTGTTCATAATTTTAAATAAAATTATTTATTTGATGTATTATGTTTTTTTATACATTTGTTTATAAATTGATAAAATTTATAATTTTGAAAGCTTATTTCTTTTTATTAGTATATTGCTTGCATATATTTATATTAATATAATAAGATATATTTTATGAAAAAAATTAAAATTTAATAAAATGTTAATTAACACATTCAAAATCAAATATTAAAATCCGTCACTGTCAATACATTTCAAGACCCTCTGGTTTTGATGGTAATTTTATGTTTTTCAAGTTTTCTTGCAAGTGTTCTCCGTTCTTGTTTGCTGAGTTTTCCCTCCCCTGTTGTTTCTTATCAGCTTTCGACTGCTGTTCCTAATCTACCCATCATTAACAATTTCTAGCGGCTAATTTTAAACGGTCCTAGTAAGATTAGTTAAAACGTTAATTTGAAAAATAAATTTATTTGATACTTTTTTTTTATTTCTAGTATTTGATATCATATGCATTCACATGTGAATACTCGTTAATTTATTTATTTTTGAATATAAATTTATATATTTTAAAAATAAATAAAATAAATAAAATTTATATTAACTAAAATTTACATTAACATGTAAAGTTTATTTTATTTACAAATTATATCAAATTATTAAAATATTTATTCTTTTTAATATTAATGAAAAATTAATTATGAATATAAAAAATTCAATGTATTTTTTATTTTTTTTATTTACATTAAATAAATTGATATACTTTTTAAAATTAGTGAAAAAATTAGAACTTTTAAGATAAAACAATTTTGTATGAACTTTTAATTCTTTTTAATTTATCATCAAATTAATCCATTTAACAAAAGTATTTTAATGAAATTAAACTTCTTACTTATAATTAGATAAATATTATTAATAATAATAAAATATAATGGCAATTTAAAAATATAGTGAACAACAATGATTATTTTTATAAATTCAAAAAATTCTTCATATTTGTGCTTTTATATATACTACTATATGATCACGTACAATTTTATAAGCATCATTTCAGAATATGAAAAATCTTCTTAGTTGACACTAACTTAAAAAATTTATAAGATTTGTAAAATAAGATAAAATCACAAAGAATAATTAGAGCATTTATCCATTTTAAAACTTTTTTACGAATGAATAGATTAAAATTAAAAGTTATTTTAACATATAAATAATATGAAATTTAATTGCTTGTAAACTCTAAATTTACACCTACTTGATAAGATTTAACAACTTAAGAGTTCTATAAACAATTTAATTGTTAAAATATTATAATAAATTTTTTTCTAAAAAAATCGATAAAGATATCAAAATTTTCAATGGTAAATCTTATTACTATTTATAATATAAAATACTAAATGAGAATGAAATAAATCTTATTACTTTATAAATAATTGAAATTAATAAAGTATATATTAATGTAAATTTAAACTAACATGTAAAATTAGATTAATATATATATATTAAGATTAATAAAAAATTAGAACTCTAAAGTTCGATGTAAAATTTAATTATTTTTTATTTATCAAATAAATTTATTTAAAAGAAAAGTTTCATTGTAATTAGAATTGTTACTTATTCATTAACATGAAAATTTTGATTAATATTTATTTTTTATTTTTTAATATTAGTTAAAATTAAAATTCCGAAGATAAAGTAATTTGATGTAAACTTTAACTCCTTTTTATTTATTATCAAATAAATTCATTTAAGAAAGTCTTTCAATGTAATTAGAATTTTTATTTATAAATTGGATAAATATTATTATTAATAATAAATATTTAGAATGAAAAATTAAAAATAGTGTGAATAACGATTTCCATCTTAATTCAAAAGATTCTTCACATTCGTATTTTTATATAGATTATAGATTATAAATATAGATTATATATATTTTAGAAGGAACAATATTATTAATTATAAAAGTTTTTCTGAAGTATTATCTATATATAAACAATAAATATACTCATTAATGATGTATTAAATATTAAACTTTTAATTAATTATTTATTTGATTATATATATACTAAAAAACAAATTATTCTCTATTAAATATTTTATTTTAATAAATTTTTTAAATAAAAAAAGCAAAATATGAAAAGTTGTAATATTAATTTTAATAATTGGTAAGTATTAATTTAATGTTCATTTATATATTAGATGCTTTATATTTTCAATAAATTAGTTTAAATAAAAAGTAAATCATAGAAATTTTGCATTTATAATTTTGTATGTATGTAAAGTTAGGTTTGTACTTTGTACACAATAAATATATTAATTTTTAAAAATTCGCTTAAATAAGATAACAATATAAAAAGTTATCACATTACTCTCAATATTTACAATACAAGTAGTAATTGTATTTTAATAAATTAGTATTATTAAAAATATATAAAAAGTTATCATATTAATTTTATTGTTTGTATATTCTATTGATTCATAATTTTTACTATGAATAATAATAATACGAAATACCAAAATACACATTTTTATTCACCCATAATAATAAGTACTAATTTATTTTTATTAGAGTAGATATATCGAACATTTATATTTAGCTCTTAATTGAATTGAAAGAATAGATTAAAATATAATGAAAAATATTTAAATATAAAATATTAATAGTCATGTATAAATAAAATTAGAATATAATTTATATTTATACAAATATTTTTCAAATCCAAAACATATTACCCAATTTCGCCCTATTAGCCTTTGTAATGTCATATACAAAATTATTGCCAAAGTGCTAGCAAACAGGCTTAAGAGAGTTTTACCCCAATGTATTAGTGACACACAAAGTGCCTTTGTTTCGGGTAGGCTGATCACTGATAACATCCTAGTGGCTTATGAACTTTTGCACTCCATGAAGTCTAAAAGGAGAGGAAATGAAGGTTTTTTTGCTCTTAAATTAGACATGAGTAAAACCTATGATATGGTTGAGTGGGATTTCTTAAGAGCAGTGATGGTTAAATTAGGCGTTCATAACCATTGGATTTCTATTATTATGAAATGTGTTTCCACTGTCTCCTACTCGATAATTGTTAATGGTTCTATAACTAATGTATTTCGTCCAGAGAGGGGGCTTCGCCAAGGCGATTCACTTTCGCCTTATTTGTTTTTGATTTGTAGTGAAGGTCTCTCAGCATTACTTGCTAGATCTCAGATGGAGGGCTTGTTGACGGGAGTTAGAGCTATAGCCGAAATGGACCCAGAATCACACACCTTTTTTTCGCAGATGATAGCTTACTATTTGCTAAGGCAAATCGAAGTGAAAGCGAGAGGGTGCAGGACTTGCTACAGAGATACGAAGAAGGTTTTGGCCAAAAGATTAACTATGATTAATCGGCTTTGTTTTTCAGCAACAACACGGGGGAGGCAAAGAAAGCAGGGATTATGAGCTTGTTTGAGATTCGGGCAACTACAAATCTGGACAAATACCTTGGGTTACCATCTATGGTTGGACGAGACAAGCAAAGAGCATTCTGTGATTTGAAGGAAAAGATAAAAGCAAGGATGAAAGGTTGGAGTACTAGATGCTTATCTTCAGGTGGGAAGGAGATCTTCATAAAATCTATACTGCAAAGCATCCCAACTTATACAATGAACTGCTTCATGTTACCAAAGTCTCTTTGCAAAGACATAAACAGTATGATTAGCAATTATTGGTGGAGCCAAAAAGCTAATGCTAGAGGTATTCATTGGTTATCATGGAGGAAGATGTGTTATCCGAAATCAGTTGGTGGAATGGAATTTAGAGACATGGAAAAGTTTAATAAGGCTTTGCTTGGGAAGCAGGGTTGGAGGCTCTTGAAAGAGACGAACACACTGGCTTATAGAGTTCTCAAGGCCAGGTATTTTTGGACCGATTCTTTTATGGAAGCTCAGCTTGGAAGCAACCCTTCTCTAACCTGGAGAAGCATCTAGTCCGCCAAACATGTTCTCGAAGAGGGAGTGGGCGGGAGGGTCGGCAATGGGCACACCATCAGGATATGGAAGGATAAATGGGTGCCCTCATCACAAACCACTTTGACTTATTCTTCTCAAGGACACTTGGCTGAAACTAGTTTGGTTCATGAACTCATAGATACGGATACTAAGTAATGGAAGTGGAACCTAATTTATGATACTTTTGAAATAACAGTGGCAGAAAAGATCTGTGCAATGCCAATTAGCCATTTGGAATTGGAGGATATCCGGTGTGGAAATATGAGAACAAAGGGGTATACACGGTAAAGAGCAGTTATAAAATGTTATGCAATAGTGAGCTGATGGGGAGCCAAGGAAGCATGATCCAAAATGATGCTTTAAGGAGCAGGATATGGAAAAGAGTCTGGTCAGCAAAGGTCCCAAATAAAATCAAAGTTATCTTCTGGAAAATTCAACACGGGATCCTTCCAGTAATGGTCAACCTGGAAAAGAGGAAGCTTAATGTAACCCAAGTTTGCTTCAGATGTGGAGAAGCAGCAGAAACGATATTACATGCTTTGAAGGAGTGTCCTGCTGCTGACTCAGTGTGGCGCAATGTTAACATAGGGAGGGACTTTGAGGTTGATAAAGATCTGGGAGCAGGAAAATGGATTGAACAAATATGCACTCATGCAGGGAAGGAGCTGCAACTAATTATGATAACTACATGAGCCATTTGGAACGAAAGAAATGGGGAACTACATGGAGACTAAAGCAGAGACCCGCATGCAGCCAGCATCTTCATACGAAAGTACCAAGCTGAATTCAATGGGGCTCAGATGCAGAATGCCAGTGAAACGAATCATTTACCGTCTCAATGGCTACCCCAAACAGTGGTGAGTTCAAAATCAACTTTGATGGGGCCTTGGACTTAACAAACAGAATAGGAGGGATTGGAATAGTTATAAGAGATTGTAACGGTGCAGTAATGGGGGCTCTGGCTGCGAAATTGAACCATGTAGTAAATCTATTTATGGTGGAAGCTAAGGCCGCTTGTAAGGCTATGGAATTTGCAATTGATTTGGGTCTCACACGTGTTGTCCTAGAAGGAGATGCCTTGGCCATAATCAAGAGTCTACGAACGGTGGATGTTGACTTATCTCCCATAGGTCCAATTATCGTAGAAGCTAGAGCAAGATTATCTTGCTTCCAGAAATGCTCCATAGAACATATTAATAGGAACAGAAATAATGCTGCTCATGTGCTAGCTAAATATGGCCTTCAAGTTTTGGAAGACACAATCTGGGTTGAGGAGTGTCCAGACCTTATCAGCCATATTGTTCTCACTGATTGTAACACTTAAGCATTCAATGAAGTTCACTCATTTTCAAAAAAAAACTTTATTATTTCTATAATTTTTATAATTTATTAAACCGATTAATGATTATATAAAAAGCAAAATTAATTATTGTATTTAAATTTACAAAAAAATATCTAGATCTAAATTGATAAAAACATATTTAAATTTAAGATTGATCAAATTCGAAATGATTCAAATTAAAATAATTTATTCAAAACGATCCAAGTACAAAATTATTCAAACCTAAAACAACTTAAATCAAAACTTGCATCCAAAAATAGTTTATTTAAACTCGACCCAATTCGTCCGATTATCAAGTATAATTATTTAATAGAAGGACTTCAACTTGGCATAAAGATGTTCTCGTCTTTGTTTTCAAAGTTTCACATTCATCGAATCGCTCGTTTCTTGTCTCCACGTGTCGCAACTCAAAACACGTTTTCGTTACGGAAGAAACGATTCGGCAAACAGCGCTTAAGGCAAACAACGTTGAACAGCAGATCTAATAAAATTCGTGATCCCACTCAAACGATAACATAAATGACCATATTCCTTGCCGAAGGCCAGAATTGAAAAAAAAAAAAAAAAAACAGAAAATAAAAAACAGAGCAAATATCAATAGACTTTGACTTTCTCTGCAATTCATCATTCAGAGAAAATATCTTCTTTGATTTATCACCAAAAGAGTTTCTCATCTGCTCAAAATCCTAAAATGTCTCTCTTAAACCAATTGTTTAATAGAGGCGTTTTTGGTGCAAAATGGTTAGTTCTTTCTCTCTTTTCCTTTTATCCCCCCCCTTTTTTTTATTTTATATAATGCTTACAATTCAGTTTGGGTTCTTTTCGTTTTTGCTAAAATTCATGTTTGCTTTGTACACGTGTGTAGTAAAACATGCTTGAGCTTGGCAATCTCTCGAATCAAATTGCTGCAAAATAAGAGGGATTTGCAGCTCAAACATATGAGAAAGGAGATAGCCCAATTTTTGCAGGCTGGCCAAGAACCAATTGCTCGAATTCGGGTACCCTTTCTTTCTAACTTCATGTTTTGCTAATGGACTCATTGATCAGTTTATTTGCTAATGATATTAATTACCATTTTTTTTGAGGGATTAGGTGGAACATATAATCAGAGAGCAGAGCATATGGGCTGCATATGAGATACTGGAGCTTTTCTGCGAGTTTGTTCTTGCACGCGTTCCGATTCTTGAAAGCCAGAAGTAAGTAAAATTGTAAAAGCCTTTAAGAACTAAGGCCTTTAATTTATTGGTTTTGCCTAATGGTTTATTTTTTGTTTCAATTCCAGTATTTTGCCATGCTAAAAAAAAATAAAAAATCTGAAGTGGGGTTTTTTTAAATGATTAAAGTTGTAGCAAAACTTGAACACCTAGGGTGAGCAAAGCCAGAGGCTGAAATCTTTATTACTTAACAAGCTGGTATGATTATGCGTGTATAACAAGCATGAGGTAGGTGCATTGTCTCAGGCTGTGTGAACTAAAAACAAGGTGATTTTCAGTCATCTAATGTTCTTTGGTAAGATGCAAGGAAAATCAACAGATGCATCAGCATGGAGTGTATAGAATCTAGTTTGAGGCGTTTCTATAATGACATGAAGGCCTATATGGTAGAAAAAATATATGATAGTATAACAAATCTTTCAATTCTATAAAATTTCCAAGTCAACTTATGTACTGAAAGGATCAATATACTTTATTGATGCATTTTCTTTTTCTATGCTGACTTAGCATGGTATGCTGCACTAGGGCATACAAATAATATTTGAGGAGCAAGGTTGTTGTACCCATCTTGTTTGTTCTAATTCATGAAAGTGGTTCTTGTCTCAATATGGATAATTTACTTCCTTGAGAAATCATGTCAGAATTAAAGGAATTCCTGACATCAGGCAAGCCACTGACTTACCAGAGTACAGCTATAATCAAAATGGCGAATAAGGGAAGAATAAAATGATGGACAAATTTTATTTCCTGTTTTTCTCTAATGGAATCAAAGCAACAAATGAATTATTTCATAACAAAGCAAATACACGGATTGTTTAAGTTACATCAATTGCCACATTGAAGATAACGAGTGAGTTCCTGATGGATAGATTTTACTGCATTAGCAGTATTTTCTGAAGAAATCAACTCTGGGTGCACAGGAGCAACTGCTTCTAGTTCTTTTCAAATTGTTTCAATAATGTGTGCGTGCATGAACGTACACATGCATCTTGTAACCACATATTTCTTTGAAGATGATATGTTTCTGTATAACCTTATAATATGTGCTACTAGTCGATCTGCTTGCGACGACAAGCTATAGTTGAAGGACTTTTCTGTCACTCTCTTTCTGTCTATTGTGGTTTGCTATAGCCAAGAATTTGACCATCTTGCATTAAAAATATATGTCAAATTAAGTGTTTTTGTTTTTCCTAGTACAATCTAACTACCCATTGTAACAAGTCTTTGCACATAACAGGGAGTGTCCATCAGAATTGCGAGAAGCTGTGGCAAGCATAATTTTTGCTGCTCCTAGATGTTCAGATGTGCCTGATTTGTTGCAGATCAAGAATTTGTTTTCTACCAAGTATGGAAAGGAATTTGTCATTGCTGCAACGGAGCTTCGTCCCGATTCAAGTGTTAACCGAGCAGTTAATTTTCTTTAGTTCATTTACTTTGTTTCTCTCCTGAGGTGTGATGTTTTTGCTAGACTACTGCAGATTGCAACTTGAATATGATGATATGCCATTTCTGGTTTTTCTTTTTGTCATCTAGATAATCGAAAAGTTCTCAGTTAGTGCTCCATCAGGAGAGATAAGGCTCAAAGCATTGAAGGAAATCGCACAAGAATACAGTGTAGAATGGGATTCCTCTAGCACTGAAGCCGAGTTCAACAAGAAACATGAAGATTTACTGGTACACTTAAAAAATTATGTTTCAGAATATTTCTGTGTGGGCTATGCATAGGATAATCTTCTAGAATTGTTTCTGGTTCATGACTCCATGCTCTTGATATTTATACCGCTTTCTCTGCTGTGGGAGCTGTTACTCAGTTGCTAGAAACCATTTTATGTGTCCTTGCTGTTTCTGCTTATAATATCAGAAATGCCTTAGAGAGTTTTGTTGAGATTTGTGCCTATTCATTTTGGCATCCCTATCCCACCCCCTCCAAAATTAAGGGGGAATCATCTTAATGGTAAAGTGAAATCTTAGGATGTAATATAGATCTTATTAATCATTATGAATTGAGATATTCAAAATGAAATTTCAGGGTTTTTCAATAATCAAAATCTGTTGATCTAATATTAGGTCTCAGCTACTCTATGATAAGCAGACTCCCACATTTACCAAATTCTGTACCCCATTTTCCTATTGCCAATCTCTACCTTGCAGTGTTTCTTTGCTGATATCCCATGTACGGAACTTGCACTTATTTAAATTGACTTATTGGACATCTAAGAACATAGCACCATTTTAAGAAAATTTTCTATTTTGGTGAAGTACTCTTTCCTAAGATTTGCACGTGGATGTCTTTTACATGATATTTTCTACAATTAGTGGCTTTTCTGCAAATAAGTCTCAAAACATAGTTATAAATGTTTACTTTAGAAAAACTTTATAGAAACTCGATTATAATGTTGTGTCCCCTAGTCTAGAATTTTTGGAGGATTGCAGTGTTCGACATACCATTTCTGTGTGAAAACATTTGACTTTTGTTTGTCCACAAGTCAGAGTCAAGAAATATAGGGCGTGAATATGATATTAAACTCATATGATTTCAATGAAGCGTCAATCCTAATTGAATTGGGCTGGCTACATGGATTCTTTTCTCCTGTTAAAGAAATCCTCTAGGACTGCTGTTAATAGTTACTGCAAACTGTACCCAGAAGATGACAATTCATACGTTTAAGTTTCCTATGAGATTCAGATACACCCACACACATCCACCCACCATAAACACACATGCAGACATTCTGGTGTCTGAAATAATTTCTCCTTTTGATGTTATTTACAGGCTGGATCAAAGCAAGTATGTGCTGAGGCTGCAGTTTCTCAATCTCCTAGTCAACAAGCCTCTGTTAAATCTTCACCTTCTAATGGGGCAAAATCTATTTTGCCTAATGCTAACCAGGCATCTCAACACCAACAAGCTCCTACCCCTGTGAGCAATGTGACCTTGTTGACTAGTAGTGAAATTGAGCCATCAGCTAAAAACTGTACAGCTGGTCCAGTTAGTGACAATAAAACAGAGACATCATCACGATCATCTGATGTCTTGGAAAGAGCTCGAGCTGCCATTGCCTCTGCAGAGCGTGCAACAGCAGCTGCTCGTGCAGCTGCTGAGCTGGTCAATGTTAAATTTGGTTCAATGAAACAAGAAGGAGCATTATAATGTGTGGATGATTCAGGTCAGTTGTTCAATTGCATATTCTTGTGATTTTATTGAGGAGCATCTACTGATCAACATAAGGCAAGGGGTTAAAAATAGGCAAAGGCGAAATTTCAAATATCAAGGAAACTTGCTCTAGGTTAAACATTCAAGTAGTGATTTGGAAAAGTTGGAAGTATGCTTTGAGGGAAGTTCTAATGCTTGTACTATTATATCATTTGTCACATTTAAGGGTTGAGTAAAATCCATTTCCTCTAGATTGCAACCGTGCTTATTGTCCAGCATTGCGGTTCCCAAACCAACTGTTCTGCAGAGTCTAAACTTAATAGTGTTTATGAACTTCACTTAATGTTTAAACAATGCAAGGATCATGTCTTCTGGAATGAACTTACTTTACTTTCTCCTCTATTTTAAATGCGGTTCTTTCTCTTTATGAGGATCCGGTATTAATGCAGTTGAATCAACAGAGCGAGGAAGTTGACCATAGAGATTTTTAATCCGAGTGATCAATTCATGTTCTTGTTTCGAGGGTTAGTCTACTTGGTAAGAAGAGAAGTTTCATTTCTTTATCAATTAGGATTTGATTTTTTTGGAAAATATTTCGAGATGTTGCTGGTATGAGTACCATGGATTGGGTGGCGGAAGCTGCGGCTGGTGACTGGAGCTCGGTTCTACCTGGCTGAAGCTTGGCCTTGGCAATAGTAGGTCATGGCTACTTATGGCTGGTTGCGGGGTGCAAATTGTGACCCCTCCACGTTTGAGCTTGGGGGGAGCTGTCTCAAGGGCGTTTGTGTTGGGGAGGTTGCTTATTGGAGTCATGGGTATGCGTTGGTGTTGGGGAGGTTTGTTATTGGAGTCATGGGTGTTGTCGAGATGGCTGTTGGAACGGTTACTTGTGATTGTGGTAGAGACGTGGTTGTCTTTTCCACAGATGATGCAATCAAAAAAGTACATCTTATTTAATCTTGCACTAAAAAGATCAATTGTAAGTATAGTAGTTAGCAAGGGTGGAGTCCACAGGGATTGAATTTTAATTTATAAGTTATTATTTTATGACTTAAGTTCAAAGACAAAAAAAAAAAAGGGTTTTAAGATGTTTTAAAACTAAAGCAAATAATAAAAGTAAGAAGTAAATAAGAGAATATCAAATATGAGAAATATAGTTAAAGTTTCATTCTTCACCACTAGATATCATTGAGAATCAATAATCAGATCTATCAACATCAATCAATTATCAACCGTAGATAACAATAAGTTTTGTTACCCCAATCTTTTCTTAGTTTATTGTTAAATAGAACAAGCTTTTTATTTGATCTCTAACTATCAAACAACTTAGAATAAGCTCTCTAGATTTAATGTAATAGCAGTCTTAAGAAGAGAAAGATAGATTGATCTAAGCAACAAACACATAAGCTCAGATTGTTTAACTTAAGTTATGTTCCACATTGCAATTGTCGAAAACCCAACATAATCATGAATTACAAATTGCCACTTATGAATAGGAAATCAAAACAATTACACGGATCAAGACTCCTAAACTAGCATTAGATAATTATCAAGATCTATCTAGTTTACAATCTAACCAATCAAGACAAATATCATAAACAATTCTTATGGAAGAACATAACAACTTTGATAGAAAACCAATGATAGATAAAATCTAAAAATCAATTACAAAACATGTCTAGGGCTTTGAAATCACCTTTAACCCAAGAAAAGTTTAGCCTTGCATAGGCATTGTTAATATATACATAAAATTAAAAGAAAATAAAAAGAATGGAGAAGAAGAAGAAGAATAATGATGATCCTTGAGTCTCCTCTAAAGATGTGTAGTTTGTGGCTTAAAATATGGTATTTATAGAGTTTTAAAACCTTGGGAACAAGTCCTTTTCGCACAAGTAAGTCTGGAGGCAGAAAAATCACGTTTTGGCATGTTTTCCTTTATTTTTCCCGGTTTTTTGGCGCCGCGATGCCGGGCATTCTACCTGCTGCATCTTCTTTCACTTCGTCAGCTGATTTGGATGACCATTTCTTGTCCGATTTGGGCGTGTACACTACTATTGAAAATGTATTCAAGTCAGCTTCAAAAGTCAAGAAGGAAGTTTCTTCAAATAAGGATTTTAATATCATGTTTTCCTTACAACAAGCTCCGGATGTCAAATTTCCTTCTTGCTTTGCAACTAGAAATTGATCTTTTTGACTCCCAAATCTTCTTCCATCTTGTGATTATGGTTTTATAAGCTCTTTACCATCATTATTGATATCTTTTGACTTCATTCTCCTTTCCTAAATTTCAAAAACATAATATAATTAATCAAAATAAAGTTATAAGACACAACTAAAACTAAGAATAAAAAGGGCATAAAATATGTATTTTATGAACTTATCAAATACCCACACATTTAGTTTTTTGCTAGTCGTCGAGCAAAACAAAATAAAAATAAAATAAGAAAATTTAATCAATCCACTTTCGTAAGAAATCACGGTGGCACTTAGCATGTGACACAAGCCTTTAAACCCCTAATTGTCCCTAGTGAACGAGTTTAGTCTCGTGAGGGTTTACTAGGACGATACCCACAAACATTGGAAACATAAGAAAAACTAACATATACTACAAATATTTACTCATAATCCTTTAAATATAAATTAGAGAAAATCATTGGACAAGTCTTTTAAACTAATCAATAGCTCAAAGAATTTCACAAAAAATCATACTTGAATGTAAATAGTTTGAGTTAAGCCAATATTAACATAACATATCTCAATCAAAATAATGCATATTCAAACTTAATATCAACTTCTCACATGGGATACTCTCATGATTTTCACTCTTTAAAATAGTGGTAAAGTGTTTATACTCAATCAATCTTATGAAAATAGTTCTACCATATGCTTGTTTGTCCACCTATTCTCCACTATTTAGATCATGCAACTTCATAAAGCAAGAGGTCTTTATTCAAGGTTGTAATGGGGCCAAGGGGTTGTAATGTGGTTAAAGAATAAAAGGATAAAGATATCACAAAGGTTCTAAAGATTTCATAGAGTTTTAGAGACATAATAAGATCATACAAATAAAACTTCTCAAAACTCTTTTAAAGCACATAATTCCATAGGCTAAATATTCATGTTGAGCCTTTGCTTCATTCTAACCAACTTTGTAACATCTTTTTCTTTAACCAAAAGTTCAAGAGATAATTCATTTTTTTTTTCAATATGGAAATGTATTTGACAATGATCCCTTTCTTTTTCTCTTGACTTATTTTTTTTTCTTTTCTTCCCCAACACTTATCTTTTGTTTCCAACCCAAATTTTCAATAAGTATCCCTTGTTTTGCAATATGTCTCAAACATTCTAGTCCATCTTTAGAACACGGGTAAAGATATAAATGTGTTTAGGCTAGGTGTAAGATGTGGTTACCAATAAAATAGCTTAATCAATTTAGGCTCAAATTGGCTCACTAGGGGGATGTTCTCTTAGAACATCAATAATGGATGCTTGTTTGGCCCTGGTTACAATCCTAATGCCTCTATCATATTCATGTTGTCACATACATCAATATAGTCTCAAAAAGGTTTAAAGCAAGTTCTAGAGAATCATGTAATCATGAGAGCACACAATAAAGAAATTAAATTGATATGTATAATGCATCGATCATATAGGCTCAAAAACTCACAATGATGATTATACAAGTCAATATTAAGTCTAAACATACTTATTTCTCAATCAACATATCATATTAACATTGGCTCATATAAAAAAAATGATATTTCAAGCTCAATTCTCATGAAAATCTTCTTACTAATAACCAGTTTTAGACCTATGCAATTCATATATCATCGTTATATTAAAAAGAACTAAAACACACTAAAAACAAACTAAAAAGACTCAAAAAAAAAAAATGACAACCTAAACTAAGAAATCCTAAATTCTTCCCCCTCACACTTAATTCTTACATTGTCCTCAATGTAATGCTATCACCCTATATGCAAGAATTATATGTAAGAGAAAAGAACTACTAAATAATTGAAGAAAAATAACTAAAGAACACTATATAAAAAAAACAAAAAAACAAAGCACGAAAGAGAGAAAACAAATCTGGTTTGGCAGGTTGGCAATTTCTTCATTAATTGGGCTGCCTTCCCAATTAGCACTTGAGTTAGTGTTTTGAACCTAACCAACACCCTCTTCGTGGCTTTTTAGGATTTTCAGGCTCATACAAGAAACTTCTTGGATTTATGCATTTTGTAGGGCGGTTTCTTTGCACAATAATGAATGCATTCTCCATTACAAGTATTATTTCATCATCCTTTATAGTGCATAGCTCATCAAGGAATGGTGCATCTTTTGGTACTTGTTGAATGGCATCCACAAACAAACTGTTTAAGGTTTCTAGCATGTCTTGTTCATGTTCCTCCTCATTGAACTTTGCAAATCTACTAGAAAAAGATGGAGAAGAAACATTAGTAAAAATTGAAACCTTAAAAGTTACCTCAGGTGCCGAAGTACTCTCAATTGGAATTGTAGCTTCATTATCTTCAAGAGTTGCATCCATCTTTAGTTCTTTCTCATCCTCGGGTTCCCTTGGACTTTTTGATTCATCCTCAAGTTGTTTGGGACTAGCATTCTCCTCGAGATCAATCATAGTTTGAGAAAAGACTTGTTCATGTAGTTATTTGAAGACTTGTCTTTGTTTCCTGAATGTTTGCCCATGTTTCCAGTTGAAATTGCAAATTATTAGCAGCAAAAGTATTGACAACGTCTTCTAAAGAAGTATCAGAACTTTGAGGTGGGGGCTGTAAAAGATCTGGTTCTTGAGATCATGATTGATTGAAGCTAGATGGATGAGTGTAATTGGCATAAGGATCTACTTCTTGATAATTTCACAAATAGCTATAATTAGTATGATCCCACCATCCCTCATTGTAAGTGTTTGAGTATGGATCATACTGTTGTCCTAGGAACCCTTGATGGCCTTGACATCCTCTTAAATCATAGGATTGTTCACAATTATTTCCTTGGAAGTATGGGCACAAATTAGTTGGATGATCCATCATAAAGCACACTCCACACTTCCGTGATCGTTGAACGTTACCCATGGTCAATTGTGTTGAACTATGGATGTGAGATTGGCTAGTTGGTTTTGAATGTTTATGCATGCCATCAACTCCTCAAGTGGTAGATTGTTCAATCCCATCGTTCTTTGCTCAAAATTTCAAAAGAAAAACCTGTATGTACAAGAAAAATACAACTAATTAGAACTGAAAATAAGAATAAACCAAATAACAAATAAATTAAAGAAAGCAATCCCCGACAACGACGCCAAAAACTTGATGCACTCAAAAGAGTATATCTTATTTAACATTGCACTAAAAAGATCAATTGTAAGTATAGTAATTAGCAAGGGTCGAGTCCACAGGGATTGGGTTTTAATTTATAAGTTAAGGTTTCATTTTCCACCATTAGACATCGTTGAGAATCAATAATCAGATCTATCAACATCAATTAACTATCAACCGTAGATAACAACAAGCTCTGTTATCCCAATCTTTCCTTAGTTCATTATTAAATAGAACAAGCTCTCTATTTAATCTCTAATTATCAAACAAACCTAGAATAAGCTCTCTAGATTTAATGTAATAGCAGCCTTAAGAAGAGAAAGATAGATTGATCTAAGCAACAAACACATAAGCTCGGATTGTTTAACTTAAGTTATGTTCCACATTGCAATTGCCGAAAACCCAACATAATCATGAATTACAAATTGCCACTTATGAATAGGAAATCAAGATAATTACACGGATCAAGACTCCTAAACTAGCATTAGATAATTATCAAGATCTATCTAGTTTACAATCTAATCAATCAAGACAAATATTATAAACAATTCTTATGAAAAAACATAAGCAACTTTGATAGAAAATCAATGATAGATAAAATCTAAAATCAATTACAAAACATGTATAGGGCTTTGAAATCACCCTTAACCAAAGAAAAGTTTAGTCTTGCATAGGCATAGTTAATATATACATAAAACTAAAAGAAAATAAAAAGAATGGAGAAGAAGAAGAATAATAATGATGATCCTTGAGTCTCCTCAAAAGATGTGTAGTTTGTGGCTTAAAAGATGGTATTTATAGAGTTTGAAAACCTTGGGAACAAGTCCTTGCAACACAAGTAAGTTTGGAGACAGAAAAATCACGTTTTGGCATGTTTTCCTTTATTTTTCCCGATTTTTGGGCGTCGCGGCGCCCGGCATTCTGCCTGCTGCATCATTTTACACTTCGTCGGCTGATTTGGATGATCATTTTTGTCTGATTTGGGCATGTGAACTACCGTTGGAAAGGTATTCAAGTCGGCTTCAAAAGTCAAGAAGGAAGTTTCTTCAAATAAGGACTTTAACATCATGTTTTCCTTACAACAAGCTCCGAAGGTCAAATTTTCCTTTTTGCTTTGCAACCAGAAATTGATCTTTTTGATTTTCAAGTCTTCTTCCATCTTGTGATTATGATTTTGTAAGTTCTTTACCATCATTATTGATATCTTTTGACTTCATTCTCCTTATTGTACCTAAAATTCAAAAACATAATATAATTAATCAAAATAAAGATAGAAGACATAACTAAAACTAAGAATAGAAAGGGCATAAAATGTGTATTTTATGAACTTATCAATAGACGACGTCAAATTCTTGATGTCCTTTTGGTGGTGAGTTGAGGTGTTTGGTGGTCTAAATTCCTGGTGAGGTGGAAAAGAGGGGTTAGAAGGCGTCGAAGTTTGATCTCTAGACGCACTTCGATGTTTAAGTCAATAAAAGTTTGAAAGATGGTTAAGGTAGGAGGAAAAGTTATGTAACTATAGAGGTCTTAGGATGCATGCTTGGATTTGGCTCTCATTGGGTTATTTATACTTGGGTTGATCGTCTCCTGTGGCGCCACCTGTTGCTTACTGTTAGGGTTTGGTAGTTGAAAGTGTGGTTGAGCTTCTCTCAATAAGTGGAGCTTGACTTGACCCTTAAAGAGACGTCTATATGTTTTATATGGTATTGTCTTGAATTTTAAGTTTAATGGGTTTAACGATAGTGAAAAAATTTTGTACACATTTTAACTGTTTTTATGGGATTTAAAGACTTGTAAATAAAAATTTTAATTTTATTTCTAAATTATAAAATAAAAATTAATACAAAATCATTAGCTAGTTATATATGCAAAATCATTAGCTAGTTATATATGCAAAATTAATACAAAATCATTAGCTAGTTATATATGCAATCGACTCATATCATTTGGGTACAATATTGTCCGTAGGAAAGGAAGAAAGAAAGGTTAAGTAAAAGGCAGAGATTTTAGCTTGCGAAAAGCGCTCCTCGGAAGAAACGTTAAGATGTTAGTTGGTCTAACTGGTTTAGGCTCTTTAATCATTGCGGAAGGTATAGCTTTTGAAATTAAAAATTATATTTTATTGTAAATATAATATTAAATAGATAAATAATTTTGATTTTTGTAATTGTAATCATAATTTGATAACCTAAATAGAAAAATCAAAAAAATAAAATTTTTGAGTTTTAAAAATTAATTTTTGAATAAAATAATTTTATTATTTTTATATTTTTACACTTTTATTATTTTAAACATACATATTTTAATTTTTTACAATAATATTAAACATTTGAAAATTCTTAATCACATCTTTTTTATCATATTTTTTAAATATATTTTTAAAATTTTTTTTTTAACTCAAAATTTTTCAATAATAATACTAAGTCAGCTCTTACTACGTAATAAAAGCCGCCCAATTGCCAAATGGCCGCTGCTTTGGCATCTTCCAGGTTATTAATGCATTGATATCAATAGGTGACAACTGACAAAGCTATTGTGTTACTAAAATATATTTAACACCAAAAATGAAAAAGTTATTGTTTCAGCTGAGAAATCGCCATCCCCCATGGCGATTTTTCAGCGTGTTTTTTTGCAAATTTGTAAAAAACACCAAGGAAAATCGCCACCCCCATGGCGATTTCCCTTGGTAATTTTAGCAAAATTTGCTAAAACCATGAAGGGAAATCGCCATGGGGGGTGGCGATTTCCCTTCATGTATATTTTTTTTTAATTAATAAACAAAAATTATATTAAAACAAAATTTTATTTTAATTTGATAAATTTATTTTTAAAAATTATAAATTAAATTAAAATATTTTTTTATAGGTTTGGTTATTTATTTTTTTAAAATATATATTAAAAATGTAATTTAATTTATTATTACAATTTTATAAAAAATAAAAATATATTTCTTATTAAAATTTAAAAAGAAGATTATATTTTTTATTAAATTTTTATATCAAAAATTTTATTTTTTATAATTTTGTAATATTATAAAAAAGAAAATTTAATTTATATCAAAAATAATTTAATGATGTAAAATGTAAATAAATTTTTTTTTAAAGAAATTTATCGAGTCACTTTTTTAAATAAAGAAGTTATTTTTAAGTTGGTATCGTAAAATAATTTTTTTAATTTGATTAGTTTTTTTGAGTTGGTATTCGATTAACTCGTGACATTAATTTAATCATTGTTTTTAATAATAATATAGATTGTTACAGTTTAAAACTGGATATTTGATAAAAAAATTTTAATTTAATTTTTGATTAAATTTTTTTTTCTTATTATAATTTAAAAAGAAAATTAAATTAAAATGAAAAAAAGAAAAGCAACTTATCATGTAATTTGGATTATTATATTAAAATTAAATAACAACATTAAGATATAAATTAAAATAAAATATAACAATTAATTTCCGAACAAATTACATGAAATGCAAAACATATAAATTTATATTAGAAATTTAAAACACATTACAATTATTCTAATTATTGCGTGGTGTAGAGCAACAGTGTCGAGTTCTTCTAGTGCGTGGTGGTTGCACCCATCGTTCAACCTCGTCAGTGGCACGTATTCGCGGTCCACCACGACCTCTTGCTATAACCGCCACTGGTTCCGGTTGTATGTCATCAGTCGTTTCATCCGTATCAAAAATTTGAAACCCACTGCTGGATGAGCCAACACCTAGTTCACCCATAACGGGAACCTGACTACTAGATGCACCCATAAATGATGTAGCATCAAATGCTGACGAAGGGGTTCCAAACTGATACATGGATGTTAAATATGCTGAACTTGGACTTAGGACGGGGAGCTGGTCATCTAACCTCGTTCTTGGCGGTGATGGTCGGTAACACTCATCAACGTCATATCCGGGGTGACTTACGGAATAACGATGGTTGGATGGTACTCCATGATCCCGTTCAGGTTCAGGATGATCAAATGACATCCTCGGTGCTGTGAACTCCGATGAGGTCGGTTGACGCCTTCGCCCACGTTGTCGGCGAGGTCTAGGAGCATCCATATTCTGTGTAGGAGGGACTGGAGCTGAAGTTTGTCCGGTAAATGGCATACTCCTAACATCCTCGTGCATCGACGGTGGACAAACGAAAGGCCGACCTTCATTTCTATACCATCTTATGTAATCAGCAGACGAGTTGAAATTATTACCAACAATCGGGTAACCTGTCGGAATTCGTTGAAAACGTATGTTCCACCATTGGATCCAACGTTCATGCTTCGCAGGCCAGAATTCATCATTACGACCACGCATGTCGACCTTGTGAAGCTTATCAAGGTTCATCGGGGCTGCAGGAATTGGTTGTTGCATCCCAAATTGTCGCAACACCCGGTCAGTTTGGTGCCACTCTACATATGAAAAGCATATCAATGCTGTGTTTGCTTTCCATATATTGAAATTATTGTAGGCATCCGATGGGAGGCATGCCATAATTTCACTCGAGGAATATGGCATCCACAGAAACTGCGAATAATTATTACAAATTATTAGTTTCATATGGATTAAATAAAAAAAAAAAACTTCAATGTAACAATCGAAATATTTACCTTATCATATCCTAGTCGATCTAGTCGTAGTCTTATACTTGCAAGATCGCTCGGAGTCTCTGTAAAATCTCTACCCGTACTCCTACTCCACCTATTAAAATGCATATAATATCTTAATGACCTATAAAAATACAATTTCGTACAAAATTAATAAAATAGTAAAGATTATTACCTGCTTGCAAGGGGGTATACAGCCGAAATATCCACGCGCGGAGCAAGAAATGGTAGCCGATACCAAGCCCATGATTGTAGAAGCACTAGACATCCACCTATGTCATGGTTTTTTGGAACTGTAGCTCGGCAAAGTTCTCTATACAAAACTGCCAAACACGCAGAACCCCAACTATAATTTGCTGCTTCCTCTAAATCACGTAGCAATGGAAGATACATTAAATGTACCCGACTGCTCGATTTGTCAGGCATCAGTAATCCTCCAATCAAACGTAAAATATATGCTCTAGCAGCATATTGTATTTGTTGTTCGGTTGCATGTAATGACAGATTTTGAAACGTTTTCAACCAAGTCAGTCTCACCGTTGAGCCAGATACGACGTCTTCTGGAGGTACCTCACCCAATAGATCTTGACACAGTTCATTCCAATCTAGCAGGCTTCCGCCTGTAACTGCATCGCCATGGATCGGAAGTCCAAGTTGCAGCGCAACATCTTCGAGACTGACCGTGCATTCACCACATGGAAAATGAAAAGTGTGCGTCTCGGGTCTCCATCGTTCGACCAACGCAGAGATTAAATCGGGTTGTATCACAAGTCGTCGAATTTGACTTGCGTGATAAAATCCGGCTCTTCTTAAGTGGTCGATAATATAAGGATGCGGGTCCTCCAATGTAAATTTCCTCGAACGTAATACGCGACGAGTTTCCTGTTATAATAATAAAAATTAATATATTATAAAACTATAACAATTAAAAAGTAATAAATAAAACTATAAAATAACAAAATAATAATATAATATAATATAATATAATATAATATAAACAATAATAATATAATATAATATAAAACAATAATAATATAATATAATATAATATAATATAATATAAACAATAATAATATAATATAATATAAAACAATAATAATATAATATAAAACAATAATTTCGTATAAAAAAACAATAATAATATAATATAAAAAAACAATAATAATATAATATAATATAATATAAAGAATAATAATATAATATAATATAAAACAATAATAATATAAAAAACTATAATAATATAATATAAAACAATAATAATATAAAAAACAATAATAATATAATATAATACAATAATAATATAAAAAACAATAATAATATAAAAAACAATAATAATATAAAAAACAATAATAATATAATATAAAACAATAATAATATAATATAAAACAATAATAATATATAAAACAATAATAATATAATATAAAACAATAATAATATAATATAATATAAACAATAATAATATAATATAATATAACACAATAATAATATAAAAAATAATAATAATATAAAAAACAATAATAATATAATAATATAAAAAACAATAATAATATAAAAAACAATAATAATATAAAAAACAATAATAATATAAAAAATAATAATAATATAAAAAACAATAATAATATAACAATTTACTTACCTCGTTAAATATAACCTCCGAGATGTGATTTTCTTGTAACCTCAATAGTGAAGCCATTTCAAAATATTGTTGTAGAAAAAAAAATTTGTAGAAAGAAATTTTTTTTGGTAGAAAAATGAAAAATTTTTGAAAGAAAATGAAAATTTGAATGAGAGGAATGAAAATTTGAAGGAGAGGATGGGGGTATTTATAGAGGGTGGGGGGTGTGGGGGGAGGGGGGACGTGGGGGAGGGGGGATTTGGGGGGATGGGGCAACGGTCATATGACCGTTGCCCCCTTTCAAATTTTTTTTTTTTCTAATTTGTTTTTTTTTTCATTTCAAATTTAAAATTTTAAAAAAAAATTCAAAATATTAAATTATAAAAAAACCTAAAATATATTTTACGAATTTTTAAAATTTTTTAAATTATAAAAAAAATATTTTAATTTAATTTATAATTTTTAAAAATAAATTTATCAAATTAAAATAAAATTTTGTTTTAATATAATTTTTGTTTATTAATTAAAAAAACAAATATACATGAAGGGAAATCGCCACCCCCCATGGCGATTTCCCTTCATGGTTTTAGCAAATTTTGCTAAAATTACCAAGGGAAATCGCCATGGGGGGGTGGCGATTTCCCATGGTATTTTTTTTTTTGCAAATTTGCAAAAAACACCAAGGGAAATCGCGATCCCCCATGGCGATTTTCCTTGGTGTTTTTTACAAATTTGCAAAAAAACACGCTGGGAAATCGCCATGGGGGATGGCGATTTCCCAGCTGAAAAAAAAAGGTCCGTATTTTGGAAAATAATCAAAAAGCAACGATAATTTGATAAATTTTTTTTTTTGGCTATATTGTAATAAAAAAGCCTATTGTTTCTTTTTCCGTCAAAAGAGAAAGACATAAGTTGGCTAAAATAAATATATAAAGGTAATGGATAATCAAGACACAACGACTGAACGAAGAGAGCTAGTGAGAGAAAAACTACTGTTAAAGCTGCTAAAAAGGCTGTGATTATCAAATTCTTGAGGAAAAAGACAAATGAAACAAGGTTATAATATATATATATATGGTTTTTGCTAACGAGTGTCCTTAGGGCATTTGTTAAAGTTAGTTAATATATTATTTATAGTAATAATATTGTATTAAATGCAAAAGTTGACAATTTTATTCATCATTTCCGATGCATTGGATGAAGATATTACTATATATAGTAACCTTAATAAATGCCCTTAGGACACTTGTTAGCAAAATCATATATATATATATATATATATATATATATATATATATATATACTTAAAAATGGTGAACCCTACTCTTCCTTCGACCAACACAAATTTGAAGTTTTTTTATTTTATTTTAAAATGGGGTGACAACTGTCGTAAGAATTTTTACAATGCGAACGGTGCAAACATTTTAAATTGTAACCTTTAGATTCCATATAATTAATCTCAACAACATTTTTTTTTCTGCCAGCCGTATACCATTCTTCTGTCAGCAATACCTTTTCTGATTCTCATATGAAAATATGAGTTAATTACAAAAAAAAAAAAAAAATCAACAACTAAAACTTATTTACTAATTATACATCATGACAAAAAAAAAATTATTAAAAAAAATAAAACTTGGATGTTTTAAAAATAATTAAAATTATCTTAAAATTTTGATCTATTATTAATAATGAGATTTAGTACTAAAATATTGTATAATATTTACAATAATAATATATATTTTTTAATAATAGTACTATTTAAAATATTAGAAAATACGTGGATATTAATATTAAATATTTTTAATATTGCAAAAGTATTATTTAAAATATAAAATTAGTTGAATATTAATATTTTACTATTTTAAATATATTTTTATAATAAAATTAATTAACATAATTATTTATACGATTTTGTTAATGAGTGCCTTCAGGGCACTCGTTAAGATTAGTTAAAAAAGTGATGCATTTATTATACTTTCTTTCTATATATATCAGCTTAACCAGTGTCACTAAGTACTGGTTAACATATCTCCTATACTATTTATAGTAATAATTTTGCATTAAATGTAATAACTGATAACTTTATTTATCATTTTCAATGTCTTGAATGAATATATTATTATATGTGATAACCTTAAAGAGTACCTTTAAGACATTCGTTAACAAAATCTTTATTTATAAATATAATAATATATCAAGTTGAGTTCAAACGTAAAACTTTTGTTCAAAACTTGTCTTGTGGGTAAGTCTAATTTGGAAAAAAAGTTTATTTTGTGCTTGAATGAGTTTAAAAATTGTCTTTTCTTACCGGTAAAAAAGTAATTTCTAAATTTTCAGTTTCTTTTTTGTAGACCTGTAATATTTTTATGTTTACACTATAATATTATAAATATATTTATTTTTTATATGATATAAATATTAAAATAATATATTTTATATAATTGAAAAAATGGGTCGGACCAGGCCGAGCTAAGGCCTTGAGTGTTGGAGACAAGGTCCTATCTGTTTTTTAAATGAGCTTTATTTTTTGCCCACATTCATTTTTTGGACTTAATATTTTTTCCAAGCTCACTCAAATGTCGGACGAGCTTTCGGGCTTAGGCGAATAGCCCGGCCAGTGGATAGGTCTAGATTGTTACATTTAGTAGTATTTGATTGGCCTGGACAAAATTTTGAGCCTCAATTGTTGGTCGGATTAGGTTTGATTAACGTACCAAAATTTATATGAACATATAACAGCATAAACACAATTGTAATACATAAAATAACACGAACACGATATAAATACACAAATTACTAGACATACATGTGATAAGTTTATTAAAATAAAAATATTTTTTAATAAAATAATATTATAAATTAGTTCGAGCCTAACAAATTTATTCTCGAATTAGCTAAATTCATAAAATTGATAAATAGCTTGATCCATAAATAAATCTAATGACAATATCTTATTTCATCAATTTTTAATATTTCATTTCATTCTTAATAAAGTTTTTCTTGTACTAATAACACAAAATATTTTTGATCATTAACCTTTTTGTAATTCTCTTAAAAGATAAAATTTAGTTCATTATCCAACACGTTCTCACGGTTCTCGCGGTAAATGATCTTACCGTAGTCGTCACCCTTAAAATTATGTTGTAGTACTAGGACAAAACTCGACGCTTAGGTTATCAAGGCAATATTTAACTTCAAAACTCTAAGTGTTTATGGAAAACATTGAACTTCCAATGAACACCACAAAATTACGACCAAAAGACATAAAACTCTTCATGCTCAACACCCAGCTCCCACACAATAGCTTGAAGGCGATTAATGCATAAGCAAGGCAATAAATGCACAAGAGTCTGGTTGCCCAAGACAATCTACTTTTGGCGATCTCTGAAACCAATTCTCGCACACTCACCTGATCGCCAAAGGTGATCTAATAGACAATGCTCAATTACTAATGCCAAGTTAAAGTTAGGCTTGTGGGCGGTCACTTTATAACCCGCTCATGTCTAGGGACAATTATGCCCATAAATTACTTTTAGAGTTATTTAGTAAACTCGCTACCTATATGCCTTGTAAATAAAGGTAAGAGCTTCCATAGAGACCAGAGGTATTCTCTCTTTACTTTTTACACTTAGTCATTTACTTTGTCACCTTATCTATTGAGTAAAGGCTGCCTTGAGCGTTGGAGCACCAACTCCGACACCCCCTAACCATCTCTGTTTTGCAGGTCCTTTTGTTGTCACCAAAAGATCATGAAAAAGTTGGACATCAACATAGTTAATTTCTATATTTGTCAGTATATATATTATCAAGTAAGTGCATGTGTTTCCACTTTAGTTTCTAAACCCAGTGTATAAACCTATTGTTTCACTAGCAGCCTGAAGTGCTCAACTAATGGCTTCTTTTTTTGGTATTTGAGGTTCTGAGAGATTCAACCCTCATCAATTAAATTGAAAGTTTTGTTCTCTGTCAACAAATAACATGATTGTTGAAACTAATTAGTATCTTAATTTCAATGAAAAACCAAGTTAAGAAACTTCTGGATCTATAGAGCACTTTTTATTGTCACAGCTGATAACCATTTACATAAAACTAGAGAAAAATAATAAAAAGTATACATGATTATGCCATTTTAAAGAATGATAAAATTAGTTCGATAAAAGAAAAAAATATTAATGAGAAATTTAAAAACAGCTGCAGAAAGTTATACTTCGTAAAACTCAAGGTTAGGGTGTTGATTGTTGAAATTTATTCGAGAGATATAGCTTTGATTCTTTAAATTGATTAAATTTAGCCTAAGCTGAATTTAGCAGTAAAATCTGTTATATTTTGAGATACGGCTATATCATATAAAAGTCAATAATCTTTCTAGAACCTATAAGTTAAAATAGTATTGATTACTCTTCTTACCCTATTTTTCTGCGTCAATTAATAGGGATTCATATCTTCCATTAAAGAAGAGTAATGTTAATTAATAATGTCTTAGTTCTAAAGCTAGATAAAGAAAACCCTACGAACTGAACTACAGGCTAAATAGCTAATGAGTTACCTATTGAGACAATTTAATGCAGGCAGTGCCTTGAAAGACGTACATTATTTAAGCCAAATATATTGCGGGCATAATTATAACAAATATATTTAAGAAATCAAGAGTCATTTCGTCGAACTTAATTTTAGACGGTATTTTTTATAATATTTTTTTAAATATTGTTAAAAATAATAAAATTTATATTTTAACAGCATTTTGCATATTGCTGTTATATATTATAATAGTTAATAATTACAGCATTTTAAAAATTTTTAGAAGAATTTGACATGTGTTATTATAAATTTTATCATATAAAAATACTTTTAGTAGCACTTATAATTGCTATCATTGAGATCTTTTGCAACGAATGAAAAATATATGTAAAAGGTCATGAAAAACTGTTATAAAGTAGAAATAACAATAATTTTGATAAGTGTTATTATACATATGTAAAAATGCTACTAAAGATATAAGGCTGCGGCCATATATACAGCACATGAATAAATACTGTCTTATCTTACAGTAATAATTTTTTAAATTTTTACAATATTTTAAAATACTGTTATATATTAAATTTGACGTAGTGAGATTAAGGTGTTTGATAGTTGAGAGTTGGGATTGCAAGATTTATGAGATTGAAGGGGATGTTAGATTGAAGTTTGAACTTACAGCCAGTAATGGCATTCCAATTTGCTGATTGATCAACAACTTTATCAGCTTCAAAACAGGCAGTTAGAGACTGGGGAAACAAATCGAAGTGAGCCTAACCCTAGCTAGCCCTATCATGTGTGCGCCTAGCAATAGGTTAAGCAGCTGGACTGCAGTGCAAAGTCTCCACCACTCCTTTACATTTCAGATTAATTCAGATAACTCGATCTCAACTAAGCTGCATCATCAAGGTGGAGAAAAGGAATTATCCAATACAGAAAAGAAAAAGAAGACGGACAGACAGAGAGAAAGAGATGACTGCATATTGGGCCATGCTTTTTTTTGCTTAAACTATGAAATGGTTACCCAGCTATGATTAGAAGTTACACGACAATTCAATCCTCTTCATTTCTCCCTTTTTGGGTCAAATGTCTGGAACACCCTTCTATTAATGCATGCGTTTGACTGTTTGATCTGACTATAAATCTCAGTCTTAGCTGTAGCAAATAGCAATGACTTCATTGCTATATTTCTTGATTTCTAATTAAAAAAAAGGAAACCTTCTGTTAAAGTTTGCCATATATAATCTATCTCATTTTCTTTGTCTCTCTTTAATTTTAAAGGGAAAAAATTGATTTTAATGTGTTTTATATTAAAATTTTGATGTTTTATACATTTTAATGCCAAAAAATAAAAATAATTTTTTAATAAAAAAGGCAAAAGTATGAAGTGTTCAAACAAGAAGAGAACATATCATTTTAGAGCATCCAAAAAAAAGTTGCCAAAAACATGAAACCGACAAAGGACTTTTTATGTATACCAATTGTAGATACTTGATTTTGGATACTAATATATTACCTCTTCCCGAGAGAAATAAAGTTGTTTTTACAGTAACTTGTACTTCCGCGTACAATAGCAAAGGTATTCCAGAATAAGTAATAAAGTCGTTTCACTAAAGATTGTTTCACTGGAAGTTCTTTCACTGGAACAACTCTTGTTCGGAAGAGCTCTTGTTCGGAACAACTCTTGTTCGGAACAGTTCTTGTTCGGAATAGCTTTCGTTTAGAATAGCTTTCGTTCAGAACAGCTCTTGTTCGAAACAACTTCCATTTAGAACAACTCCTGTTCGAAACAGCTCTTGTTTGGAAACAACATCTTCACAGAACAAGTCATTCACAGAACAACACTTTCATGAAAAGGGACCTCCACCGAGAAGTATTATACAGAAGACGTTCCGCCTGATACTACTTCAACGAAATAGAAAAAGTGAAAATAACCCCGGAATATGGTAGGGTTCTTAGGTTAATTTCACTATTGGGATGTTCCGGAGAGCTTGGCTTGGTGGATCAGACATGGAGATAGTTAAGAGGCCTCCTCTTAACTTTTACCTGAAGTATGAGTGCTTCTCCTTTTCTTTCAGAACAAATAGTGAACTATTGTTCACTATTCACTATTACCAATAACAATTTAAGCTCTCATCAAGCAAAGTATTAATGCCTTAGTAACGGACAATCTTCCTCATTATACCTATTAAATACATATGTATTTGTAACTCCTATTCTTGACACCTATAAATAGGAGTTCCCACAACTTATTTGAGGATTTTTGCCATTTGAAAAAACTTTCACTCTAAAGTTTTCTCTGCAATTCTCTCTTCTCTAATTCTCTCATCAACCTTGTTCTCAGCCTTGCTCCTCCATCTCCTTACTTCCTCCACCTTACTTACCACCACCTGCTGCTGCGTTCAGTACTTTAGGGTCTGCTCCAGTCTTCCTCTTCGCCGTCTCTTGGCAACATCCCGTCAGTCTTCCTCTCCACCTTATTTGAGGACTTTTGGCATTTGAGCAAACTTTCACTCTAAAGTTTTATCCGCAATTCTCTCTTCTCTAATTCTCTCATCAACCTTGTTCTTAGCCTTGCTCCGCCATCTTCTTACTTCCTCCACCTTACTTACCACCACTTGCTGCTGCGCTCAGTACTTCAGGGTCTGCTCCAGTCTTCCTCTTCGCCGTCTCTCGGCAATATCTCGCTTCACTTGTTTGCAACGCTTCCTCTCTCTACCAAAGAACCCTCTACATTTTGGCGACTCCACTGGGGAGGAGTGATTGCATTAGGTGAAATTCTTTAACACTTATCTTACCAGGAGACATGGACAACCCCGTCGGAAACCAAAACACTCCTGTCCCTGCCTACATCCAGGAGCTGATGAACATGATTCAAGCCTCCCAAAAAAGGATGCAAACTTTAGAAGAGAACAATAGTCAGATGATGAAAACCATTTCCAAGTTTGTATCCTCTTCCACAACTCCTCAAGTTCAATCTGTGAATGTCAATGGAGGTGGGAATACTTCTTGATGGAGCTACTCTTCAAAACACTAGTAACGGAGAAAACACAACTGACAAACTTATCCCATTTGAAAATACTAATGCGGTTAATCCTTCTACCACTGTTGCTGGTACCTCTACCGTAACCACTCAGTAGACCATTACCTAAGATTTTGTCACTAAAGAAGAACTCCAAAGGTTACTTGAGCAGAAGAATAAGAGTTTGAGCTTTTACGAGTTTGACCTCAAGTTACCTTATCCCGCTAGTGTGGCTGCTAAGCCATATCCTAAGGACTACACTAGTCCTAAGTTCAAGCAATTCAATGGGAAGACAGGGGATGCTCTTGAACATTGATGAAGTTTGTGGAAACCCTTGGAGTAGCTGGGCTAGATCATGATTTGAAGTTGAAAGAGTTTTCCAAATCTTTGACTGAAAAGGTGTACACTTGGTATGTCAACCTTGTTACTGGCTTTGTTGAGTTTTGGAGTCAGATGTGCAATATGATTGGAGAGAAAATTTTCTCCACTCAAGAGAAAGTTACTCTTATTGACTTAGGAAAGGAATATCAAAAGCCAAAAGAAAACGTGATGGATTACATCCAACGTTTTAGAGAAAAAGTTTTAGATATACAAGAAGCTCATGATGAGAAAGAACTGGTCAAGGTGTGCATCCAAGGAATCTTTGATGAATTTCAAATTTATCTATAAAACTTGTCCTTACCTTCTTTTTCTACTTTAGTGGAGGCTGCAAGAAAAACAAACAATACTATCATGGGAAATAAGAAACGAATAAATCACTTCCACGAGAGAAATGCTCTCTTTGCTTCACATGAGGAGAAATCATATAAGAAATCCAAGCTTAGCCATGATAAACAAGTTTCTTCATTGCCATTTCCATGCTCTATGGGAAAAGTTCTTGAACTCTTAAATAAATGGGTGAATGAAGGAAGTAGACGACTACCAAATGTTGAGCGCCAACCTACTGATGAAGAAAAGACAAATCCTATATATTGTCATTTTTATAGAACCATTGGACATCCTTCCAAAGAGTGTAATGCTCTAAGAAAGATTTACAATGGCAAGGTGAATAACATCTGAATGTTGGTCCGAAAGGTATGTAAACAAATTTAGAGAAGCATTGTAGACACCTAATTTTGTCCGGACCACTAAACAGGTATGTTTTCTTCCCATATTGATGTTTCCGAGTATAAAAAGACTGTTTTCATCCTGCAGGTGGTACTCCGAGACTTAGTTTAAGAGGGCGAGCACAAAAAGACAAACTTGAAAAAAAGTCAACCCCAAAAAGTCAACTCCAAAAAGTCAACTACTGAAAAAATCAACCCACTTTCAAAATCACGATTTTAAGTTCAATTGAAAAATGGCGAAAGAATTTTGATAATCCGAGGTCTACATTGAAAGATATGGAGTTCGGAAGTTGGGATTTGGAGATTCAGTAGAAAAGAAACCCTAATCCAAGAAATTTGGGGAAAAGTGCTTAAATGATCAAACTGGTCGAAATTGAAGGTTCCAAATGAAAGATAAGCACTGACTACGGGTAATGGAGAAGTCACTTGCAAGAAAAACCGAAAGAAAAGTCAATCCGGGAGAAAACCGAGAATTAGGGTTTCTAGTGGATTTCGGTGAAATCGGGAAGAATCACAGAAATGGCCCGACTTGGTAAGACCAAAGCCCCCAATGGATGAAGAATGGTTAAAAAGGATGGCCCAAGGCTCAGATTGAAGAAAATCTGAAAATCGGATTTGTTTTGAGCAAAACCGGGTTTCGGAGGTAAAAGGGCAAAATTGGAAAAATTTGGGAAAAATAGCAAATGGACTCCGAAAATTATGGAAAATTTGTCAATCTCATTCTTAAATCATTTGAAGGAGATTGGCGAAAGAAAATCTTGATTCCGAGTTCGTTTGCAAAATGGCCAAATCCCGGGCTTCTTGTGTAGTAATTCAAAAAGATAAATCCCGGAAAAATAGCAAATGGACTCCAAAAATTCTGAAATTTGGCAAATCTCATTTTTAAATTATTTGGAAGAGATTGGCGAAAGAAAATCTTGATTCCGAGTTCGTTTGCAAAATGGCCAAATCCCGGGCCTCCTATGCAGTAATTCAAGCCGATAAATCCCGAAAAAATACCAAATGAGCTCCAAAAATTATGAAAACTTCCAGATCACACTTTTTAATTATTTTGAAGAGATTGGTGAAGAAAAATCTTGATTTGGAGCTCGTTTAAAAAATGGTAAAAAGTAGGGGCATAAAAGGACATTTTGGGAAGAAAAAATCCAAATAAATAGCAAACGGACTCGGATAATTTTGAAAACTTCCAGAACTCAATATTTTATTATTTTGGAAGTATTAAAAAAAGAAAAATTGAATTTGGAGTACGTTTGATATTTACTTGCATCCGGAGGGCAAAATGGTCATTTCACCCAAGCAACCGAAAAGGGCTTTTTTGGGCCTTTCAAAAATCAGAGCTGGGCTGGAAAAGAGAAGTGCTGGCCTGCCCAAGCCCAAAGGAAGGAGGAAGCTTGATTTATTTTTTTTTTCAATCAAGTGGTTAAAAATCAAGAGTTAGTTAACCATTCTCTTTGATCAAGCCATGGTGATTAAACCACATAGGTTAAGAAAGATGTCAACATTATTTTTGCATAGCTGTAATTTGAGAGGGCTGAGATGCTAATCTAAAGGTGGTAATTTCATGACTTTTCATCTTGAATTATTGGCCATTTGATGGAAAATAGGTTACACAAAAATGACAACATCTTTGAGGCTATATAAGCATCATTTAGGCCAACCCTAGAGGGGAGAGGCAGATTTTGTTTTTTCTTTTCCATTTTGGCTGATTTCTCTTAGTTTTTCTTAGTTTTTATCTTCTTGGTTGAGAGCAAAAAAAGAAAAGTTTAGAAAAAAAGGAAAGTTTGAAGAGAAAAGCTTGAAATATTAGCTTCTTGAGGTTGCTCTTGAGCACCAACTCTTGCACTTTCATTTTCTATTCTTATTTTTTGCTATTTTAATCTCTACTTGTGAGAGGGTTTGTGGCTTAATCCGTTCAAAAGCTACTCTGAGGGTTTATAGCTTAATCCGTTCAAAAGCTACTTGGTGAGTTTTCATTTTAAAATAATGTTTCTTGTTCTTCCTTCATTTCCTTTCTTAAGTATATTTTTCTTACATTTTGTTTTTACAATAAACTCACCATGGCCAAATGGCCTACATTATTTATTTTAAGTTGTTATTTTTGATTCATTTTACCATATTGTTTATGCTATTTTCTTTATTTTTGATGTTTTAAATATTATGTTATTTCATGTTCTTAAGTTATATTTAATTTGGTTGCTTTGTTTGTTGCCATTTATGTCTTAGATATCATGTTTTTACATTTTTAATTTTCTGTTTTCATGTTGTTTAAATTTGAGCATGTTTTAGAGTTAGCATATTAAGTGTTTGTGAAAATGCTTGTGTGATTCTTTGCATGATTCTTGTTTTATATCTTAGTAAGCATGTTTTAGATTTGGTATATTAGGTGTTTGTGAAAATGCTTGTGTGATTTTTGTGTTATGACTTAGTTTTTCATGCTAGCATACCAAGTGTTTGTGAAAATGCCATGCTTGTTGAAGCTTGGAGCCATTTGGCTATTCCATGTGTTTTGCATTGTGTGTTGTATTTTTGTCATGCTAGTTGTTAGGTTTTTGCATTTGCATGATATTTGGTTGGATTTTTGAATTAAGCATGCCTTGTGTTTGTGAAAATGCCATGCATGTCTTAGGTCTAGGTTACATTAAATGCCATGCAAGTTCATGTTAGGTCTAGGCCATATTATTTGTGTCATGCATTTTCCTTACATTTAGGTTTAGATCCATGCATTTCATGCATTATGTTTGCTGCATTGTTTCATGCATTTCATGTTCATGCCACTTGAATAATGACTTGAGCCAATTAATGGTTCAAAGTCATGCTCTCTTGAGCACACTTGTGGAAAATTAAGTTTGTCAAATTGATTATTCTACCTTTGTGATTTTTTTACTTAGCCAATTTTTATCTAACTTTCAAAAAGTCCTAGCTACTGCTTTCAAGTCATTTTATGAGTTTCAAATATTTTTATTTTTATTTTTAAATGATTTTATCAAAGACAAAAAAAAATGTGTTGGCAAAGCAGTTTTTTTTTCCACCCAAAACTCGTACATCTCCGATTTTTCTGGGAATTCATCTTTGATCAGAAAATTAAGTCGATTTGTTTTCGTGTATTTTTGCATGTCCTGAGTCTCCAATAATTTTTTTAGAATTTTTGGAATTTTTAAAAATAGGGTAAAAAATCGTGGATTAAAACTGGACAGTGGAGTCAGGATTGAATTTAAAGAAAAACAAAGCAGTTTTTTTCTCCTCCAAAAACTCGTACATCTCTGGTTTTTCTGGGAATTCATCTTTGATCAAAAAGTTAAGCCGATTTTTTCTCGTGTAGTTTTACATGCCCTGAGTCTCCAGTATTTTATTCAGAATTTTTTGAAGTTTTAAAAATAGGGTAAAAAATCGTGGATTAAAATTGGACAGTGGAGTCAGAATCGAATTTAAAGAAAAATCATTTTTCTGTTTTGGTTAAGTTACTTAGAGTGTGCTGATTAGGAGGGTTAGCTACTGACTTAGGGTAATTTCTAAGCCTTTTTAAACTCTAAAAATGTTTTTTCAAGTCCCGGGTTAAGGGTAGTCAAGTCCGGATTTTTTTTTAACATAGGAAATTAGAGCCATTTAAAAAAAAATTTAGCCCAGTTTTTATTCAAGCTTCTCAAAATTGTTTTCAAACAATCACAAAGTATTTTGGTTTTAGAATATTTAATTTGACATATTTTCCTAAGGTAGCCGGATATCTTTTTAGATATACGGATTTCCTTAATTAAAGGAAAAAAATACATTTCATGCATTGCATTTTTATATTCATGCATTTTATATCATATGTGATTCTTGTTATAATAATTTCTATGATATTGATTTATATTTTTGATGTTATATGGTTTATTATATGATTTGGAATATTTCATGATATCCTATGCTTTTATTTAGTTATTTTTTTGGTCATATTATTTAGCATATACTATGTTCATTGCATTATTGTTTTCATTTTTATTTTCATGCATATTATATGGTAGCATTATTTCATATTCCATCTCATTTAATTTATATGCCATATCATTCATGTTTGCCATGTCATTTAGGTTGCATTATATTATTTAGATTTTGCTATGTCATTTTATTTATGTCATGCATATACATATTCATTTCTTTTAAATGTTTTCAAAAAAAAATAATGGTTTTCAATAAAAAAAATATAAAGATATTCCCGAATTAAAATAATTCATGAGTTCTCTACCGGGTTTGCTAGAGGGAATATCATCAATTATCATTAATAAAGGAATATCTTTCTTTCAAAAAAGAGAATGATTCGGAAAGTTTTCCAAAACTAATAAAAATTTCTATATTTTGCCACGTTTGTTGGGGAATATAGGAAAATTTTGAATTTATAAATTCCGGATCATTTTCAATAAAAAATGGAATTATTTTTCTTTAGAATGGGAATTAATTTGAAATACTAAATTTAAAACCAACTTTTACCAAGACTTGAGATAACACACGATTAATAAGGTACCGATTTATACGGGCGTTGTGGGGGTGCTAATCCTTCCCCGCACGTAACCGACTCCCGAACCCGCTTCTTTGATTTCTCTGGTTTAAAACGCAGACTTGAAATTGGTTTTTAAAATGTTTTAATTAATTTTTATAATATTTTATAAAACCGGTTTTAATAGGTGGCCGATCACACCTAGCTAAAAAAGATTGGTGGCGACTCCATGTCTTTTTTAAGGTCATTTTCAAAACCTTCATTTCTAGAGGAATTAAGTCGACTTTTCCTCGATCTTTTAATGTCACGCCTAACGAATAATAAAGTCTTGCGATGAGACGTCGTTATTTTTTTAGGTTGCGACAGCTTGGCGACTCCACTGGGGACATATTAGAGAGTCAGGCCTAGAATTAGTCGTGTATTATCAAAGTCTCGGTTTTTGTTGGTTTAATTGGTATTTGATTTTAATTCTCACATTTTTTTAATAAGGAGAATTTTGAAAATAATAAATTGTTTTTAAATATGTTCATACTCATGTGCATGCATTTTATTTTTGTTCTCTAGTTATTTAAGGTTGTATATTATAATTGCTTGTTGGTTAATGCGTTACACTATTCTTGAATGTTTTAATTGCTAGGGCATTTAGAATAAGGTTTGTAGAATAGGTGGTGAAAGGTTTATTATTCCTCCACACACACTACACGTGCATTTGCATAACATGAATCCTATACCCGGGTTCCGTCCTTTTAAGTGGGAGTAAAGTAACTACGCCTTCGTGATTGATCCTCCGTATGGGCTAGTGAAACACTTTCGGAGTATAAAGTACCTAATGCCTTCGTGATGATCCTCCGCATGGGCATAGGAAAATATACTCTAACGAATTGAACCCGCTTTTATTGGGGTGCCTTACTAGCCTTCACCGGCGACAGTGAGGAACAATTCGGAGCCTTAGAACCGATTCACCCTCATATAGTGAACCTAGGCGAAGCCATGCCGGATTTCCGTTAGATATACCGAAAATAGGAACACATAGAGGGACAGTTCTAAACCTTTTGTTACCTATTTTACACTCCGAATAAGTGTGGTAGATCGGGCAACGATGTACGTACATCGCCCGTAATAAATGTGATACTCCGCCTCGAAGGCATCGTGATGCCTAAATAAGCAGATATTGTTGGGGCAGATGTTCATTAGCTGTTTTTTTTAAAAAAAAAAAAATCTTTTTTCAAGCATTTTGCATGTTGCACATTTCATGCATGTGTGAATAGAGCATGTACATTTTTGGTTGTGTTATTGATCTTATTCTTTGCAATAAACAGTTGGTAATTTCATTTGATGATTTCATAAAACCGGTAGTGTCACATGAACATTTGCATATGGTACCATAGTGGGATCCACCCTGAAATTCTTTTGAAAATAATGTGATTGGTTTTTCATAAATAAATAAAAAACACAAAAAAAAAGCATGTAAAAAAAAAATCATAAATTTGGAGGCAATCTTGCATAATGAGATTTTTGTATAATCAAGATTTAGGTCCCACCAATTTCGTGTAATCATTGATTTCTTTGTATATACCTTTGTGTTAATTCATTTATTTTTGCATGTATCATTTTGACATCATGTTATAGTCATAGCATACATGGTCATTCATTGTTAGGACACGTTTATGACATGCATAGTCATTATCTGTATATACCTGGCATTAGATTGCATCCATAGCATACATAGTCATCATAATTTCTCTGTATATGTTCATGCATTAATCATCAATTTATTCATGCACATAGGAATAGAGCGTGTACATTCATAATCTTAATCTCATGACATTTTCATTTGCATGAAAGGGGTTCGAGATATGAGGAATGAATCGGAGGAACGATTGGGTGCTTTGGAACGCAATCAAGATGAATATGGACATGAAATCCGAGAGGTGAAGGAACAACTTGCCAAATTGCTGAAAATGGTTGAGGATATGGGTAACAGTAAAGGTGAACTTTCTCAGGGCTTCGCATCATCTTCGGATCAACCAAAACCATTAGGTCCAGAACATACAATCCTTGCTGGATCCTGCACTTGTCAATGCCACAAAGGTTGCAATCCTGATGAAATTGTGGACAAAATCATGAAAATAATTAAACCTGAAAGCCTGATACCAAAGACAGAAACCTCGAATCCAGTACCATACCTGCAAACTGTTCTAGGTCCAAACCAGTATCCCCACCCTACTATGGTCCAATCGACCATTGGGACGACCACTACGGGATTCCTGAATCCCACTCCATCGTTACCAACTACCAGTTCATACTATTTCCCTCATCAATCACCTTATCCAGTACCTGGGATAGGAACCTCGAGCTATGTACAACCTCCAAAGGCCCCGTGTCCAAATCCATACCCTTACCATGCTGTTCCGCCACATCCCCATGTAAACACTCCGGTTCGAACCTTAGTGCTACCACCAAGTGCCCCAACTCCTAGGCCATGTGTGACTAAGAAACGATCCCAGAATAAGACCCAAATGCATTTTGATCCCATTCCAATCAGCTACCAAGAGCTCCTCCCTATACTGATCCAAAATCACATGGTTGCCTGTGTCCCATTGAAACCCTTGTTACCACCATATCCAATGTGGTATAATCCAAATGAAAGATGTGATTATCACTGTGGAATTGTTGGCCATAGCATCGAAGATTGTATAGCAGTCAAAAGGAAAGTGCAAGCTCTCATAGATGCCAAGTGGTTGGATCCAACGACACTGATTGATAAAGGACTGGGAAAACGCCATTAGGATTGGGAGATTTACAGCATTGAGGTGGAAAGACTTCGGTCTTATATGATGTAATAGGATTTCACTTTTTCAGTAGCCGGCTCTTATAGCCTTAGGATGCTAGGAAGAATAAAGTGCTTGTAAAGACAGTTTTAACTACTGCTCAAATTTTGTAAAACATGGTTTATACCATTGTTGATAACTCGTATAATTATATAGTTTTTAGTTATGTTTTATTATTGTTTTGTGTCAAATACGAGTTATTATTGTTTAGTCTAATTGTGTTTATGATCTTTTATATTTTTATGTATTTTGGTGTTTTTCACAAGTTTCTTTGAGTGATTTCAGATTACTAGAATTAAGGGCAAATTCAGTTCAGTTCCAATTCCGACACATTTTTCCATATCAGCTATATCTCGAGTTTCACTGAAGCAATAAGGCTGAAATTTGTGGCCATGCAAAGCTAAGAGGCATATCTATCTTTTTCATGTTTTACACTTCTTGAAACGGAGTCGTTTTCCCTAGCGAAATCGACCATCAAGTTGGCTGATGTGCAATGACGTCTGTGCTGACATGTTTTCGTATTTTGCCCATATCTGCTTATCCACATCAGCAAATGAGCTGATTCCAACGGCTATGGATCCGTAACTGATAGGGTAACATTTGTCTAGAAGACCATGTGATCAGATAAGGCCTCCAAAATTGACAAAATCGACCATCAAGTTGGCTGATCAAAATCGTCATACATGACGAAAATTGTTAGAAAATGCACCCACCTATTATACCTACCTTTGAAATTTGTAAAGCTTGTCTCTTGTCATTTAGCCCTCCAAAATGTGTATAAATAGAGGGCCTTGGATGATTGTAAGGGATCATATTGGAGATTGGTAGGATATTAGCCATTTTAACAAAATTCTCTAAGTTTTCTTCTTCTTTCTTTTCTCTAGTTTTCTTTTTCTTTAGAAAGAGCAAGAGGTTGGATAATTAATATTCTTCTTCTTCTTCTTTCTTTCTTTTATTTCCTTCTTAGATTCTCTTTAATTTTATGTTTATGTTTATGATGCCTATGCTAGGCTAAACTTCTATTTGGTTAAGGGTGATTTCAAAGCCCTAGACACGTTTTGTGATTGATTTTCAGATTCTATCTATCATTAATTTTCTATCAAAGTTGCTTATGTTCTTCTACAAGAATTGTTCATGATGTTGTCTTGATTTATTTAGGTGTACAACTAGATAGATCTTGATAATTATCTATTGCTAGTTTAGGAGTCTTGATCCGTGTAATTGTCTTGATTTCCTATTCATAAGTGGCAATTTGTGATTAATGATTATGGTCAAGTTTTCAATAATTGCAAAGTGGAACATAACCTAAGTTGAACAATCCGAGCTTATGTGTTTGTTGCTTAGATCAACCTATCTTTCTCATCATAAAGCTGCCATTAAATTGAATTTAGAGAGCTTATTCTAGGTTGTTTAATGGTTAGAGATTAAATAGAGAGCTTGTTCTATTTAACGACAAATTAAGGAAAGATTGGGATAACAGAGCTTGTTGTTATCTACGGTTGTTAACTTTGATAGTTGGTTGATATTGATAGATCTGAAATTGATTCTTAATGATGTCTAGTGGTGGAGAATGAAACCTTAACCATATTTTTCATATTTGATTCTTCTTACTTACTTGTTTTCTTACTTTTCTAGTTTGCTTATTTTTTATATTTATTTTTATTGGCTGGTTATACCGCCTAATTTGTATATTAACTTTGTTTTATTTTTATTGGCTGGTTATACCGCCTAATTTAGTATATATATTTTTATTGGCTGGTTATACCGCCTAATTTAGTATATATATTTTTATTGGCTGGTTATACCGCCTTGCATCTTATTCTTATTATTTACTTTAGTTTAAATCTGGCTTCATAAACCCCTTTTCTTTTATTGTTTTCTTTGAACGTAAGTTATAAACTAATAACTCATAGATTAAAACCCAATCCCTGAGGACTCGACCCTTGCTAATCATTATACTTACAATTGATCTTTTTAGTGCAAGGTTAAATAAGATACACTCTTTTGGGTGCATCAAATTTTTGGCGCCGTTGCCGGGGATTGCTTTCTTTAGTTTATTAGTTTATTGGTTTATTCTTATTTTCTGTTCTAATTATTTACTTTCTTATTTTTTTTTATTAGTGAATGTTCCAAGCTCCCGAAGAAGACTTACGACTTAGGAAAATTCGGGAATTTATAACTTCTCACCAACAACCAATCGAGGAGTTGATCCAAAACATCCAAGAGAAGCAAGGAGAGATGGCAGCAGCTGACAACCGAACTCTCAAAGAGCTAGCCGCTCCGGACTTGGGTCAACAACCATTATGCATTGAATATGCTAATCTTGAGGTAGCTTTTGAATTAAAATCTGGTTTGATTCATCTTCTCCCAACTTTTCATGGTTTTGCAGGAGAGGATCCAAATAAGCACCTCAAGGAATTCCATGTAGTTTGCTCAAGCATGAGACCAACAGGGGTCACGGAAGAGCAAGTTAAGTTGAGAGCTTTCCCATTCTCTCTAGCTGATTCAGCAAAGGAATGGCTCTACTATCTACCATCCGGGACCATCACTACATGGAATGATTTGAAGAAAGCATTCTTGGAAAGGTATTTCCCAGCATCTAAGGCTGCCAACATTAGGAAAGAGATATGTGGGATTCGGCAATACAACGGAGAGTCCTTATATGAATATTGGGAGAGGTTCAAGAAACTTTGTGCATCATGTCCACATCATCAGATAAGTGAACAACTTCTCATCCAATACTTCTATGAAGGTCTCATGCCCATGGAGAGAAGTATGATAGATGCCGCTAGTGGGGGAGCTCTAGTTGATAAGACTCCCAGGGCTGCTAGAACATTAATCTCCAACATGGCAGCCAATTCTCAACAGTTCTCAATGAGACAAGATCCACCACCACAACCCAAGAGAGTTAATGAGGTAAGTATATCATCCCTTGAACAAAAATTTGATAAACTGACTTCTCTTGTTCAACAATTGGCTGTAGGTAAAATACAACAAATAAAGGCTTGTGGCATATGTTCAAACATAGGGCACCAAACTGATATGTGTCCAACACTTCAAGAGGATACCAATGAACATGTGAATGCCATGGGTGGATTTCAGAACCAATCAAGGAAATATGATCCCTACTCAAACACTTACAATCCAGGATGGAGGGATCATCCAAACTTCAATTATGGAGGGAACCAATCACAAACTATTCCTCCACCATTTGACCACAGGCCACCGGGTTTTCAGCAAAGAGTGCAACAACCATACCAAACCCGACAACAACTACCACCCACCCAAAATTCAGGTACTTCTCTTGAAGATCTTGTTAAAGCTCTTTCTACTAATACAATTCAATTTCAACAGGAAACAAAGACAAGTATTCGAAATTTGGAGACTCAAATAGGGCAATTGGCAACAACCATGAGTCAAATGCAAGCAAGGGATTCTGGGAAATTACCTTCCCAAACCATAGTGAATCCAAGAGAGAATGCCAATGCTATAAATTTAAGAAGTGGGAAACAGCTAGAGACACCACAAAATGATAGTGCTCAAGGGGAGAACAATACCATGGCATCCTCTTCACATCCCAACGAGCCACTAAAAAAGGTAATTCCTAAACCATCCTTTCCTTCTTATATAACTCCTCCACCTTTTCCTAGCAGGTTAGCAAAGTCCAAGAAGGAGGAGCAAGAGAAGGAAATTTTGGAAACCTTCCGGAAAGTAGAGGTGAACATTCCTTTACTAGATGCTATCAAGCAAGTGCCAAGATATGCCAAGTTCCTAAAAGAGTTGTGCACATCTAAACGGAAGTTGAAATGGAATGAAAAGGTAAGTGTGGGGGAGAATGTGTCAGCTGTTCTTCAAAAGAAACTCCCACCTAAATGCAAGGATCCAGGTATGTTTACCATTCCTTGTAAGATAGGCAACACCAGGTTTGAGCGTGCTATGCTAGATCTAGGGGCATCTATTAATGTCATGCCATATTCAATTTATGCTTCATTGAATCTAGGACCATTAGAGGAAACCGGTGTTATAATACAACTTGCTGACCGTTCTAACACTTATCCAAGAGGAGTTGTAGAAGACGTTCTTGTACAGGTTAATGAATTGGTTTTTCCCGCTGACTTTTATGTTATTGAGATGGAAGATGAGATGTCTTCTAATCCCACACCTATTCTATTAGGGAGACCATTCTTGAAAACAGCAAGAACTAAAATAGATGTACATGATGGCACTTTAACTATGGAATTTGATGGTGAAATAATTCGCTTTAACATTTTTGAGGCCATGAGATATCCTAGTGATGTGCATTCTGTTTTTAATATTGATATAATTGACTCACTAGTGCAGCAAGCTTATGAGCTAGATGGTGAAGATAGTGTAGAAATAGTCCTTAGCAACCATCTCGGAATGGGGAATGCTAAACTAGCCTTGAGTGACCAGGTGGAAGGGGCACTAGAATCTTTACACTCGCTGCAACCTAAAGATGCAAGGTTTGATGTTTCATTTATTGATTTGCCTTTATCTAATGAGAAACTTCTACCTTCCATTTTGCAGGCACCAACTTTAGAGTTGAAACCACTACCGAACCACTTGAAATATTTGTTCTTAGGGGAAAAGGACACACTACCTGTCATCATTGCCAAAGAGCTCACACCTTTGCAAGAAGAGCGACTTATCCGGGTGCTTAGAGAGCATAAAACAGCAATTGGTTGGACAATTGCCGATATCAAGGGAATAAGCCCATCCATGTGCATGCACCGGATTTTGTTAGAGGAAGGGTCTAAACCAACAAGAGAAGCACAAAGAAGATTGAACCCTCCTATGATGGAGGTTGTGAAAAAGGAGATACTGAAGCTCCTAGATGTTGGAGTGATCTATCCTATCTCGGATAGCAAATGGGTGAGCCCAGTCCAAGTGGTTCCAAAGAAATCAGGTGTAACGGTGGTAACAAATAATGAGAATGAACTTGTTCCTACTAGGATTCAAACAGGATGGCGAGTTTGTATTGATTATCGTAAACTTAATTCCACAAATCGCAAAGACCACTTTCCTTTACCTTTTATTGATCAAATGCTTGAAAGGTTAGCTGGCCATTCTCATTATTGTTTTCTTGATGGTTTTTCAGGTTATAATCAGATAGCCATTGCTCCGGAGGACCAAGAGAAAACAACATTCACATGTCCATTTGGTACTTTTGCATACCGGCGTATGCCATTTGGTCTTTGTAATGCACCAGCTACATTCCAAAGGTGTATGGTTAGCATATTTTCAGATTATGTAGAGAACATCATAGAAGTGTTTATGGATGATTTTAGTGTCTATGGTGATTCTTTTGATAGATGTCTAGAGAACCTTACACTTGTACTTGAAAGATGCATGGAAACTAACCTTGTTTTGAATTGGGAAAAATGTCACTTTATGGTAGAACAAGGAATAGTTTTGGGCCATGTTATTTCTTCTAGAGGGATAGAGGTTGATAAGTCTAAAATAGATATTATGCATTCTTTACCACCTCCCACAAATGTGAGAGAGGTTCGTTCTTTTCTTGGACATGCAGGTTTCTATAGGAGATTTATCAAAGACTTCTCAAAGATCACATTACCTCTTTGCAAGCTACTACAAAAAGATGTGGTTTTCCACTTTGATGATAAATGCAAAGAGGCGTTTGAAACATTGAAGGGACTCTTGACATCAGCTCCTATCATCCAACCACCAGATTGGAATGTACCTTTTGAAATCATGTGTGATGCTAGTGACTATGCCATTGGAGCTGTTTTGGGCCAACGGGTTGGCAAAGCCTCACATGCCATTTATTATGCCTCAAGAACTCTTAATGATGCTCAATTGAACTATTCCACTACTGAAAAAGAACTTTTGGCTGTTGTATTTGCTTTAGAAAAATTTCGATCTTATTTAATTGGTACTAAAGTAATTGTATTTTCTGACCATGCAGCCCTTAAGTACTTACTCACTAAAAAGGAGGCCAAACCAAGGTTGATTAGATGGATACTTCTCTTACAAGAGTTTGATTTGGAGATAAAAGATAAGAGAGGTAGTGACAACCTGGTTGCGGACCATCTTAGCCGTTTAGTTCATGAAGATGATGCACTACCCTTGAATGAGAACTTTCCGAATGAGCAACTTCTTTTTATAAGAACAACAACTCCTTGGTATGCTGATATTGTTAATTACTTAGTTACCAAGAAGTTGCCACAAGAGTTGACACAAGCTCAAAGAAATAAGATCAAGAGTGATGCCAAATACTACATATGGGATGATCCTTACCTTTGGAAGCATTGCTCCGATCAGATTATAAGAAGGTGTGTACTCGAAACTGAATTTCAATCTATTCTCACCTTTTGTCACTCTTATGCATGTGGAGGACACTTTGGATCCAAAAGAACAGCCATGAAAGTTCTTGATTCTGGATTTTATTGGCCTACCATATTCAAAGATGCATACCTCTTTTGCAAGTCATGTGATCGTTGCCAAAGAACAGGTAACTTAGGTCCTAGAAATCAAATGCCTCAAACTCCAATACTTATTGTTGAAATTTTTGATGTATGGGGCATGGATTTCATGGGACCTTTTCCTCCTTCTTTTGGTAATCTTTATATTTTACTTGCCGTTGATTATGTTTCAAAGTGGGTGGAAGCAAAATCCACTAGGACTAATGACTCTAAAGTTGTTTCAGATTTTGTCAAGACTAACATCTTGGCTAGGTTTGGAACGCCAAAGGCCATAATCAGCGATAGAGGTACTCACTTTTGCAATAGGACTATGGAAGCACTTTTGAGGAAGTATAACATCACACACAAGGTCTCCACCTCATATCATCCTCAAACTAGTGGGCAAGCTGAAGTGTCAAACCGAGAAGTTAAGTCCATCCTTGAAAAGACAGTTAATCCAAATAGGAAGGATTGGAGTTCACGACTTGATGATGCACTTTGGGCTTATAGGACAGCATATAAGACACCCATTGGTATGTCTCCTTATCGACTTGTTTATGGTAAGCCTTGTGATCTTCCGGTTGAATTGGAACATAAATCATATTGGGCTATCAAACAATGCAACATGGAGATGGATGAGATAGGAAAGAAAAGAAAACTTGACCTACAAGAATTAGAGGAGATAAGGAATGATGCCTATCAGAATTCTAGGATTTACAAGGAAAAGACTAAGGCATTCCATGACAAGATGATATCAAGAAAAGAATTTGTTGTTGGACAAAAAGTTCTTCTCTTCCATTCACGCCTTAAGTTATATCCAGGTAAGTTACGTTCTCGTTGGGTTGGACCTTTTGTTATTACTAATGTATTTACTCATGGTGCAGTTGAAATCCAAAGCCCAAAAACAGATAAGGCATTCAAAGTGAATGGTCATAGATTGAAGCCTTACTATGAGAACTTTCCAATACAAGATGTGGAGGAGTTTCCACTTTTTGAGCCAAAGTATGTTGAATAATAATGGCATGGGTCTAAGTTAGGCTGAGGACAATAAACCAAGCGCTTCTTGGGAGGCAACCCAAAAGGATGGAGAGCATCTATTATATCAGATTTGCATATTCCTTACTCTCCATCATTCTATCTTTTATTGTTTTTCTTTTCTTTTGTTTAATAGTTCTTTTCTCTTACAAGATGTAAATAAAATTTTTAATTTATTTTTTTTAACCCCGGTTAAATGGCGGATAACGGTACTCCGTGATTATTTAAATCGGTTCCATCAGCTACCCACAAAACTGATATTGTATATAAATTTCTCTTCCAATTTCTCTTTCATTTTTTTCATTTTTTTTCAGGATGGATGATATTCTCACAAGATTGCAGAAACGATTTCCTCCTTTTCCTCGAAATATTTTACTGAAGCTTTACCAAGTTCGACTTGAAAGATTAAGAATGCTTATGCACAAAGGGATTCCTGACGACATACGTTGGATAATTGAAGCCAAGGTACGTGAAGATGAATATCTTCCTGTTTTGCATTTACCAGGTACAGGTAGAAGCACTTTTGCAAAGAAGCGACGAGCAAAGCGCATGAGTTCAAATTGCCACAAATGTGCACGATGGACGTGTAACGGTAAATGTCGTTCTATTGGGATTCCGTCCTCTAATCGAGATGATAAAATTGAATTCATTAAGGATGGACTGAGTAAGGAGAATTTGGGTAATATCCAACTTTCTCTTGAGACGCATCCTAGTGGAGACGTACAAAGAGAAATTCTTGATTTATGGCCGCAATTCCAAAGGGAATGGCAACATCTTGGGAATCTGATGTTAAAAGACCCTGTTTGCCAGCTTGTAATAAAACTGGATGGGAAGCATATCCTCGACTCATAGAAGGCGTTTAAGCCGTTTCTGGACGTAAAACCAGAGGAAGATGTGAGCCACAATCACAACTACAATAAATGACTTCTCAGCTTTTGGTTTGATTTGCAATAACTTTATTTTGTTTTAATTTACGTGTTGTTCGATTTGTGTAATTATTCTCGTTTTTTTTTTTATTTGTCTTTTACGGTTGATTTTTTCTTCTCTTTTTGATTTTCTTCCTGAAATCACGCAAAAGTCTTTTGTTAGGTTAACATTTTCTTCTGACAGGTCAGATACACTTTCGGCGACATTATTACTCTTGTTTGATTCACTACTCAGTCCTCTATATATTACACCATGTACTCATTCTCTTTCAGGCACTCGAAAAAAAAAATGGAAAGTACTTCATCCCAGCGCATTAAAAAAATTTGTGTCTTTGGAGGTGCTTATCCAGGGAAAAATAACATATTCGCTGATGAAGCCATAAGAGTTGGAGTAATACTTGCCCAACAAAAGATCCACTTGATTTATGGAGGCGGTAGTACGGGTTTAATGGGAGCAGTCGCTACAGCAGCACACGCCGGAGGAAGTCCAGTTCTAGGAATCGTGCCAAAACTATTCACAAGTTTTTGTGGACCTACCGTGGGTAAGGAAATACAAGTCTGGAGTGTCCCTGAACGGATAACAATCATGTACCATTCTGCCGATGCATTCATTGCTTTACCAGGAGGTCTGGGTACATTGGAAGAAATAGCTTGCGTGGCTTCTTGGTCATCTTTGGTCACAAATAAGAAACCCATTGGTTTGCTTAATATTAATGGTTATTTTAGTAATTTGCTTTCATATTTAGATAATGCTGTGGATAATGGATTCATGTTTTCAGAGGCAAGGAGAACCATAATTTCTGTTACAACCATTGAAGATTTACTCAAAAAGCTCCAAGCTTATGAGTATTTATCTGCTACGGTTGTTTCGCAAACGCTCGGAAAAAGAAAAAGAGATATGGACGAGCAAGGAGTGGATTGCACTTTGTCTTTGTGACATTATCTAACATTTTGTTTGTTGTGTCTCAGTTATAATAAGTGGTTAGCAACCTCTACAGGTAATATCTCCTAAATTTTACCTTCTTAAAAAAAAAAAAAAAGTTTGTTGTGTTTTAAGCAATTTAGAAGTATTCATTCTGAACAAGGTCTGAGTAAGGGAGACTTGAGACATACCTTGTCAGTTTGATTTCTTCTTTTCAAAAAAAAAAAAAAAAGAGTTTGTTGTGTTTTAAGCAATTTAGAAGTATTCATTCTGAACAAGGTCTGAGTAAGGGAGACTTGAGACATACCTTGTCAGTTTGATTTTAATCTTTTTACGTTTACTTGTTAATTTTTGTTTAATATTTTAGGATTATTTAGGTTGCATGAGTTTGTTTTGTTTTGAGTCTAGTTATTCCTATTCTTATGTTATTAGTTCTTTTCTCTTACACATGATTCTTTCATTTGGGTTAATAGACTTACATTGAGGACAATGTAAGAATTAAGTGTGGGGGGAATGATTTAGGATTTCTTTTATTTTTGTCTACTATTTTTTTTTATGAGTCTTTATTATTATTATTATTTTTTAGTGTGTTTTAGTTCCTTTTTAATACAATGATGAGATATGAATTGCATAAGTCTAAAACATATTTATTAGTGAGAAGATTTTCATGAGAATTGAGCTTGATGTCAACCTTTTTATGAGCCAATGTTAATATGATATGTTGATTGAGAAAGAAGCATGTTTAGACTTAATCTGACTTGTATAATCATTCTTGTGAGTTTTTGAGCCTAAAATGATTGATGCATTATACAAATCAATCTAATTTCTTTCTTGAGTGCTCTTATGATTACATGATTCTCTAGAACTTGCTTTAAACCGTTTGAGACTATATTGATGCATGTGACAACATGAATATGATAGAGGCATTAGAATTTTTAGCCAGGGCCAAACAACCATCCCTTATTGATGTTCCAAGAGAACACCCCCTTAGTGAACCAATTTGAGCCTACATTGAATAAGCTATCTCTTTGGTAACCATAACTTGTCCCTAACCTAAATATACTTATATCTTTACCTTTGTTCCAAAGATGAATTAGCATGATTTGAGACAAGTTGCAAAGACAAGGGATATTTTTTGGTTAGAAACAAGAAATAAGTGTGGGGGGAAAAGAAAAGAAAAGTCAAGAGAAAAAGAAATGGAATACTGGCAAATACATTCCTATATAAAAAAAAATGAATCATCTCTTGAATTTGTGGAAAAAGAAAAAGATGTTACAAAGTTGTTTAGAATGAAGAAAAGGCCCAACATGAATATCCGGCCTAGGTGACTATGTACTTGTAAAGAGTTTTGAGAAGTTTCTTTGTATAATCTTTTTATGTCTCTAAACTTTATGAACTCTTTGGAACCTTTGTGATATCTTTATCCTTTTGTTCTTCAACCACATTACAAACCCCTTGGCCCCATTACAACCTTGATTAAAGACCTCTTGATTTATGAAGTTGCATGATCTTTTAGTGGAGAATAGGTGGACAAGCAAGCATATGGTAGAAGTGTTTTCATGAGATTGATTGAGTGTAAACACTTTACCACTACTTTAAAGAGTGAAAATCAAGAGAGTATCCCATGTGAGAAGTTGAGATTAAATTTGAACATGCACTATTTTGATTGACATATGTTATGCTAATATTGGCTTAACTCAAACAATTTACATTCAAGCATGATTTTTTGTGAAATTTTTTAAGCTATTGATTAGTTTATAAGACTTGTTCAAATATTGTCTCTAATTTGTATTGAAAGGATTAGGAGTAAATATTTTTAGTATATGTAGTTTATTTATATGAAGTTTATTTATATTTTAATTTTTCAATGTTTGTGGGTATCGTTCTAGTAAACCCTCACGAGACTAAACTCGTCCACTAGGGACACCTAGGGGTTTAAAGGCTTGTGTCACATGCTAAGTGCCACCGTGATTTCCTACGAAAATGGATTAAATTAGATTTTCTTATTTTATTTTTATTGAGTCGTTGCTAGGGACTAGCAACAATCTAAGTGTGGGGGTGTGATAACTCGTATAATTATATAGTTTTTAGTTATGTTTTATTATTGTTTTGTGTCAAATACGAGTTATTATTGTTTAGTCTAATTGTGTTTATGATCTTTTATATTTTTATGTATTTTGGTGTTTTTCACAAGTTTCTTTGAGTGATTTCAGATTACTAGAATTAAGGGCAAATTCAGTTCAGTTCCAATTCCGACACATTTTTCCATATCAGCTATATCTCGAGTTTCACTGAAGCAATAAGGCTGAAATTTGTGGCCATGCAAAGCTAAGAGGCATATCTATCTTTTTCATGTTTTACACTTCTTGAAACGGAGTCGTTTTCCCTAGCGAAATCGACCATCAAGTTGGCTGATGTGCAATGACGTCTGTGCTGACATGTTTTCGTATTTTGCCTATATCTGCTTATCCACATCAGCAAATGAGCTGATTCCAACGGCTATGGATCCGTAACTGATAGGGTAACATTTGTCTAGAAGACCATGTGATCAGATAAGGCCTCCAAAATTGACAAAATCGACCATCAAGTTGGCTGATCAAAATCGTCATACATGACGAAAATTGTTAGAAAATGCACCCACCTATTATACCTACCTTTGAAATTTGTAAAGCTTGTCTCTTGTAATTTAGCCCTCCAAAATGTGTATAAATAGAGGGCCTTGGATGATTGTAAGGGATCATATTGGAGATTGGTAGGATATTAGCCATTTTAACAAAATTCTCTAAGTTTTCTTCTTCTTTCTTTTCTCTAGTTTTCTTTTTCTTTAGAAAGAGCAAGAGGTTGGATAATTAATATTCTTCTTCTTCTTCTTTCTTTCTTTTATTTCCTTCTTAGATTCTCTTTAATTTTATGTTTATGTTTATGATGCCTATGCTAGGCTAAACTTCTATTTGGTTAAGGGTGATTTCAAAGCCCTAGACACGTTTTGTGATTGATTTTCAGATTCTATCTATCATTAATTTTCTATCAAAGTTGCTTATGTTCTTCTAAAAGAATTGTTCATGATGTTGTCTTGATTTATTTAGGTGTACAACTAGATAGATCTTGATAATTATCTATTGCTAGTTTAGGAGTCTTGATCCGTGTAATTGTCTTGATTTCCTATTCATAAGTGGCAATTTGTGATTAATGATTATGGTCAAGTTTTCAATAATTGCAAAGTGGAACATAACCTAAGTTGAACAATCTGAGCTTATGTGTTTGTTGCTTAGATCAACCTATCTTTCTCATCATAAAGCTGCCATTAAATTGAATTTAGAGAGCTTATTCTAGGTTGTTTAATGGTTAGAGATTAAATAGAGAGCTTGTTCTATTTAACGACAAATTAAGGAAAGATTGGGATAACAGAGCTTGTTGTTATCTACGGTTGTTAACTTTGATAGTTGGTTGATATTGATAGATCTGAAATTGATTCTTAATGATGTCTAGTGGTGGAGAATGAAACCTTAACCATATTTTTCATATTTGATTCTTCTTACTTACTTGTTTTCTTACTTTTCTAGTTTGCTTATTTTTTATATTTATTTTTATTGGCTGGTTATACCGCCTAATTTGTATATTAACTTTGTTTTATTTTTATTGGCTGGTTATACCGCCTAATTTAGTATATATATTTTTATTGGCTGGTTATACCGCCTAATTTAGTATATATATTTTTATTGGCTGGTTATACCGCCTTGCATCTTATTCTTATTATTTACTTTAGTTTAAATCTGGCTTCATAAACCCCTTTTCTTTTATTGTTTTCTTTGAACGTAAGTTATAAACTAATAACTCATAGATTAAAACCCAATCCCTGAGGACTCGACCCTTGCTAATCATTATACTTACAATTGATCTTTTTAGTGCAAGGTTAAATAAGATACACTCTTTTGGGTGCATCAATTGTGAACATTGATATGGGAATGAATTGAGTATGCTTCAAATTTATAAGATGTTGATGATTAAGTTCCTCCGATTCTTATTTCCTCCGTGATATCTTCCCCTTTGCATTTTGCATCCCATCAATTATTTGTCAGGTTGCATTCATAACAAACATAGTCAGCATAATTTCTTTGTATATGTTCATGCATTAATTTGCTTATTACATACATCATGTTAGCATTAGGTCGCATTCATGACACACATGGTTAGCATGATTTTCTTTGTATATACTCTATATCAATCATTCATTGTTTGCATGTATCATAATTGACACTGTGTTGCATTCATAGGATATATGATCATTCATTGGGAAACATGCTAAAATGCACATGATCAGTCATTGCATATATCCATGTGTTGATTTGTTTATTCTTTGTTTGCAACATGTTGGCATTGTGATTGCATTTATTACATATATGGTCAGCATGTTTCCATTGTACATATCCATACATCATATTGTTTAGGCTTCACATGCATCAAATTGCATTCATGGCTCATTCATCATGACATACATTTGGGGGAAATAAAATAGAAGTTGGCTTGGCTTTAGGAGTCTTTGAAAGAATTTCCATTTCAAATCAGAAGAAGTACTGAGTACACTTTTAATACAGGCTGGTGCTATGGAGGATGAACAAGTTGCCCGAATGGAAAAAATGGAAAGGGAACAGAGAGAATTGCGAGAACAGCTAGCAAAATTTCAAGCAGAATCTAAGGATCAGATAACTAAACTGATGGAGCTAATGTCTGCTGTAATCAAGGGAAAAGGATACACCGAAAACTTTGTCGCCGGAGAAGGGTTAGAGGTACAAAAGGGCCAAGATGAGGTCGCAATAAGTGATGCCCAGAACACTGTTAACCCCGTCAATGTCCTAAACTCAGATGATCCAGCTGAACAGGCAAATTTGAAAAGGGTTGCAGTAAATGAGGTTGAGTTGGCAGATTCTCAAGGGAAATATCAGTTGTTAGATGAAAGGCTCCGGGCAATAGAAAGAACAGATGTATTCGGGAGTGTGGAGGCGAAAGAACGATGCTTGGTCCTCGATTTAGTCATTCCTCCTAAGTTCAAGATCCCTGACTTTGTGAAATATGACGGGACGACCGATCCATCAGCCCACATCACTATGTTCTGCCGAAAGATGACAAGTCAGATAGATAATGATAAGCTTTTAATTCACTGCTTTCAGGATAGCCTCAGCGGGTCCGCAATTAGGTGGTATAGTCAGTTGAGCAAGGATCAGATTCGCTCTTGGAATGATTTGGCTGGGGCTTTTCTAAACCAGTACAAGCATATGACCGACAGGACACTTGATCGTCTCACTTTGCAAAATATGGAGAAAAAAGCTACTGAGAGCTTCAAAGAATATGCACAACGGTAGATGAGCCTGGCTGCCCAAGTACAACCGCCCTTGACACAAAAGGAAATCACTATCCTTTTTGTGAATACACTGCAGGCCCCGTACTATGACAGACTCGTCGGCAATGCTTCGAAGAATTTTGCGGACATGGTAATTTCAGGGGAGATGATTGAGAATGCTATCAAGAATGGGAAACTTGAAAGAGAAGGAACATCCAATACCGAGAGAAATAAGGCACCAAGAAAGAAAGAGGAAGATGTCCAAACTATGGAAGATTTCATCCCATATTCCCAATTTCCCTCATACCAATCATGTTACCCTACTGATGTATCTCCAAGCCTTTATCCTTACCTACCTACCCAAACACCTAATCCTATACCAGCCCTTGCAACAAGGCCTACTTCTAGAAAACGACTGCGAGAAAATCAAGAAAGAATTCCAATCCCCATCCCTGACTTACTGCCATTACTAATAAAGAATCAGTACCTTACCCCGGTACCTTTGAAAATAGCTCTGAATCCATCAGCAAGGAGTTATGACCCTGACAGCAAGTGTGATTATCACCTAGGGGTAGTTGGGCATTCAACTGAAAAATGCAGACAAATGAAGGAAAGGATTGAAAGTCTTATCCGTGATGGTATTTTGACACCGGAGCTTATCAATCAATGGAAGGCCGCTTAGCCCTAAATCAGTTTCTTTCAGGGTTTTAGGGGGAGAATTACTACCTTTGAAGGATGTCAATAGAAGCATTTTTGACGCATGTAGTTTTATACACTGTGATGATGAAAGCACTTGTCTCATGTTAACATCTACATGAATTAAATGAATTTTAAATGCTTTGTGTTTGTTGTGTTTTAAATAAACGTGAATTTACAAAAACAAGCATTAAGGAAGTTTTAATAATGGATAGTCTCAAGAAGATTGATGATCAGTGTTAGAAATGACCCAACACCATTCCCCTCGTTTTTGGGCTTCTCTATACCTAAACCTTGAATCAATAACACTTGAAAGACCTAATGCTTCAAGGAAAAATGAATGAAAAGAGAGAAGCATTGTCATTGCAAAATAAGCAAGGATGTAAATCCTAGTCTAGGCTATGAACAAAGGAACGAACTTTTTGAAATTTTTCGAATTCTTTGAAAATCAAACAAATGAGACATTCTTTCAAGAATCTAGATTTTGATAATTTGGTGTGTGTCAAGATTGTGCTAAAACCATTCATGACCTTTCCCAATAACCACAAAACACTAATTGCCCAAACATCACTTCATGATTGACATCCTGGGGCACAATGATTAAACTAGATTATCCCTTGTCCCAGAGAAAACCCGTTTTTGGGTCATATTTTCCTTATCTCTTCAAAAAAACTCAGATTGGAAACTCAGCCTTTTCAAAACAGACCTAGACTTGCCATGTTCCTCGTTGATACAAATTCGCATGGATAATCAAATTGGGGCATCATATGTGGAAATGATGGATACATAGTGAAGAAGGATGGGCTAATGCATGAATCATTGGGGGCATGCGACGAAAAAAACAAAAAAAAAAGAAAAAAAAGAAAAATCATGATATCATGCATATGAGAATTCGGATGATTCCAAAGTGCAAAATGAAATTCTGAATATCTATTTCCCCTGAGGATTGCTTTTCAATGAGAATATTTGGGCTTGATATGATGAATGGCCATCTTTCATATCCCTTTCACAAGAAAAAAATTATTATCCATAGTCACCCCTTTTGAGCCAAAAGAATTCTTAATTCTTTGAACCCTGATCAAGGATTACCCTCTACACTGGGGGCAAATGCGAGGAAAGATCTTTTCAAAGATCATTGAGAAATGAGTGACAGCTCAGGGACAGACACAAAGCAAATGGAGCCCCGAATAAATACGGGCGCACTCTGTCAAAGAAAAAAGAAGAGGAAAAGATGACGAAATGAAAGCCAAGAAAAACAAACAAAAAACACAATAAAAAAATGTGTGTGAAAGACATGGCAAATTGAAAGCCAAAAGCAAGGAAGAAAAAGAGCAAAATCAAAAAGAAAGAAATGTCCAAGAAGAGACACATGCTTCAAAGAAAATCCTCTTCAAGAAAGGATCCTTGATCTGATTACCCTCAAACACATATTTTGGGCCTATTTATCTTTTCTTTCTGAACCCTGAGCCATGGCCTACATTACGTGCTTTAAAAGTCCATTTTGATCAAGCATGAATGTTTAATTTGAAGGGTTTTCCTCAGATTTTATCCCATCTCATCAAATTCTCATTTCACTAAGGAAGAATTTAGAATTCTCAAGTACATGGTAAAAAAAAAAAAAAAAAAAAGAAAAATTGAAAAGAATGGGACTCTAGGGCGAAAACCCAAAAAAATGGGCGGTCTAGAGTAGAATGGGAATTTTCGATGCCATCGATGATAGTGCCGATACCCCCAAAGAAAAGATCTTATTAAAGGAGTGGTCATCGAGGAACATCTAGGAATTCCTGAACCCCCCAAATTGTCAGCTCTCATTCGGAGGATTGTCTTCAAAAATTGAAACTTTGTTCCCAAGATTAAACTTTCCGGTTTAAACATCCCAGCCAATCTTGATGCTTGACAAAATGCCTTGATATGGAAACTAAAAGAATGTTGAATTTGTTTGGTTCTCAATGAATTCATGATTTATAAAACCTGTTCCATTTGTGAGCCTAGAAAGGATATACATTTTTGTCATGAAGTTTTCCTGGAAAAGCCAGAATCTTGTTATACCAAGCCTTGCCAATCCCAGTTGAAAAAACCCAGATTGATACTTAGAGAAATTTCTAACAATGATCATCAGTCTTCAAAAGATTTGTACATCACACATTGTGGGGTTAATATTTTTTGTTCAGAAGTTTTCAAAATGCGAAAACAAATAAAGAGATTTTTTTGAAATACCCATTTTGATGTTGGCATGAGACAAGGATTTTTCTAACTCAAAGGTGTAGAACTGCCAGGATAGGTCTTGACTTCCAGATATGAGAAGAAGAAATAGAACCCGGTTCAGATCTCTGTTGATGAAAGTTTGAAAATTGTTGGGGCAAAGAGAATAGCCAAAATGAATTGAAGATATACTCTGATTTGAAGAGGAAAAATGAATTTGAAAGGCTAAGCCAAAGTCTAGAAAAACAGCCGGGGGCACTTGCATCACTCATGAGCACTCATCTCTTTATCGAGCTTTTGCATCTGCACAGTGTCGGCAAGCATTTGCATCATTCATGGGTATTTGCATTGGCATTATTCCATAAGCATCTGTATTTTACCTTTACATTTACATTCTTCATGGAATTCGTATTTGTGTCATCTCAAACAATTACATCATTTCTAGAATCATTGAATTTTCATTAATGTGTGGTAATTGTAGTTACACTATTCATAAACCAGTTACATGAACACAATTAGTAGGGGCATCTGCATCATGAAACATGGGCATCAATCCAAGTCATTTACATTTGCATTAAAGACGTTTGCACCAGTTTAAGTCATTTCGTATCTTATTCAACATATGCATTTGCATCAAAAAGCATTCGCATCTTCTCAAAATCTTTAGGTTAATTTTCAATAATTCTTCAAAGACAATTTTTAAGACCACCGGGCATAATTTTCAATTTTTAAGACCTCCGGGCATAATTTTTTAATTCACAGGTAAGACCTCCGGGCAACATCTTTAAGACCTCCGGGCATAACTTTTTCAGGGGTAAGGCCTCCGGGCGCCAATTTTTAAGACCTCCGGGCATAATTTTCAATTTTTAAGACCTCCGGGCATAATTTTTCAAATCACAGGTAAGACCTCCGGGCAACATCTTTAAGACCTCCGGGCATAACTTTTTCAGGGATAAGGCCTCCGGGCGCCAATTTTTAAGACCTCCGGGCATAATTTTCAATTTTTAAGACCTCCGGGCATAATTTTTCAAATCACAGATAAGACCTCCGGGCAACATCTTTAAGACCTCCGGGCATAACTTTTTTTTCAGGGGTAAGGCCTATGGGCACCATTTTTAAGACCTCCGGGCATAATTTTTCAAATCACAGGTAAGACCTCCGGGCAACATCTTTAAGACCTCCGGGCATAACTTTTTTTTTTCAGGGGTAAGGCCTATGGGCACCATTTTTAAGACCTCCGGGCATAATTTTTCAAATCCAGGTAAGACCTCCGGGCAACATCTTTAAGACCTCCGGGCATAACTTTTTTTTTTCAGGGGTAAGGCCTATGGGCACCATTTTTAAGACCTCCGGGCATAATTTTTCAAATCACAGGTAAGACCTCCGGGCAACATCTTTAAGACCTCCGGGCATAACTCTTTTTTTCAATGGTAAGGCCTATGGGCACCATTTTTAAGACCTCCGGGCATAATTTTTCAAATCACAGGTAAGACCTCCGGGCAACATCTTTAAGACCTCCGGGCATAACTTTTTTTTTCAAGGGTAAGGCCTATGGGCATCATTTTTAAGACCTCCGGGCATAATTTTTCAAATCACAGGTAAGACCTCCGGGGAACTTCTTTAAGACCTCCGGGCATAACTCTTTTTTCAGGGGTAAGGCCTATGGGCACCATTTTTAAGACCTCCGGGCATAATTTTTCAAATCACAGGTAAGACCTCCGGGCAACATCTTTAAGACCTCCGGGCATAACTTTTTTCAGGGGTAAGGCCGCCGAGCACCAATTGGTAAGACCTCCGGGCACCAGTTTTTTAAGACCTCCGGGCACCAATTTTAAAGACCTTCGGGCATAAATTTTTCTTTTGAAAATCGAATTCGTTTTCTTAAGACGAATCGAGCCTTGTTTAGGCAGGGAATTCAATTTAAGGACAAAATCTTCAATTTATTGTTTTAAAAAAAATAAAAAAATAAAAAATAAAAAAAAAAATTGAAAAATTGAAAAAGAGAAAAAAAATAGAAAAAAGAAAAAAAAAGTAGAAAATGAAAAAAAAATGAAAAAAAAAATAGAAAATGAAAAAAAAAATGAAAAATGAAAATGAAAAAGAAACCCCTTTCCCTTTCCTTCACATGTGATTTCACTGACCGTACAAAATTAGTGTTGGTTTATCTTTGCCTGATTCCTGATTCTCAGCAATAGCCAAAGAGGGGCAGCTGTAGACACCTAATTTTGTCCGGACCACTAAACAGGTATGTTTTCTTCCCATATTGATGTTTCCGAGTATAAAAAGACTGTTTTCATCCTGCAGGTGGTACTCCGAGACTTAGTTTAAGAGGGCGAGCACAAAAAGACAAACTTGAAAAAAAGTCAACCCCAAAAAAGTCAACCCCAAAAAGTCAACTACTGAAAAAATCAACCCACTTTCAAAATCAAGATTTTAAGTTCAATTGAAAAATGGCGAAAGAATTTTGATAATTCGAGGTCTACATTGAAAGATATGGAGTTCGGAAGTTGGGATTTGGAGATTCAGTAGAAAAGAAACCCTAATCCAAGAAATTTGGGGAAAAGTGCTTAAACGATCAAACTGGTCGAAATTGAAGGTTCCAAATGAAAGATAAGCACTGACTACGGGTAATGGAGAAGTCACTTGCAAGAAAAACCGAAAGAAAAGTCAATCCGGGAGAAAACCGAGAATTAGGGTTTCTAGTGGATTTCGGTGAAATCGGGAAGAATCACAGAAATGGCCCGACTTGGTAAGACCAAAGCCCCCAATGGATGAAGAATGGTTAAAAAGGATGGCCCAAGGCTCAGATTGAAGAAAATCTGAAAATCGGATTTGTTTTGAGCAAAACCGGGTTTCGGAGGTAAAAGGGCAAAATTGGAAAAATTTGGGAAAAATAGCAAATGGACTCCGAAAATTATGGAAAATTTGTCAATCTCATTCTTAAATCATTTGAAGGAGATTGGCGAAAGAAAATCTTGATTCCGAGTTCGTTTGCAAAATGGCCAAATCCCGGGCTTCTTGTGTAGTAATTCAAAAAGATAAATCCCGGAAAAATAGCAAATGGACTCCAAAAATTTTGAAATTTGGCAAATCTCATTTTTAAATTATTTGGAAGAGATTGACGAAAGAAAATCTTGATTCCGAGTTCGTTTGCAAAATGGCCAAATCCCGGGCCTCCTATGCAGTAATTCAAGCCGATAAATCCCGAAAAAATACCAAATGAGCTCCAAAAATTATGAAAACTTCCAGATCACACTTTTTAATTATTTTGAAGAGATTGGTGAAGAAAAATCTTGATTTGGAGCTCGTTTAAAAAATGGTAAAAAGTAGGGGCATTAAAGGACATTTTGGGAAGAAAAAATCCAAATAAATAGCAAACGGACTTGGATAATTTTGAAAACTTCCAGAACTCAATATTTTATTATTTTGGAAGTATTAAAAAAAGAAAAATTGAATTTGGAGTCCGTTTGATATTTACCTGCATCCGGGGGGCAAAATGGTCATTTCACCCAAGCAACCGAAAAGGGCTTTTTTGGGCCTTTCAAAAATCAGAGCTGGGCTGGAAAAGAGAAGTGCTGGCCTGGCCAAGCCCAAAGGAAGGAGGAAGCTTGATTTTTTTTTTTTCAATCAAGTGGTTAAAAATCAAGAGTTAGTTAACCATTCTCTTTGATCAAGCCATGGTGATTAAACCACATAGGTTAAGAAAGATGTCAACATTATTTTTGCATAGCTGTAATTTGAGAGGGCTGAGATGCTAATCTAAAGGTGGTAATTTCATGACTTTTCATCTTGAATTATTGGCCATTTGATGGAAAATAGGTTACACAAAAATGACAACATCTTTGAGGCTATATAAGCATCATTTAGGCCAACCCTAGAGGGGAGAGGCAGATTTTGTTTTTTCTTTTCCATTTTGGCTGATTTCTCTTAGTTTTTCTTAGTTTTTATCTTCTTGGTTGAGAGCAAAAAAAGAAAAGTTTAGAAAAAAAGGAAAGTTTGAAGAGAAAAGCTTGAAATATTAGCTTCTTGAGGTTGCTCTTGAGCACCAACTCTTGCACTTTCATTTTCTATTCTTATTTTTTGCTATTTTAATCTCTACTTGTGAGAGGGTTTGTGGCTTAATCCGTTCAAAAGCTACTCTGAGGGTTTATAGCTTAATCCGTTCAAAAGCTACTTGGTGAGTTTTCATTTTAAAATAATGTTTCTTGTTCTTCCTTCATTTCCTTTCTTAAGTATATTTTTCTTACATTTTGTTTTTACAATAAACTCACCATGGCCAAATGGCCTACATTATTTATTTTAAGTTGTTATTTTTGATTCATTTTACCATATTGTTTATGCTATTTTCTTTATTTTTGATGTTTTAAATATTATGTTATTTCATGTTCTTAAGTTATATTTAATTTGGTTGCTTTGTTTGTTGCCATTTATGTTTTAGATATCATGTTTTTACATTTTTAATTTTCTGTTTTCATGTTGTTTAAATTTGAGCATGTTTTAGAGTTAACATATTAAGTGTTTGTGAAAATGCTTGTGTGATTCTTTGCATGATTCTTGTTTTATATCTTAGTAAGCATGTTTTAGATTTGGTATATTAGGTGTTTGTGAAAATGCTTGTGTGATTTTTGTGTTATGACTTAGTTTTTCATGCTAGCATACCAAGTGTTTGTGAAAATGCCATGCTTGTTGAAGCTTGGAGCCATTTGGCTACTCCATGTGTTTTGCATTGTGTGTTGTATTTTTGTCATGCTAGTTCTTAGGTTTTTGCATTTGCATGATATTTGGTTGGATTTTTGAATTAAGCATGCCTTGTGTTTGTGAAAATGCCATGCATGTCTTAGGTCTAGGTTACATTAAATGCCATGCAAGTTCATGTTAGGTCTAGGCCATATTATTTGTGTCATGCATTTTCCTTACATTTAGGTTTAGATCCATGCATTTCATGCATTATGTTTGCTGCATTGTTTCATGCATTTCATGTTCATGCCACTTGAATAATGACTTGAGCCAATTAATGGTTCAAAGTCATGCTCTCTTGAGCACACTTGTGGAAAATTAAGTTTGTCAAATTAATTATTCTACCTTTGTGATTTTTTTTACTTAGCCAATTTTTATCTAACTTTCAAAAAGTCCTAGCTACTGCTTTCAAGTCATTTTATGAGTTTCAAATATTTTTATTTTTATTTTTAAATGATTTTATCAAAGACAAAAAAAAATGTGTTGGCAAAGCAGTTTTTTTTTCACCCAAAACTCGTACATCTCCGATTTTTCTGGGAATTCATCTTTGATCAGAAAATTAAGTCGATTTTTTTCCGTGTATTTTTACATGTCCTGAGTCTCCAATAATTTTTTTAGAATTTTTGGAATTTTTAAAAATAGGGTAAAAAATCGTGGATTAAAACTGGACAGTGAAGTCAGGATTGAATTTAAAGAAAAACAAAGCAGTTTTTTTCTCCTCCAAAAACTCGTACATCTCTGGTTTTTCTGGGAATTCATCTTTGATCAAACAATTAAGCCGATTTTTTCTCGTGTAGTTTTACATGCCCTGAGTCTCCAGTATTTTTTTCAGAAATTTTTGAAGTTTTAAAAATAGGGTAAAAAATCGTGGATTAAAATTGGACAGTGGAGTCAGAATCGAATTTAAAGAAAAATCATTTTTCTGTTTTGGTTAAGTTACTTAGAGTGGGCTGATTAGGAGGGTTAGCTACTGACTTAGGGTAATTTCTAAGCCTTTTTAAACTCTAAAAATGTTTTTTCAAGTCCCGGGTTAAGGGTAGTCAAGTCCGGATTTTTTTTTAACATAGGAAATTAGAGCCATTTAAAAAAAATTTTAGCCCAGTTTTTATTCAAGCTTCTCAAAATTGTTTTCAAACAATCACAAAGTATTTTGGTTTTAGAATATTTAATTTGACATATTTTCCTAAGGTAGCCGGATATCTTTTTAGATATACGGATTTCCTTAATTAAAGGAAAAAAATACATTTCATGCATTGCATTTTATATAATATGTGATTCTTGTCATAATAATTTCTATGATATTGATTTATATTTTTGATGTTATATGGTTTATTATATGATTTGGAATATTTCATGATATCCTATGCTTTTATTTAGTTATTTTTTTGGTCATATTATTTAGCATATACTATGTTCATTGCATTATTATTTTTATTTTTATTTTCATGCATATTATATGGTAGCATTATTTCATATTCCATCTCATTTAATTTATATGCCATATCATTCATGTTTGCCATGTCATTTAGGTTGCATTATATTATTTAGATTTTGCTATGTCATTTTATTTATGTCATGCATATACATATTCATTTCTTTTAAATGTTTTCAAAAAAAAAATAATCGTTTTCAATAAAAAAAATATAAAGATATTTCCGAATTAAAATAATTCATGAGTTCTCTACCGGGTTTGCTGGAGGGAATATCATCAATTATCATTAATAAAAGAATATCTTTCTTTCAAAAAAGAGAATGATTCATAAAGTTTTTCAAAACTAATAAAAATTTCTATATTTTGCCACGTTTGTTGGGGAATATAGGAAAATTTTGAATTTATAAATTCCGGATCATTTTCAATAAAAAATGGAATTATTTTTCTTTAGAATGGGAATTAATTTGAAATACTAAATTTAAAACCAACTTTTACCAAGACTTGAGATAACACACGATTAATAAGGTACCGATTTATACGGGCGTTGTGGGGGTGCTAATCCTTCCCCGCACGTAACCGACTCCCGAACCCGCTTCTTTGATTTCTCTGGTTTAAAACGCAGACTTGAAATTGGTTTTTAAAATGTTTTAATTAATTTTTATAATATTTTATAAAACCGGTTTTAATAGGTGGCCGATCACACCTAGCTAAAAAAGATTGGTGGCGACTCCATGTCTTTTTTAAGGTCATTTTCAAAACCTTCATTTCTAGAGGAATTAAGTCGACTTTTCCTCGATCTTTTAATGTCACGCCTAACGAATAATAAAGTCTTGCGATGAGACGTCGTTATTTTTTTAGGTTGCGACAAGCATCCTTTATTATTTCAAAGTAATTCTCTATTGATTCTCAAGTACATCTTTACAAGTTTGAATCATTATTCTACTTTGCATACATTGCTTTGTGACCAATTCAATTAAAAAATTCTCCTTACTACTAAGTTGAAAGCGTATCCCTTCAATGTAAAAAAGAGGAATCTCTTTATTTGAATAAAATATCAAAATAAAATATATACATAGTTATATCTTATTCTTCACTAAAGAGATGTCGGCCGTTGTGGTCTCATGCGCCGCTCCCGTCACTCTCATATACAAATTATCGATCGTTGTAGTCTTATGCACTACTTCCATCACTCCCATATACAAATTCTTCCAATGGAGAAGTCGACCGTTGTGGTCTCATGCACCATTTTCGTCACTCTCATATACAAGTTTTCTAGTGGAGAAGTCGGTCGTTGTGGTCTTATGCACCACTTCCATCACTATTATATACAAGTTTTCTAGTGGAGAAGTCGGTCGTTATGGTCACATGCATCACTTTTGTCACTCTCGCATATAAATTCTTCCAATGGAGAAGTCGACCATTATGGCCTCATGCGCCACTATCGTCACTTCCATACACAAATTCTTCCAATAGAGAATTCGACCGTTGTGTTCTCATGCATCACTTTTGTCGTTCTCATATACAAATTATTCTCAAAAGAGAAGTCAACCGTTGTGGTCTCATGCGCCGCTTCCGTCACTCCCATATACAAATTCTTCTAATTGAGAAGTCGAGCGTTATGTCTTCATGCGCCACTGTCGTCACTCTCACATACAAACTATTCTCAACAGAGAAGTTGATCGTTGTGGTCTCATGTACCACTTCTGTCACTCTCGTATACAAATTACTCTCAAATAGAAGTTGATTGTTGTGGTCTCATGCGCCACTTCTGTCACTCTCACATACAAATTACTCTCAAATAGAAGTTGATCGATGTGATCTCGTGCACCACTTCTGTCACTCTCACATACAAATTAATCTAAAAAAGCATTGATCGTTGTGGTCACATGCGCCACTTTCTTCATTCCCACATACAAATTTTTTCTCAAAGAGAATTGATCGTTGTGGCCACATGCGTCGCTTATGTCATTCTCACATATAAATTATTCTCAAAAAAAAAAAAAAAAAGTTGAACGTTGTGGCTCTTGCGCCATAATTGTCACTCTCTTTTAAAAGGAACCAAGTATAACATGTTTTTCATGCTGCGTGTCAAGATCTACGCGTTCCTAACAGCACGTACACCAAATATTATGTTGTACTGTTTTTTACTTGTATATTATATTCTCACTCTTTAAATAGTTCACTACGTGAGTTATTCTTCAAGAAAATTTCATACAACAGGTGAAGTGTAGATAATACTAACAATATTTTCTCAAGTAAAATGCAAGTATAGTGCATAATGTACACAAGGCATGTGAAAGAAGTCCTGCATTGGACAAGTACTGCAAGATCTATACATGACAATCTCTAGCAGAACAAGCACATCTTACACTCCACGCTTTGTGTTAGTTGGTAGTGCTCCACTCTCTGGTAATGCTCCGCCACCATGCTCATTAGCGACAAAGTGCTTTACAAGTCAGATAAGTCTACTTCATAAATAATATTTTAATTAATAAAATGATAAAGTCATAACTTTAAAAATAAAATAAAAAACGTTTATGAATGCTGTGCAATCCCTGGCAGCACGCTTGCCAAAAGTGGTATATATATTTCTTTAAACGAAAAAAAAGTTATAAACCTTTCTACACTTTTGGGATGTCTACTACAATGAGAACTTTTACAATGAGAACAATAAGAATCCTTAATTACAGCCACGCATTTATTTCACATGTTTCTGCTCAAGTAAAAACGTAAGAAAATTATAAAAAAGGTTAATAATTAAAATTATTTACTAATTATGTATTCTAACAAAAAAATTATTACAAGGAAATAAAATTGGTATTTTAAAAATGATTTAAATAATATTAAAAGCATCTTAAAATGTAGATCTATTATTAATAATGAGATTTAGTACTCAAATATTAATATAATATTTATAATAATATTAATTTTTTAATAATAATACCATTTAAAATATTAAAAAATATATGTATATTAATACTAAATATTTTTAATATTGCAAAAGTATTATTTAAAATATAAACTAGTTGAATATTAATATTTTAAAATATACTTTTTCTATAAATCATATTTTTTATGTTTACACTATAATATTATAAATATATTTATTCTTTATATAATATAAATTATAAATATATTTTATATAGTTGAAAACTGGGTCAGACGAGGCCGAGCTTGAACCTTGAATGTTGGAGCCAAAGTCTAACCTGTTTTTTAAATGGGCTTTATTTTTTTGTCCAAGTCCATTTTTTGAGCTTCATATTTTTGTCGAAACCCACTCAAATATTCGATGAGCGTTCGGGCTTGGGAAAATAGCACAGCTCGTGGATAGGTCTAGATTGTAATATTTAGTAGTATTTGATTGGCCTAGACAGAATTTTGAACCTGAAATTTTTATCAGCTCAAGCTTGAGTAAGCATGTAAAGTATTGATACCATGCATAGGTTTGACATGAACTTTGCTTGACCAAAAATATATAATTTTTTTATAGTTTTACCATTAAAATAAAATGGGTTAAAATTTTAAAAAAAATTATCTACTAAAATCAACATATTGGCAATGTTGAACACGACACGAGAAAAATAACTAAAATATGATGTAAAATATGACATGACACAAAAAAATTACACGAACACGATACGCATACATGAACATGTGAAAATCTATATAACAGAATTATTAACATGTCAAAAATATATAAACATATAATAGCATAAACACGATTATGACACGAAAAATAACATGAATACGATACTAATACGCGGATTATTATACCTACATGTGTTAAGTTTGTTAAATAAAAAAATATTTTTTAATAAAATAATATTATAAATTGGGTCGAGCTTAACAAATTTATTCTTGAATTGACCAAACTCGTAAACTTGATAAATAGCTTGATCCATAAATATATGTAATGATAATATTTTATTTAATTAATTTTTAATATTTAATAAAGTTTTTGTTATGATAATAACCAATAATATTTTCATCATTAGTCTTATTTTGTAATTCTCTTAAAAGTTAATTTTTACTCATTATTCTAAGGGTTCTCACGGTAAAAGTTCTTACCATAACACTCACCAATTTTAAGAGCATTTTTTTAAGGTTTATAAAAGTGTCAGTTTTTTTATTCTATTTAATTGGCCCAAATGAACTGCCTTTAATGGCCACGTTTTAAGGGCACTTTTAGCCCACATTAAAAAAATATTGACTTGAAAGTTTTAAGGGTCCAAGTTTTCTCATGAGACTTTTATCTTTTTCATGTTTACAATTTTTTCTCCTTTCTTCCCCTCCAAAAAAAAAATTGACGGTACTCTATCTCTCCTTTCTTCCCAAAGAGTATTTACGATTTCTCTCTCCTTTCTTCTCATGGTTTTTATGATTTCTCTTTCTCTCTCTCTCTCTCATTTCTCTAAAATCGTTTGATTTTCATCTTTTTTAAATTCAAAATCAGACATGCTCTCACTTTTTTAAATTCAAAATCAATCTCCAAATCCCAATTTTTTTTTTTTTTATAATCGGTCTGATTTATCTCAATCAGGTAGGGATGGAGAAGGAGAGAAACACCTTTGATGAGTAAATGGAAATGGAGAAAAGAAAAACCTGAAATGGAAATTGAAATCAGACCGATTGTAAAAAAATTATGGATTTGGAGACTGATTTTGAATTTAAAAGAGAGAGAGAACATACCTAATTTTGAATTTAAAAAAGATGGAAATTAGACGATTTTAAAAAAATGAGAGAGAAATCATAAAAATCATGAGAAAAAAGGAGAGAGAAATCATAAATGCTCTTAACCTAAATGCTGGGAAGAAAGGAGAGATAGAGTACCATCAAATTTTTTTTTTTTTTTGGGAAGAAGGGAATAGAAATCATAAACACAAAAAAGATAAAAGTCTCATGGGAAAACTTGGACACTGAAAATTTTTAGGAAGAAAGGAAAAGAAATCCTAAACACAAAAAGATAAAAGTCTCATGGGAAAACTTGGACCCTTAAAACTTTCAGGTTAATTTTTTTTTTAATGTGGCTTAAAAGTGCCTTAAAATTTGGACCATAAGAAGTAGTTCATTTAGGTCAAAAAAAAAAAAATCTGACACTTTTATAAACCCTAAAAAAAGGTATCTTTAAAATCAAGTTATGTTGTAGTGTCACATCAAAATTTGACCCGTCATGGAACTCGTAGGCTGTTTCATGTAATAAAAGGATCTCGCTTAATATGCGTAGATCGTCATGGAACTCGTAGGCTGTTTCATGTAATAAGAGGATTTCGTTTAATATGCGTACATCGTCATGGAGCAAATTTTTTTTTCTCAATCAACAACTTTATTAAAATCCATATTGAAAAGTTACAAAACTGTAGCACACCTACTACCCAGCCACCACCCAAAAAACATATACAAGGAATATTAAACTAACTCCCCAACGAATTGATTAAGCTAAACAAGAAAAACAACCAACCCGACCCTCCAATACCCAGCACTCCTACATTTTATTTTTCCTAAATGAAACGATATTAATATTAGCACCTGGATAATACAGCCCTTAACAATCAATATTGGCACCAACTAGGATCAAACAAATCTAGGACTCACATACAAAACAATCACCAGCACAAAGACTCCAGACACAACACCATCAAAAATTAACAAAATTCAAATACACTTAGCACCACTCTATAGCAGAACAACACATACTCTATGACTCATTCTAATGATAGAAATTATCACCACGTATGAAGTTTTCCACCCTATCCACCCCAGACTTGGCCAAAAAATCCGCCATTCCATTAGCTTTCTATAAAAATCTTCAAGAGTTTAACATACCTGCATTTTCCAATCATACAATCAATTGCATTCAGAGTTCTCCATAAATCATCTGCCTCCACAAATCTTGACTTCTGCCTCCACAATTCTTCTCTATTTTTTACTGCTTTCCATAGCTCCACTTGCGTCCTCTTCTTTTCTTCAATCTCACCTGGTTCCAAATCTCTGCTATCACCCAACTTATCCTAAACTTCCACCTTTTCCTCCAATTTGTCAATTGTTGAGTCCACACTTCCAAGTACTTCTGTATTCCTCTTCTTCAAAACTTTTTTTAGTTTGCTAAGCTTCACTTTCAAGCAATACCCTGTCGACCCCAACACCATCATCCTACTCTATTCCTCTACAATTAACCCAAGGAGATCCTATCACTGAACCAACAATCAAAAGTTTTAAAAGGTTTAGGACCCCAATCATACTTATCCGATGCAAGGAGGATCGGGCAATGATCACACAGTGCTCTCTTAAAACCTCTCAGACTGAAATCCTTGAATTCGGTGAACCATTCCAATGACATAAAAATATCCATCCAAGCGACTCCTCCTATTTCCCCAATCATACCATGTGAACTTTTTTCGATGAAAGGCAACTCCAATACCTCAGCCGCACTGACAAAATCAGTAAACACTGTCATCTCCCTGCTCACATAACAACCCCCACTTCTCTCAGACTCAGCTCTGATAGAATTAAAGTTACCCACAAAACACCAATTACCCCTCATATCATTCTTCAATTTCAACAACTCTTTCCATAATAAACGTTTTCTCCTCGCCTCACAAAGTGCGTACACCTTACAAATAACGCACTTAAAATGCCATTTCAACAATCTCTCTAACAACTAGAAACCTCTCATAGCAAACACTATATTCGCACTCGAAATAGCTCCTATTCCACACTATCAATAAATCACCTGATCTACCTTTAGATGCCTAATACACCCATTGATAGTTACTGTGACCCCAAAATCTCAATATCTTTATGTCATCCATAATTCTCTAACATAGACTCTTGGATCAACACCATCTTAACCTTTGTCTCGAACAAAAGTTTCTATAACATAGCATATTTTGATAAACTACCTATCTTACGCACATTCCAACTTAATATTTTCATGATAACCACCCCACTGCTGACATAGACCAAGCTTATTACCCAACTCACACCCAACTGACATAATTTCACAAACCCAAACAGACCAACAATACAACACCTATTCCTCTTTTTTCCAAATAACATCACCCATCACCCACTCAAGCACTACAACAAATTTGCTGATTAGTGGCGTCTAAAATAATGTCATTGAATATTCCGTTTACGTCACCCTTTGTATTTGGTGACGAAAATTTTGTTGTCGCGACGTTCATCACGTTAGCGCCGTCGCTAAAGGTCAAACGTGACGATAGCTTATTTTCGTCACCTATTACGGAAGATAGGGTGACACTAATGCATAATGTCACCTTATAATTGTTATTCGGTGACGGATAATTTCGTCACCAAATTATATACAATTGTGTCATTGATTATCAGAATCGTCACCAATAATGAAACGAAATTTCATATATTTGTGACGAAATTGATATCGTCACATTGTTAATGAAAAAATTATCGTCACCTAATATGATAAAATAACGTTATGAAATGTGAATTTAGTGCCAATTTGCAATCGTCACTAAAAGTTTTACTTGTGTCACCAAACATGTAATTGCAGATGACGTACGTATAATCGTCACAGATAATATTGTCAATGAAAAATCCTATTAAAATAATATTGAAACATAAATAATTGATAAGTATTTGCATTGATTCTTAAATGTATTCAAAATATTATCTAAATAATATGTTTACAAAGTAGTAAAATTAAAACAATCCAAAAAACTCAGATAATGTACATATCCAACATAATAAACTTAGATCTTTGAAACAAAGAGTATCATAATTAGGAAATAGCTAGTACAAGCTTGTATGAAGCTCTCAATCCAAATCTTATGTCGATGGTGAGTTTTTGGCGCCACTCGAAGCTACAATAAATAATTATGAACAAATGATAGATCTAATTCATAAGAACAATGATTATTTGAAAGGTAAAATAATATAATTTGTTTATTGCTAAGTCAAGAATATTTAATTAAGAAAAATCCAAGCAAAGTAGGTAACAACAAATTTAGCTATAACAAAAAATTTTAAAAAAAGTTATGTTGAAACAAAAAGACAGAACACCTTAAGAACAAACACCAAACAGACCAAGACTACCTAAAATCACACCAAGATCTCTATACCAAAAAATCTAGAATCAAAATCTGAAGACAAATTGGCAGTAACCTAGTATACTTTCTTGTTGTGCATTGGTATTAGTAACTAAAATCTAGCATACTTGCTTGTTGTGCATGACCATACATAATTGAAGGAAGCATTGCAATGCAATTTGGCAGCATGTAAGCCAAGGCTAGCTACTGTCTTGTGTAGCAGGTAGAGCATGTGAACACACTTACCATCCATTAATTATATTTGAAGGTAAAGTATATATGATTAGCATTTTCTTATTAGCAATAGCAATCTCTCATAAGTAAAAAATAATTAAAAAGAGAAAAAAAACTCAATTTCTAGTCCTTGTTCCTAATACCTATAATGTTAAAGTAATGGATCACATTCATATCACATACATGTATGACAAATTGACAACCAAAGTTTTGTCAGTCAAAGCTATAAATGCAAGCTGCATGCCTAACCCCATATATAAGATGCAATATATATTTCTGGTTTTGGATGATACAATCACTAGGTAGCTAGCCATGCAACATGCATATTCAATTTGAGTTCACCTTGACATTTAAAGATATAAACTGAGTTGATCCGATCAATAAACACCTCTATAATAATTGTACACCGCTCCCCTTAGTCTTTACCCTCCCTACTTCTTTCATAGTCACTCTAAACCAGAAAACACAAATAAATATAAAACCTTCTCATTATGGTAGTCTAGCCTCTCTTGTATCCTTATTTTCTCGAAATTCTTTTGTTTCTTAGTATAATAATATAATAATTCAAGTATAAGTTATTAATACAACAGGATGCCCTCTGCTTCAAATGTTTAGGCCTAGGGTTTGGTTGTTGAAATATTACTGAGTCGACTGCCTGCCCAACAGGTTTGGAAGTGTCAAAGGGTTTGCAAAAGTTACTTTAAAAGAACCAATAGAAACAAAATTAAATGATTTGATACCATAATTAAATGAGATTTATCCCTGTTATACCAAGTAAAGAGTTTCAAATCACTTAGAAGATTCTCAAGCATCTATTATTATAAATAGATTTAAAAAATACACAACGTCTAAATTCTAGATGATTAGATTTCATATTGTCACACAATTACATCATCACATTTCTCATCAATAACTCAAATCCCCATTTTATTGAAATAGAAAACATTCATTAACCTTTAAATGAATAAATCCAATTTTCTCAAGTTGTTACTTTCCCAGCAAAGAGACAACAAAACATTAAACAAAAACTTAGCCAAAGTCTGTACCTTTACCAAACTCAAGGTTTACCACTAACAAACTCAACTAGCCCCTTCATTGCTTTGGCACGAGCACCCACAGTGACCAACAAGAGTTGTTGTAGTAGCAACTGTACCTAATAGAAAAATTAATGAATACCCATATAACATTGGAATGCTAAAGAATTTTATATCAATCTATCCTTTATTTTCTTGGGATGAAAAGAAAATGCAAGAAAAAACTAAAATGATATATGACAAGAAAATGTAAAATCAAATTTAATTGGAGTAAGGGAGAAATTTATGTAGTCAACATAGAAAATCAAGAGATGAAAGCTTACAGTGGTAGGAACGTCTCAAGACCCAAACAAACCCAAAGTGATAAGCCGAAAAATGGCGGCCTAGGGTTTCCCTTGTTTCTGAAAATAAGAAAATTGGGGAGCAAATACAAAAAAAGAATTAGCAAATACAAAAAAAAAAAAAAATGATAATGCGAGAAATTGAAAAAAGAAAACAAAATAATACAAAATTGCATGAAGAGATAATCTGGAGCTCAAAGCAATCGCTTAAAGAGCATATCTAACACCATTGTTTGCTATACTAAACTACACCTAATAATTTGGCATAAAAACTAAACCTAATAAATACTAACTAAATAAATAATCATTAACATGACAGTCAACCCAAAATAAACCCTAATAATTGAATAATCGTAATCATATTTTATTTTTTTAAAGCAAAATGCTAGGGAAAAAAAAACAAATCAGAGAAAAAGGGAAGAGACAATCACCAGGGAGTTATGAGGAGAAGAATGACGCTAGCCTCATCCCGGGGAATAGAAGGAAGAGAGAAGGAGATGCTAGGCGACAGAGGTCCATAGCGGCGGTGCTGGTGGGTCCTCGTCGATGGAGGGAAAGGCAAGGAGAAAGAGAGGGCAAATAGAAAGGAGGATCGCTCAAGATGCAGTGGTTGGAATGAGAAAGAATGAGAAAATTTAACCGAGAAATTTAAGAAAAAGGGGAAATGGGGTTGGGATTGGGACGTAAAATATTTGATGTTCAAATGAAAATAAAAATAATTTACTAGAGGATTTTAATTAATAATTTGGTGATATAATATTTTCTAGTGTATCATTTATTAAATACTATATATTTTTTATATTAAAAATGAGGCTTACGTATAAATATATATTTCTTCTCATTTATCTTTTAAGATTTTTTAAATTTAACCAACTTTTAATTGACATATTACTTTAACTACTTCAATTAAAGTATAATATAACACTATTAAATTTATTATGGTAAAATAAATATTTTATAATTTGTTAATTCATATGTAACAATATTTAATTTAAATAAATCTACTTATTTATATTTTTTAACATATACTTTAATTCAACGAAAATAGATAATAATGGAGAAGAACAAAGATTCAAGTTTTGTGAGAATGTGAAATGTTATTAATTTATCTTTTGAGATTTTAAAATTTTCTTCTAACAAATACAATCGGTACATAATATTTTTTTTTGTTGCTAAAACAATATTTTTCTAATTTAATACATTATTTGTCGTCATCAATTATGTTATATATATATATATGACCAATAAATTATTATCATTTATAAGTTACACACTAATTTGATTATATTAGTGATGAATGAATAACGTCATCAAATCAGTTTAAAGATTATGACATTACTCATATCGTGGAATAAAGCCAAACACTTATGTGACAAAATTGTATTGTCATTAATAACCATCTTTCAGTGACGCAAGTGTGCGTCGCCATATTTGTTTGATAGTAATGACGAACCAAAAATGTTACTAAGAGAACATATTTAATAGTTACATCAGATTAAAGTTTTTTTACAAAACAAATATTGTGCAATTCGTCACTGATAAAGTTTTAAAATAATGACAAAAACACAAACGTCACTTAATATTAAGAACGTCACCAAACAATTTCCCACTATCTATTCTTTTTGGTCGTAAATTTTGGCGTCAAACTTTTAATGACGCTATCATGTGACGTTTATAAATATCTTCAAATAAAATATCACAAAATGCAAAAATGATTGACGAAATATAACATTCGTCACATTTGACATATACTTTGCATGACGAAAAGTTATCCGTCACTTAGAAAATTCGTCACTAATTGTCACTAATAAATTGTTCGACAATTCGTCACTAATAAATTGTTGAGTTAATGACACAAGAAAAACGTCACATAAAATTCTAAACGTCACTAAAACAATTTCTCACCAATTTTTTGGTGGTAAATTTTGGCGCCAAACATTTAATGACACAATCCTATGACATTTCTTAAAATCGTCATATAAAATATAACAGCAATAGGCAAGTGTGACGAATTACTGTGTTCGTCACGTTAAACATATTTTTCGTGACGAAAATTAATGTGTCACTTAGAAAATTCGTCACTAATTGAGAAATTTCTTGTAGTGAAGCAAACCATCAAACATTTCATATGCAAATTTGAAGACTACACTGACTACAACAAATTACTTGCGAGCCTCGAGAACCTTAATTCTTTCTACCACTAATTCATTAGTACAATCTGCATAACAACCCAATTTCTTACCCAGTTGCCACGTAGCTTTTGCATCTTCATCAATGAGTCTTCTTACATCCCTAAAATCACCATCAGACAAGGAATCGTTAGCGATCTTTTTTTGTAGATTTCTTTGATTAGCACCCCTTTGCTTTCTATTTTTCTATCTTTTTTGTTTGATTTCGTATCAATTTTGAGAAGCCACTCTTCTTCCAGTTCCTTGAGATATTTCACTTTTTTCCTACTAGCATTATGTCCCAATGAACACTGTAGACCCTGGTTAAAATCCTCCCCAAAAGAAGCCCTTGGAGACAAAGGATTGACTAGGCCATTTTCTTTATGCACCTTACTAATATTGTTAGTAGAAACCAGCCCACCCGAATATAATTGAATATTTGCCAACGTCCCATCCGACCTGTCTCCCACAACCATTCTACTACCATTATTATTATTAACCTCTATAGGCTCACTGGAACCACCACTAGCATTATGACTAAAACTCTCACCAAATTGAGTTGGAATATCACCAGACACAAAGGAAGCCAACTCACCTTCACAATTAATTTCTTCGTCCCCACTTTTTATTGATTCCAAATGGTCACTACCAACCTCGTTATCATCCCCATTACCTACATTCTTGTCATATATTTCAATTGTTATATTGTCTCCCACATTTTTCTCTTGAATCCTTTCCTCTTCCATCTGCTCATCTTTCGACCCTATCTTTCCACCATCAGAGCCGACGTTAGTATTGTCACAATAGCTCCTCTGACTAAAACCAGAATAATGCCAATTTTTATTATAGATCTCCACATTCTTCGGATTGAAATCAATCTCTGAAACTCTCACTATAAACTCCTTATCACCACAACTAATAATGATTTCTTCATCAATTCTAGAAAAATGATCCGTATGAATCATGATAAGTGATTAATTTCATGCATTTTCCTATTAAATTTCCTTATACTTTGTGTTTTGATTCTCAAGTTCCTTGAAATTTTACTAGGGTTTTATGCTTTATATGTATTTTGGAAGAGATGAAGTCCAAACATGTCAATTAGGACGTTAAAGAGCTTACAAAATCATAATCACAAGATGGAAAAAGACTTGGGAGCCAAAAAGATCAAATTCTTGGTGCAAAGGAAGAAGACAGATTTGTCCTCTGGAGCTTGTTGCTAAGAAAACATGATGTTATATTCTTTATTCGAAGAAACTTCCTTCTTGACTTTTGAAGATAACTTGATTATCTTTCCAACGGTTGGTCATGTGCCTAAATCGGATAAGAAATGGTCATCCAAATCAGCAATGGAATATCTCCCTAAACAACCCTAATGGCAGAAAAAACCCTAGCCGCAAATCACATTTTTTTTCTTAATACCCTAGCTGACATTTATGTTTATCCTTGTCAAAGAAGGATTAGTGGCTGCCAACTTTGTCAAACTTGCACTAATTGCATTAATTTCAAGTATTTTTCCTTAAAGCTAATCCTAGTCAAAGTAGGAGAATTAAATCAGCCAAGACTTTCCTTCCTTACACTTACTTTGGCTGCAAGTTTGAAATCTCTCCTCATTAAAGAGTGCTTTGACTAAGACTTTCCTACTTTATTCAAACTTGGCTGCCAAGGCTTATATCTTTCCTTAAAACACAAAAGTCATCCACATTTCCTTAACTTTAGCCACAAGTCGGCATTTATTGGAGGGAGAGAGCTGAAAATCACTTGTTTGATGCCTTAGCTACTGCCTATAAATAGAGATCAAAGGGGCAAACGAAATTTACACTTCTCCAAGCATCAAAGTTCTAATTTCTTCTTTGTTTTAGAGGTTTTGAGAGAACAAGAGGCTAGATAATTAATATTCTTCTTCTTCTTTCTTTCTTTTATTTTCTTCTTAGATTCTCTTTAATTTTATGTTTATGTTTACAATGCCTATGCTAGGCTAAACTTTTATTTGGTTAAGGGTGATTTCAAAGCCCTAGACATGTTATATAATTAATTTTCAGAATCTATCTATCATTGTTTTCTATCAAAGTTGCTTATGTTCTTCCATTAAAATTGTTCACGATGATGTTTTGATTTGTTTAGGTGGCCAACTAGATAAAACTTGATAATTGTCTAATGCTAGTTTAGGAGTCTTGATCCGTAATTGTCTTGATTTCCTATTCATAAGTAGCAATTTGTGATTAATGATTATGGTCAAGTTTTCAATAATTGCAAAGTGGAACATAACCTAGGTTGAACAATCCGAGCTTATGTGTTTGTTGCTTAGATCAACCTATCTTTCTCATCATAAAGCTGCTATTAAATTGAACTTAGAGAGCTTATTCTAGGTTGTTTGATAGTTAGAGATTAAATAGAGAGCTTGTTCTATTTAACAACGAACTAAGGAAAGATTAGGGTAACAGAGCTTGTTGTTATCTACGGTTGTTAACTTTGATAGCTAATTGATGTTGATAGATATGAAATTGATTCTTAATGATGTCTAGTGGTGGAGAATGAACCTTTAGCCATATTTCTCATATTTGATTCTTCTTAATTACTTGTTTTCTCATTCTTATTATTAACTTTAGTTTAATTCTAATCTCAAAACCCCCTTTACTTTTGTTTACTTGTTTTCAAGTAATCAACTATAAACTTACAAACTAAAACCCAATCCATGAGGACTCGACCCTTGCTAATCACTATACTTTACAATTGATTCTTTTTAAGTGCAAGGTTAAATAAGATACACTCTTTTGGGTGCATGAAGTTTTTTTTGCCGTTGCCGGGGATTGCTTTCTTTAGTTTATTAGTTTATTGGTTTATTCTTATTTTCTATTCTAATTATTTACTTTTTTTTTTATTTATTTGTGAATTTTCTAAGCTCCCGAAGAAGACTTAAGACTTAGGAGAATTCGAGAATTTATAACTTCTCACCAATAACCAATCGAGGAGTTGATCCAAAACATCCAAGAGGAGCAAGGAGAGTTGGCAGCAGCTGACAACCGAACTCTCAAGGAGCTAGCCGCTCCAGACTTGGGTCAACAACCATTATGCATTGAATATGCTAATCATGAGGTAGCTTTTGAATTAAAATCTGGTTTGATTCATCTTCTCCCAACTTTCATGATTTTGTAGGAGAGTATCCAAATAAGCACCTCAAGGATTCCATGTAGTTTGCTCAAGCATGATACCAACAGGAGTCACGGAAGAGCAAGTTAAGTTGAGAGCCTTCTCATTCTCTCTAGCTGATTCAGCAAAGGAATGGCGCTACTATCTACCATCCGGGACCATCACTACATGGAATGATAAGAAGAAAGCATTCTTGGAAAGGTATTTCCCAGCATCTAAGGCTGCCAACATCAGAAAAGAGATATGTGGGATTAGGCAATACAACGGAGAGTCCTTATATGAATATTGGGAGAGGTTCAAGAAACTTTGTGCATCATGTCCACACCATCAGATAAGTGAACAACTTCTCATCCAATACTTCTATGAAGGTCTCACGCCCATGGAGAGAAGTATGATAGATGCCGCTAGTGGGGGAGCTCTAGTTGATAAGACTCCCAGGGCTGCTAGAACTCTAATCTCCAACATGGCAGCCAATTCTCAACAATTCTCAATGAGACAAGATCCACCACCACAACCCAAGAGAGTTAATGAGCTAAATATATCATCCCTTGAACAAAAATTTGATAAACTGACTTCTATTGTTCAACAATTTGCTGTAGGTAATATACAGCAAATAAAGGCTTGTGGCATATGTTCAAACATGGGGCACCAAACTGATATGTGTCTAACACTTCAAGAAGACACTAATGAACATGTGAATGCCATGGGTGGATTTCAGAACCAACCAAGGAAATATGATCCCTACTCAAACACTTATAATCCAGGATGGAGGGATCATCCAAACTTCAATTATGGAGGGAACCAATCACAAGCTGTTCCTCCACCATTTGACAACAGGCCACTGGGTTTTCAGCAAAGAGTGCAACAACCATATCAAACCCGACAACAAGTTCCACCACAAAAAAATTCAGGTGAGACTCTTGAAGATCTTGTCAAAACCCTTACTACTAATACAATTCAACTTCAACAGGAATCAAGGGAGACAAAGGTAAGTATCCGAAACTTAGAGGCTTAGATGGGGCAATTGGAAACAACCATGAGTTAAATGCAAGCAAGGGATTCTGGAAAATTACCTTCCCAAACCATAGTGAATCCAAGAGAGAATGCCAATGCTATAACTTTAAAAAGTGGGAAACAGCTAGAGACACCGCAAAAGGATAGTGCTCAAAGGGAGAACAACACCATGGCATCCTTTTCACATCCCAATGAGCCACTAAAAAAGGTAACTCCTAAACCATATTTTCCTTCTTATATAACTCTTCCACCTTTTCCTAGTAAGTTAGCAAAGTCCAAGAAGGAGGAGCAAGAGAAGGAAATTTTGGAAACCTTCCAGAAAGTAGAGGTGAACATTCCTTTACTAGATGCTATCAAGCAAGTGCCAAGATATGCCAAGTTCCTAAAAGAGTTGTGCACATCTAAACGGAAGTTGAAAGGGAATGAAAAGGTAAGTGTGGGGGAGAATGTGTCAGCTGTTCTTCAAAAAAAACTCCCACCTAAATGCAAGGATCCAGGTATGTTTACCATTCCTTGTAAGATAGGCAACACCAGGTTTGAGCGTGCTATGCTAGATCTAGGGGCATCTATTAATGTCATGCCATATTCAATTTATGCTTCATTGAATCTAGGACCATTAGAGGAAACCGGTGTTATAATACAACTTGCTGATCGTTCTAACACTTACCTAAGAGGAGTTGTAGAAGACGTTCTTGTACAGGTTAATGAATTGGTTTTTTCAGCTGACTTTTATGTTATTGAGATGGAAGATGAGATGTCTTCTAATCCCATACCTATTCTATTAGGGAGACCATTCTTGAAAACAGCAAGAACTAAAATAGATGTACATGATTGCACTTTAACTATGAAATTTGATGGTGAAATAATTCGCTTTAACATTTTTGAGGCCATGAGATATCCTAGTGATGCGCATTCTATTTTTAATATTGATATCATTGACTCACTAGTGAAACAAGCTTATGAGCTAGATGGTGAAGATAGTTTGGAGATAGTCCTTAATATCTCGGAATGGGGAATGCTAAAAGGGAACTAGCCTTGAGTGACCATGTGGAAGGGGCACTAGAATCTTTACACTCACTGCCACCTAAAGATGCAAGGTTTGATGTTTCATTTATTGATTTGCCTTTATCTAATGAAAAACTTCTATCTTCCATTTTGTAGGTACCAACTTTAAAGTTGAAACCACTATCGGACCACTTGAAATATGTGTTCTTAGGTGAAAAGGACACACTACCGGTCATCATTGCCAAAGAGCTCACATTTTTGCAAGAGGAACGACTTATCCAGGTGCTTAGAGAGCGTAAAACAACAATTGGTTGGTCAATTGCCGATATCAAGGGAATAAGCCCATCCATGTGCATGCACCGGATTTTGTTAGAGGAAGGGTCAAAACCAACAAGAGAGGCACAAAGAAGATTGAACCCTCCTATGATGGAGGTTGTAAAAAAGGAGATACTGAAGCTCCTAGATGTTGGAGTGATCTTTCCTATCTCGGATAGCAAATGGGTGAGCCCGGTCCAAGTGGTTCCAAAGAAATCAGGTGTAACAGTGGTAAAAAATAATGAGAATGAACTTGTTCCTACTAGGAATCAAAAAGGGTGGCGAGTTTGTATTGATTATCGAAAACTTAATTCCACAACTCGCAAAGACCACTTTCCGTTACCTTTTATTGATAAAATGCTTGAAAGGTTAGCTGGCCATACTCATTATTGTTTTCTTGATGGTTTTTCAAGTTATAATCAGATTGCCATTGCTCCGGAGGACCAAGAGAAAACAACATTCACATGTCCATTTGGTACTTTTGCATATCGGCGTATGCCATTTGGTCTTTGTAATGCACCGGCTACATTCCAAAGGTGTATGGTTAGCATATTTTCAGATTATGTAGAGAACATCATAGAAGTTTTTATGGATGATTTTAGTGTCTATGGTGATTCTTTTGATAGATGTCTAGAGAACCTTACACTTGTACTTGAAAGATGCATGGAAACTAACCTTGTTTTGAATTGGGAAAAATGTCACTTTATGGTAGAACAAGGAATAGTTTTAGGCCATGTTATTTCTTCTAGAGGGATAGAGTTTGATAAATCTAAAATAGATATTATGCATTCTTTACCACCTCCCACAAATGTGAGAGAGGTTCATTATTTTCTAGGACAAGCAGGTTTCTATAGGAGATTTATCAAAGACTTCTCAAAGATCACATTACCTCTTTGCAAGCTACTACAAAAAGATGTGGTTTTCCACTTTGATCATAAATGCAAAGAGGCGTTTGAAACATTGAAGGGACTCTTAACATCAGCTCCTATCATGCAACCACCAGATTGGAATGTAACTTTTGCAATCATGTGTGATTCTAGTGACTATGCCATTGGAGCTGTTTTGGGCCAACGGATTGGCAAAGCCTCACATGCCATTTATTATGCCTCCCGAACTCTTAATGATGCTCAATTAAACTATTCCAATACTGAAAAAGAACTTTTGGCTGTTGTATTTGCTTTAGAAAAATTTTGATATTATTTAATTGGTACTAAAGTAATTGTATTTTCTGACCATGCAGCCCTTAGGTATTTACTCACTAAGAAGGAGGCCAAACCAAGGTTGATTAGACGGATACTTCTCTTACAAGAGTTTGATTTGGAGATAAAAGATAAGAGAGGTAGTGACAACCTGGTTGCGGACCATCTTAGCCGTCTAGTTCAGGAAGATGATGCACTACCCTTGAATAAGAACTTTTCGGATGAGCAACTTCTTTATATAAGTACAACAACTCCTTGGTATGCCGATATTGTTGATTATAAAGTTACCAAGAAGTTGTCATAAGAGTTGACACAAGCTCAAAGAAATAAGATCAAAAGTGGTGCCAAATACTACATATGGGATGATCTTTACCTTTGGAAGCATTGCTCCGATCAGATTATAAGAAGGTGTGTACTCGAATCTGAATTTCAATCTATTCTCACCTTTTGTCACTCTTATGCATGTGGAGGACACTTTGGATCCAAAGGAACAGCCATGAAAGTTCTTGATTATGGATTTTATTGGCCTACTATGTTCAAAGATGCATACCTCTTTTACAAGTCATGTGATCGTTGCCAAAGAACAGGTAACTTAGGTGCTAGAAATCAAATGCCTCAAACTCCAATACTTATTGTTGAAATTTTTGATGTATGGGGAATGGATTTCATGGGACTTTTTCCTTCTTCTTTTGGTAATCTTTATATTTTACTTGCCGTTGATTATGTTTCAAAGTGGGTGGAAGCAAAAGCCACTAGGACTAATGACTCCAAAGTTGTTTCAGATTTTGTCAAGACTAACATCTTTGCTAAGTTTGGAACACCAAAGGCCATAATCAGCAATAGAGGTACTCACTTTGCAATAGGACTATGGAAGCACTTTTGAGGAAGTATAACATCACACACAAGGTCTCCACCTCATACCATCCTCAAACTAGTGGGCAAATTGAAGTGTCAAATCGAGAAGTAAAGTCCATCCTTGAAAAGACAGTTAATCCAAATAGAAAGGATTGGAGTTTACGACTTGATGATGCACTTTGGGCTTATAGGACAGCATATAAGACACCCATTGGTATGTCTCCTTATCGACTTGTTTATGGTAAGCCTTGTCATCTTCCGGTTGAATTAGAAAATAAGGCATATTGGACTATCAAACAATGCAACATGGAGATAGATGAGGTAGGTAAGCAAAGAAAACTAGACCTACAAGAATTAGAGGAGATAAGGAATAATGCCTATGAGAATTCTAGGATTTACAAGGAAAAGACTAAGGCATTCCATGACAAGATGATATCAAGAAAGGACTTTGTTGTTGGACAAAAAGTTCTTCTTTTCCATTCATGCCTTAAGTTATTTCCAGGTAAGTTACGTTCTCGTTGGGTTGGACATTTTGTTATTACTAATGTGTTTACTCATGGTGCAGTTGAAATCCAAAGCCCGAAAACAGATAAGGCATTCAAAGTGAATGGTCATCGATTGAAGCCTTACTATGAGAACTTTCCAATACAAGATGTGGAGGAGTTACCATTTTTTGAGCCAAATTATGCTGAATAATAATGGCATAGGTCTAAGTCAGGCTGAGGACAATAAACCAAGCGCTTCTTGGGAGGCAACCCAAAAAGATGGAGAGCATCTATTATAATCAGATTTGCATATTCTTTACTCTCCATCATTCTATCTTTTATTGTTTTTCTTTTGTTTAGTAGTTCTTTTCTCTTACATATAATTCTTGCATTGGGAATAATAGCATTACATTGAGGATAATGTAAAAATTAAGTGTGGGGGGAAGAATTTAGGATTTTATTTAGAGTTTTTTTTTAGTCTTTTTATGTTGTTTTGAGTGTGTTTTAGTTACTTTCAATACTATGATGAGATATGAATTGCATAAGTCTAAAACTGATTTATTAGTGAGAAGATTTTCATGAGAATTGAGCTTGATATCAGTTTTTTTATGAGCCAATGTTAAGATGATATGTTTATTGAGAAAGAAGCATGTTTAGACTTAAATATGACTTGTATAATCATTCTTGTGAGTTTTTGAGCCTATATGATTGATGCATTATACATTTCAATCTAATTTCTTTCTTGAGTGCTCTTATGATTACATGATTCTTTAGAACTTGCTTTAAACCTTGTTGAGACTATATTGATGCATGTGACAACATGAATATGATAGAGGCATTAGGATTTTTAACCAAGGCCAAACAACCATCCTTTATTGATGTTCTAAGAGAACATCCCCCTCAGTGAACCAATTTGAGTCTACATTGAATAAGCTATTTCTTTGGTAACCATAAATTGTCCCTAACCTAAATATACTTATTTATATCTTTACCTTTGTTCTAAAGATGAATTAGCATGTTTTGAGACATATTGCAAAGACAAGGAAGATCTATTGAAAATTTGGGTTAGAAACAAGAAATAAGTGTGGGGAAAAAGAAAAAAAAGTCAAGAGAAAAAGAAAGGGAATATTGCCAAATACATTCCTATGTGAAAAAAAATGAAAAAAAATATATATGAATCAACTCTTGAACTTGTGGAAAAAGAATAAGATGTTACAAAGTTTTTTAGAATGAAGAAAAGGCCTAACATGAATATTCGGCCTATGTGATTATGTACTTGTAAAGAGTTTTGAGAAGTTTCTGTGTATGAATCTTATTATGTCTCTAAACTCTATAAAATCTTTGGAACTTTTGTAATATCCTTTATCTTTTATTCTTTAGCCACATTATTACCCCTTGGCCCCATTATAATCTTGCATAAAGACCTCTTGATTCATGAAGTTGCATGATCTAAGTAGTGGAGAATAGGTGGACAAGCAAGCATATGGTAGAAACTGTTTTCATGAGATTGATTGAGTGTAAACACTTCACCACTACTTTAAAGAGTGAAAATCATGAGGGTATCCCATATGAGAAGTTGAGATTAAGTTTGAACATGCACTATTTTGATTGAGATATGTTATGTTAATTTTAGCTTAACTCAAACCATTTACTATCAAGCATGATTTTTTGTGAAACTCTTTAAGCTATTGATTAGTTTATAAGACTTGTCCAATGATTGTCTCTAATTTGTATTGAAAGAGGTTTTATTACTTTGTCTCTATTTCATTTTGCTTGAGGACTAGCAAAATATTAAGTGTGGGAGAGTTTGATAAGTGCTTAATTTCATGTATTACCCTATTGAATTTCCTTATACTTTGTGTTTTGATTCTTAAGTTCCTTGACATTTTACTAGGTTTTTATGCTTTGTAGGTATTTAGGTTTTTATGCTTTGTAGGCATTTTCGAAGAGATGAAATCAAAACATGTCAATTAGGATGTTAAAGACCTTACAAAATCACAATCACAAGGTGGAAAAAGACTTGGGAGTCAAAAAGATCACATTCTTGGTGCAAAGCAAAAAGACAGATTTGACCTCCGGATCTTGTTGCTGAGAAAACATGATGTTAGATTATTTATGCGAAGAAACTTTCTTCTTGACTTTTGAAGATCACTTGATTACCTTTCCAACAGTTGGTCATGGGCCTAAATCGGATAAGAAATGGTCATCCAAATCAGCATTGGAGTATCTCCCTAAACAACCCTAGTGGCAGAAAAAACCCTAGCCGCAAATCACATTTTTTTCTTAATACCCTATCTGACATTTATGTTTATCCTTGTCAAAGAAGGATTAGTGGCTGTAAACTTTGTCAAACTTGCATTAATTGCATTAATTGCAAGTATCTTTCCTCAAAGCTAATCCTAGTCAAAGTAGGAGAATTAAATCAGCCAAGACTTTCTTTCGTTACACTTACTTTGGCTGCAAGTTTATAATCTCTCCTCATTAAAGAGTGCATTGACTAAGACTTTCCTACTTTATTCAAACTTGGCTACCAAAGCTTATATCTTTCCTTAAAACACAAAAGTCAGCTACCTTACCTTAACTTTAGCCACAAGTCAGCATTTATTGAAGGGAGAGAGCTGAAATTCACTTGTTTGATGCCCTAGCTATTGTCTATAAATAGAGATCAAGGGGCCAAACGAAATTTACACTTCTCCAAGCATCAAAGTTCTGATTTCTTCTTTGTTTTAGAGTTTTTGAGAGAACAAGAGGCTGGATAATTAATATTCTTCCTCTTCTTCTTTCTTTCTTTTATTTTCTTCGTAGATTCTCTTTAATTTTATGTTTATGTTTACAATGCCTATGCTAGACTGAACTTTTATTTGGTTAAGGGTGATTTCAAAGCCCTAGACATGTTATGTAATTAATTTTTAGAATCTATCTATCATTGTTTTCTATCAAAGTTGCTTATGTTCTTCCATTAAAATTGTTCATGATGATGTTTTGATTTGTTTAGGTGGCCAATTAGATAAATCTTGATAATTGTCTAATGCTAGTTTAGGAGTCTTGATCCGTAATTGTCTTGATTTCCTATTCATAAGTAGCAATTTGTGATTAATTATTATGGTCAAGTTTTCAATAATTGCAAAGTGGAACATAAACTAAGTTGAACAATCCGAGCTTATGTGTTTGTTGCTTAGATCAACCTATCTTTCTCATTATAAAGCTGCTATTAAATTGAACTTAGAGAACTTATTCTAGGTTGTTTGATAGTTAGAGATTAAATAGAGAGCTTGTTCTATTTAACAACGAACTAAGAAAAGATTGGGGTAACAGAGCTTGTTGTTATCTACGGTTGTTAACTTTGATAGCTAATTGATGTTGATAGATATGAAATTGATTCTTAATGATGTCTAGTGGTGGAGAATGAACCTTTAGCCATATTTCTCATATTTGATTCTTCTTAATTACTTGTCTTCTCATTCTTATGATAAACTTTAGTTTAATTCTGATCTCAAAACCCCCTTTACTTTTGTTTACTTGTTTTCAAGTAATCAACTATAAACTTACAAACTAAAACCCAATCCCTGAGGACTCGACCCTTGCTAATCGCTATACTTTACAATTGATTCTTTTTAAGTGCAAGATTAAATAAGACACACTCTTTTGGGTGCATCAAATCAATAACGCAGCTCTAATATACTCATAACAATAAAGAGTTTTCTATCCACCTGCAATAATCTTCCATAGGTACTAGCAATATTTCGGAACGAAGTAAAGTTCCAGGCCTGGATCGGAACACCATAAAATAGAATCCAAGTATATCTGTTCTTCACTACGAAATCCTCAGACCATGGATCGACCTCCATTAACCACTCATTGAACCACGACCAATCATCCTCAAACTCTAACAAGAAGTAATCACCTGCTAATTTCTTTGCAGTCATATGAAAACAACCAAATCTATAGAAGTTTTCCTATAGCCAGACGCAATCGAAAACACCTCTAGATTTATCCACCACACACTTCTCCAACCAATTTATAGTTTCATCCTCCATAACTACAGAGCACGATTTCCTTACCCTATCATTCACCTAGTTCACCTTTTCGCACTCATTCACCAATATACCCATCTCCTCCTCTGGTTTATTTCCATTCAAGAGAACTTCTTTGAAGGTTATCATACCAACACCAACTGGAGAGTGTTGGTTATTATGAGATTCGCCAACTATCAATTTTCTCCCAGGGTCATCTAACACTGGTCTATCTACTTTTTGCATCACCTCACTTCTTCCTTTCACCCTTGTATCCTAGTTAGACACTTTTTTAACCCTTCTCCAAAAAAACTCTCTACCTTTAAACTTTGCCATATTCACACTTAATATATGATAAATTAACCAAGCTCCATTGAGTTTCCACACAGCTCTTCTCACATCTTGCAAATTGACAAATCTTACAAAGCCGAATTTCCTGCCCCTGGCGTTTCTTTTTTTGGAAATGAAGACATCTACAACCCTACCATGATATGAGAAAATCTTATGCAACTACCTCCAATGAACTCTATGTGGGATGTTGTTAACAAAAAGTGAGAAAATCGCCATTTCATCGCCTAAATCTGTAAACCAAAATAGATATATAGCTAACGCCTAAAACGTTGGAGATCTTTTGCATATTTTGGAAGCTGCTGCTTGTTGCATCAAAGGCAAGCTTAAATTTGAAGCTGACAATCGTCATGGAAACTGTAAGTTGTTTCATGTAGTAGAAAGATCTCGCTTAATATGCATAATCGTCTTGGAGCTTGTAGATTGTTCATCTTAAAGCCTTTAGGTTGTAGTGGAGAGGTCTCGTTTAAGATGTGTAGATCATCATGGAACCCTTAAGCTATTCATCATGGAGCCCTTAGACTGTAGGGAGAGATCTCGCTTAAGAAGTGTAGATCGTGGTAAAGTCCTTAAGGCTGTCATAGAGGGATCTTGCTTAGGGTGCGTAGATCGTGGTAAGCCAAGAATAACATATTTAAGGGATGATGTATAAAGCCCATGTGCTATTTTGAAGTAGATTTAGCTTTAAAAAGAGGATTTAAACAATCACGTTTGTTTGAAAACCCACAAACAGATTATGGGAATTTTCTTTATGTTTCTTATTTTTCATTATTTTTTAATCCAACAGGTTGTGAAAAAGCTTTAACAGCCAAATTGGAAAATTGTTTCTTAGCAAATGTCAAAAGATATACTAGAGATATTCAACAAAAAAATCTCGAGGATTGATAGCCAACATTTTTAGAAAGGGAGAGGAACCAAAGATTGGGGTTTTGATATTGGAGATTTCGAGTAGATATAGCTGTCGACACCAAATATTGATATCCAAAATTTCCATAGTTCTTTGATGACATTCGATAAGAGTACTTGCAAGACAAAAATTAGTAAAGAAGCATCAGAATTAGTGTTTTGATGCATATTTCGACATTCTAATCAGTCTTTATTCATTAAGAGATATAAAAGTAAATAAATGTGTATATAATAAAGAGAGAATACAATTATGGTTGTTATGAAGGCTCTTATTTTTATATACAAGACATATAAGTAGTAAAATTATTAAAATACCCTTAAAATAATTCATGGACGTAACAAACTCTAGATTAAAACTTAATATTATTTGTGTTTGTGGATCAGCTCAGGCATGGAAACAGAACAAATTGATGGTAGATTGATAAAATCAGCATTATTAGGCGGATTTTATTTTTATTTTTATAAAATACAGGATCTGCAAATCTACTTGGAATCTGAACATAGACAAATTCTATGGTATATTAGATGTTTGGAACCGAAATTATGTCATTCAAGGAAGATTAATTGTACTCACCAAGTCTTCTCTAGCTAAAATTCCAATTTACTACTAGTCGATTTTCAACATATCTTCAACAATAATTCTTGCCAACCACGTAAGCTAAAAACACTAATAACTCAATCTTTTTTTATTTTTTATTTTTGAAAATTAAAATAATCAAAATTACAATCAAGTTGTAAGAGAAATAAATGTTTGGTGTTTGAAGTTGAGAAATTTATTAACCATTAATGAATATATATATATATATATATATATATACTGTACAAGAGATAAGAGATAAAGATTAGTTTATCTCATCTATACAAGAGATAAGAGATTATCTCATCTCATCTCATCTATACAAGATATAAGAGATTATCTTAGAGATAAGAGATTATCTCATCTATACAAGAGATAAGTTATTAGCTTATCTCATCTATACAAGACTAGTTAGTTACAAAGATTAATCTTATCTAATCTATACAAAGTGATAAAAGATAAGCAACTTGATCTTCTCTTTATCTTTTGAAAATTTAATATCATTTACATGCCTCCGCAAGATGGGGGAGCCACCAGCTACACCAATCTTGGATCTCAAGAACAAGAACCTTTGTCGAGTAAGAGGCTTTGTTAATCCATCAGCTAGCTGGTCATGTGTAGGAATATATGAGAGTTTCAATGAATCAAAATGAACATGTTGTCTCACAAAATGGTAGTCTAATGTCAAATGTTTCATTCTAGAATGGAAAACCGGATTAGCATTAAGATAAGTGGCACCAATATTGTCACAATGAAGAATTGGAGGAAAGGACTTTCAGATGTATAGTTCAGATAAAAGATTTTTTTTCCAAACTAACTCTGTAGTTGTATTAGCAATTGCCCTGTATTCAGCTTCAGTTGAAGATCTCACAACTGTTCTTTGTTTGGTGGATTTCCATGATATAGGATTGCCTCCTAGGTAAATAATGTAAGCTGTGGTGAAGCTTCGATCATCCAAGTTTCCTGCCCAATCTGCATCAGTAAAGGCAGATAAGTGAAGCTGAGTTGATTTTTTGAGAAATAAACCATGATGAGACTCCTTTCAAATGTTTGAGAATTCTTTTCAAACTAGACCAATGTGTAAGACTGGGAGCATGCATGAATTGGGATAGTTTATTTATAGTATGAGCTATATCTGGTCTAGTGAGAGATAGGTACTGTAAGGAGCCAACTAATTGCCTGAATGTGGTTGCATTAGCAGGACCTGAACCATCTTTCAGCTGTAATTTTATACCAGGTGCCATTGGAGTGCCAACTTCCTTTGCAGTAGTTATCTCAAACTTGTCCAAGATGTCTCTAATGTATTTATGATGGGAAAAAAACAATCCTTGTGAAGTAGAGATTACCTCAACACCTAAAAAGAAATTCAAAGAACCAAGATCTTTCAAGGAGAATATGTGAGCTACTTGCTGCAAAAAGGATTGGACAACATCATTATTATTGCCTATGACTAAAAGATCATCCACATAAACCAAGAAATAGATCAGGATAGAATATTTAGCATAAATGAATAAAGAAGCTGAAACTAAGTTCTGAAAACCATATTGCAGCAGAAAATTACTCAACTCTTGATACCATGCTCGAGGCGCTTGTTTTAGGCCATAAATGGCCTTATGCAGTTTGCAAACGTGCATAGGTTTATCTTTCTGAATGAAACCAGATGGTTGAGCCATATAAACCTCATCAGATAAGGTGCCTTGTAAGAATGCATTATTAACATCTAACTATTTGATCGACCAGCCACTCATCGATTTTAGTTTAAGAATGGATCGTAGCTAAGGTAATGCACAAAACAATTCTAATTGTAGTTGGCTTAATTACTGGACTAAAGGTGTCAGTAAAATCAAGGCCTGGTCTTTGGTGAAATCCCTTTGCAACCAGTCTAGCTTTATACCTTTCTATAGAGCCATTAGGTTTTCTTTTAATACGAAACACCCATTTACAACCTACTATATTTTGATTAGGTGATGATGGAACAAGAGTCCAAGTTCTGTTATTAACCAGGGCATTAAATTCAGCTGTCATGGCTTGTCTCCAGTTTTCATCTTTCATGGCCTGACTAACACATGTAGGTTCAATGGATGAGAGTAAGGAATGTTTAGACACTGTGAAAGCTTTTTTGGGCTTGAAAATGTTATTTGAGATCTGGTAATCATAGAGTGAGTTCGTATAGGTGGCTGAAATGACTGATTAGAAGTGTGTTTTGGTGAATGAATATGAGAAGTATTGGAAGAAGGAATAGAGATGTTACCTAATGAAGAAGATAAGCTTGCAGGAGTTGAGTGATCAGCCTGAGTTGTAGGAGAATTTGTGCATTCCACATTCTCTAAGCGTGTAGGTACAACTGTTGTAGGAAAAACAAGTGGTTGAAGTGCACCAACAAATATTTTATCAGAAGTCCATTGATTAAAAGATTGGTTAGAAACTCGAGTAGATGTGGTAGATATAGAATTAATTGGAAAAATGGATTCATGAAATATGACATGTCTAGAATGACTTCTTCTTCTACCACAGTCATCCCTATCCCCATCAATGTTACAACCCAATTACCTTTAAAATTAATCTCCATCAACTTTCCCTCTTGGTAGCTTCAGTTTAACTCTCTTATTGTCGGTTATGATCTTACTGGTTACATCACTGGTGCTACTCCCTGTCTTAAACCTACAATTACTGTCAATGACACACCCACATTAAATCCTGCCTATAATTTTTGGTTTCGTCAAGACCAATTTCTTTTGAATGTCATTGTTGCTTCCTGCTTTGAACCAATTGTCCCACTTATTGCAATTGCCAAAACTTCTCAAGATGCATGGCAGAAGCTGCCTAAGATGTTTTCTAGAAAAACTCGATCAAGAGTTATGTCCCTCAAAAAGCTCACTATTTCCACACAGGATGGAAAATTTGTTGCAGATTATATGCATTATATGAAGGGAATTGCTGATGAATTAGTCGTGGCTCAAGATCCAGTGGCGGAAGATGATTTAGTCATCTTCATTTTGAATGAATTGGGGGCCAGAGTTTAAGGAAATTTCCACAGCCATCAGAGCTTGAGAGACTACCATTACCTTTGAAGAGCTTCATGACAAGCTCACGGATTTTGAAAATATCATCCAACAAGATGATCCATCTCCACTATTTGCGGCTACAGTTAATTATGTCAAGAAAACCAAAGGCACATATAATCCTAGAGGAAGTAATTCTAGAGGTAACTTTCATCAATATAATAATCGCAGCAACTTCAATTTTCAAAGAAGAAAGTTTGTTCCCTCTACTCTCACCTAAAACAAGCCAGTTTGTCAGCTTTGTGACAAACCAGGACACACTGCAAAGCTTGCTAGACCAATAAGTCTTTTTCTCAAGAAAAAGTTGTAAATGTTGCTACTTCATCTCATTCAAAGGGGAATCAAGACTTGATTATGGATACCTGAGCATCTCATCACATCACTTCTGATTTGAACAATCTATTCCTCTACATAGATTATGGAGGCCCTGATGAAATAATTGTTGGAGATGGTGCAGGTTTGCCTATTAAACACATTGGTTCATTCAATATTCCTAAAAAAAAATCCTTTCACTTCTCAGATGTTTTGCATGTACCTTCTATGAAAAATAATTTGATTTTTGTATCCAAATTATGCCAAACTAACAATGTTTATGTTGAATTCTTTCATTTTTATTTTCTGTGAAGGATTTAAGCACGGGGGCACCACTGGTGAAAAATCTGAGTCAAGATGATACCTATGCACTTCCATCCCACTTGCCATCTTCATTAAGCTCTGATACCATGTAAGAGAAATTAATGTTTGGTGTTTGAACTTGAGAAATTTATTAACCATCAATGAATATATATAGTGTACAAGAGATAAGAGATAAAGATTAGTTTATCTCATCTGTACAAGAGATAAGAGATTATCTTAGAGATAAGAGATTATATCATCTCATCTATACAAGAGATAAGAGATTAGTTTATCTCATCTATATAAGAGATAAAAGACTAGTTACAAAGATTAACCTTATCTAATCTATACAAAGTGATAAAAGATAAGCTACTTGATCTTCTCTTTATCTTTTGAAAATTTAATATCTTTTACACAAGCCACCAAATCAGTATTTTGATGAACCCTTAACTTAGCGAGGGAGTCCGCAAAATAGTTGACATCTTTAAATAAATGAAGCAAGAGGTTTTTTCCCAAATCCGAATATAAATTGTATAGCTTATTTACAAGATTGTTGTACTTTCATGGGCTGCCAAGGACTTTGTTTAACCAAGAGATCACCACTTTTAGAGTCACTTTCAATTATAAGCGATGGTGATGGATTTCAATTAGCATCAACGACAATATCGGAGAGAGATTCAACAATAGCCAAGAGTTATGCGAAATTTGAGTCTAGCGATACCAAAGTTCATGGAGAATATAATCTCCTATGACTACCCCGATACCAGCCGAACTAGGTTTTCCAACAACCAAGCCATCCACATTTATTTTCCATACTCCGAGACCGAGAGGAGACCATAAGATATTATATCTGACTTATGAGGACAGGGAATGGATTAAAGTAGCCCATACCGTATCGATGGGTGTATCATTTTTATTCTGGTATTGATACATACCAGTATCATTGTGTTTCGAACAATCGTTTCGGGTTTATCAGTATTTATTTAATATTTTGTCTATAAATAAAATATATAAACATAAAATTATACATCCATTACATATATTTATATGTTTATATGCAAATATAGATTTTAAATATTATAAAATTTTAATATTCAAAATTTTCAAACCTGAAATAAATAAAATATATATATATAGTAAATTATATTTGAATAGCCTAATTTAATGAATATATATTATTTTTAAATAAAATTATGAAAAATAAAAATGATCATGAAAGAAAATATTAGAAATTAATTAAAAAAATAAAATAAGTAAAAATATTAAAAAAAAAAGTTAAAAAAATAAAATTTTGTATCAATCGATACGTCCGATACGGAGTGGTATGACTGATACGGATCGGTATAAATCGATACGATCACTATCCATATTAAAACAGTACTTGAGATTGACTGTATTAATTTAGAATAAAACCGGTACATATAAATTAATACAATTGATAATGGCACGATACAGATAACACTATAATGGACACAAATTTACACTAGGGGCAGCGGGGGCAGTTGCCCCCACTGAAAAAAAATCCCTTTTTTAGTATATTTTGAAATTAGACAAAAAATTTAATATCTTTGCAAAGAGAAATATATAATTGGGAAGCATTTAGAAATATTATAAAATATAGATGTAATTAAGTAAAGAAATTTCATTTTAAAAAATGGATTATTTATATGTAAATCTATTATTATGATTTTTGAGTCCTTACATACATAAAGGACTTTTTCAAATTGGCTAAGAATAATTTTGTCTTTTTCTATATATAATATAAAAAAACTAATGAGTTGGTTGTTTTAAAGATTTTTAGATGTATATATATATTTTTTAAATGATGTATTAAAAGGGGTTGATTCACACATTGATTCATGGGTCGATTTAGAATCCGTATTAGATCCGTTTGGAAAAAAATAAAAAATAATTTTTTTAGCTTTTTATTTTATTTTTAAATCATGTATTTAAAGTGGTTGGTCCCACATTGACTCGCAAGTAGATTTAGGATCCATACTCAATCCGTACAAAAAAATTTAATTTAATTTTAATTTTAAATGATATATTTAAAGGGGTTGGTTCACATGTTAACTAGCGGGTCGATTTAGGATCCGTACCCGATACGCTCGGAAAAAAAAATTATTTTATTAATTATTTTTAGTTTTTTATTTTATTTTTAAATGATATATTTAAAGAGGTTGGTCCACACGTTGACTAGCGGGTCAATTTAGGACCCATACCCGACCGTCTTGGGAAAAATAAAAATATTTTATTAATTATTTTAATTTTAAATGATGTATTTGAAGGGGTTGGTCCGCACGTTGACTCACTGGTCGACTTAGGATTCGTACCCGACTTACTCGGGAAAAAAATTAAAAAATATTTTATTTTTTCTTTTAATTTTTTTTGGATAATTTTTTTCTTTTAATTTTAAATGATGTATTTAAAGGGGTTAGTCTACACATTGACTTGCGGGTCGATTTCGGATCTGTGACCCGATCAGCTCGGAAAAAAGTTAAAAATAAACAAAATTTTATTAACAAATTTTGTTTTAATTTTAAATGATGTATTTAAAGGGATTGGTCTGTACGTTGACTCGAGAGTCGATTTATGATCTGTACCGGCTCGGGGGAAAAGTTAAAAAATATATTTTATTAATTATTTTTATTCTAATTTTAAATTATGTATTTAAAGGGGTAGGTTCGCACGTTAAGTAGTAGGTCGATTTAGGATCCGTATCCAATCCGCTCGGGAAAAAAAAATAAAAAACGAATTTGCTGCTAACCTATGTGAAAAAATCGATTCTACGAGAGAATAAAATACAAACCACAATTTTATTTTCTTAATTATTATTTTTTACCTCCAATAAATAAAAATATACAGTACACAATAAAGTCTAAATATTTTTAAAATTATATATAAATAACATTTAAAAATGTATTTATATTATGTAATTTATAAATAAAAATTTTAATTTTCATAATAAACAAAATATAATTATATAAATATTATTTAAATTTAAAATTTTAAAGATTAAAGATTATTATTATTTAATAAATTATAAATTAATTTGTTATTATTAATTAATTAAAAATTTATAAAAAAAAATTACCCGACGAGACGAGATATTTTTTCTAATGTTAATAAAATTTGACTTCTAAATAATTATTTTAAGTAAGTCTCACTAGCTAAAAATACTATTTTGGCCTTGTCTAAAAATTGCCTATCACAGAATTATCAAACCTTTCTAATAAAATTAGACATCGTTAATATAGAGCTTAAGAAGAGGTCGAGGAAGATATTATGATTTATGAACAAACTTTCCCAAAAAATTAAAAAAAAGAGGAAGAAAAACTAATAAGTAATCAGACTCAATTGAAGGCAGTGAAGAATCAAAAGAGCAAGGCAGGCACTAAATTAGTGTTCGACGGTGATTTTTAAAATATGTTTCGGGTCTTAACAAAGGATGCGAAAGACGCATGGTTTTTGGGAAAAAAGTTGGGTTTTTTTCTGCTGATTGCGAGGATGAGATATTTGTTGAAAGCTTAAAAGAACTGGAGGGTAGGGAACTGAGGTAGTTGTATTTGCTTCAGGTTAGTTTCGTGTTTCATTTCCTCAATTGTTTAATTCTTTTGGTGTGGGTATCATCGAGTGGATATGAGATTACTATGCTAAAATTGTCGCAACCTAAAAAATAACGAGTCTCATCGCAAGACTTTATTATTCGTTAAGCGTGACATTAAAAAAAAAACCGAGGAAAAGTCGACTTAATTCGTCTAAAAAATGAAGGTTTTGAAAATGACCTTAAAAAAAGACATGGAGTCGCCACCAATCTTTTTTAGCTAGGTGTGATCGGCCACCTATTAAAATCGGTTTTATAAAATATTTTAAAAATTAATTAAAACATTTTAAAAACCAATTTCAAGTCTGTGTTTTAAACCAGAGAAATCAAAGAAGCGGGTTCGGAAGTCGGTTACGTGTGGGGAAGGATTAGCACCCCCACAACGCCCGTATAAATCGGTAACTTATTAATCGTGTGTTATCTCAAGTCTCGGTAAAAAATTGGTTTTAAATTTAAAATTTCAAGTTAATTCCCAATTTAAAGAAAAATAATTCCATTTTTAATTAAAAATGATCCGTAATTTATAAATTCAAAATTTTCCTATATTCTCCAACAAACGTGGCAAAATATAGAAAATTTTATTAATTTTGGAAAATTTTCCGAATCGTTCTCTTTTTAAAGAAGATATTCCGTTATTAATAATAATTGATGATATCCTTCCCAGCAAACCCGGCAGAGAACTCATGAATTATTTTAACTCGGTAATATCTTTATTATATTGAAAACCATTATCTTTTTTTTTTTTTAAAACATTTAAAAGAAATGAATATGTATATGCATGACATAAATAAAATAACATAGTAAAATCTAAATAATATAATGCAACCTAAATGACATGATATGATTTGAATGCCTTAGCATATTCTAAATGAAATGAAATATCCTAAGTTATATGATATATTCTAAATGAAATTAAATGACCTATATAACATAATACATTCTATATGAAATGCAATATCCTAAGTCATATGATATAATTTAAATGAAATAAAATATTCTAGATGACATAATATATCCTAAATGAAATGAAATGACCTAGGTAATATAATATATTCTACATGAAATGCAGTATCCTAAGTCATATGATATAATCTAAATGAGATAAAATATTCTAGATGACATAATATATCCTAAATGAAATGAAATAATTTAAATGACATGACAAATATGAATGATTTGGCATATAATTTAAATGACATGGAATAAAATAATGCTATCATATAATATGCATGAAAATAAAACTAATAATGCATGAACATAGTATATGCTAAACAAAAATAACTAAATAAAAGCAGAGGATATCATGCAATATTCAAAACCATATAATAAACCATATAACATCAAAAAATATAAACCAAAACAACAACAATATCATAGAAATTATTATAGCAAGAATCACATATTATATAAAATGCATGAATATGAAAAATGCAATGCATGAAATGTATTTTTTCCTTTAATTAAGGAAATCCGTATATCTAAAAAGATATCCGGCTACCTTAGGAAAATATGTCAAATTAAATATTCTAAAACCAAAATACTTTGTGATTGTTTGAAAACAATTTTGAAAAGCTTGAAATAAAAATAAAAACTAGGCTAAATCTTTTTTTTTAAATGGCTCTAATTTACTAAGTTTAAAAATCCGGACTTGACTACCCTTAACCCGAGACTTGAAAAACAATTTTTAGAGTTTAAAAAGGCTTAGAAACTACCCTAAGTCAGTAGCTAACCCTCCTAATCAGCCCACTCTAAGTAACTTAACCAAAACAGAAAAATGATTTTTCTTTAAATTCAATTCTGACTCCACTATCCAGTTTTAAGCCAAGATTTTTTATCCTATTTTCAAAAATTCAAAAAATTCTGCAAAAATACTAGAGACTCATGACATGTAAAAATACATGGTGAAAAATCGGCTTAATTTTCTGATTAAAGATGAATTCCCAGAAAAATCAGAGATGTACGAGTTTTGGGTGAAAAAAAACTGCTTTGCCAAAACACATTTTTGCCTCTGATAAAATCATTTAAAAATCAAAGTAAAAATATTTGAAACTCCTAAAATGACTTACAAACAGTAGCTAGGACTTTTTGAAAGTTAGATAAAAATTGGCTAAGTAAAAAGAATCACAAAGGTAGAATAATCAACTTGACAAACTTAATTTTCCACAAGTGTGCTCAAGAGAGCATGACTTTGAACCATTAATTGGCTCAAGTCATTATTCAAGTGGCATGAACATGAAATGTATGAAAGAATACAGCAAACATAGTGCATGAAATGCATGACCTTAAACCTAAATGTCATGAAAAAATGCATGGCATTCATGAAGTGTCCTAGACCTAAATGAACTTGCATGGCATTTAATGTAACCTAGACCTAGAAGGCATGAACATGCATGGCAAATAAACCTAACTTAATAACTAAAATATGCATGGCATTTTCACAAACACAAAGCATGCTTAAACCAAAAACTCAACCAAATATCATGCAAATGCTATCCTATCAACTAACATGGCAAGAATGCACATAAAATGCAAAAATTCCAAGGGTGGCCGAATAGCATAATGTAACTAGCAAACATGGCATTTTCACAAACACTTGGTATACTAGCATGCAAAACTAAATCAAATGTCATGCAAATGCAAAAACCTACCAACTAACATGGCAAAAATGCAACACACAATGCAAAACACATGGAGTAGCCAAATGGCCTCAAGCTCCAACAAGCATGGCATTTTCACAAACACTTGGTATACTAACATGCTCAACTAAAATATAACACTCAAATCATGCAAAAACCACACAAGCATTTTCACAAACACTTAATATACTAAATCTAAAACATGCTCAACTAAGATATAAAACTCAAATCATGCAAAGACCACACAAGCATTTTGACAAACACTTGATATGCTAAATCTAAAACATGCTCAAATTTAAACATTATGAAAACAAAAAACTTAAAATGCAAAAACATGATATTTAAAACATAAATGGCAACAAACAAAGCAACCAAATTAAAATATAACTCAAGTATATGAAATAACATAACATTTAAAACATCAAGATCAAAGAAAATAACATAAACAATATGATAAATAAACCAAAACAGCAACTTAAATAAATAATGTAGGCCATTTGGCCATGGTGAGTATATTGTAAAAAAATGTAAAAAATATATTTAAGAAAGAGATGAAGGAAGAACTTAAGAAGAACAATAAAAAAAACATTTATTTGAAATGGAAACTCACCAAATAGTAATCAAATTAGCAAAAATAAGAATGGAAAATCAAGAAAGTGCAAGAGTTGGTGCTCAAGAGAAACCTCAAGAAGCTATCTTTCAAGCTTTATCTCTTCAAACTTTCCTTTCTTTTCTAAACTTTTCTTTTTTGCTTTCAACCAAGGAAGAAAAAACTAAGTAAATACCAAAAGAATTTAGCAAAATGAAATGAAAAAATGAATTTTCTGCCTCCTCCAACATGCTGGCCGAAATCCCCTCTAAATGGCTCAAGGATGTTGTCATTTTTTTGTAACCAATTTTCCATCAAATGGCTAATAATTCAAGGTGAAAAATCATGAAATTACCACCTTTATATTAGCATCTCAGCTCTCTCAAATTACAGCTATTCGAGAATAATGTTGACATCTCTCTTGGCCTATGTGGCTTAATCACCATGGCTTGATCAAAGAGAATCTCTAACTAACTCTTGATTTTTAGCCATTTGATTAAAAAATCAGAAGCTTCCTCCTTCCTTTGGGCCTGGGCAGGCCATAACTTCACTTTTCCAGCCCAACTTTGATTTTTTAAAAGGCCCAAAGAAGCCCTTTTCGATTACTTGGGTGAAATGACCGTTTTGCCTCCCGGATGCAAATAAATATCAAACGGACTCCAAATTCAATTTTTAATTTTTTAATACTTCCAAAATAATAAAATATTGAGTTCTGGAAGTTTTCAAAATTATCCGAGTCCGTTTGCTATTTATTTGGATTTTTTCTTCCAAAAATGCCCTTTTATGCCCCTACATTTTACCATTTTTTAAACGAGCTCCAAATCAAGATTTTTCTTCACCAATCTCTTCAAAATAATTAAAAAGTGTGATCTGGAAGTTTTCATAATTTTTGGAGCTCATTTGGTATTTTTTCGGGATTTATCGGCTTGAATTACTGCATAGGAGGCCCGAGATTTGGCCATTTTGCAAACGAACTCCGAATCAAGATTTTATTTTGCCAATCTCTTCCAAATAATTTAAAAATGATATTTTCAATATTTCAGAATTTTTGGAGTCCATTTGCTATTTTTTCCAGGATTTATGTTTTTGAATTATTGCATAGGAGGCCCGAGATTTGGCCATTTTGCAAACGAACTCCGAATCAAGATTTTCTTTCTCAAATCTCTTCCAAATAATTTAAAAATGAGATTTGCAAAATTTAAAAAGATTTGGAGCTCATTTGCTATTTTTCCGGGATTTTCCTTTTTGAATTACTACTTAAGAAGCCCGGGATTTGACCATTTTGCAAACGAACTCCGGATCAAGATTTTGTTTCACCAATATCTTCCAAATAATTTAAAAATGAGATTTGAAAATTTTCAGAAGATTTGAAGCTCATTTTCTATTTTTTCGGGATTTTTCTTTTTGAATTACTACATAAGAAGCCCGGATTTGGCCATTTTGCAAACGAACTCCGAATCAAGATTTTATTTTACCAATCACTTTCAAATGATTTCATAATGAGATTGACAAATTTTTAAAATTTTCGGAGTCCATTTGCTATTTTTCCCAAATTTTCAAAATTTGCCCTTTTGCCTCCGAAACCCGATTTTGCTCAAAACAAGTTCGATTTTCAGATTTTCTTCAAGCTGAGCCTTGGGCTACCCCTTTTTAATCATTCCTCATCCATTGGGGGCTTTGGTCTTACCAAGTCGGGCCATTTCCGTGATGCTTCCCGATTTTACCGAAATCTACTAAAAACCTTAATTATCGGTTTTCTCCCGGATTGACTTTTCTTTCGGTTTTTCTTGCAAGTGACTTCTCCATTACCCGTAGTCAGTGCTTATATTTCATTTGGAACCTTCAATTTCGACCAATTTGATCGTTTAAACACTTTTCCCCAAATTTCTCGGATTAGGGTTTCCTTTCTACTAAATCTCCAAATCCCAACTTCCGAACTCCATATCTTTCAATGTAGACCTCGGATTATCAAAATTCTTTCGCCATTTTTCAATTGAACTTAAAATCTTGATTTTGAAAGTGGGTTGACTTTTTCAGTAGTTGACTTTCTGGGGTTAATTTTTTCGGGGTTGACTTTTTTTTAGGTTGACTTTTTCAAGTTTGAATTTTTATGCTCGCCCTCTTAAACTAAGTCTCGGAGTACCACCTGCAGGATGAAAACAGTCTTTTTACACTCGAAAACATCAATATAGGAAGAAAACATACTTGTTTAGTGGTCCGGACAAAATTAGGTGTCTTCAGCTGCCCCTCTTTGGCTATTGCTGAGAATCAGGAATCAGGCAAAGATAAACCGACACTAATTTTGTACGGTCAGTGAAATCATATGTGAAGGAAAGGAAAGAGGTTTCTTCTTCATTCTTCTATCATTTTTTCAAATTTTTTTTTCTTTTTTGAAAAACTGTAATTTGAAATTTTGTCCTTAAATTGAATTCCCTGACTAACCAAGGCTCGACCCGTCTTAAGGGAACGGATTCGATTTTCAAAAGAAAAATTATGCCCGAAGGTCTTTAAAATGGTGCCCGAAGGTCTTAAAAATGGAGCCGGAGGTCTTTAAAATGGTGCCCGAAGGTCTTTAAAATGGTGCCCGGAGGTCTTAAAATGGTGCCCGGAGGTCTTAAAATGGTGCCCGGAGGTCTTTAAAATGGTGCCCGAAGGTCTTTAAATGGTGCTCGGAGGTCTTAAAATGGTGCCCGGAGGTTTATAAAATGGTGCCCGAAGGTCTTTAAAATGGTGCCCGGAGGTCTTTAAATGGTGCCGTAGGCCTTACCTGTGAAAAAAAAAGTTATGCCCGGAGGTCTTAAGAATGGTGCCCGGAGGTCTTACCCGTGATTTGAAAAATTATGCCTGGAGGTTTTAAAAATGGTGCCCATAGGCCTTACCCGTGAAAAAAAAAGTTATGCCCGGAGGTCTTAAGAATGGTGCCCGGAGGTCTTACCCGTGATTTGAGATTTGAAAAATTATGCCCGGAGGTCTTAAAAATGGTGCCCGTAGGCCTTACCCGTGAAACAAAGTTATGCCCGGAGGTCTTAAAAATGGATTTTGAAAATATCTTGACGACGGTCTCAAGGCTCAACTCGTCTGATAAACAAAATGAATTCGATTTAACACAGAAAGAAATACATTGATGGTGATCTCGGAGTCTGAATCTTTTGAGAAGCAACACGATTTCTCTTTGGGGAAGTCCAAGTTTCCCTGACTTCTGCAATGTTAGCTAAATGCAATAATGAGAATATCATGCTTTGCAAATGCTTGTATGTTTCCTAAAATAAATGCAATCAAATGATTGTGCCAATTCCTAATCCATGGTTTCTTTGAGGTTCACAGATTATATGACTTTAGGACAGAATCTTCAATTGTTCATTGATGCCCCACTTAAAGAATTCTTCACTCCAGATATCTTGTCAAACAGTCTCAGTTTCTGTCTTTCGCTGAAATTCACAGATTTTCTGACTTCGTGATGGAGTTTCCAACACGTTCGCTGTTCTCTTTTCTTTGATGATCTTTCCAAACCTTTCCCTAGATTTAAATCTATTCCTTAGTAATACTTTGAAATCTTTTTATTTAAAGATTTTTTTATTACTAATTATCATTCAATTTAATAACAAACATAATGCATCTCAAAAATATATGAAAGAGAATATGAATCAATCAAAAATTGTCATGAAAAGGATAACAAGAATTTATTGCAAGAAATGTTTTAAAATGGTAAAAATAAATATCAAGGATATAAGAAACAAATATAAGATTATAGGTTGTAGATGCCCCGGATGCGGAATATCTTGGACCCCTCCTTTTTCAAACCATCTGAAATTTCTTTTGAATAAGCAATTCACTTGGGTAACCTTTTAAATTCTGTAGTTACATCAGACTGCGTTGTTCCCCTTTTCTCTGATTGTCAGATACTTTCTTCCCCTTTACACGGAGCATTGATTCAAACTTTGATTAGTACTTGAGCCGCCTTTTACAGGTTTTCAACTCAAGTGTCCTCCATTCGGTATTAAGTCGCCCTTTGCGGGTTTTCTGCTTAAATCTCTCCTTTTTCATTCTTTTTTTATTTCCATTTTCTGTATTCTACCCAGCATCTGAGAATTCTAAATGCTTCCAAGGTAAAAATATCAATTCAAAAGATGGGATGAATTCTGAGAATAACCTTTCAAATTAAATATCCATGCCTGATCAAAATGGGCTTTTAAAGCATGTAATGTAGGCCAAGGTTTAGGTTTAGAAAGAAAGGATAAATAGGCCCAAAATGTGTTTAAGGGTGATTGGATCAAGGATCACTTCCTGAGGAGAACTCATTCTTGAAACATTTGTCCCTTTTTGGACTTTCTTTTCTTTTTTGCTTTGTTGGCTTTCATTTGCCACATTTTTTTTTTCATTATCTTTCTTCTTATTTGCCCTCCAGTGTAGAGGGTGATCCTTGATCAAGGTTTTAAAGAAAGAAATAATTCTTAATACTCAAAGGGGTGACTAAGGATAATTTCTTCTTAGTGGAAGGAATATGAAAAACGGCTATTCATCATATCAAGCATAAATATTCTCTTTGAAAAGCAATTCTCAGGGGAAATAGATATATAGAATTTCTATTTTTACACTTGGAATCATTCGAATTTTCATGTGCACAGCATCACACATTTTTTTTCAAGCATAATACTTCTTCAGTTCATCAACATTCACGGGATGTATAAAATCATCTCCGTCCATCCGAGTTAGAATCAATGCTCATCCAGAAAAAGCTCTCTTTACCATATAGGGTCCTTCCCAATTTGGAGCCCATTTTCCTCTCGGGTCCTTCACTATAGGGAGAATTTTCCTCAATACCAACTCCCCCTCTCGGAACTGTCTGGGACGAACTTTCTTGTTGTGGGCTCGAATCATCCTTTTCTGATACAACTGCCTGTGACAAATTGCTTTCAATCTTTTCTCCTCGATGAGATTCAACTGTTCATAACAAGCTCTAACCCATTCTGCTTCCTCTAGGCCAACTTCCATCAAAACCCGAAGTGAAGGGATCTCAACTTCAATAGGTAGCACTACTTCCATCTCGTATACCAAAGAAAACGGTGTTGCCCCTGTGGATGTGCGGACCGAAGTACGATATGCATTAAGAGCAAACGGCAAGATCTCATGCCAATCTTTGTACACATTGGTCATCTTCTCGACAATCCTCTTGATGTTCTTTTAGCTGCTTCTACTGCGCCATTCATCTTTGGACGGTAAGGTGCCGAATTATGATGTGTGATATTGAATTGTGTACACACTTCCCTCATCATCTTATTGTTCAAATTGAGAGCATTATCCGAAATAATTCTTGCTGGCAACCCGTAACGGCATATGATTTCTTTCTTGACGAATATGCATACCACCGACTTTGTTACATTCGCATATGAAGCAGCTTCTAACCACTTTGTGAAATAATCTATGGCCACCAAGATGAAACGATGTCCATTTGAAACTTTTGGGGTAATAGGCCCGATTATATCCATTCCCCATATTGAAAAAGGCCATGGTGCAGTCATGACATGTAATGGAGATGGCGACACATGAATCTTATCTGCATAAATCTGGCATTTATGGCACTTCCGGGAATAACTGATACAATCTCCTTCCATCGTCAACCAATAGTACCCTGCCCTCATAATCTGTTTAGCAAGCATTTGACCATTAGCATGAGTACCACATATCCCTTCATGGACCTCTTCTATGATTCTTCGAGCTTCGGCAGACTCGACACATTTTAATAGGACTTGATCTTTCCCTTTCTTGTAAAGAATCTCGCTATCTAAAACAAAACCCATTGCTAACCTTCTCAGAGTCCTCTTGTCATTCTCTATTGCTTGTTCTGGTACTGTTGACTCTTGATGTACTGCAAGATGTCATTATACCAAGGGAGACCATCTGCTTCTTCTTCGATACTCAAACAGTGGGCAGGAGATTCATATATGCTCATCTTGATCGGCACAACTTCAGCCCCTTCATTCACTTTAAACATTGATGACAAAGTAGCCAGAGCATCCGCCATTCGGTTTTCTTCTCGAGGAAAGTAATTGAAATTCACTTCTTCGAACTCCTCTAATAAACTCAATATGAGTTCTCGGTATCGGATTAGCTTTGTATCTCGGGTTTCCTATTCTCCTCGTAACTGGTAAATTACCAAGGCTGAGTCTCCGTAAACTTCCAATACTTTGATCTTTCTGTCCACTGCAGCACGAAGGCCCATAGTACATGCTTCATACTCGGCAGTATTGTTTGTACAATCAAAATCCAATCTAGCAGTGAAAGGATAACAGTCTTCTTCTAGGGATATAAGCATTGCACAGATTCCACGCCCCATGGCATTAGATGCACTATCAAAGTACATTTTCCTTACTTTCTTCTTCAAGGGAATCTCATCTGCTTGTGACACATACATCAAATCCTCATCTGGGAAGTCAAAGTTCAGTGGCTCATAATCTTCCACTGCCCTGGTGGCAGATTCTGAATGGCCTTCACTTTATCTGGGTCAATCTCAATTTCTCTTTTGCTGACGACAAAACCCAACAACTTCCCCGAGGTGACTCCAAAAGTGCATTTTGCCGGATTTAGCTTGAGTCTAAATTTCCTTAATCGTTCAAAGAGCTTCTTAAGATTCGCAATATGCTCATCTTCTCCTTGCGACTTTGCGATCATATCATCAACGTAGACCTCAATTCCCTTATGCATCATATCATGAAACAAGGTCACCATGGCTCTCTGGTATGTTGGCCCAGCATTCTTCAACCAAATGGCATTACTTTGTAGCAGAAGGTGCCCCACATTGTAACAAATGTGGTTTTCTCCATATCTTCCGGTGCCATCTTGATCTGATTGTATCTTGAGAATCCGTCCATAAAAGAAAATAAAAAACTCTTCGCTGTATTATCCACCAGAGTATCAATATGGGGCAAAGGGAAATTATCTTTAGGGCTAGCCTTGTTCAAATCTCGATAATCAACGCACATACGCACCTTGCCATCCTTCTTCGGTACTAGAACAATATTTTCCACCCATTCTGGATATTTTTGCCACCTCTAGGAATCCAGCATTAAATTGTTTCTTCACCTTCTCTTTTATCTTTAACAGCATATCAGGCCTTATTCTTCTCAACTTTTGCTGAATTGGCTTGCATTCTGGCCTCAAAGGGAGTTTATGAACCACAATATCCGGATCTAACCCTGGCATATCTTGATAAGACCATGCAAATACATCCACATACTCCTGGAGCAAAGCCATCAACTTACCTTTTATTGATGGTGAAAATAAAGTTCCAATTTTGACTTCTTTTATCTCTTCACCATTTCCCAAATTTATTGTTTCCAATAATTCCTTATGAGGAAGTACTTGCTTCTCCTCTTGTTCTATTTTCCTCAATAGATCCGGAGGTAAACTATAATCTTCAGTATCTTCATTAGCCTCAAAATCACCCGTGCAAATGGGTCTTTCAAAATCAATTTCAGAATTACTGATAGGAAGGTCCTCATATTCCGTATCCGTACACCTGTAAATAGGTGGAGAAAAAACAATATAAGAAAATATATATACAAAACAAAATAAATAACAAAAATGAAAGAATATGGACAAATCAATATGGATAATGCATTATGCTTGTTATTTATTGAATGAAAATGTTTAAAAAAACCCATTACAGAAAAAACTCTTAATATCTCTGGGTAAAGATAATTAAGATTGCTTTTTAAAAGTATTACTTTGGAATAGACTTAAAGACTATGGGCAACTCAGTCGCACTCCAGTTGGTTAGTCTATATCCTGGTGGACAAGGTCGCACCATCCAGCTAGTACTCTCTCTTTCAATCCTGTCTTTCTCAGTCGTGCACATCTCCACATCATACATCTGCTCATCACTATTCACCTGGAATCTCTTGAAGGCTTTCTCTATCATTACAAGCACATCATCAGAATTCTTTTCTCCGAACAAAGAACCGGCTGAGCGAAAGTTGTGAAGGATAGGTGGGAATGTCATAGGATCCCACTCAATATCCATACCCGTAAGACGGGCCATCCTCCTTTGTCGGTTCTTTTCAACTTGTCTTCTTTTCTCATGGGCCTTCGAAAGATATCCTAGGCCAAATCGGTCCTTATTTCCTTTTACTTCTATGGCTCGAGCCATCCCCTGAAGATATTTCCCGAGACCCTTTCCAGCCCTGCAGCCTTTTCCTACAGTGGTTCTTACCCCCAGCCTTGTGTTCTTGGACAACTTCGGTTTTGGAATTTTCTGTCCTTCAACTACAAAAACTGCATTTACAAATTCCAAAGACCGGAAAGAACACTCCACGGCCTCTTGATTCAGCTCCACATAAGGAGATTCAGTGGATGCGGAGGCTATTATGTCTTCCTCCCCTGATACCGTGATTGTAGACACCTAATTTTGTCCGGACCACTAAACAGGTATGTTTTCTTCCCATATTGATGTTTCCAAGTATAAAAAGACTGTTTTCATCCTGCAGGTGAGACTCCGAGACTTAGTTTAAAAGGGCGAGCACAAAAAGTCAAACTTGAAAAAAGTCAACCCTGAAAAAGTCAACCCCGAAAAAGTCAACCCCAGAAAGTCAACTACTGAAAACGTCAACCCACTTTCAAAATCAAGATTTTAAGTTCAATTGAAAAATGGAGAAAGAATTTTGATAATCCGAGGTCTACATTGAAAGATATGGAGTTCGGAAGTTGGGATTTGGAGGTTCAGTAGAAAAGAAATCCTAATCCGAGAAATTTGGGGAAAAGTGCTTAAACGATCAAACTGGTCGAAATTGAAGGTTCCAAATGAAAGATAAGCACTGACTACGGGTAATGGAGAAGTCACTTGCAAGAAAAACCGAAAGAAAAGTCAATACGGAAGAAAACCGAGAATTAGGGTTTTTAGTGGATTTCGGTGAAATCGGGAAGAATCACAGAAATGGCCCGACTTGGTAAGACCAAAGCCCCCAATGGATGAGGAATGATTAAAAAGGATGGCCCAAGGCTCAGATTGAAGAAAATCTGAAAATCGGACTTGTTTTGAGCAAAACCGGGTTTCGGAGGTTAAAGGGCAAAATTGGAAAATTTTGGGAAAAATAGCAAATGGACTCCGAAAATTATGGAAAATTTGTCAATATCATTCTTAAATCATTTGAAGGAGAATGGAGAAAGAAAATCTTGATTTCGAGTTCGTTTGCAAAATGGCCTAATCCCGGGCCTTCTATGCAGTAATTCAAAAAGGAAAATCCCGAAAAATAGCAAATGGACTCCAAAAATTCTGAAATTTGGCAAATCTCATTTTTAAATTATTTGGAAGAGATTGGCGAAAGAAAATCTTGATTCCGAGTTCGTTTGCAAAATGGCCAAATCCCGGGCCTTCTATGCAGTAATTCAAGCCGATAAATCCCGAAAAAATACCAAATGAGCTCCAAAAATTATGAAAACTTCCAGATCACACTTTTTAATTATTTTGAAGAGATTGGTGAAGAAAAATCTTGATTTGGAGCTCGTTTAAAAAATGGTAAAAAGTAGGGGCATAAAAGGACATTTTGGGAAGAAAAAATCCAAATAAATAGCAAACGGACTCGGAAAATTTTGAAAACTTCCAGAACTCAATATTTTATTATTTTGGAAGTATTAAAAAAAAAAAGAAAAATTGAATTTGGAGTCCGTTTGATATTTATTTGCATCCGAGGGGCAAAATGGTCATTTCACCCAAGCAACCGAAAAGGGCTTCTTTGGGCCTTTCAAAAATCAGAGCTGGGCTGGAAAAGAGAAGTGCTGGCCTGCCCAAGCCCAAAGGAAGGAGGAAGCTTATGATTTTTTCAATCAAGTGGTTAAAAATCAAGAGTTAAGTTAGAGATTTTCTTTGATCAAGCCATGGGTATTTTTTAGCCTAAGTCCCAATCCCACATCCCTTTGTAATGTCAAGCCAAGGAGGTGCTCACCTTATAAATAAGGGGTCTTGGCCTTTGGTTGAAAGCACCCACTACCCCTTGTGAGATAGTCTATACACTTGTATTAGGATTATCCGGGTGGTGAGTCATAGTGTTTTTGTTGAGAGGGTTTGTAGCTTAATCCGTTCAAAAGCTACTCTGAGGGTTTGTAGCTTAATCCGTTCAAAAGCTACTCTGAGGGTTTATAGCTTAATCCGTTCAAAAGCTACTTGTGAGAGGGTTTGTGGCTTAATCCGTTCAAAAGCTACTCTGAGGGTTTATAGCTTAATCCGTTCAAAAGCTACTTGGTGAGTTTTCATTTTAAAATAATGTTTCTTGTTCTTCCTTCATTTCCTTTCTTAAGTATATTTTTCTTACATTTTGTTTTTACAATAAACTCACCATGGCCAAATGGCCTACATTATTTATTTTAAGTTGTTGTTTTTGATTCATTTTACCATATTGTTTATGCTATTTTCTTTATTTTTGATGTTTTAAATATTATGTTATTTCATGTTCTTAAGTTATATTTAATTTGGTTGCTTTGTTTGTTGCCATTTATGTCTTAGATATCATGTTTTTGCATTTTTAATTTTTTGTTTTCATGTTGTTTAAATTTGAGCATGTTTTAGAGTTAGCATATTAAGTGTTTGTGAAAATGCTTGTGTGATTCTTTGCATGATTCTTGTTTTATATCTTAGTGAGCATGTTTTAGATTTGGTATATTAGGTGTTTGTGAAAATGCTTGTGTGATTTTTGTGTTATGACTTAGTTTTTCATGCTAGCATACCAAGTGTTTGTGAAAATGCCATGCTTGTTGAAGCTTGGGGCCATTTGGCTACTCCATGTGTTTTGCATTGTGTGTTGTATTTTTGTCATGCTAGTTGTTAGGTTTTTGCATTTGCATGATATTTGGTTGGATTTTTGAATTAAGCATGCCTTGTGTTTGTGAAAATGCCATGCATGTCTTAGGTCTAGGTTACATTAAATGCCATGCAAGTTCATGTTAGGTCTAGGCCATATTATTTATGTCATGCATTTTCCTTACATTTAGATTTAGATCCATGCTTTCATGCATTATGTTTGCTGCATTGTTTCATGCATTTCATGTTCATGCCACTTGAATAATGACTTGAGCCAATTAATGGTTCAAGGTCATGCTCTCTTGAGCACACTTGTGGAAAATTAAGTTTGTCAAATTGATTATTCTACCTTTGTGATTTTTTTTACTTAGCCAATTTTTATCTAACTTTCAAAAAGTCCTAGCTACTGTCTTCAAGTCATTCTATGAGTTTCAAATATTTTTATTTTGGTTTTTAAATGATTTTATCAAAGACAAAAAAAAAATGTGTTGGCAAAGCAGTTTTTTTTTCCACCCAAAACTCGTACATCTCCGATTTTTCTGGGAATTCATCTTTGATCAGAAAATTAAGTCGATTTTTTTCCGTGTATTTTTACATGTCCTGAGTCTCCAATAATTTTTTCAGAATTTTTGGAATTTTTAAAAATAGGGTAAAAAATCGTGGATTAAAACTGGACAGTGGAGTCAGAATTGAATTTAAAGAAAAACAAAGCAGTTTTTTCTCCTCCAAAAACTCGTACATCTCTGGTTTTTCTGGGAATTCATCTTTGATCAAAAAATTAATCCAATTTTTTCTCGTATAGTTTTACATGTCTTGAGTCTCCAGTATTTTTTTTAGAATTTTTGGGATTTTTAAAAATAGGGTAAAAAATGGTGGATTAAAACTGGACAGTGGAGTCCGAATTGAACTTAAAGAAAAACCAATTTTCTGTTTTGGTTAATTTACTTAGAGTGGGATGATTAGGAGGGTTAGCTACTGACTTAGGGTAATTTCTAAGCCTTTTTAACTCTAAAAATGGTTAGCTACATATTCATTTCTTTTAAATGTTTTCAAAAACGATAATGATTTTCAATAAAAATAAAGATATTCCCGAGTTAAAATAATTCATGAGTTCTCTACCGGGTTTGCTGGAGGGAATATCATCAATTATTATTAATAAATGAATATCTTTCTTTCAAAAAAAGAGAATGATTCGGAAAGTTTTCCAAAACTAAAAAAAAATTCTATATTTTGCCACGTTTGTTGGGGAATATAGGAAAATTTTGAATTTATAAATTCCGGATCATGTTCAATAAAAAAATGGAATTATTTTTCTTTAAATTGGGAATTAATTTGAAATACTAAATTTAAAACCAACTTTTACCGAGACTTGAGATAACACACGATTAATAAGTGACTGATTTATACGGGCGTTGTGGGGGTGCTAATCCTTCCCCGCACGTAACCGACTCCCGAACCCGCTTCTTTGATTTCTCTGGTTTAAAATGCAGACTTGAAATTGGTTTTTAAAATGTTTTAATTAATTTTTAAAATATTTTATAAAACCGTTTTTAATAGGTGGCCGATCACACCTAGCTAAAAAAGATTGGTGGCGACTCCATGTCTTTTAAGGTCATTTTCAAAACCTTCATTTTTTTAGAGGAATTAAGTCGACTTTTCCTCGGTTTTTTTAATGTCACGCCTAACGAATAATAAAGTCTTGCGATGAGACTCGTCGTTATTATTTTTTAGGTTGCGACAGCTTGGCGACTCCGCTGGGGACATATTAGAGAGTCAGGCCTAGAATTAGTCGTGTATTATCAAAGTCTCGGTTTTTGTTGGTTTAATTGGTATTTGATTTTAATTCCCACATTTTTTTAATAAGGAGAATTTTGAAAATAATAAATTGTTTTTAAATATGTTCATACTCATGTGCATGCATTTTATTTTTGTTCTCTAGTTATTTAAGGTTGTATATTATAATTGCTTGTTGGTTAATGCGTTACACTATTCTTGAATGTTTTAATTGCTAGGGCATTTAGAATAAGGTTTGTAGAATAGGTGGTGAAAAGGTTTATTATTCCTCCACACACACTACACGTGCATTTGCATAACATGAATCCTATACCCGGGTTCCGTCCTTTTAAGTGGGAGTAAAGTAACTACGCCTTCGTGATTGATCCTCCGTATGGGCTAGTGAAACACTTTCGGAGTATAAAGTACCTAATGCCTTCGTGATGATCCTCCGTACGGGCATAGGAAAATATACTCTAACAAATTGAACCCGCTTTTATCGGGGTGCCTTACTAGCCTTCACCGGCGACAGTGAGTAACAATTCGGAGCCTTAGAACCGATTCACCCTCATATAGTGAACCTAGGCGAAGCCATGCCGGATTTCCGTTAGATATACCGAAAATAGGAACACATAGAGGGACAGTTCTAAACCTTTTGTTACCTATTTTACACTCCGAATAAGTGTGGTAGATCGGGCAACGATGTACGTACATCACCCGTAATAAATGTGATACTCCGCCTCGAAGGCATCGTGATGCCTAAATAAGCAGATATTGTTGGGGCAGATGTTCATTAGCTGTTTTTTTTATAAAAAAAAAAAAAAATCTTTTTTCAAGCATTTTGCATGTTGCACATTTCATGCATGTGTGAATAGAGCATGTACATTTTTGGTTGTGTTATTGATCTCATTCTTTGCAATAAACAGTTGGTAATTTCATTTGATGATTTCATAAAACCGGTAATGTCACATGAACATTTGCATACGGTACCATAGTGGGATCCACCCTGAAATTCTTTTGAAAATAATATGATTGGTTTTTCATAAATAAAAAAAAAACACAAAAAAAAGCATGTAAAAAAAATCATAAATTTGGAGGCAATCTTGCATAATGAGATTTTTGTATAATCAAGATTTAGGTCCCACCAATTTCGTGTAATCATTGATTTCTTTGTATATACCTTTGTGTTAATTCATTTATTTTTGCATGTATCATTTTGACATCATGTTATAGTCATAGCATACATGGTCATTCATTGTTACGACACGTTTATGACATGCATAGTCATTATCTGTATATACCTGGCATTAGATTGCATCCATAGCATACATAGTCATCATAATTTCTCTATATATGTTCATGCATTAATCATCAATTTATTCATGCACATAAGAATAGAGCGTGTACATTCATAATCTTAATCTCATGACATTTTCATTTGCATGAAAGGGGTTCGAGATATGAGGAATGAATCGGAGGAACGATTGGGTGCTTTGGAATGCAATCAAGATGAATATGGACATGAAATCCGAGAGGTGAAGGAACAACTTGCCAAATTGCTGAAAATGGTTGAGGATATGGGTAACAGTAAAGGTGAACTTTCTCAGGGCTTCGCATCATCTTCGGATGAACCAAAACCATTAGGTCCAGAACATACAATCCTTGCTGGATCCTGCACTTGTCAATGCCACAAAGGTTGCAATCCTGATGAAATTGTGGACAAAATCATGAAAATAATTAAACCTGAAAGCCTGATACCAAAGACAGAAACCTCGAATCCAGTACCATACCTGCAAACTGTTCTAGGTCCAAACCAGTATCCCCACCCTACTATGGTCCAATCGTCCATTGGGACGACCACTACGGGATTCCTGAATCCCACTCCATCGTTACCAACTACCAGTTCATACTATTTCCCTCATCAATCACCTTATCCAGTACCTGGGATAGGAACCTCGAGCTATGTACAACCTCCAAAGGCCCCGTGTCCAAATCCATACCCTTACCATGCTGTTCCGCCACATCCCCATGTAAACACTCCGGTTCGAACCTTAGTGCTACCACCAAGTGCCCCAACTCCTAGGCCATGTGTGACTAAGAAACGATCCCAGAATAAGACCCAAATGCATTTTGATCCCATTCCAATCAGCTACCAAGAGCTCCTCCCTATACTGATCCAAAATCACATGGTTGCCTGTGTCCCATTGAAACCCCTGTTACCACCATATCCAATGTGGTATAATCCAAATGAAAGATGTGATTATCACTGTGGAATTGTTGGCCATAGCATCGAAGATTGTATAGTAGTCAAAAGGAAAGTGCAAGCTCTCATAGATGCCAAGTGGTTGGATCCAACGACACTGATTGATAAAGGACTGGGAAAACGCCATTAGGATTGGGAGATTTACAGCATTGAGGTGGAAAGACTTCGGTCTTATATGATGTAATAGGATTTCACTTTTTCAGTAGCCGGCTCTTATAGCCTTAGGATGCTAGGAAGAATAAAGTGCTTGTAAAGACAGTTTTAACTACTGCTCAAATTTTGTAAAACATGGTTTATACCATTGTGAACATTGATATGGGAATGAATTGAGTATGCTTCAAATTTATAAGATGTTGATGATTAAGTTCCTCCGATTCTTATTTCCTCCGTGATATCTTCCCCTTTGCATTTTGCATCCCATCAATTATTTGTCAGGTTGCATTCATAACAAACATAGTCAGCATAATTTCTTTGTATATATGTTCATGCATTAATTTGCTTATTACATACATCATGTTAGCATTAGGTCGCATTCATGACACACATGGTTAGCATGATTTTCTTTGTATATACTCTATATCAATCATTCATTGTTTGCATGTATCATAATTGACACCGTGTTGCATTCATAGGATATATGATCATTCATTGGGAAACATGCTAAAATGCACATGATCAGTCATTGCATATATCCATGTATTGATTTGTTTATTCTTTGTTTGCAACATGTTGGCATTGTGATTGCATTTATCACATATATGGTCAGCATGTATCCATTGTACATATCCATACATCATATTGTTTAGGCTTCACATGCATCAAATTGCATTCATGGCTCATTCATCATGACATACATTTGGGGGAAATAAAATAGAAGTTGGCTTGGCTTTAGGAGTCTTTGAAAGAATTTCTATTTCAAATAAGAAGAAGTACTGAGTACACTTTTAATACAGGCTGGTGCTATGGAGGATGAACAAGTTGCCCGAATGGAAAAAATGGAAAGGGAACAGAGAGAATTGCGAGAACAGCTAGCAAAATCTCAAGCAGAATCTAAGGATCAGATGACTAAACTGATGGAGCTAATGTCTGCTGTAATCAAGGGAAAAGGATACACCAAAAACTTTGTCGCCGGAGAAGGGTTAGAGGTACAAAAGGGCCAAGATGAGGTCGCAATAAGTGATGCCCAGAACACTGTTAACCCCGTCAATGTCCTAAACTCAGATGATCCAGCTGAACAGGCAAAGTTAAAAAGGGTTGCAGTAAATGAGGTTGAGTTGGCAGATTCTCAAGGGAAATATCAGTTGTTAGATGAAAGGCTCCGGGCAATAGAAAGAACAGATGTATTCGGGAGTGTGGAGGCGAAAGAACGATGCTTGGTCCTCAATTTAGTCATTCCTCCTAAGTTCAAGATCCCTGACTTTGTGAAATATGACGGGACGACCGATCCATCAGCCCACATCACTATGTTCTGCCGAAAGATGACAAGTCAGATAGATAATGATAAGCTTTTAATTCACTGCTTTCAGGATAGCCTCAGCGGGTCCGCAATTAGGTGGTATAGTCAGTTGAGCAAGGATCAGATTCGCTCTTGGAATGATTTGGCTGGGGCTTTTCTAAACCAGTACAAGCATATGACCGACAGGACACTTGATCGTCTCATTTTGCAAAATATGGAGAAAAAAGCTACTGAGAGCTTCAAAGAATATGCACAACGGTGGATGAGCCTGGCTGCCCAAGTACAACCGCCCTTGACACAAAAGGAAATCACTATCCTTTTTGTGAATACACTGCAGGCCCCGTACTATGACAGACTCGTCGGCAATGCTTCGAAGAATTTTGCGGACATGGTAATTTCAGGGGAGATGATTGAGAATGCTATCAAGAATGGGAAACTTGAAAGAGAAGGAACATCCAATACCGAGAGAAATAAGGCACCAAGAAAGAAAGAGGAAGATGTCCAAACTATGGAAGATTTCATCCCATATTCCCAATTTCCCTCATACCAATCATGTTACCCTACTGAGGTATCTCCAAGCCTTTATCCTTACCTACCTACCCAAACACCTAATCCTATACCAGCCCTTGCAACAAGGCCTACTTCTAGAAAACGACCGCGAGAAAATCAAGAAAGAATTCCAATCCCCATCCCTGACTTACTGCCATTACTAATAAAGAATCAGTACCTTACCCCGGTACCTTTGAAAATAGCTCCGAATCCATCAGCAAGGAGTTATGACCCTGACAGCAAGTGTGATTATCACCTAGGGGTAGTTGGGCATTCAACTGAAAAATGCAGACAACTGAAGGAAAGGATTGAAAGTCTTATCCGTGATGGTATTTTGACACCGGAGCTTATCGATCAATGGAAGGCCACTTAGCCTTAAATCAATTTCTTTCAGGGTTTTAGGGGGAGAATTACTACCTTTGAAGGATGTCAATAGGAGCATTTTTGACGCATGTAGTTTTATACACTGTGATGATGAAAGCACTTGTCTCATGTTAACATCTACATGAATTAAATGAATTTTAAATGCTTTGTGTTTGTTGTGTTTTAAATAAACGTGAATTTACAAAAACAAGCATTAAGGAAGTTTTAATAATGGATAGTCTCAAGAAGATTGATGATCAGTGTTAGAAATGACCCAACACCATCCTCCTCTTTTTTGGGCTTCTCTATACCTAAACCTTGAATCAATAACACTTGAAAGACCTAATGCTTCAAGGAAAAATGAATGAAAAAAGAGAAGCATTGTCATTGCAAAATAAGCAAGGATGTAAATCCTAGTCTAGGCTATGAACAAAGGAACGAACTTTTTGAAATTTTTCGAATTCCTTGAAAATCAAACAAATGAGACATTCTTTCAAGAGTCTAGATTTTGATAATTTGGTGTGTGTCAAGATTGTGCTAAAACCATTCATGACCTTTCCCAATAACCACAAAACACTAATTGCCCAAACATCACTTCATGATTGACATCCTGGGGCACAATGATTAAACTAGATTATCCCTTGTCCCAGAGAAAACCCGTTTTTGGGTCATATTTTCCTTATCTCTTCAAAAAAACTCAGATTGGAAACTCAGCCTTTTCAAAATAGACCTAGACTTGCTATGTTCCTCGTTGATACAGATTCTCATGGTTAATCAAATTGGGGCATCATATATGGAAATGATGGATACATAGTGAAGAAGGATGGGCTAATGCATGAATCATTGAGGGCATGCGACGAAAAAAACAAAAAAAAATAAAAAAAAAGAAAAAGAAAAATCATGATATCATGCATATGAGAATTCGGATGATTCCAAAGTGCAAAATGAAATTCTGAATATCTATTTCCCCTGAGGATTGCTTTTCAATGAGAATATTTGGGCTTGATATGATGAATGGCCATCTTTCATATCCCTTTCACAAGAAAAAAATTATTATCCATAGTCACCCCTTTTGAGCCAAAAAAATTCTTAATTCTTTGAACCCTGATCAAGGATTACCCTCTACACTGGGGGGCAAATGCGAGGAAAGATCTTTTCAAAGATCATTGAGAAATGAGTGACAGCTCAGGGACAGACACAAAGCAAAATGGAGCCCCGAATAAATACGGGCGCACTCTGTCAAAGAAAAAAGAAGAGGAAAAGATGACGAAATGAAAGCCAAGAAAAACAAACAAAAAACACAATAAAAAAATGTGTGTGAAAGACATGGCAAATTGAAAGCCAAAAGCAAGGAAGAAAAAGAGCAAAATCAAAAAGAAAGAAATGTCCAAGAAGAGACACATGCTTCAAAGAAAATCCTCTTCAAGAAAGGATCCTTGATCTGATTACCCTCAAAACATTATTTTGGGCCTATTTATCCTTTCTTTCTGAACCCTGAGCCATGGCCTACATTACGTGCTTTAAAAGTCCATTTTGATCAAGCATGAATGTTTAATTTGAAGGGTTTTCCTCAGATTTTATCCTATCTCATCAAATTCTCATTTCACTAAGGAAGAATTTAGAATTCTCAAGTGCATGGTAAAAAAAAAAAAAAAAGAGAAAAATTGAAAAGAATGGGACTCTAGGGCGAAAACCCAAAAAAACGGGCGGTCTAGAGTAGAATGGGAATTTTCGATGCCATCAATGATAGTGCCGATACCCCAAAAGAAAAGATCTTATTAAAGGAGTGGTCATCGAGGAACATCTAGGAATTCCTGAACCCCCCAAATTGTCAGCTCTCATTCGGAGGATTGTCTTCAAAAACTGAAACTTTGTTCCCAAGATTAAACTTTTCGGTTTAAACATCCCAGCCAATCTTGATGCTTGACAAAATGCCTTGATATGGAAACTAAAAGAATGTTGAATTTGTTTGGTTCTCAATGAATTCATGATTTATAAAACCTGTTCCATTTGTGAGCCTAGAAGGGATATACATTTTTGTCATGAAGTTTTCCTGGAAAAACCAGAATCTTGTTATACCAAGCCTTGCCAATCCCAGTTGAAAAAACCCAGATTGATACTTAGAGAAATTTCTAACAATGATCATCAGTCTTCAAAAGATTTGTACATCACACATTGTGGGGTTAATATTTTTTGTTCAGAAGTTTTCAAAATGCGAAAACAAATAAAGAGATTTTTTTGAAATACCCATTTTGATGATGGCATGAGACAAGGATTTTTCTAACTCAAAGGTGTAGAACTGCCAGGATAGGTCCTGACTTCCAGATATGAGAAGAAGAAATAGAACCCGGTTCAGATCTCTGTTGATGAAAGTTTGAAATCTGTTGGGGTAAAGAGAATAGCCAAAATGAATTGAAGATATACTCTGATTTGAAGAGGAAAAATGAATTTGAAAGGCTAAGCCAAAGTCTAGAGGAACAACCGGGGGCATTTGCATCACTCATGAGCACTCATCTCTTTATCGAACTTTTGCATCTGCACAGTGTCGGCAAGCATTTGCATCATTCATGGGTATTTGAATTGGCATTATTCCATAAGCATCTGCATTTTACCTTTACATTTATATTCTTCATGGAATTCGCATTTGTTTCATCTCAAGCAATTGCATCATTTCTAGAATCATTGCATTTCATTATTGTGTGGTAATTGTAGTTACACCATTCATAAACCAGTTACATCAACACAATTAGTAGGGGCATCTGCATCATGAAACATGGGCATCAATCCAGGCCATTTGCATTTGCACTAAGAAATATTTTACATTTGCACCACGAAGCATGAGCACCTTGTTAAAAGACATGTGCATCTGCATCATTTCTCAAAGCTTCTGGTGGGGATATCCAGAATTTTACAGTTTTAAAAGTGAACAAGTCTTCGGTGGTGATAGCTGAAGCCTCTGGTGGAGATATCCAGAGTTTTATAATTTTGAAAAATGAGAAATTTTCTTCTGGTGAGGATATCCAGAATTTTACAACGAGCAAGTCTTCGGTGGTGATATCCAGAATTTTGCAGTTTTAAAAGTGAACAAGTCTTTGGTGGTGATAGCTGAAGCCTCTGGTAGAGATATCCAGGGTTTTATAATTTTAAAACATGAGAAATTTTATTCTGAAGGAGTTACCCAGAATTTTACAATGAGCAAGTCTTTGGTGGTGATAGCCAAAGCTTCTGGTGGGGATATCCAGAATTTTACAGTTTTAAAAGTGAACAAGTCTTCGGTGGTGATAGCTGAAGCCTCTGGTGGAGATATCCAGGGTTTTATAATTTTGAAAAATGAGAAATTTTATTCTGAAGGAGTTACCCAGAATTTTACAATGAGCAAGTCTTTGGTGGTGATAGCCAAAGCTTCTGGTGGGGATATCCAGAATTTTACAGTTTTAAAAGTGAACAAGTCTTCGGTGGTGATAGCTGAAGCCTCTGGTGGAGATATCCAGGGTTTTATAATTTTGAAAACATGAGAAATCTTCTTCTAGATGAGTTATCTAGAATTTTATATTGAGCAAGTCTTTGGTGGTGATAGCCAAAGCTTCTGGTGGTGATATCCAGAATTTTGCAGTTTTAAAAGTGAATAAGTCTTCGGTGGTGATAGCTGAAGCCTCTGGTGGAGATATCCAGGGTTTTATAATTTTGAAACATGAGAAATCTTCTTCTAGATGAGTTATCTAGAATTTTATATTGAGCAAGTCTTTGGTGGTGATAGCCAAAGCTTCTGGTGGGGATATCCAGAATTTTACAGTTTTAAAAATGAAGAAGTCTTCGGTGGTGATAGCTGAAGCCTCTGGTGGAGATATCCAGGGTTTTATAATTTTGAAAAATGAGAAATCTTCTTTTGAAGGAGTTATCCAGAATTTTTTTCAACATGTGCATCTACATCAAGAAGCATTTGCATCAATCTAAGTTAGTTAAATCTGCATCAAGAAAGTTTGCATCAAATCAAGTCATTTATATTTGCATCAAAGACATTTGCACCAATCTAAGTCATTTGCATCTACATCAAAAAGCGTTTGCATCAACAAAAGACATTTGCATTTGCATCATGAAGCATTTGCATCATCTCTTAAAGCTTTCAGGTATAATCGATTTTGTTTCCTTAAGGCGAGTCGAGCCCCGAAATCATCGTCGAGGTACTTTTTTTTATTTATGAACAAGTCTTCGGTGGTGATAGCTAAAGCCTCTGGTGGAGATATCCAGAGTTTTTTTTAAAGTCCTTTGAAAAGGTAGAAAGTCTTCGGTGGTGATAGCTGAAGCTTCTGGAGATGATACCCAGAATTTTACAGTTTTAAAAATGAGCAAGACTTCGGTGGTGATAGCTGAAGCCTCTGGTGGAGATATCCAGAGTTTTAAAATCCTTTGAAAAGATAGAAAGTCTTCGGTGGTGATTGCTGAAGCTTCTGGAGGTGATACCCAGAATTTTTACATTTTAAAAAAAAATGAGCAAGACTTTGGTGGTGATAGCCGAAGCTTCTGGAGGAGATATCCAGAATTTTAAACACAGCTGAGAACAAGACAGGTTAAGGCCCCGAGACCATCGTCGAGGTCATTTCCTTTCTTGCAAATCGAATTCGTTTCCTTAAGACGAATCGAGCCTTGATTAGGTAGGGAATTCAATTTAAAGACAAATCTTCAATTTACTGTTTTTTTTTTTAAATAAAAAATAAAAAAAAATTAAATTAAAAAAATAAAAAAAAATGATGAAAAAAATTGAAAAAAAGAAAAAAGGAAAAATGAAAAAAAATGAAAAAATAGAAAATGAAAAAAATGAAAAAGAAAAAGAAAACCCCTTTCCTTTCCTTCACATGTGATTTCACTGACCGTACAAAATTAGTGTTGGTTTATCTTTGTCTGATTCCTGATTCTCAGCAATAGCCAAAGAGGGGCAGCTGTAGACACCTAATTTTGTCCGGACCACTAAACAGGTATGTTTTCTTCCCATATTGATGTTTCCAAGTATAAAAAGACTGTTTTCATCCTGCAGGTGAGACTCCGAGACTTAGTTTAAAAGGGCGAGCACAAAAAGTCAAACTTGAAAAAAAGTCAACCCTGAAAAAATCAACCCCGAAAAAGTCAACCCCAGAAAGTCAACTACTGAAAAAGTCAACCCATTTTCAAAATCAAGATTTTAAGTTCAATTGAAAAATGGAGAAAGAATTTTGATAATCCGAGGTCTACATTGAAAGATATGGAGTTCGGAAGTTGGGATTTGGAGGTTCAGTAGAAAAGAAATCCTAATCCGAGAAATTTGGGGAAAAGTGCTTAAACGATCAAACTGGTCGAAATTGAAGGTTCCAAATGAAAGATAAGCACTTACTACGGGTAATGGAGAAGTCACTTGCAAGAAAAACCGAAAGAATAGTCAATCCGGAAGAAAACCGAGAATTAGGGTTTTTAGTGGATTTCGGTGAAATCGGGAAGAATCACAGAAATGGCCCGACTTGGTAAGACCAAAGCCCCCAATGGATGAGGAATGATTAAAAAGGATGGCCCAAGGCTCAGATTGAAGAAAATCTGAAAATCGGACTTGTTTTGAGCAAAACCGGGTTTCGGAGGTTAAAGGGCAAAATTGGAAAATTTTGGGAAAAATAACAAATGGACTCCAAAAATTATGGAAAATTTGTCAATCTCATTCTTAAATCATTTGAAGGATAATGGAGAAAGAAAATCTTGATTCCGAGTTCGTTTGCAAAATGGCCTAATCCCGGGCCTTCTATGCAGTAATTCAAAAAGGAAAATCCCGAAAAAATAGCAAATGGACTCCAAAAATTCTGAAATTTGGCAAATCTCATTTTTAAATTATTTGGAAGAGATTGGCGAAATAAAATCTTGATTCCGAGTTCGTTTGCAAAATGGCCAAATCCCGGGCCTTCTATGCAGTAATTCAAGCTGATAAATCCCGAAAAAATACCAAATGAGCTCCAAAAATTATGAAAACTTCCAGATCACACTTTTTAATTATTTTGAAGAGATTGGTGAAGAAAAATCTTTATTTGGAGTTCGTTTAAAAAATGGTAAAAAGTAGGGGCATAAAAGGATATTTTGGGAAGAAAAAATCCAAATAAATAGCAAACGGACTCGGAAAATTTTGAAAACTTCCAAAACTCAATATTTTATTATTTTTGAAGTATTAAAAAAAGAAAAATTGAATTTGGAGTCCGTTTGATATTTATTTGCATCCGGGGGGGCAAAATGGTCATTTCACCCAAGCAACCGAAAAGGGCTTCTTTGGGCCTTTCAAAAATCAGAGCTGGGCTGGAAAAGAGAAGTGCTGGCCTGCCCAAGCCCAAAGGAAGGAGGAAGCTTATGATTTTTTCAATCAAGTGGTTAAAAATCAAGAGTTAAGTTAGAGATTTTCTTTGATCAAGCCATGGGTATTTTTTAGCCTAAGTCCCAATCCCACATCCCTTTGTAATGTCAAGCCAAGGAGGTGCTCACCTTATAAATAAGGGGTCTTAGCCTTTGGTTGAAAGCACCCACTACCCCTTGTGAGATAGTCTATACACTTGTATTAGGATTATCCGGGTGGTGAGTCATAGTGTTTTTGTTCAGAGGGTTTGTAGCTTAATCCGTTCAAAAGCTACTCTGAGGGTTTGTAGCTTAATCCGTTTAAAAGCTACTCTGAGGGTTTATAGCTTAATCCGTTCAAAAGCTACTTGTGAGAGGGTTTGTGGCTTAATCCGTTCAAAAGCTACTCTAAGGGATTATAGCTTAATCCGTTCAAAAGCTACTTGGTGAGTTTTCATTTTAAAATAATGTTTCTTGTTCTTCCTTCATTTCCATTCTTAAGTATATTTTTCTTACATTTTGTTTTTACAATAAACTCACCATGGCCAAATGGCCTACATTATTTATTTTAAGTTGTTGTTTTTGATTCATTTTACCATATTGTTTATGCTATTTTCTTTATTTTTGATGTTTTAAATATTATGTTATTTCATGTTCTTAAGTTATATTTAATTTGGTTGCTTTGTTTGTTGCCATTTATGTCTTAGATATCATGTTTTTGCATTTTTAATTTTCTGTTTTCATGTTGTTTAAATTTGAGCATGTTTTAGAGTTAGCATATTAAGTGTTTGTGAAAATGCTTGTGTGATTCTTTGCATGATTCTTGTTTTATATCTTAGTGAGCATGTTTTAGATTTGGTATATTAGGTGTTTGTGAAAATGCTTGTGTGATTTTTGTGTTATGACTTAGTTTTTCATGCTAGCATACCAAGTGTTTGTGAAAATGCCATGCTTGTTGAAGCTTGGGGCCATTTGGCTACTCCATGTGTTTTGCATTGTGTGTTGTATTTTTGTCATGCTAGTTGTTAGGTTTTTGCATTTGCATGATATTTGGTTGGATTTTTGAATTAAGCATGCCTTGTGTTTGTGAAAATGCCATGCATGTCTTAGGTCTAGGTTACATTAAATGCCATGCAAGTTCATGTTAGGTCTAGGCCATATTATTTATGTCATGCATTTGCCTTACATTTAGGTTTAGATCCATGCATTTCATGCATTATGTTTGCTGCATTGTTTCATGCATTTCATGTTCATGCCACTTGAATAATGACTTGAGCCAATTAATGGTTCAAGGTCATGCTCTCTTGAGCACACTTGTGGAAAATTAAGTTTGTCAAATTGATTATTCTACCTTTGTGATTTTTTTTACTTAGCCAATTTTTATCTAACTTTCAAAAAGTCCTAGCTACTGTCTTCAAGTCATTCTATGAGTTTCAAATATTTTTATTTTGGTTTTTAAATGATTTTATCAAAGACAAAAAAAAAAAAAAAATTGTGTTGGCAAAGCAGTTTTTTTTTCCACCCAAAACATGTACATCTCCGATTTTTCTGGGAATTCATCTTTGATCAGAAAATTAAGTCAATTTTTTTCCGTGTATTTTTACATGTCCTGAGTCTCCAATAATTTTTTCAGGATTTTTGGAATTTTTAAAAATAGGGTAAAAAATCGTGGATTAAAACTGGACAGTGGAGTCAGAATTGAATTTAAAGAAAAACAAAGCAGTTTTTTCTCCTCCAAAAACTCGACATCTCTGGTTTTTCTGGGAATTCATCTTTGATCAAAAAATTAATCCAATTTTTTCTCGTATAGTTCTACATGTCTTGAGTCTCCAGTTTTTTTTTTAGAATTTTTGGGATTTTTAAAAATAGGGTAAAAAATCGTGGATTAAAACTGAACAGTGGAGTCAGAATTGAACTTAAAGAAAAACCAATTTTCTGTTTTGGTTAATTTACTTAGAGTGGGCTGATTAGGAGGGTTAGCTACTGACTTAGGGTAATTTCTAAGCCTTTTTAACTCTAAAAATGGTTTTTCAAGTCCCGGGTTAAGGAGAGTCAAGTCCGGATTTTTTTAAACTTAGGAAATTAGAGCCATTTCAAAATTTTTAGCCCAGTTTTTATTTTTAATTCAAGCTTTTCAAAATTGTTTTCAAACAATCACAAAGTATTTTGGTTTTAGAATATTTAATTTGACATATTTTCCTAAGGTAGCCGGATATCTTTTTAGATATACGGATTTCCTTAATTAAAGGAAAAAATACATCTCATGCAGTGCATTTTTATATTCATGCATTTTATATAATATGTGATTCTTGCCATAATAATTTCTATGTGTCATGACATTTAGGTTGCATTATATTATTTAGATTTTGCTATGTCATTTTATTTATGTCATGCCTATACATATTCATTTCTTTTAAATGTTTTCAAAAAAGATAATGATTTTCAATAAAAATAAAGATATTCCCGAGTTAAAATAATTCATGAGTTCTCTACCGGGTTTGCTGGAGGGAATATCATCAATTATTATTAATAAATGAATATCTTTCTTTCAAAAAAAGAGAATGATTCGGAAAGTTTTCCAAAACTAATAAAAATTTCTATATTTTGCCACGTTTGTTGGGGAATATAGGAAAATTTTGAATTTATAAATTCCGGATCATTTTCAATAAAAAATGGAATTATTTTTCTTTAAATTGGGAATTAATTTGAAATACTAAATTTAAAACCAACTTTTACCGAGACTTGAGATAACACACGATTAATAAGGTACCGATTTATACGGGCGTTGTGGGGGTGCTAATCCTTCCCCGCATGTAACCGACTCCGAACCCGCTTCTTTGATTTCTCTGGTTTAAAACGCAGACTTGAAATTGGTTTTTAAAATATTTTAATTAATTTTTAAAATATTTTATAAAACCGGTTTTAATAGGTGGCCGATCACACCTAGCTAAAAAAGATTGGTGGCGACTCCATGTCTTTTAAGGTCATTTTCAAAACCTTCATTTTTTTAGAGGAATTAAGTCGACTTTTCCTCGGTTTTTTTTAATGTCACGCCTAACGAATAATAAAGTCTTGCGATGAGACTCGTCGTTATTATTTTTTAGGTTGCGACAGTGATCAACCGGCCTTCCATCACAAATTTTAGTTTCTGATGAAGAGACGAGGGTACAGCCCCAGCTGAATGTATCCATGGCCTTCCCAACAAGCAGTTATAAGATGGATTGATATCCATAACCTGGAAATTCACTGTATATGTGCACGGGCCTATTTCCAGAGGAACTTCAATGGTTCCCATAACCTCCCTCCTTGTTCCATCAAAAGCTCTGACCACCGTGCAACTTGGTATCATATAGGATAAATCCACTGGTAACTTGGATAAGGTTGCTAAAGGCATCACATTTAGTGAAGAACCATTATCCAAAAGGACCCTCGGTAATATGTGCCCCTTACAAGTGGTGGTTATATGGAGAGCTTTTGTTGATCCAATACCATTGGGTGGTATTTCCTCATAGCTGAAAAATATGTAGTCATCAGCTGCGATGTTTCCCACCAACCTATCCAGCTTTTCCACTGATATATTATTGGCCACGTATGCTTGATTTAGTACTCTTAATAAAACATTTCTATGTGGTTCTAAATTTAAAAGAAAGGATAAGATTGAGATCCTAGCTGGTTGACGTTGCAGTTGTTCAACCACGCTATATTCACTATGCTTTATAAATTTCAAGAACTCACAAGCTTCCTTCTCACATACTGGCTCTTTGATTCTGTTAATCGGGGTTGATCCCCTCTCTGTTCCCTCTGGCAAATCCATCTCAATATGGATTGGCTCGACGACCTTTTTCCCTTTATCAACTCCTCTGTCTTTCCCTTCTACCCCTTGTTCAACGGCCTCCGGAGCATAACACCTCCCACTTCGGGTTAAATGCCCCACACCTGTAATATCCTGCTGGCCTGAAGACCCGGGCATAACCATGTTGCAGTCATATTTCCATGGTGTAGCCTTGTTTTCCTTATATGGAAAGGAAACAGGTAAATCAATGATTAATTTGGGCGCATTTTCTTCCGTGGCTGGCATAACTTTTTCCTCCGATTCATCATAGTAGATGATTAGGGGTCTTCCTATCCCATAACCACCTGTATTTTCAATGACTTCTATTTCCCCTTCTATCTCCTCATAGAACTGGGCTACCCCACTATCCATCATCTTTTGGACTTTAACCCGAAAGTCCCCGCAATTCTGTATATCATGGCCTTCAACTTTATGGAACGCGCACCAATTATGCATCCTTCTTGCAACCATTTTCAGACCTTCTGTACCTTTCACCAATCCTGCCTTGACCATTTCAGCCCATATTGTCAAAATCGGAGTCTTAACCTCCCCAATATCCTATTTTAATCTTCTGTCCCCTCCGGTTAATATTACATTCACCTGATTCCGAGCATGATTGGGCAATGGATTTCCAGCTACGTTCGACCTATTTTTTGATCCAAACTTCACAACTCCAGCATTAATCAGGCTTTGGACTTTCTTTTTGAAGGCCAGACAATCTTCAATTGAATGTCCTTGGATTCCCGCATGGTATGCACAGTTGGTATTTGCATTGTACCATCTTGGATATGGAGTTGTCAAAGGTTTTAGGTACACGGGTGCAACAAGTTGACCCTGCAACAGTTTTGGATATAGATCACCGTAGGTAGTGGGAATCGCATCAAAAGGGGCTTTTTGATCGTTCCTTGGTGAACGTTGGTCATTACGCGCAGGCTCTTGTGTGTTTGGAACAATATTTCTAGGAAGGGTGATTTGAGGGGATATGCCAGTTGGGAATGGCTGTTGTGGTATATTGGTGTAGGGGAACGGGTTTTGGGTAAGGTGCTTGATATTAGGGTAATAAAGATTATACCCCGGGTATGGTGTGTAAGGTGTCGAAGGTGCATAAGGTGTGGTAGGGGTATAAGGCCTCGGTGGTGTGTATGGTGTAGGAGGTGTATAAGGGTATTGGTTGAAGCTTACTGCATGGGTTTCCTCCTTTTTCTTTGTAGGAAAAGCTCTCTTCGAGTAGCAGACTCACCCCCTTCCATCTTTCCACTTTTAATAGCTGACTCAATCATTTCTCCAGATATTACCATATCCGCAAAATCTTTGGTCGCGTTTCCCACCAATCTGTCATAATAAGGGGCTTTCAATGTGTTGATGAAAAGCACCGTGGTTTCTTTGTTGGTTAAAGGGGGTTGCACTTGTGTGGCCAGATCCCTCCACCTCTGTGAATACTCCTTGAAGGTCTCATTGGACCTCTTTTCCATGTTCTGTAATGATAGCCTATCTGGTACCATGTCAGAAACGTGCTTATAGTATCCCATAAAAGCCCTGGCCAAATCCGTCCATGAACGAATCTTGGTACGACTGAGTTGGTTGTACCATCGGGTGGCTGACCCTGTTAAGCTGTCCTGGAAGCAATGAATAAGCAATTTTTCATTATCCTCATGCCTTGTCATCCTTCTACAGTACATAGACAGATGAGCCGATGGGTTGGTGGTTCCATTATACTTTTCAAAATCTGGTACTTTGAACTTTGGTGGAATTATTAGATCATGTACCAGGCTCATCTCTTTGGCATCTAGATTGCCAAACAACTCTGCTCCTTCCACTGCTCTTAGCCTTTCTTCCAACAACTGATATATCTTCTCAGATTCAGTAGTTTCGACCCTTTTCAGTTCAGTCATTTTGGCCCTTTCCTTCTCTGCCATTTCTTCGAAGTCTGGAACCTCAACCTCAATTGGATCAACTTCGATGTTACCCCTTTTTGGACCAAAATTCTGGGCTTCGGCCGCCGGCTGGATGTAGATGTAGGATGCTGCCCCAGTTGGAATTTCATTTCCCACAGGTTGGGATGTCTGGCTATTTCTCTGTACCACTTCTGGTCTATCCTCCTTATTCACTGCCCCATTCCAGCAACTGAATTGTCTCCGGGCCACTTCTGCTTCATCATAGTGCTCATCCTCTCCATGAGCTTTGTCATCTGTTCTCGTGTCTCCTCTTGAGACTCAGTCAACTGTTCTTGTAGTTCTTTCTGGATTCTTTCCATTCTCTCAATTCTGGCAAGCTGATCATTTTCCATAGCTTTTGTTCGAGATCGAGTATTGTAAGAGTGTTGGAAATCTGGTTCTTTTTGAGTGCGACCAATTGTACCTTTATTTTTTAAAAACCATGGATTAGAAATTATTGACACATTTCTTATTTTATTTTATAAAAAAAATGAATAAATGAATGAATGAATGAAATCAGTGTTAATGAATGAACAACTAAGTAAATGACTAAGTGTATGAACTTAGATGACTAATTATAAATGAATGAACAAATAAATAAATGGCTAAGTGTATGAACAATTTATAAAGAATAAATGAATGAATGATTATGAATATGAACAATTAAAATATATAAAATAAAAAAACTAGTGAATGATGAATGTATTTAAAGTATTGGCCCCGAGATAATTCCAACCAAACGGTCTTTCATTGATTTCCTGAAACTAAATACATCAAAGAAAAGATCTCTGTTTAAGACAACATGATAATCTGTCTCTCCTAAAAAACTATTACAAGATACTAGTCCTATAATAACTCCCTCAGATCCTGGACCTTCTTCAATGTCCTCTTTTAACTACCTTGCTCTTCCATCTGATCCCTACTTGTTCACGGCCCTTTGACGTGTCAGCAGAAGCATCGCCCTGTAAGCTCTCCCTAGCTTGTTTTGCCTTTTCTGCCCAATAGTTCTTTTCCTTTTTGAGGTTTCTGACTTCTTGTTCCCATTCCTCGGAAGTCTTGAGAGTCCCCTTGAATTTGAGCTCGAAACGGTACCTCTTGTTCTCCAAGTGTAATTCCTGAAGATCACTTTGAACCGTGTCCCGCTCTCTCTTGATCTTTTCCTTTTTTTTTTCTCGGGCTACCTCCCGATCTTTCATGTCCTCAAGCTCTTCTTGCAGTCGGGCAATCTCCTTGTTCATCCGAGCATTTTCTTTTTCAAATTCCGCCCTTGCAATTTCTAACTCTGATGGTGCTTCCTTGGGAGGCGAGCTCAAATGCCGAACTTCTTCCCCATCCATGTCAACAACTTATCATTAACCCTTGATTCCCTCCATGTCAAGTAGTCAGGTGTGACGATATCAACATATCTAGCTACCTCAACCCGATGAGTTTCCTTCCATGCCACCACAATCTCACGGACCTTACCCGAATATCCATCTTCTCCGTAAGCAAATTCCAAATTACCAAGGTCATGGGTCATTGGAGTAAACTGACGAGATTCTGATTGCCTCAGTACTAGCAGTGGTGCATAGCTCACTCCTCTCCATACTCCCAATAATGGAACAGAGGCTTTATCTCTGCATTTATACAATGTCGGTATAGGAGCTATCCATGGAGCTCACCAAACTATCATCTCAGCCCTGATATTCCAAAATATATTGATCCATTGCTCCTCAGTCCTATTCTCAAGCCAATCCCTTTTAAGAAATTCGCCAATTGGTGCAAAAGATTTCCAATATGAACGAAGAGGGAAATTCTCCTGTTTACAGAAATGGCTCTGAACCCATATGTAGAGGAGCTGTATACATCCTAGAAAACGACCTTTGCCTTCCCGTCTACAGAAATTCAGGGATCAGATTGTTTCTGCTATGATTGCCGGGGCTGGGTTTATCCTTTGCTCAAGCCTCTCGAAAACATCAAATATCGCCACATCCACATACCCTAATTTTTTTGGGAAGATAACTAAACCATAGATTGCCAAAGTAGAAATATTCCTAACTGTCTCCTTGCTTGAATGGCTATGGATTAAAGCCCGTAAAATGTCCCATGATATGCAGTAGCTTACTCCTTTTCGGACAACATGGCTTTCTACCTAATTTCTTTCCATTCCCAAAATCTTCGACATCTTTTTCTTGAAACCCGGTGTCTTTGTATCCTTCAAATAAATACGATCGGGAATAACATCCGTAATATGCAACAAAATCGAATACTCCTCTATGGTTGGAGTCATATCCTCTCGGTTGAAAGTAAAACACCGATAAGCGGGATTCCAAAATTGTACCACAGCCCGGATCACCTCCTCACTGACCTTAACCTGAGCTAACAGAGCTATGTCCCCATATGTCTGAGTGAAGGCTTCTTTTTCGATATATTTCACGGATTCCGTATATCAATCAAATCCCGGAGATCATTTTGCTTGATAATAAGATCAACCTCGGCTGGCAATGTTGACACATATCCCATCTTCAAACAATCTCCATTTTCCTGTTGAACTTTCTCGGACTGTTTCCTAACCTCTAAATGTTTCTCGACCACTGAGACACTCTGACCTTCCATGAAAGCCCTTTTGGTTGAATAATATCCCGAGACCAATGACCTTCAAATGTGCAAAAATGATGGCAAGAATGCAAAAGAAACACAAAAACAACAACAACAAAAAGAAAATGAATTAGTAACGGGAATAAATATGAATAATACAAAAAACATATAATTCAAAGCAATAACTATCCCTGAGGATGCCAACAAAATTTTAGCATTATAACACCCCGGGGATGAAATATCAACATTTATTATGGACATTGTGATGCACGTTCATCATTGTCCGAAAAAATAAACTTATTCGGAAAGTAGAATAGAAGGTAAAAGGATTGGAAATATTTCTCCATGTGTTCTTAACTTCGGGATATCTAATTGGAAATCCGTCATGGCTTCGCCTAGGTTTACTATATGAAGGTGAATCGGTTTTAAAGGCCCCGAATTGTTCCGCACTGTCGCCAGTGAAGGCTAGTAAGGCACCCCGATAAAAGCGGCTTCAATTCGTTAGAGTCTATTTCCCTAGCCCATGCGGATTGTTAATCACGAAGGCTTAGGTAATTTAGTACTCCGGAAGTGTTTCACTAGCCCATGCGGATTGTTAATCACGAAGGCTTAGTTACTTTGCTCCCACCTAAAAGGACGGAACCCGGGTATAGGATTCATGATATGCAAATGCACGTGTAGTGTGTGAGGAGAAATGACAAACCTTTCACCACCTATTCTATATCCCTTATTCTAAATGCCCCAACAAAATTAAACAACATAACACATCAATTAATCAATAAATAAATATATGCACCAAAATAACCAGAGAATAATTATAATATGTATGCACATGAATATGGACATATTTAAAAACATTTTATTATTTTGTTGAAATTATTCTTATTTTTTTAAATGTGGGAATTAAAATTAAATACCAATTAAACCAACAAAACCGAGACTTTGATAACACACGACTAATTCTAGGCCCGACTCTCTAATAGTCCCCAGCGAAGTCGCCAAGCTGTCGCAACCTAAAAAATAACGAGTCTCATTGCAAGACTTTATTATTCGTTAAGCGTGACATAAAAAAAAAATCGAGGAAAAATCGACTTAATTCCTCTAAAAACTGAAGGTTTTGGAAATGGCCTTAAAAAAAGACATGGAGTCGCCACCAATCCTTTTTAGCTAGGTGTGATCGGCCACCTATTAAAACCGGTTTAATAAAATATTTTAAAAATTAATTAAAACATTTTAAAAACCAATTTCAAGTCTGCGTTTTAAACCAGAGAAATCAAAGAAGCGGGTTCGGGAGTCGGTTACGTGTGGGGAAGGATTAGCACCCCCACAACGCCTGTATAAATCAGTACCTTATTAATCATGTGTTATCTCAAGTCTCGGTAAAAAATTGGTTTTATATTTAGTATTTCAAGTTAATTTCCAATTTAAAGAAAAATAATTCCATTTTTAATTAAAAATGATCCGGAATTTATAAATTCAAAATTTTCCTATATTCCCCAACAAACGTGGCAAAATATAGAAATTTTTATTAATTTTGGAAAATTTTCCGAATCATTCTTTTTTCAAAGAAGATATTCCGTTATTAATAATAATTGATGATATCCTCCCCAGCAAACCCGGCAGAGAACTCATGAATTATTTTAACTCGGGAATATTTTTATTTTATTGAAAACCATTATCTTTTTTTTTTGAAAACATTTAAAAGAAATGAATATGTATATGCATGACATAAATAAAATGACATAGTAAAATCTAAATAATATAATGCAACCTAAATGACATGATATGATTTGAATGCCTTAGCATATTCTAAATGAAATGAAATATCCTAAGTTATATGATATATTCTAAATGAAATTAAATGACCTATATAACATAATACATTCTATATGAAATGCAATATCCTAAGTCATATGATATAATCTAAATGAAATAAAATATTCTAGATGACATAATATATCCTAAATGAAATGAAATGACCTAGGTAATATAATATATTCTACATGAAATGCAATATCCTAAGTCATATGATATAATCTAAATGAGATAAAATATTCTAGATGACATAATATATTCTTAATGAAATGAAATGATTTAAATGACATGACAAATATGAATGATATGGCATATAATTTAAATGACATGGAATAAAATAATGCTATCATATAATATGCATGAAAATAAAACTAATAATGCATGAACATAGTATATGCTAAACAAAAATAACTAAATAAAAGCATAGGATATCATGAAATATTCAAAACCATATAATAAACAATATAACATCAAAAAATATAAACCAAAATAACAACAATATCATAGAAATTATTATAGCAAGAATCACATATTATTATAAAATGCATGAATATGAAAAATGCAATGCATGAAATGTATTTTTTCCTTTAATTAAGGAAATCCGTATATCTAAAAAGATATCTGGCTACCTTAGGAAAATATGTTAAATTAAATATTCTAAAACCAAAATACTTTGTGATTGTTTGAAAACAATTTTGAAAAGCTTGAATTAAAAATAAAAATTGGGCTAAATCTTTTTTTTTAAATGGCTCTAATTTCCTAAGTTTAAAAATCCGGACTTGACTACCCTTAACCCGAGACTTGAAAAACCATTTTTAGAGTTTAAAAAGGCTTAGAAACTACCCTAAGTCAGTAGCTAACCCTCCTAATCAGCCCACTCTAAGTAACTAAACCGAAACAGAAAAATGATTTTTCTTTAAATTCAATTCTGACTCCACTATCCAGTTTTAAGCCACTATTTTTTATCCTATTTTTAAAAATTTTAAAAATTCTGAAAACAATACTGGAGACTCAAGACATGTAAAAATACACGGAAAAAAATCGGCTTAATTTTCTGATTTAAGATGAATTCCCAGAAAAATCAGAGATGTACGAGTTTTGGGTGAAAAAAAACTGCTTTGCCAAAACACATTTTTGCCTTTGATAAAATCATTTAAAAAACAATGTAAAAATATTTGAAACTCCTAAAATTACTTACAAACAGTAGCTAGGACTTTTTGAAAGTTAGATAAAAATTTAAGTAAAAAAAATACAAAGGTAGAATAATTAACTTGACAAACTTAATTTTCCACAAGTGTGCTCAAGAGAGCATGACTTTGAACCATTAATTGGCTCAAGTCATTATTCAAGTGGCATGAACATGAAATGTATGAAACAATACAGCAAACATAGTGCATGAAATGCATGACCTTAAACCTAAATGTCATGAAAAAATGCATGGCATTCATGAAGTGTCCTAGACCTAAATGAACTTGCATGACATTTAATGTAACCTAGACCTAGAATGCATGAACATGCATGGCAAATAAACCTAACTTAATAACTAAAATATGCATGGCATTTTCACAAACACAAAGCATGCTTAAACCAAAAACTCAACCAAATATCATGCAAATGCTAACCTATCAACTAACATGGCAAGAATGCACATAAAATGCAAAAATTCCAAGGGTGGCCGAATAGCATAATGTAACTAGCAAACATGGCATTTTCACAAACACTTGGTATACTAGCATGCAAAACTAAATCAAATGTCATGCAAATGCAAAAACCTACCAACTAACATGGCAAAAATGCAACACACAATGCAAAACACATGGAGTAGCCAAATGGCCTCAAGCTCCAACAAGCATGGCATTTTCGCAAACACTTGGTATACTAACATGCTCAACTAAAATATAACACTCAAATCATGCAAAAACCACACAAGCATTTTCACAAACACTTAATATACTAAATCTAAAACATACTCAACTAAGATATAAAACTCAAATCATGCAAAGACCACTCAAGCATTTTGACAAACACTTGATATGCTAAATCTAAAACATGCTCAAATTTAAACATTATGAAAACAGAAAATTAAAATGCAAAAACATGATATTTAAAACATAAATGGCAACAAACAAAGCAACCAAATTAAAATATAACTCAAGTATATGAAATAACATAACATTTAAAACATCAAGATCAAAGAAAATAACATAAACAATATGATAAAATAAACCAAAACAGCAACATAAATAAATAATGTTGGCCATTTGGCCATGGTGAGTATATTGTAAAAAAAATTTTAAAAATATATTTAAGAAAGAGATGAAGGAAGAACTTAAGAAGAAAAATTAAAAAAAAAAACATTTATTTAAAATGGAAACTCACCAAATAGTAATCAAAATAGCAAAAATAAGAATGGAAAATCAAGAAAGTGCAAGAGTTGGTGCTCAAGAGCAACCTCAAGAAGCTATCTTTCAAGCTTTATCTCTTCAAACTTTCCTTTCTTTTCTAAACTTTTATTTTTTGCTTTCAACCAAGGAGAGAAAAAAATAAGTAAATACCAAAAGAACTCAGCAAAATGAAATGAAAAAATGAATTTTCTGCCTCCTCCAACATGCTGGCCGAAACCCCCTCTAAATGGCTCAAGGATGTTGTCATTTTTTTGTAACCAATTTTCCATCAAATGGCTAATAATTCAAGGTGAAAAATGATGAAATTACCACCTTTAGATTAGCATCTCAGCTCTCTCAAATTACAGCTGTTCAAGAATAATGTTGACATCTCTCTTGGCCTATGTGGCTTAATCACCATGGCTTGATCAAAGAGAATCTCTAACTAACTCTTGATTTTTAGCCATTTGATTAAAAAATCAGAAGCTTCCTCCTTCCTTTGGGCCTGGGCAGGCCAGCACTTCTCTTTTCCAGCCCAACTCTGATTTTTTGAAAGGCCCAAAGAAGCCCTTTTCGGTTACTTGGGTGAAATGACCGTTTTGCCCCCCGGATGCAACTAAATATCAAACGGACTCCAAATTCAATTTTTATTTTTTTTTAATACTTCCAAAATAATAAAATATTGAATTCTGGAAGATTTCAAAATTATCCGAGTCCGTTTGCTATTTATTTGGATTTTTTCTTCCAAAAATGCCCTTTTATGCCCCTACATTTTACCATTTTTTAAACGAGCTCCAAATCAATATTTTTCTTCACCAATCTCTTCAAAATAATTAAAAAGTGTGATCTGGAAGTTTTCATAATTTTTGGAGCTCATTTGGTATTTTTTCGGGATTTATCGGCTTGAATTACTGCATAGGAGGCCCGGGATTTGGCCATTTTGCAAACGAACTCCGAATCAAGATTTTATTTCTCCAATATCTTACAAATAATTTAAAAATGAGATTTGCAAAATTTCAGAATTTTTGGAGTCCATTTGCTATTTTTTCGGGATTTATCTTTTTAAATTATTACATATGAGGCCCAGGATTTGGCCATTTTGCAAACGAACTCCGAATCAAGATTTTCTTTCTCCAATATCTTCCAAATAATTTAAAAATGAGATTTAAAAATTTTCAAAAGATTTGGAGCTCATTTGCTATTTTTCCGAGATTTTCCTTTTTGAATTACTACATAAGAAGCCCGTGATTTGGCCATTTTGCAAACGAACTCCGAATCAAGATTTTATTTCGCCGATCTCTTCCAAATAATTTAAAAATGAGATTTTCAAAATTTCAAAAGATTTGGAGCTCATTTGCTATTTTTTCGGGATTTTTCTTTTTGAATTATTGCATAAGAAGCCCGGATTTGGCCATTTTGCAAACGAACTCTGAATCAAGATTTTCTTTTACCAATCTCTTTCAAATGATTTAAGAATGAGATTGATAAATTTTCAGAATTTTCGGAGTCCATTTTCTATTTTTCCCAAATTTTCCAATTTTGCCCTTTTGCCTCCGAAACCCGGTTTTGCTCAAAACATGTTCGATTTTCAGATTTTCTTCAAGCTGAGCCTTGGGCTATCCCTTTTTAATCATTCCTCATCCATTGGGGGCTTTGGTCTTACCAAGTCGGGCCATTTCCGTGATTCTTCCTGATTTTACCGAAATCCATTAAAAACCCTAATTCTCGGTTTTCTCCCGGATTGACTTTTCTTTCGGTTTTTCTTGCAAGTGACTTCTCTATTACCCGTAGTCAGTGCTTATCTTTCATTTGGAACCTTCAATTTCGACCAATTTGATCGTTTAAGCACTTTTCCCCAAATTTCTCGGATTAGGGTTTCCTTTCTACTAAATCTCCAAATCCCAACTTCCGAACTCCATACCTTTCAATGTAGACCTCGGATTATCAAAATTCTTTCGCCATTTTTCAATTGAACTTAAAATCTTGATTTTGAAAGTGGGTTGACTTTTTTAGTAGTTGACTTTTTGGGGTTGACTTTTTTTGGGTTGACTTTTTTCGGGGTTGACTTTTTTCAAGTTTGACTTTTTATTCTCGCCCTCTTAAACTAAGTCTCGGAGTTCCACCTGCAGGATGAAAACAGTCTTTTTACACTCGGAAACATCAATATAAGAAAAAAACATACCTGTTTAATGGTCCGGACAAAATTAGGTGTTTAGAAAAATATTAGGGGGTTGGTAATGCTTTTAAATGTAGGATTTAAGAAATCTTCTAACTTCAAATAAGGTGAGGATGGTACTTGCTCAGGAGACAATGCTGGAAGCAATTTTAGATTTTCAGTTCTAAAAATATTTGAGGTAACAGGAATTTCAACTGGATTTTTTTATTTTTTATTTTTGCATTTTCTGGTCACTCAGGTCGGCAGTCGGCTACTGGATTACAAATAGATTTTTAGGCATCAAAGGAAAATGGGTTCATTATAATTTTGATTGTGTAATCTGCAATGCATATGCGCCTTGCAACGCTGCAGCTACGAAGGATCTTTGGGAGACAATTATGAAATTAAAAGAAGAAATTATTAGGGGTTATTGGTGTGTTGCGGCGGGTGATTAAAATACTGTCAGGGATAGTACAGAGAGGAAGGGCTGTTTACAGGGAGGGATGGGCATAATGGAGTTCAACAACTTCATTCGTTGTGGTGAATTATCTTCCCCGTATCGGAAAAAAAAAAATACATGGACAGCAGTGGTAATAAAAGAAGCAGGATACCGACAGATGTTTAGCGGCAACAGGATGGCTGGGAATGTTTAAAGACCTAAGGGCAGAGAGGGTTGGAGTGATCTGTTTCTGATCTCTGTCCCTTATTGTTATCTTCTAATTCAGTGGAATGGGGGCCCAAACCATTCAGATTCATGGATTGTTGGCTTTCGAATAGCAAATTTATTAAGAAAAAAGAAGAACGGTGGAGAAAGATTGGTGCGTGGGGTAGAGCTTAAGACTTGTTAAAAAGGTTGGAATAAATAAGTGTTTTGTAATGTGAACGGAAGAATTGCTCTTCTTGAAGAAAAGATGGAGCTGCTTGATACCATTGGTAATCTAAGAGAACTTCAGGCTGATGAGTTAGATAATAAGAAGAAATTAACCAAAGAATTAGGGAGGCCCATAAAAATATTGAAAGAGGGAGACAAAAATACAAGATTCTTTAACTTTAAAGCTAGAGTCAGAGCAAGGAGGGATGAGATCTAAGGTCGCAGAATTAATGGTGTATAAGTTTACGACCCGAGAACAGTCAAGTCCCAGGTATTTGAATTGTTAAAGAGCATTTGAATCAAAAGGGAGGAAATTTCAATACGTACTGGATTATCTTTTCATAAACTCTTTGCTCGGGAAGATGCCTTTCTCTATGGAGGAACTTAAGGAGGTTATTTGGGATGGGGAATGCTCCAAGACTCCCGGACCGGATGGGTTCAACTTCAGCATTTCTAGAAAAGCATTGGATTTCTTAAAGGGTGATCTTTTGAATCTTTTGCAGGTGTTTCATAGAACGGGTATGTCATAACGATTTTTGTTCAGGGACTCAATTGCTAGGCAATTTAAAAAACATAGAGAATCACCATAAATATTTTTTATTTAGGTATGATTAGCTATTTAAGAAAATTTATCTTTTCAATAAGCCTTAAAATTAATTAATTGCGAAAAACAAAGTTTAAAATCAGGAGCATGGTTACGCATAAGAAAGGATTAGAACTCCACAACGCTCGTGTAAAAAACAGTATCAATTAATCACATATTATATGAAAAATTATTTTAACTACTTCTTTTAGAAAATACTTTATTTCTTTTTTTTTTTGAAAATCATTTCCCCTTTTTTTATAAAATATATATATTTTTTCCTTTGAAAATGAATAATAATCTTTTATATTGAAAAATCTCGGTCAAATTATACTATTTGTCCTAAACTATAGTAAAAATGCGAATTTAGTCTCTCTACTTTAATTCGAAGAATTTTGGTACTTCTACTTTTCGAGATTTTGAGTCCAATTTTAAACGGTGTCAAATTTTCACCATTAAGTATGCTGACGTGGCATTGACCAAGCTGATGTCATGCTGACGTGGCGGTGACTATGCTGACATGGCGAGTTTAGTCAGAAATTTTTTTTTGCAACTGATGACGTGATTTTTTTTTCACGTGGTTTACTAACTTGGATGATCAAATGATGTAATTAGTTCCTGAACTTATATCAAAATACGAATTTAGTCCCTTTACAATGATTTGAAAAAAATTTTGATACCTATATTTTTTGGGATTCAAATTTTGGTCCAATCTTTAAAATATTAAAAAATAATTAAAAATATTCACATTATTAAAATATTAAAATATATTATTTTTGTTAATATTAATATTTATTATTAAAATATAAAAATATTTCTTTTTATTTTAATAATATTAAAGATAGAAATATTTAAAATTAAAATATTAAAAGATTTTTTTATTTAAATATTTTACATGTTTTTTTAATTAAAATTAAATAAAATTGTTTTTATTAATATAATAATTTATCGTGTCGAATCAAATATAAAAAGAGGTAAATATGAAAAGTATTCTCAAACAACCAAAGAGAATAAAGGGAGTGATGAGTTTCAAAGAGAAGCTTGTCATAGGTAGTCTGGTCAAATAACACCATGTTTTTCACCCTCACCCTCACCCTCTCCTTTTGCTTTCTCTTTCTTCACCTCTGTTATTACAACAAAGAAAAAAAAAATCAAAAACCCATTTCTTATCTAACTCTAAAAAGCAGAAATTAACTCCTGTTAAAAACATAATCAAGGAAACATATAGTAAAGGAAATGGTCTTCTTTTTTTGCTTGTCACTTCCAGACTTTGCTGGCTTGGAGGAATGAGGAGGAACTGTCTTTCTTCGGGGCCTGCAAAAGCAAACCAACAAAAAAACAAAACTAAGTTAGATACAATCTAAAGCAAAGTTGGTTTTAAGTTTTATTGGTATAAAAAAGACTGATAAATCTAGGAAGATGAACATACAATGATATTTGCTCGAAGTAAAGAAAAATGGGAAAGAAAATAGGCACACTTTTTGGGTGTCACGAGATAGAAAAAATAGGGAGGTGAGATGAGAGCTTTTTCTAACCCAAGTTTTGGTTGTTTGCTTCCCGAGACTTCCAAAGTCTTCTTACAATTATTGTGTTAATTTTATCTTTTAAATTATTATCTCTTTTAGTACTTGAGGTTTGATTGATTTTCTTTGTTTGTTGATATTGTTTGAGCATAACTTATAAGCCAAATAAATGTTATTGTTTTAACTTTTAATAGTATAAATATTTTTAATATTTTACGAATAAATATTACTTTTTTTTTAATTTTTATATTAATAAAATAATATTTTAATAATATTATTATTTAAAATATTATTATTTTTTCAAAAAACATTTTTCAGAACTGATTTTTGCAAAATAAATGAACCTTAAGATTGGACCAAAATTTGAAATCCTGAAAAATTCAGGTACCAAAAAATTTTTAAATCATTATAGAGGGACTAAATTCATATTTTGATATAAGTACAGGGACTAATTACATCATTTGATCATCCAAGTTAGTCAGCCACGTGGAAAAAAAGTCCACGTCATCAGTTGTTAAAAAATTTTGTTGACTAAGCTCTCCACGTCAGCATGATCAACGCCACATTAGCATACTTAACGATGAAATTTGACACCGTTTAAAATTGGACTAAAATTTAAAATCTCGAAAAATAGAGATACCAAAATTCCTCGAATTAAAGTAGAGGGACTAAATCTATATTTTGACTATAGTACAGGGACTAATAGTATAATTTGATAAAAAATCTCACTAAATATTTCAATTTTCTCACATCAAATTTTTTTAGAAATCAGTACTTATGAATTTCATAAAATTTGGTCGTTGGAATTTCGCATTCATTTTTATGATTAAGATGAATGCACGTGATGCAAACATATATCCTATGATTCACGGTCATTCTTTTTCTTGATTTCGTTCTAGCCTTTATTTTTGGATTTAAGAGAACCAAACCTTGTTAGGTCTTGGTCTAGAGTTTGGGCTTGTATATCGAGGTCTCTTTTTCATGCAAGGCTCAGGTTCTCGTGTTTGACCAAGTTTTACCAAAATTTTCAAACCTGGACTTTGGTTTTAAAAGTTCGTTTTGAGTCTAAGTTTCAAGTTTAGGGATATAGTCTGTGGCTTCATGAAGATTTGACCCAAATTAACTAGTGTATGAGTTGGTTTAACTTTTAGGATTTGACTTGCGTTCAACCAAGGTCTGACGTAGTCTAAAAATTTAAGAATTGAGGCTTTGATTAATGGATGACTAAAGGTTTGGATCTTGAACAAATATTTGTGGTCTGACTAGCTTCGATCCTAATTTGACTAAGTTTGATCAAGTTTGACTCAAGATTTGACCAAGTTTGATTTTCGAAAATTAGGGTTTGAATTTTCAAGTCTAATTTGTAACTAATTCGGAAACCAAACCATATGGTTTGCAAAAACAAACCCATTGGTCGAACCAAGACCAAATTTGACCAAAATAAACCTGGTCAAAATTAGGTGTCTTCAACTATCTGTCGAGAATCAGTAATATGACAAAAGACATAGACACTATTTTTTTTACGGGATTGGTGGCTCTTATAATTTTCCTCCATTTTTTTAGAAAATGAATTTGACGTGAAAAACTTTACCATGACTTCATACTAAGGCTTGACCTATTAAAAAGCGAGTTCGATTTTGAAAGAATGAAATCCTTGACCATATGCCAGGGCTCGATCCATTTTAAAAAAACAAGTTCGGCTTAAAACCAATACTTTGACTTCATAACAAAGCTCGATCCCCTTAGAAAAACGAATTAGACTTTTGAAAAAAAGAATTCTTGACCTCATGCCAAGGGACGATCCATTTGGAAAAAAAATGAGTTTGATTTAAAACCAAATACCTTGACTTTAATATCAAGGCTCGGCTCATGACTTTATCATGACTTCATACTAAGGTCTGACCTATTAAAAGCGAGTTTGATTTTGAAATAAAGAAATCCTTGACCACATGCCAGGGCTCGATCCATTTTAGAAAACAAGTTCGACTTAAAACCAATACTTTAACTTCATAACAAGACTTGATCCATTTAGAAAAATGAATTACACTTTTGAAAAAAAAAATCCATGACCTCATGCCAAGGCACGATCCATTTGAAAAAAAAAATGAGTTTGATTTAAAACCAAATACCTTGACTTTAATATCAAGGCTCGACCCATTTAGAAAAATGAATTCGAATTAAAAAAAAAAATAAAAAAATCCTTGATCTCATGCCATGACTCAATCCATTTAAAAAAAAAAAAAAATTGATTTAAAACCAAATATCTTGACTTTAACACCAAAGCTCTATCCATTTAAATAAACAAATACAACTTTTGAAAAAAATAATCTTTGATCTCATGCCAAGACTCGATCCATTGAAAAAAACGAGTTTGATTTAAAAACAAAATATCATGACTTCATATCAAAGTTGGACCCATTTAGAAAAATGAATTTCACTACAAGAGGACGGACTTTTACAGACAGAATTTTCCGTCGGTAAAAGTCTGGATTCCGTCGGTAAAGACTATTACCGACGAAAATTTCAGTCGGAAAATTCCGTCGGTAATTTTTAAGTCGGTGACATTATTTCCGTCAGAAATAAAAATTCCGTCGGTAATAAGTATTACCGATGGATTATTTCCAATGGAATTTTCCGTAGTAAATATTTTTTCCGTCGCTAATATTTTTTATCGACGGGAAATTCCGTGGCTAAAATGTATTAGTGAAGGAATTTAATTTTAATAATAATTAATTAATTATAGTCATTATTTATTTATTTATTATATATATATTAATTTTATTTCGGAAATTTAAATTTAATATATATAATTTTATATAAAATTTACAATGTTCTTCCTGTTCTGTAACTTCTATTATATTCATGTAGCAATTTATATCTTTACAAACAAGAAGATTCTTTTCTGCAAATCCAAAAGCCCCAAAAATCATGCTAGGGTAAAAGATGGGGAAATGCTCAAACTGTGAGGCTGAGCAGTGGTAGGAATACAATATTCAATCCCAATCAATGTCCTTTTCCTCCCACCTGACTCTCCCAAAATCTTCTACAGAGTAAGTAAACTAGTACAAAATGAAGAAGAAAAAAGTAATAAAAAGAATTAAAAAAAATCCTACAATTTTCAAAATTCTAAAGAAATGGGAAAAACAAAAGGAAAAAACGTTACACTAAGGATGTTTCAACAAGAACCTCATTTAGCACACTGTTTGCCAAAGCGAAAAGCTTTGCATCCTTCTCTTCATCGCTAGAAAAATCCCTCCTGTCGAGCTTGGAGTGTGCTGCGATAAATAACAAATTTTGAGCCCTGTCCATGCCTACCCTTGAATGCCCATGTGCACCTACCAATCTCAACAAAGACCAACTCCATTTGAATCCGCATGAAGTTGAATGGAGGAAAATAAGCCTAACTGCAACTTTCCCTAGGGACTTGAAATCAGTAAGATGAGTTTCCCAAACAAGCCTACTACTTTTGGGATTAGCATTTTCTTCTTCCCAGTGACTGGATCTCTCTCCTTCATCTGCACAGCTCGTGCAAATACCGGATCAAGCCCTTCTGTTCTCCATTTCATAAGTTCCATAAGAAAAAGAGACAAGAAAAAAGTGAGAAAAAAAAAAAAAAGGAAAAGGGTTAAATAAGTTGGCTTAATTTTTACCGACGAAATTTTTGACTTTTACTGACCGAAATTCTGTCGCTATTTTTTTTTGAAAATTTTAGTTTTCCGCCAAAAATTAATCCTTTATAAATTCCCGCCTAAACTATTACCGACGGAAATCCATCGGCAATAGTATTTTTGACGGAAATTCCGTCAGTAAAAGTTGTTTAATAAATATTTTTTTTCAAAAAATGATTTAAATATATAATAAATTAATTTAATTTTCGAGATATTAAAATTAATTTATATAAATAATAAATTAAATTAAATATTAAAATTAAATTCCGTCGCTAATACTTTTTAGCAACGGAAATTTCGATTGACGAAATTTAATTTTTGAGATATTATAATTAATTTATATAAATAATAAATTAAATTAAATTCCGTCGCTAATACTTTTTAGCGACGGAATTTAATTTTCAGTTTAATTTTTTTAAAAATTATAAAAATCCATTTTTTTTTACTGATAGAAGATTTTGTCGGTAATAATCCTCATTTCGTCGGTAATACTTTGGCGGGAACCAATTAGATTCTCGCCAAAGTATTTTCGACGAAAATTATGGACCGAAAATTTCAGTCGTAAATATTTCGTCGATAATACAAAAATTCCGTCGATAATGTTCAAAAATTTCGTCGGTAATAGTAAAAAACATTACCGATGAAATTCCGTCGGTAATACTTGAAATTTCGTCGGTGATTTTATTTATTACCGAAGGATTAATTCCGTCGGCAATAAATCCGTCGGTAATTCGACGTTCTCTTGTAGTGTTTGACTTTTGAAAAAAAGAATCATTGACCTCATGCCAATGCTCGATCCATTTAAAAAAAAATTTGAGTTCTATTTAAAATCTAATACCTTGACTTTAATAAGGCTCTATCCATTTGAAAAACAAATTCGACTTTTGAAAAAAAGAATTCTTGACCTCATGTGTCGCAACCTAAAAAATAACGAGTCTCATCGCAAGACTTTATAATTCGTTAAGCGTTACATTAAAAAAAATCGAGAAAAAGTCGACTTAATTCCTTTAGAAAAATGAAGGTTTTGAAAATGACCTTGAAAAAGACATGGAGTCGCCATCAATCTTTTTTACCTAGGTGTGATCGGCCACCTATTAAAACCGGTTTTATAAAATATTTTAAAAATTAATTAAAACATTTTAAAAACCAATTTCAAGTCTGCGTTTTAAACCAGAGAAATCAAAGAAGCGGGTTCGGGAGTCGGTTACGTGTGGGAAGGATTAGCACCCCCACAGCGCCCGTATAAATTGGTACCTTATTAATCGTGTGTTATCTCAAGTCTCGGTAAAAATTGGTTTTAAATTTACTATTTCAAGTTAATTCTCAATTTAAAGAAAAATAATTCCTTTTTTTTATTGAAAATGATCCGGAATTTATAAATTCAAAATTTTCCTATATTCCCCAACAAACTGGCAAAATATAGAAATTTTTATTAGTTTTGGAAACTTTCCGAATCATTCTCTTTTTTTTGAAAGAAAGATATTCATTTATTAATGATAATTGATGAAATTCCCTCCAGCAAACCCGGTAGAGAACTCATGAATTATTTTAACTCGGGAATATCTTTATTTTTTATTGAAAAATCATTATCCTTTTGAAAACATTTTAAAAGATATGAATATGTATATGCATGACATAACTAAAATGACATAGCAAAATCTAAATAATATAATGCTTCCTAAATGATATGATATAATATAAATGCCTTAGCATATTCTAAATGAAATGAAATAAATGCCTTAGCATATTCTAAATGAAATAAAATATCCTAAGTTATATGACATATTATAAATAAAATGAAATGACCTAGGTAACATAGTATATTCTATATGAGATGCAATATCCTAAGTCATATGATATATTCTAAATGAAATAAAATAACCTAAGTAACATAACATATTCTATATGAAATGAAATAACCTAAGTAACATGATATTTTCTAAATGAAATAAAATAACCTAAGTAACATAACATATTCTATATGAAATGAAATAATTTAAATGACATGGCAAACATGAATGATATGGCATATAAATTAAATGAGATGGAATATGAAATAATGCTATCATATAATATGCATGAAAATAAAAATGAACATAATAATGCATGAACATAGTATATGCTAAATAATATGACCAAAAAAATAACTAAATAAAAAGTATAGGATATCATGAAATATTCCAAATCATATAATAAACAATATAACATAACTCAAAATCATAACAATATCATAGAAGTTATCATAGCAAGAATCACATATTATATAAAATGCATGAATATGGAAAATGCAATGCATGAAATATATTTTTTCCTTTAATTAAGGAAATCCGTATATCTAAAAACATATCCGGCTACCTTAGGAAAATATGTCAAATTAAATATTCTAAAACCAAAATACTTTGTGATTGTTTGAAAACAATTTTGAAAAGCTTGAAGTAAAAATAAAAACTGGGCTAAATCTTTTTTCAAAATGGCTCTAATTTCCTATGTTTAAAAATCCGGACTTGACTACCCTTAACCCGAGACTTGGAAAACCATTTTTAGAGTTTAAAAAGGCTTAGAAACTACCCTAAGTCAGAAGCTAACCCTCCTAATCAGCCCACTCTAAGTAACTTAACCAAAACAGAAAAATGATTTTTCTTTAAATTCAATTCTGACTCCACTGTCCAGTTTTAAGCCACGATTTTTTATCCTATCTTTAAAAATTCAAAAAGTTCTGAAAAAAAATACTGGATACTCATGACATGTAAAAATACACGGAAAAAATCAGCTTAACTTTCTGATTAAAGACGAATGCCCAGAAAAATCAGAAAAGTACGAAAACTGGGTGAAAAAACTATTTTGTCAAAACACATTTTTGCCCTTGATAAAATCTTTTAAAACCCAAAGTAAAAATATTTGAAACTCATAAAATAGCTCACAAACAGTAGCTAGGACTTTTTTAAAGTTAGATAAAAATTGGTAAGTAAAAAAAATCACAAAGGTGGAATAATCAATTTGACAAACTTTAATTTTCCACAAGTGTGCTCAAGAGAGCATGACTTTGAACCATTAATTGGCTCAAGTCATTATTCAAGTGGCATGAACATGAAATGCATGAAATAATACAGCAAACATAGTGCATGAAATGCATGAGCTTAAATCTAAATGTCATGAAAAAATGCATGGCATTCATATAGTGACCTAGACCTAAATGAACTTGCATGGCATTTAATGCAACCTAGACCTAAAATGCATGAACATGCATGGCAAATGAACCAAACCTAATAACTAAAATATGCATGGCATTTTCACAAACACAAAGCATGCTTAAACCAAAAACTCAATCAAATATCATGCAAATGCTAACCTATCAACTAACATGGCAAGAATGCACATAAAATGCAAAAATTCCAAGGGTGGCCGAATAGCATAATGTAACTAGCAAACATGGCATTTTCACAAACACTTGGTATACTAGCATGCAAAACTAAATCAAATGTAATGCAAATGCAAAAACCTACCAACTAACATGGCAAAAATGCAACACACAATGCAAAACACATGGATTAGCCACATGGCCTCAAGCTCCAACAAGCATGGCATTTTCACAAACACTTGGTATACTAACATGCTCAACTAAAATATAACACTTAAATCATGCAAAAATCACACAAGCAATTTCACAAACACTTAATATACTAAATCTAAAACATGCTCAACTAAGATATAAAACTCAAATCATGCAAAGACCACACAAGCATTTTCACAAACACTTGATATACTAAATTTAAAACATGCTCAAATTTAAACATCATGAAAACAGAAAATTAAAAATGCAAAAACATGATATTTAAAACATAAATAGCAACAAACAAAGCAACCCAAATCAAAATATAACTCAAGAATATGAAGTAACATAACATTTAAAACACCAAGATCAAAGAAAATAATATAAACAATATGGTAAAATAAACCAAAACAACAACTTAAATAAATAATGTAGGCCATTTGGTCATGGTGAGTATAATATAAAAAAAATTTGTAAAAACATATTTAAGAAAGAGATGAAGGAAGAACTTAAGAAGAACAAATAAAAACATTTATTTAAAATGGAAACTCACCAAATAGAAATCAAAGTAGCAAAAACAAGAATAGAAAATCAAGAAAGTGCAAGAGTTGGTGCTCAAGAGCAACCTCAAGAAGCAATCTTTCAAGCTTTATCTCTTCAAACTTTCCTTTTATTTTTTTCTAAACTTTTCTTTTTTTGCTTCCCACCAAAAAGATAAAAACTAAGTAAAAACTAAAAGAACTTAGCAAAATGAAGATCAAAAATGAATTTTCTGACCCCCCTCAAGGCTGGCCGAATGGCCCCTCATATCCCCTCAAGGTGTTGTCATTTTTCTTGTAACCAATTTTCCATCAAATGGCTAATAATTCAAGGTGAAAAATCATGAAATTACCACCTTTAGATTAGCATCTCAGCTCCCTCAAATTACAGCTGTTCAAGAATAATGTTGACATCTCTCTTGGCCTATGTGGCTTAATCACCATGGCTTGATCAAAGAGAATCTCTAACTAACTCTTGATTTTTAGCCATTTGATTGAAAAATCAGAAGCTTCCTCCTTCCTTTGGGCTTTAGCAGGCCAACACTTCTCTTTTCCAGCCCAACTCTGATTTTTTGAAAGGCCCAAAGAAGCCCTTTTCAGTTCCTTGGGTGAAATGACCGTTTTGCCCCCCAGATGCGAATAAATATCAAACGGACTGCAAATTCAATTTTTATTTTTTAATACTTCCAAAATAATAAAACATTGAGTTCTGGAAGTTTTCAAAATTATCCGAGTCCGTTTGCTATTTATTTGGATTTTTTCTTCCAAAAATGCCCTTTTATGCCCCTACATTTTACCATTTTTAAAATGAGCTCCAAATGAAGATTTTTCTTCACCAATCTCTTCAAAATAATTAAAAAGTGTGATCTGGAAGTTTTCATAATTTTTGGAGCTTATTTGGTATTTTTTTGGGATTTATCTTCTTGAATTATTGCATAGGAGGCCCGGGATTTGGCCATTTTGCAAACGAACTCCATTACCCATTAGGGGCTTTGGTCTTTTTAATCATTCTTCATCCATTAGAGGCTTTGGTCTTACCAAGTCGGGTCATTTCTGTGATTCTTCCCGATTTCACCGAAATCCACTAAAAACCCTAATTCTCGGTTTTCTCCCGTATTGACTTTTCTTTCGGTTTTTCTTGCAAGTGACTTCTCCATTACCCGTAGTCAGTGCTTATCTTTCATTTGGAACCTTCAATTTTGACCAATTTGATCGTTTAAGCACTTTTCCTCAAATTTCTCGGATTAGGGTTTCTTTTATACTGAATCTCCAAATCCCAACTTTCGAACTCCATATCTTTCAATGTAGACCTCGGATTATCAAAATTTGTTCACCATTTTTCAATTGAACTTAAAATCTTGATTTTGAAAGTGGGTTGACTTTTTTAGTAGTTGACTTTTTGGGGTTGACTTTTTCGGGATTGACTTTTTTTGGGGTTGACTTTTTTCAAGTTTGACTTTTTGTGCTCGCCCTCTTAAACTAAGTCTCGGAGTACCACCTGCAGGATGAAAACAGTCATTTTACACTCGGAAACATCAATTTAGGAAGAAAACATACCTGTTTTAGTGGTCCGGACAAAATTAGGTGTCTACAACTGCCCTTCTTTGGCTATTGCTGAGAATCAGGAATCAGGCAAAGATAAACCGACACTAATTTTGTACGGTTAGTGACATCACATGTGAAGGAAAGGGAAAGGGATTTTCTTTTTCATTCTTTTATCATTTTATCATTTTTCATTTTCTATTTTTTTCTATTTTTTTCTCTTTTTCATTTTTTCCTTTTTTCCTTTTTTCTTTTTTCTTTTTTCATTTTCATTTTTTTTTGAATTACTGTAAATTGAAGAGTGTTCCTTAAATTGAATTCCCTACCTAATCAAGGCTCGATCCGTCTTAAGGAAACGAATTCGATTTTCAAAAAAAAAAAAATTGTGCCTGAAGGTCTTTAAAAATGATGCCCGGAGGTCTTAAAATGGTGCCCGGAGGTCTTTAAAATAGTGCCCGGAGGTCTTTAAAATGGCGCCCGGAGGTCTTTAAAATGGTGCCTGGAGGTCTTTAAAATGGTGCCCGGAGGTCTTAAAAATGGTGCCCATAGGCCTTACCCCTGAAAAAAAAAGTTATGCCCGAAGGTCTTAAGAATGTTGCCCGGAGGTCTTACTCGTGGTTTGAAAAATTATGCCCGGATGTCTTAAAAATGGTGCCCCTAGGCCTTACCCCTGAAAAAAAGTTATGGCCGGAGGTCTTACCCGTGACTTGAAAAATTATGCCCGGAGGTCTTAAAAATGGTGCCCATAGGCTTTACCCCTGAAAAAAAGTTATGCCCGGAGGTCTTACTCGTGATTTGAAAAATTATACCCGGAGGTCTTAAAAATGGTGCCCCTAGGCCTTACCCCTGAAAAAAAGTTATGCTCGGAGGTCTTAAGAATGTTGCCCGGAGGTCTTACCCGTGATTTGAATAATTATGCCCGGAGGTCTTAAGAATGGTCTTTGAAGAATTGTTGAAAATTAACCTAAAGATTTTGAGAAGATGCGAATGCTTTTTGATGCAGATGCCCTTACTAATTGTGTTCATGTAAATGGTTTATGATTATCACACAATAATGAAAATGTAATGATTCTAGAAATGATGCAATTGCTTGAGATGACGCAAATGCGAATTCCATGAAGAATGTAAATGTAAAATGCAGATGCTTATGGAATAATGCCAATACAAATACCCATGAATGATGCAAATGCTTGCCGACACTGTGCAGATGCAAAAGCTCGATAAAGAGATGAGTGCTCATGAGTAATGCAAATGCCCTGGTTGTTTTTCTAGACTTTGGCTTAGCCTTTCAAATTCATTTTTCCTCTTCAAATCAGAGTATATCTTCAATTCATTTTGTCTATTCTCTTTGCCCCAACAGTTTTCAAACTTTCATCAACAGAGATCTGAACTGGGTTCGATTTCTTCTTCTCATATCTGGAAGTTAGGACCTATCCTGGCAGTTCTATACCTTTGGGTTAGAAAAACTCCTTGTCTCATGTCAACATCAAAATGGGTATTTCAAAAAAAATATCTTTATTTGTTTTCTTATTTTGAAAACTTCTGAACAAAAAAAAAAACAAAAAAAAAAATATTAACTCCACAATGTGTGATGTACAAATCTTTTGAAGACTGATGATCATTGTTAGAAATTTCTCTAAGTGTCAATCTGGGTTTTTTAACTGGGATTGGCAAGGCTTGGTATAACAAGATTCTGTCTTTTCCAGGAAAACTTAATGACAAAAATGTATATCCCTTCTAGGCTCACAAATGGAACAGGTTTTATAAATCATGAATTCATTGAGAACCAAACAAATTCAACATTCTTTTAGTTTCCATATCAAGGCATTTTGACAAGCGTCAAGATTGGCCGGGATATTTAAACCGGAAAGTTTAATCTTGGGAAAAAAAGTTTCAGTTTTTGCAGACAATCCTTTGAATGAGAATTGACAATTTGAGAGTTTCAGGCAATCCTAGATGTTCCTCGGTGACCACTTTTTAAGACGACCTTCTATTTTTGTGGTATCGGCACTTTCATAGATGGCATCAAAATTTTCCATTTTACTCTAGACCGCCCATTTTTGGGTTTTCGCCCTAGAGCCCCATTCTTTCTCTTTTTTTTTTTCGTTCTACCATACACTTGAGAATTCTAAATTCTTCCTTAGTGAAATGATAATTCGATGAGATGGGATAAAATCTGAGAAAAAACCTTTCAAATTAAATATTCATGCTTGATCAAAATGGACTTTTAAAGCACGTAATGTAGGCTATGGCTCAGGGTTCAGAAAGAAAGGATAAATAGGTCGAAAATATGTGTTTGAGGGTAATCAGATCAAGGATCATTTCTTGAGGAGGATTCTCTTTGAAGCATTTGTCCCTTCTTGGACATTTCTTTCCTTTTGACTTTGCTCTTTTTCTTCCCTGCTTTTGGCTTTCAATTTGCCATGTCTTTCACACATTTTGTTTTCTTTTTTTTTGTTTTTCTTGGCTTTCATTTCACCATCTTTTCTTTTTTTTTCTTTGACAGAGTGAGCCCATATTTATTCGGAGCTCTATTTGCTTTATGTCTGTCTTTGAGCTGTCACTCATTTCTCAATGATCTTTAAAAGGATCTTTCCTCGCATTTGCCCCCCAGTGTAGAGGGTAATCCTTGATCAGGGTTCAAAGAAAAAAGAATTCTTTTGGCTCAAAAGGGGTGACTATAGATAATTTCTTTTTTATGTGAAAGGGATATGAAAGATGGCCATTTCTCATGTCAAGCACAAATATTCATATTGAAAAGAAATCCCCAGGGGAAATAGATATTCAGAATTTCATTTTGCACTTGAAATCATCCGAATTCTCATATGCATGATATCACAAATTTTTCATTTTCTTTTCGCATTCCCCACTGATTCATGCGTTAGTCCTATCCTTTTTTCACCATATAACCATCATTTTCACATATGTTGCCCCAATTTGATTAACCATGAGAATTTGTATCAACGAGGAACATAGCAAGTCTAGGTCTATTTTGAAAAGGCTGAGCTTCAAATCTGAGTTCTTTGAAGAGACAAGGAAAATATGACCTAAAATGGGTTTCTCTGGGATATGGGATAATCTGGTTTAGTCATTGTGCCCCAAGGTGTCAATCATGAAGTGATGTTTGGGCAATTAGTGTTTTGTGGTTTGTTGAAAATAACATGAATGGTTTTGGTACAACCTTGACACAGATCAAATTACCAAAATCTAGATTCTTGAAAGAATGTCTCATTTGTTTGAATTTCAAGGAATTCGAAAAATTTCAAAATGTTCGTTCCTTTGTTCATAGCCTAGACTAGGATTTACATCCTTGCTTATTCTGCAATGACAATGCTTCTCTCCTTTTTTTTTCAAATTCATTTTTCCTTGAAGCATTAGGTCTTTCAAGTGTTCTTGATTCAAGGTTTAGGTATAGAGAAGCCCAAAAAAGAGGGGGATGGTGTTGGGTCATTTCTAACACTGATCATCAATCTTCTTGAGACTATCCATTATTAAAAACTTCCTTAATGCTTGTTTTTGCAAATTCACGTTATTGTTAAAACACAACAAACACAAAGCATTTAAAATTCAAAATTCATTCAATTCATGTAGATGTTAACATGAGACAAGTGCTTTCATCATCACAGTGTATAAAACTACATGCGTCAAAATGCTCCTATTGACATCCTTCAAAGATAGTAATTCTCCCCCTAAAACCCTAAAAGAAACTGATTTAGGGCTAAGCGGCCTTCCATTGATTGATAAGCTCCGGTGTCAAAATACCATCACGGATAAGACTTTCAATCTTTTCCTTCAGTTGTCTGCATTTTTAAGTTGAATTCCCAACTACCCCTAGGTGATAATCACACTTGCTGTCAGGGTCATAACTCCTCGCTGATGGATTCAGAGCTATTTTCAAAGGTACCGGGGTAAGGTACTGATTCTTTATTAGTAATGGCAGTAGGTCAGGGATGGGGATTGGAATTCTTTCTTGATTTTCCCGCGGTCGTTTTCTAGAAATAGGCCTTGTTGCAAGGGCTGGTATAGGATTAGGTGTTTGGGTAAATAGGTAAGGATAAAGGCTTGGAGATACCTCAGTAAGGTAACATGATTGGTATGAGGGAAATTGGGAATATGGGACGAAATCTCCCATAGTTTGGACATCTTCCTCTTTCTTTTTAGGTGCCTTATTTCTCTCGGCATTGGATGTTCCTTCTCTTTCAAGTTTCCCATTTTTGATAGCATTCTCAATCATCTCCCCTGAAATTACCATGTCCGTAAAATTCTTCGAGGCATTGCCGACGAGTCTGTCATAGTACGGGGCCTACAGTGTATTCACAAAAAGGATAGTTATTTCCTTTTGTGTCAAGGGCGGTTGTATTTGGGCGGCCAGGCTCATCCACCGTTGTGCATATTATTTGAAGCTCTCAGTAGCTCTTTTCTCCATATTTTGCAAAGTGAGATGATCAGGTGTCCTGTCGGTCATATGTTTGTACTGGTTTAGAAAAGCCCTAGCCAAATCATTCCAAGAGCGAATATGATCCTTGCTCAACTGACTATACCACCTAATTGCGGACCCGCTGAGGCTATCCTGAAAACAGTGAATCAAAAGCTTATCATTATCTATATGACTTGTCATCTTCCGGCAGAACATAGTGATGTGGGCTGATGGATGGGTCGTCCCGTCATATTTCACAAAGTCAGGGATCTTGAACTTAGGAGGAATGACTAAATCGAGGACCAAGCATCGTTCTTTCGCCTCCACACTCCCGAATACGTCTGTATTTTCTACTGCCCGGAGCCTTTCATCTAGCAACTGATATTTCCCTTGGGAATTTGCCAACTCAACCTCATTTACTGCAACCCTTTTCAACTTTGCCTGTTCAGCTGGATCATCTGTGTTTAGGACATTGACTGTGTTCTGGGCATCAATCATTACGACCTCATTCTGACCCTTTTGTGCCTCTAACCCTTCTCTGGCGACAAAGTTTTCGGTGTATCCTTTTCCCTTGATTTCGGCAGACATCAGCTCCATCAATTTAGTCATCTGATCCTTAGACTCCGCTTGAGACTTTGCCAGCTGTTCTCGCAATTCTTTCTGTTCCCTTTCCATTTTTTCCATTCGGGCAACTTGTTTATCCTCCATAGCACTAGCCTGTATTAAAAGCGTACTCAGTACTTCTTCTGATTTGAAATGGAAATTCTTTCGAAGACTCTTAAAGCCAAGCCAACTTCTGTTTTATTTCCCCCAAATGTATGTCATGATGAATGAGCCATGAATGCAATTTGATGCACGGGAAGCCTAATCAATATGATGTATGGACATGTACAATGGAACATGCTGACCATGTATGTAATAAATGCAATCACGATGCCAACATGTTGCAAGAAAAGAATAAACAAATCAACACATGGATATATGCAATGACTGATCATGTACATTTTAGCATGTTTCCTAATGAATGATCACATACACTATGAATGCAACACAGTGTCAATTATGCAAACAATGAATGATTGATATAGTATATACCAAGAAGATCATGCTAACCATGTGTGTCATGAATGCGACCTAATGCTAACATGATGTATGTAATAAACAAATTAATGCATGAACATATACAAAGAAATCACGCTGACTATGTTTGCTATGAATGCAACCCAAAGTCAACATGATGCATGTAAAGAATAAGCAAATTAATGCATGGATATATACAGAAAAATCATGTTGATTATGAATGCATGAATGCAACCTGACAAATAATTGATCGGATGCAAAATGCAAAGGGGAATATATCACGGAGGAAATAAGAATCGGAGGAACTTAATCATTAACATCTCATAAATTTGAAGCATAGTCAATTCATTCCCATATCAATATTCACAATGGTATAAACCATGTTTTACAAAATTTGAGCAGTAGTTAAAACTGTCTTTTACAAGCACTTTATTCTTCCTAGCATCCTAAGGCTATAAGAGCCGGCTATTGAAAAAGTGAAATCCTATAACATCATATAAGACCGAAGTCTTTCCACCTCAATGCTGTAAATCTCCCAATCCTAATGGCGTTTTCCCAGTCCTTTATCAATCAGTGTCGTTGGATCCAACCATTTGGCATCTATAAGAGTTTGCACTTTCCTTTTGACTGCTATACAATCTTCGATGCTATGGCCAACAATTCCACAGTGATAATCACATCTTTCATTTGGATTATACCACCTTGGATATGGTGGTAACAGGGGTTTCAATGGGACACAGGCAACCATGTGATTTTGGATCAGTATAGGGGAGAGCTCTTGGTAGCTGATTGGAATGGGATCAAAATGCATTTGGGTCTTATTCTGGGGTCGTTTCTTAGTCACACATGGCCTAGGAGTTGGGGCACTTGGTGGTGGCACTAAGGTCCGAATCAGAGTGTTTACATGGAGATGTGGCGGAACAGCATGGTAAAGGTATGGATTTGGACACAGGGCCTTTGGAGGTTGTACATAGCTCGAGGTTCCTATCCCAGATACTGGATAAGGTGATTGAGGAAAATAGTATTAACTGGCAGTTGGTGGTGATGGAGTGGGATTCAGGAATCCCGTAGTGGTCGTCCCAATGGACGATTGGACCATAGTAGGGTAGGGATACTGGTTTGGACCTAGAACAGTTTGCATGTATGGTACAGGATCCGAGGTTTCTATCTTTGGTATCAGGCTCTCAGGTTTAATCATTTTCACGATTTTGTCTATAATTTCATCAGGATTGCAACCTTTGTGGCATTGACAAGTGCAGGATCCAGCAAAGATTGTATGTTCTGGACCTAATGGTTTTGGTTGATCCGAAGGCGATGCAGAGCCCTGAGAAAGTTCTCCTTTACTCTTTCCCATATCCTCAACCATTTTCAATAATTTGGCCAACTGTTCCTTCACCTCTCGGATTTCAGGTCTACATTCATCTTGGTTGAGTTCCAAAGCACCCAATCGTTCCTCCGATTCATTCCTCATATCTCGAACCCCTTTCATGCAAATGAAAATGTCATGAGATTAAGAATACAATTATGAATGTACATACTCTATTCCTATGTGCATGAATATACTGATGATTAATGCATGACCATATACAGAGACATAATGATGACTATGTATGCTATGGATGCAATCTAATGTCAACATGATGCATTTAAAAAATGAATAAATTGATGCACAAGTATATACAAATAATGACCATATATGTATTCTACAATGAATGACCATGCATATTATGATGTCAAAATGAATACATGCGGAGAATAAATGAATTAATACAAAGGTAGGTATAAAGAATGACCATGTAATCACAAATGTATTCTACAATGAATAACCATGCATGTTAGGACTGTAACACAATGTCAAAATGATACAAATAAAGAATAAATGAATTAACACCAAGGTATATACAAAAAAATCAATGATTACATGAAATTTGTGGGACCTAAATCTTGATTATTCAAAAATCTCATTATGCAAGATTTGCCTCCAAATTTATGACTTTTTGAAACATGCTTTTTTCTATGAAAAACCAATCATATTATTTTCAAAAGAAATTTGGGGTAGTGGATCCTACTATGGTACAATATCCAAATGTTCAAGCAACACTACCGGTTTATAGAAACCATCAAATAAAATTACCAACTGTTTATTGCAAAGAATGAGATCAATAATACAACCAAAAATGTACATGCTCTATTCACACATGCATGAAATGTGCAACATGCAAAAATGCTTGAAAAAAGATTTTTTTTTTAAATAGCTAATGAACATCTACCCCAACAATATCTGCTTATTTAGGCATCACGATGCCTTCGAGGCAGAGTATCACATTTCTTACGGGTGATGTACGTACATCGTTGCCCGATCTACCACACTTATTCGAAGTGTAAAATAGGTAACAAAAGGTTTAGAAATGTCCCTCCATGTGTTCCTATTTTCGGTATATCTAACGGAAATCCGGCATGGCTTCGCCTAGGTTCACTATATGAGGGTGAATCGGTTCTAAGGCCCCGAATTGTTCCTCACTGTCGCTGGTGAAGGCTAGTAAGGCACCCCGATAAAAGCGGGTTCAATTCGTTAGAGTATATTTTCCTATGCCCATGCGGAGGATTATCACGAAGGCATTAGTTACTTTATACTCCGAAAGTGTTTCACTAGCCCATACGGAGGATCAATCACGAAGGCTTAGTTACTTTACTCCCACTTAAAAGGACGGAACTCGGGTATAGGATTCATGATATCCAAATGCACGTGTAGTGTGTGGAGGAATAACAAACCTTTCACTACCTATTCTACAAACCTTATTCTAAATGCCCTAGCAATTAAAACATTTAAGAATAGTGTAACGCATTAACCAACAAGCAATTATAATAGACAACCTTAAATAACTAGAGAACAATAATAAAATGCATGCGCATGAGTATGAACATATTTAAAAATATTTTATTATTTTCAAAATTCTCCTTATTTTTTTTAAAAAATACGGGAATTAAAATTAAATACCAATTAAACCAACCAAAACCGAGACTTTGATAACACACGACTAATTCTAGGCCTGACTCTCTAATTTCCCTAGTGGAGTCACCAAGCTGTCGCAACCTAAAAAATAACGAGTCTCATCGCAAGACTTTATTATTCGTTAAGCGTGAAATTAAAAAAAACAGAGGAAAAGTCGACTTAATTCCTCTAGAAAAATGAAGGTTTTGAAAATGACCTTGAAAAAGACATGGAGTCGCCACCAATCTTTTTTACCTAGGTGCGATCGGCCACCTATTAAAACCGGTTTTATAAAATATTTTAAAAATTAATTAAAACATTTTAAAAACCAATTTCAAGTCTGCGTTTTAAACCAGAGAAATCAAAGAAGTGGGTTCGGGAGTCGGTTACGTGTGGGGAAGGATTAGCACCCCCACAACGCCCGTATAAATCGGTACCTTATTAATCGTGTGTTATCTCAAGTCTCGGTAGAAATTGGTTTTAAATTTAGTATTTCAAGTTAATTCCCAATTTAAAGAAAAATAATTCATTTTTTTTATTGAAAATGATCCGAAATTTATAAATTCAAAATTTTCCTATATTCCCCAACAAACGTGGCAAAATATAGAAATTTTTATTAGTTTTGGAAAACTTTCCGAATCATTCTCTTTCTTTTGAAAGAAAGATATTCCTTTATTAATAATAATTGATGATATTCCCTCCAGCAAACCCGGTAGAGAACTCATGAATTATTTTAACTCGAGAATATCTTTATTTTTTATTGAAAAATCATTATCCTTTTGAAAACATTTTAAAAGATATGAATATATATATGCATGACATAACTAAAATGACATAGCAAAATCTAAATAATATAATGCTTCCTAAATGATATGATATAATATAAATGCCTTAGCATATTCTAAATGAAATGAAATAAATGCCTTAGCATATTCTAAATGAAATAAAATATCCTAAATTATATGACATATTATAAATAAAATGAAATGACCTAGGTAACATAGTATATTCTATATGAGATGCAATATCCTAAGTCATATGATATATTCTAAATGAAATAAAATAACCTAAGTAACATAACATATTCTATATGAAATGAAATAACCTAAGTAACATGCTCTTTTCTAAATGAAATAAAATAACCTAAGTAACATAACATATTCTATATGAAATGAAATAATTTAAATGACATGGCAAACATGAATGATATGGCATATAAATTAAATGAGATGGAATATGAAATAATGCTATCATATAATATGCATGGAAATAAAAATGAACATAATAATGCATGAACATAGTATATGCTAAATAATATGACCAAAAAAATAACTAAATAAAAAGCATAGGATATCATGAAATATTCCAAATCATATAATAAACAATATAACATAACTCAAAATCATTACAATATCACAAAAATTATCATAGCAAGAATCACATATTATATAAAATGCATGAATATGGAAAATGCAATGCATGAAATGTATTTTTTTCCTTTAATTAAGGAAATCCGTATATCTAAAAACATATCCGGCTACCTTAGGAAAATATGTCAAATTAAATATTCTAAAACCAAAATACTTTGTGATTGTTTGAAAACAATTTTGAAAAGCTTGAAGTAAAAATAAAAACTGGGCTAAATCTTTTTTTAAAATGGCTCTAATTTCCTAAGTTTAAAAATCCGGACTTGACTACCCTTAACCCGAAACTTGGAAAACCATTTTTAGAGTTTAAAAAGGCTTAGAAACTACCCTAAGTCAGTAGCTAACCCTCCTAATCAGCCCACTCTAAGTAACTTAACCAAAACAGAAAAATGATTTTTCTTTAAATTCAATTCTGACTCCACTGTCTAGTTTTAAGCCACGATTTTTTATCCTATCTTTAAAAATTCAAAAAATTCTGAAACAAATACTGGATACTCATGACATGTAAAAATACACGGAAAAAAATCAGCTTAATTTTCTGATTAAAGACGAATGCCCAGAAAAATCAGAAAAGTACGAAAACTGGGTGAAAAAACTATTTTGTCAAAACACATTTTTGCCTTTGATAAAATCTTTTAAAACTCAAAGTAAAAATATTTGAAACTCATAAAATAGCTCACAAATAGTAGCTAGGACTTTTTGAAAGTTAGATAAAAATTGGCTAAGTAAAAAAAATCACAAAGGTGAAATAATCAATTTGAGAAACTTTAATTTTCCACAAGTGTGCTCAAGAGAGCATGACTTTGAACCATTAATTGGCTCAAGTCATTATTCAAGTGGCATGAACATGAAATGCATGAAACCATACAGCAAACATAGTGCATGAAATGCATGAGCTTAAATCTAAATGTCATGAAAAAAATGCATGGCATTCATATAGTGACCTAGACCTAAATGAACTTGAATGGCATTTAATGCAACCTAGACCTAAAATGCATGAACATGCATGGCAAATGAACCAAACCTAATAACTAAAATATGCATGGCATTTTCACAAACACAAAGCATGCTTAAACCAAAAACTCTATCAAATATCATGCAAATGCTAACCTATCAACTAACATGGAAAGAATGCACATAAAATGCAAAAATTCCAAGGGTGGCTGAATAGCATAATGTAACTAGCAAACATGGCATTTTCACAAACACTTGGTATACTAGCATGCAAAACTAAATCAAATGTCATGCAAATGCAAAAACCTACCAACTAACATGGCAAAAATGCAACACACAATGCAAAACACATGGATTAGCCACATGGGCTCAAGCTCCAACAAGCATGGCATTTTCACAAACACTTGGTATACTAACATGCTCAACTAAAATATAACACTTAAATCATGCAAAAATCACACAAGCATTTTCACAAATACTTAATATACTAAATCTAAAACATGCTCAACTAAGATATAAAACTCAAATCATGCAAAGACCACACAAGCATTTTCACAAACACTTGATATACTAAATCTAAAACATGCTCAAATTTAAACATCATGAAAACAGAAAATTAAAAATGCAAAAACATGATATTTAAAACATAAATAGCAACGAACAAAGCAACCCAAATTAAAATATAACTCAAGAATATGAAGTAACATAACATTTAAAACACCAAGATCAAAGAAAATAATATAAACAATATGGTAAAATAAACCAAAACAACAACTTAAATAAATAATGTAGGCCATTTGGCCATGGTGAGTATAATATAAAAAAAATTGTAAAAACATATTTAAGAAAGAGATGAAGGAAGAACTTAAGAAGAACAAATAAAAACATTTATTTAAAATGGAAACTCACCAAATAGAAATCAAAGTAGCAAAAACAAGAATAGAAAATCAAGAAAGTGCAAGAGTTGGTGCTCAAGAGCAACCTCAAGAAGCAATCTTTCAAGCTTTATCTCTTCAAACTTTCCTTTTCTTTTTTTCTAAACTTTTCTTTTTTTGCTTCCCACCAAAAAGATAAAAACTAAGTAAAAACTAAAAGAACTTAGCAAAATGAAGATCAAAAATGAATTTTCTGACCCCCCTCAAGGCTGGACGAATGGCCCCTCATATCCCCTCAAGGTGTTGTCATTTTTCTTGTAACCAATTTTCCATCAAATGGCTAATAATTCAAGGTGAAAAATCATGAAATTACCACCTTTAGATTAGCATCTCAGCTCCCTCAAATTACAGCTGTTCAAGAATAATGTTGACATCTCTCTTGGCCTATGTGGCTTAATCACCATGGCTTGATCAAAGAGAATCTCTAACTAACTCTTGATTTTTAGCCATTTGATTGAAAAATCAGAAGCTTCCTCCTTCCTTTGGGCTTTAGCAGGCCAACACTTCTCTTTTCCAGCCCAACTCTGATTTTTTGAAAGGCCCAAAGAAGCCCTTTTCGGTTGCTTGGGTGAAATGACCGTTTTGCCCCCCAGATGCGAATAAATATCAAACTTACTCCAAATTCAATTTTTATTTTTTAATACTTCCAAAATAATAAAACATTGAGTTCTGGAAGTTTTCAAAATTATCCGAGTCCGTTTGCTATTTATTTGGATTTTTTCTTCCAAAAATGCCCTTTTATGCCCCTACATTTTACCATTTTTAAAATGAGCTCCAAATGAAGATTTTTCTTCACCAATCTCTTCAAAATAATTAAAAAGTGTGATCTGGAAGTTTTCATAATTTTTGGAGCTTATTTGGTATTTTTTTGGGATTTATCTTCTTGAATTATTGCATAGGAGGCCCGGGATTTGGCCATTTTGCAAACGAACTCCATTACCCATTAGGGGCTTTGGTCTTTTTAATCATTCTTCATCCATTAGAGGCTTTGGTCTTACCAAGTCGGGTTATTTCTGTGATTCTTCCCGATTTCACCGAAATCCACTAAAAACCCTAATTCTCGGTTTTCTCCCGTATTGACTTTTTTTTTTCGGTTTTTCTTGCAAGTGACTTCTCCATTACCCGTAGTCAGTGCTTATCTTTCATTTGGAACATTCAATTTCGACCAATTTGATCGTTTAAGCACTTTTCCTCAAATTTCTCGGATTAGGGTTTCTTTTATACTGAATCTCCAAATCCCAACTTTCGAACTCCATATCTTTCAATGTAGACCTCGGATTATCAAAATTTGTTCACCATTTTGCAATTGAACTTAAAATCTTGATTTTGAAAGTGGGTTGACTTTTTTAGTAGTTGACTTTCGGGGGTTGACTTTTTCGGGATTGACTTTTTTTGGGGTTGACTTTTTTCAAGTTTGACTTTTTGTGCTCGCCCTCTTAAACTAAGTCTCGGAGTACCACCTGCAGGATGAAAACAATCATTTTACACTCGGAAACATCAATTTAGGAAGAAAACATACCTGTTTTAGTGGTCCGGACAAAATTAGGTGTCTACAGCTACCCCTCTTTGGCTGTTGCTGAGAATCAGGAATCAGGCAAAGATAAACCTACACTAATTTTGTACGGTTAGTGACATCACATGTGAAGGAAAGGGAAAGGGATTTTCTTTTTCATTCTTTTATCATTTTATCATTTTATCATTTTTCATTTTCTATTTTTTTCTATTTTTTTTCTCTTTTTCCTTTTTTCCTTTTTTCTTTTATCTTTTTTCTTTTTTCATTTTCATTTTTTTTGAATTACTGTAAATTGAAGAGTGTTCCTTAAATTGAATTCCCTACCTAATCAAGGCTCGATCCGTCTGAAGGAAACGAATTCGATTTTCAAAAAAAAAAAATTGTGCCTGAAGGTCTTTAAATATGATGCCCGGAGGTCTTAAAATGGTGCCCGGAGGTCTTTAAAATGGTGCCCAGAGGTCTTTAAAATGGTGCCCGGAGTCCTTTAAAATGGTGCCTGGAGGTCTTTAAAATGGTGCCCGGAGGTCTTTAAAATGGTGCCCGGAGATCTTAAGAATGTTGCCTGGAGGTCTTAAAAATGGTGCCCATAGGCCTTACCCCTGAAAAAAAAAGTTATGCCCGAAGGTCTTAAGAATGTTGCCCGGAGGTCTTACTCGTGATTTGAAAAATTATGCCCGGATGTCTTAAAAATGGTGCCCCTAGGCCTTACCCCTGAAAAAAAGTTATGCCCGGAGGTCTTACCCATGACTTGAAAAATTATGCCCGGAGGTCTTAAAAATGGTGCCCATAGGCTTTACCCCTGAAAAAAAGTTATGCTCGGAGGTCTTACTCGTGATTTGAAAAATTATGCCCGGAGGTCTTAAAAATGGTGCCCCTAGGCCTTACCCCTGAAAAAAAGTTATGCCCGGAGGTCTTAAGAATGTTGCCCGGAGGTCTTACCCGTGATTTGAATAATTATGCCCGGAGGTCTTAAGAATGGTCTTTGAAGAATTGTTGAAAATTAACCTAAAGATTTTGAGAAGATGCGAATGCTTTTTGATGCAGATGCCCTTACTAATTGTGTTCATGTAAATGGTTTATGATTATCACACAATAATGAAAATGTAATGATTCTAGAAATGATGCAATTGCTTGAGATGACGCAAATGCGAATTCCATGAAGAATGTAAATGTAAAATGTAGATGCTTATGGAATAATGCCAATACAAATACCCATGAATGATGCAAATGCTTGCCGACACTGTGCAGATGCAAAAGCTCGATAAAGAGATGAGTGCTCATGAGTAATGCAAATGCCCCCGGTTGTTTTTCTAGACTTTGGCTTAGCCTTTCAAATTCATTTTTCCTCTTCAAATCAGAGTATATCTTCAATTCATTTTGTCTATTCTCTTTGCCCCAACAGTTTTCAAACTTTCATCAACAGAGATCTGAACTGGGTTCGATTTCTTCTTCTCATATCTGGAAGTCAGGACCTATCCTGGCAGTTCTATACCTTTGGGTTAGAAAAAATCCTCGGTGACCACTTTTTAAGACGACCTTCTCTTTTTGTGGTATCGGCACTTTCATAGATGGCATCAAAATTTTCCATTTTACTCTAGACCGCCCATTTTTGGGTTTTCGTCCTAGAGCCCCATTCTTTCTCTTTTTTTTTTCGTTCTACCATACACTTGAGAATTCTAAATTCTTCCTTAGTGAAATGATAATTCGATGAGATGGGATAAAATCTGAGAAAAAAACCTTTCAAATTAAATATTCATGCTTGATCAAAATGGACTTTTAAAGCACGTAATGTAGGCTATGGCTCAGGGTTCAGAAAGAAAGGATAAATAGGCCGAAAATATGTGTTTGAGGGTAATCAGATCAAGGATCATTTCTTGAGGAGGATTCTCTTTGAAGCATTTGTCCCTTCTTGGACATTTCTTTCCTTTTGACTTTGCTCTTTTTCTTCCCTGCTTTTGGCTTTCAATTTGCCATGTCTTTCACACATTTTGTTTTCTTTTTTTGTTTTTCTTGGCTTTCATTTCACCATCTTTTCTTTTTTTTTCTTTGACAGAGTGAGCCCATATTTATTCGGAGCTCTATTTGCTTTATGTCTGTCTTTGAGCTGTCACTCATTTCTCAATGATCTTTAAAAAGATCTTTCCTCGCATTTGCCCCCCAGTGTAGAGGGTAATCCTTGATTAGGGTTCAAAGAAAAAAGAATTCTTTTGGCTCAAAAGGGGTGACTATAGATAATTTCTTTTTTATGCGAAAGGGATATGAAAGATGGCCATTTCTCATGTCAAGCACAAATATTCATATTGAAAAGAAATCCCCAGGGGAAATAGATATTCAGAATTTCATTTTGCACTTGAAATCATCCGAATTCTCATATGCATGATATCACAAATTTTTCATTTTCTTTTCGCATTCCCCACTGATTCATGCGTTAGTCCTATCCTTTTTTCACCATATAACCATCATTTTCACATATGTTGCCCCAATTTGATTAACCATGAGAATTTGTATCAACGAGGAATATAGCAAGTCTAGGTCTATTTTGAAAAGGCTGAGCTTCAAATCTGAGTTCTTTGAAGAGACAAGGAAAATATGACCTAAAATGGGTTTTCTCTGGGATATGGGATAATCTGGTTTAGTCATTGTGCCCCAAGGTGTCAATCATGAAGTGATGTTTGGGCAATTAGTGTTTTGTGGTTTGTTGAAAATAACATGAATGGTTTTGGCACAACCTTGACACAGATCAAATTACCAAAATCTAGATTCTTGAAAGAATGTCTCATTTGTTTGAATTTCAAGGAATTCGAAAAATTTCAAAAAGTTCGTTCCTTTGTTCATAGCCTAGACTAGGATTTACATCCTTGCTTATTCTGCAATGACAATGCTTCTCTCCTTTTTTTTTTTCTCAAATTCATTTTTCCTTGAAGCATTAGGTCTTTCAAGTGTTCTTGATTCAAGGTTTAGGTATAGAGAAGCCCAAAAAAGTGGGGGATGGTGTTGGGTCATTTCTAACACTGATCATCAATCTTCTTGAGACTATACATTATTAAAAACTTCCTTAATGCTTGTTTTTGCAAATTCACGTTATTGTTAAAACACAACAAACACAAAGCATTTAAAATTCAAAATTCATTCAATTCATGTAGATGTTAACATGAGACAAGTGCTTTCGTCATCACAGTGTATAAAACTACATGCGTCAAAATGATCCTATTGACATCCTTCAAAGATAGTAATTCTCCCCCTAAAACCCTGAAAGAAACTGATTTAGGGCTAAGTGGCCTTCCATTGATTGATAAGCTCCGGTGTCAAAATACCATCACGGATAAGACTTTCAATCTTTTCCTTCAGTTGTCTGCATTTTTAAGTTGAATTCCCAACTACCCCTAGGTGATAATCACACTTGCTGTCAGGGTCATAACTCCTCGCTGATGGATTCGGAGCTATTTTCAAAGGTACCGGGGTAAGGTACTGATTCTTTATTAGTAATGGCAGTAGGTCAGGGATGGGGATTGAAATTCTTTCTTGATTTTCCCGCGGTCGTTTTCTAGAAGTAGGCCTTGTTGCAAGGGCTGGTATAGGATTAGGTGTTTGGGTAAATAGGTAAGGATAAAGGCTTGGAGATACCTCAGTAAGGTAACATGATTGGTATGAGGGAAATTGGGAATATGGGACGAAATCTCCCATAGTTTGGACATCTTCCTCTTTCTTTTTAGGTGCCTTATTTCTCTCGGCATTGGATGTTCCTTCTCTTTCAAGTTTGCCATTTTTGATAGCATTCTCAATCATCTTCCCTGAAATTACCATGTCCGTAAAATTCTTCGAGGCATTGCCGACGAGTCTGTCATAGTACGGGGCCTGTAGTGTATTCACAAAAAGGATAGTTATTTCCTTTTGTGTCAAGGGCGGTTGTATTTGGGCGGCCAAGCTCATCCACTGTTGTGCATATTATTTGAAGCTCTCAGTAGCTCTTTTCTCCATATTTTGCAAAGTGAGATGATCAGGTGTCCTGTCGGTCATATGCTTGTACTAGTTTAGAAAAGCCCTAGCCAAATCATTCCAAGAGTGAATATAATCCTTGCTCAACTGACTATACCACCTAATTGCGGACCCGCTGAGGCTATCCTGAAAACAGTGAATCAAAAGCTTATCATTATCTATATGACTTGTCATCTTCCGGCAGAACATAGTGATGTGGGCTGATGGATGGGTCGTCCCGTCATATTTCACAAAGTCAGGGATCTTGAACTTAGGAGGAATGACTAAATCGAGGACCAAGCATCGTTCTTTCGCCTCCACACTCCCGAATACGTCTGTATTTTCTACTGCCCGGAGCCTTTCATCTAGCAACTGATATTTCCCTTGGGAATCTGCCAACTCAACCTCATTTACTGCAACCCTTTTCAACTTTGCCTGTTCAGCTGGATCATCTGTGTTTAGGACATTGACTGTGTTCTGGGCATCAATCATTACGACCTCATTCTGACCCTTTTGTGCCTCTAACCCTTCTCTGGCGACAAAGTTTTCGGTTTATCCTTTTCCCTTGATTACGGCAGACATCAGCTCCATCAATTTAGTCATCTGATCCTTAGACTCCGCTTGAGACTTTGCCAGCTGTTCTCGCAATTCTTTCTGTTCCCTTTCAATTTTTTCCATTCGGGCAACTTGTTTATCCTCCATAGCACTAGCCTGTATTAAAAGCGTACTCAGTACTTCTTCTGATTTGAAATGGAAATTCTTTCGAAGACTCTTAAAGCCAAGCCAACTTCTGTTTTATTTCCCCCAAATGTATGTCATGATGAATGAGCCATGAATGCAATTTGATGCACGGGAAGCCTAATCAATATGATGTATGGACATGTACAGTGGAACATGCTGACCATGTATGTAATAAATGCAATCACGATGCCAACATGTTGCAAGAAAAGAATAAACAAATCAACACATGGATATATGCAATGACTGATCATGTACATTTTAGAATGTTTCCTAATGAATGATCACATACACTATGAATGCAACACGGTGTCAATTATGCAAACAATGAATGATTGATATAGTATATACCAAGAAGATCATGCTAACCATGTGTGTCATGAATGCGACCTAATGCTAACATGATGTATGTAATAAACAAATTAATGCATGAACATATACAAAGAAATCACGCTGACTATGTTTGTTATGAATGCAACCCAAAGTCAACATGATGCATGCAAAGAATAAGCAAATTAATGCATGGATATATACAGAAAAATCATGTTGATTATGAATGCATGAATGCAACCTGACAAATAATTGATCGGATGCAAAATGCAAAGGGGAATATATCACGGAGGAAATAAGAATCGGAGGAACTTAATCATCAACATCTCATAAATTTGAAGCATAGTCAATTCATTCCCATATCAATATTCACAATGGTATAAACCATGTTTTACAAAATTTGAGCAGTAGTTAAAACTGTCTTGTAGACACCTAATTTTGTCCGGACCACTAAACAGGTATGTTTTCTTCCCATATTGATGTTTCCGAGTATAAAAAGACTGTTTTCATCCTGGAGGTGGTACTCCGAGACTTAATTTAAGAGGGCGAGCACAAAAAGTCAAACTTGAAAAAAGTCAACCCCGAAAAAGTCAACCCAAAAAAAGTCAACCCCAGAAAGTCAACTACTGAAAAAGTCAACCCACTTTCAAAATCAAGATTTTAAGTTCAATTGAAAAAATGGAGAAAGAATTTTGATAATCCGAGGTCTACATTGAAAGATATGGAGTTCGGAAGTTGGGATTTGGAGATTTAGTAGAAAAGAAACCCTAATTCGAGAAATTTGGGGAAAAGTGCTTAAACGATCAAACTGGTCGAAATTGAAGGTTCCAAATGAAAGATAAGCACTGACTACGGGTAATGGAGAAGTCACTTGCAAGAAAAATCGAAAGAAAAGTCAATCCGGGAGAAAACCGAGAATTAGGATTTTTAGTAGATTTCGGTGAAATCGGGAAGAATCACAGAAATGGCCCGACTTGGTAAGACCAAAGCCCCCAATGGATGAGGAATGATTAAAAAGGATGGCCCAAAGCTCAGATTGAAGTAAATCTGAAAATCGGACTTGTTTTGAGCAAAACCGGGTTTCGGAGGTTAAAGGGCAAAATTGGAAATATTTGGGAAAAATAGCAAATGGACTCCAAAAATTATGGAAAATTTGTCAATCTCATTCTTAAATCATTTGAAAGAGATTGGCGAAAGAAAATCTTGATTTCGAGTTCGTTTGCAAAATGGCCAAATCCCGGGCCTCCTATGCAGTAATTCAAGCCGATAAATCCCGAAAAAATACCAAATGAGCTCCAAAAATTATGATAACTTCCAGATCACACTTTTTAATTATTTTGAAGAGATTGGTGAAGAAAAATCTTGATTTGGAGCTCGTTTAAAAAATGGTAAAAAGTAGGGGCATAAAAGGATATTTTCGGAAGAAAAAATCCAAATAAATAGCAAACGGACTCGGATAATTTTGAAAACTTCCAGAACTCAATATTTTATTATTTTGGAAGTATTAAAAAAATAAAAATTGAATTTGGAGCCCGTTTGATATTTATTTTGCATCCGGGGGGCAAAATGGTCGTTTCACCCAAGCAACCGAAAAGGGCTTCTTTGGGCCTTTCAAAAATCAGAGCTGGGCTGGAAAAGAGAAGTGCTGGCCTGCCCAAGCCCAAAGGAAGGAGGAAGCTTAGGATTTTTTCAATCAAGTGATTAAAAATCAAGAGTTAAGTTAGAGATTTTCATTTTTGAGCCTAAGTCCCAATCCCACATCCCTTTGTAATGTCAAGCCAAGGAGGTGCTCACCTTATAAATAAGGGGTCTTGGCCTTTGGTTGAAATCACCCACTACCCCTTGTGAGATAGTCTATACACTTGTATTAGGATTATCCGGGTGGTGAGTCATAGTGTTTTTGTTGAGAGGGTTTGTAGCTTAATCCGTTCAAAAGCTACTCTGATGGTTTATAGCTTAATCCGTTCAAAAGCTACTCTGAGGGTTTGTAGCTTAATCCGTTCAAAAGCTACTCCGAGGGTTTATAGCTTAATCCGTTCAAAAGCTACTTGGTGAGTTTTCATTTTAAAATAATGTTTTTGTTCTTCCTTCATTTCCTTTCTTAAGTACATTTTTCTTACATTTTGTTTTTACAATAAACTCACCATGGCCAAATGGCCTACATTATTTATTTTAAGTTGTTATTTTTGATTCATTTTACCATATTGTTTATGCTATTTTCTTTATTTTTGATGTTTTAAATATTATGTTATTTCATGTTCTTAAGTTATATTTAATTTGGTTGCTTTGTTTGTTGCCATTTATGTCTTAGATATCATGTTTTTACATTTTTAATTTTCTGTTTTCATGTTGTTTAAATTTGAGCATGTTTTAGAGTTAGCATATTAAGTGTTTGTGAAAATGCTTGTGTGATTTTTGTGTTATGACTTAGTTTTTCATTCTAGTATGCCAAGTGTTTGAGAAAATGCCATGCTTGTTGGAGCTTGAGGCCATTTGGCTACTCCATGTGTTTTGCATTGTGTGTTGCACTTTTTTTGTCATGCTAGTTGTTAGGTTTTTGCATTTGCATGATATTTGGTTGGATTTTTGAATTAAGCATGCTTTGTGTTTGTAAAAATGCCATGCATGTTTTAGGTCTAGGTTACATTAAATGTCATGCAAGTTCATGTTAGGTCTAGGCCATATTATTTGTGTCATGCATTTTCCTTACATTTAGGTTTAGATCCATGCATTTCATGCATTATGTTTGCTGCATTGTTTCATGCATTTCATGACCATGCCACTTGAATAATGACTTGAGCCAAATAATGGTTCAAGGTCATGCTCTCTTGAGCACACTTGTGGAAAATTAAGTTTGTCAAATTGATTATTCTACCTTTGTGATTTTTTTTACTTAGCCAATTTTTATCTAACTTTCAAAAAGTCCTAGCTACTGTCTTCAAGTCATTCTATTAGTTTCAAATATTTTTATTTTGGTTCTTAAATGATTTTATCAAAGACAAAAAAAAATGTGTTGGCAAAGCAGTTTTTTTTCCACCCAAAACTCGTACATCTCCGATTTTTCTGGGAATTCATCTTTGATCAGAAAATTAAGTCGATTTTTTCCCGTGTATTTTTACATGTCTTGAGTCTGCAATAATTTTTTCAGAATTTTTGGAATTTTTAAAAATAGGGTAAAAAATCATGGATTAAAACTGGACAGTGGAGTCAGAATTGAATTTAAAGAAAAACAAAACAGTTTTTTCTCCTCCAAAAACTCTTACATCTCTGGTTTTTCTGGGAATTCATCTTTGATCAAAAAAATTAATCCAATTTTTTCTCGTGTAGTTTTACATGTCCTGAGTCTCCAGTAGTTTTTTTAGAATTTCTTGAATTTTTAAAAATAGGGTAAAAAATCGTGGATTAAAACTGGACAGTGGAGTCAGAATTGAATTTAAAAACAAAAAAAAAAAAAACCATTTTTCTGTTTTGGTTAATTTACTTAGAGTGGGCTGATTAGGAGAGTTAGCTACTGACTTAGGGTGGTTTCTAAGCCTTTTCAAACTCTAAAAATGGTTTTTCAAGTCTAGGGTTAAGGGTAGTAAAGTCCGGATTTTTAAACTTAGGAAATTAGAGTCATTTTAAAAATTTTAGCCCAGTTTTTATTTTTAATTCAAGCTTTTCAAAATTGTTTTCAAACAATCACAAAGTATTTTGGTTTTAGAATATTTAATTTGACATATTTTCCTAAGGTAGCCGGATATCTTTTTAGATATACGGATTTCCTTAATTAAAGGAAAAAATACATTTCATGCATTGCATTTTTATATTCATGCATTTTATATAATATGTGATTCTTGCCATAATAATTTCTATGTGTCATGACATTTAGGTTGCATTATATTATTTAGATTTTGCTATGTCATTTTATTTATGTCATGCCTATACATATTCATTTCTTTTAAATGTTTTCAAAAAAGATAATGGTTTTCAATAAAAATAAAGATATTCCCGATTTAAAATAATTCATGAGTTCTCTACTGGGTTTGCTGGAGGGAATATCATCAATTATTATTAATAAAGGAATATCTTTCTTTCAAAAAAAGAGAATGATTCGGAAAGTTTTCCAAAACTAATAAAAATTTCTATATTTTGCCACGTTTGTTGGGGAATATAGGAAAATTTTAAATTTATAAATTTCGGATCATTTTCAATAAAAAAATAAAATTATTTTTCTTTAAATTGGGAATTAATTTGAAATACTAAATTTAAAACCAACTTTTACCGAGACTTGAGATAACACACGATTAATAAGGTACCGATTTATACGGGCGTTGTGGGGGTGCTAATCCTTCCCCGCACGTAACCGACTCCCGAACCCGCTTCTTTGATTTCTCTGGTTTAAAACGCAGACTTGAAATTGGTTTTTAAAATGTTTTAATTAATTTTTAAAATATTTTATAAAACCGGTTTTAATAGGTGGCCGATCACACCTAGCTAAAAAAGATTGGTGGCGACTCCGTGTTTTTTTTAAGGTCATTTTCAAAACCTTCATTTTTAGAGGAATTAAGTCGACTTTTCCTCAGTTTTTTTTAATGTCACGCTTAACGAATAATAAAGTCTTGCGATGAGACTCGTCGTTATTTTTTTTTAGGTTGCGACAGCTTGGCGACTCCGCTGGGGACATATTAGAGAGTCAGGCCTAGAATTAGTCGTGTGTTATCAAAGTCTCGGTTTTGTTGGTTTAATTGGTATTTAATTTTAATTCCCACATTTTTTTTAATAAGGAGAATTTTGAAAATAATAAAATATTTTTAAATATGTTCATACTCATGTGCATGCATTTTATTATTGTTCTCTAGCTATTTAAGGTTGTATATTATAATTGCTTGTTGGTTAATGCGTTACACTATTCTTGAATGTTTTAATTGCTAGGGCATTTAGAATAAGGGGTGTAGAATAGGTGGTGACAGGTTTGTTTTGTTTCTCCACACACACTACACGTGCAGTTGCATAACATGAATCCTCTACCCGGGTTCCGTCCTTTTAAGTGGGAGTAAAGTAACTAAGCCTTCGTGATTGATCCTCCGTATGGGCTAGTGAAACACTTTCGGAGTATAAAGTACCTAATGCCTTCGTGATGATCCTCCGCATGGGCATAGGAAAATATACTCTAACGAATTGAACCCGCTTTTATCGAGGTGCCTTACTAGCCTTCACCGGCGACAGTGAGGAACAATTCGGGGCCTTAGAACTGATTCACCCTCATATAGTTGAACCTAGGCGAAGCTATCCCGAATTTCCGTTAGATATACTGAAAATAGGAACACATGGAGGGACATTTCTAAACTTTTTGTTACCTATTTTGCACTCCGAATAAGTGTGGTAGATCGGGCAACGATGTACGTACATCGCCCGTAATAAATGTGATACTCCGCCTCAAAGGCATCGTGATGCCTAAATAAGCAGATATTGTTGGGGCGGATGTTCATTAGCTGTTTTTTATTAAAAACAAAAAAAAATCCTGTTTCAAGCATTTTTGCATGTTGCACATTTCATGCATGTGTAAATAGAGCATGTACATTTTTGGTTGTATTATTGATCTCATTCTTTGCAATAAACAGTTGGTAATTTAATTTGATGATTTCATAAAACCGGTAGTGTCACATGAACATTTGCATATTGTACCATAGTAAGATCCACCCTGAAATTCTTTTGAAAATGATGTGATTGGTTTATCAAAAAAAAAATCAAAAAAAAAAAAATTGTGTTAATTCATTTATTTTTGCATGTATCATTTTGACATCATGTTATAGTCATAGCATGCATGGTCATTCATTGTAAGATACGTTTATGACATGCATGGTCATTATTTGTATATACTTATGTATGAATTTATTCTTTCTTTACATGCATCATGTTGGCATCAAGTTGCATTCATGCATTCATAGTCAGCATGATTTTTCTATATATATCCATATATCAATTTATTCTTTCTTTACATGCATCATGTTGGCATCAAGTTGCATTCATGCATTCATAGTCAGCATGATTTTTCTGTATATATCCATATATCAATTTATTCTTTCTCTATATGCATCATGTTAGCGTCAAGTTGCATTCATGCATTCATAGTCAGCATGATTTTTCTGTATATATCCATATATCAATTTATTCTTTCTTTATATGCATCATGGTAGCATCAAGTTGCATTCATGCATTCATAGTCAGAAATGATTTTCCTATATATATCCATACATTAATTTGCTTATTTTTTACATGCATCATGTTGGCATCAGGGTGCATTCATGGCATACATAGTCGTCATGTTATGCTCATGCATTAATTTTTCATATTGGCATCAGGTTGCATTCATGACATACACGGCCAGCATGACTTTCTTTGTATATACTCTGTGTCAGTCATTTATTCTTCACATGCATCATAATTGACATTATGTGGCATTCATAGTGTATATGATCATTCATTGGTAATGCATTTGGAACATACATGGTCATTCATTGTATATATCTGATGCACCCAAAAGAGTGTATCTTATTTAACCTTGCACTAAAAAGATAAATTGTAAGTATAGTAGTTAGCAAGGGTCGAGTCCTCAGGGATTGGGTTTTAGTTTATAAGTTAATAGTTTAAAACTTAAATTCAAGAACAATAAAAGAAAAGGGGTTTTTGAAGCCAGATTTAAACTAAAGTAAATAATAAGAATAAGATGCAAGGCGGTATAACCAGCCAATAAAAATATATATACTAAATTAGGCGGTATAACCAGCCAATAAAAATATATATACTAAATTAGGCGGTATAACCAGCCAATAAAAATAAAACAAAGTTAATATACAAATTAGGCGGTATAACCAGCCAATAAAAATAAATATAAAAAATAAGCAAACTAGAAAAGTAAGAAAACAAGTAAGTAAGAAGAATAATATATGAAAAATATGGTTAAGGTTTCATTCTCCACCACTAGACATCATTAAGAATCAATTTGAGATCTATCAATATTAACCAACTATCAAAGTTAACAACCGTAGATAACAACAAGCTCTGTTACCCCAATCTTTCCTTAGTTTGTCGTTAAATAGAACAAGCTCTCTATTTAATCTCTAACCATTAAACAACCTAGAATAAGCTCTCTAAATTCAATTTAATGGCAGCTTTATGATGAGAAAGATAGGTTGATCTAAGCAACAAACACATAAGCTCGGATTGTTCAACTTAGGTTATGCTCCACTTTGCAATTATTGAAAACTTGACCATAATCATTAATCACAAATTGCCACTTATGAATAGGAAATCAAGACAATTACACGGATCAAGACTCCTAAACTAGCAATAGATAATTATCAAGATCTATCTAGTTGTACACCTAAATAAATCAAGACAACATCATGAACAATTCTTGTAGAAGAACATAAGCAACTTTGATAGAAAATTAATGATAGATAGAATCTGAAAATCAATCACAAAACATGTCTAGGGCTTTGAAATCACCCTTAACCAAATAGAAGTTTAGCCTAGCATAGGCATTGTAAACATAAACAAAAAATTAAAGAAAATCTAAGAAGAAAATAAAAGAAAGAAAGAATAAGAGGAAGAATATTAATTATCCAACCTCTTGCTCTCTCTAAAGAAAAAGAAAACTAGAGAAAAGAAAGAAAACTAGAGAAAAGAAAGAAGAAGAAAACTTAGAGAATTTTATTAAAATGGCTAATATCCTACCTATGTACAATATGATTCTCTACAATCATCCAAGGCCCTCTATTTATACACATTTTGGAAGGCTAAATGACAAGAGACAAGCTTTACAAATTTCAAAGGTAGGTATAATAGGTGGGTGAATTTTTCTAACAATTTTCGTCATATTGTATGACAATTTTGATCAGCCAACTTGATGGTCGATTTCGTCAATTTTGGATGCCTGATCTGATCACATGGTCTTCTAGAAAAAGGTTCCCCTATCAGTTACGGATCCATAGCCGTTGGAATCAACTCATTTGCTGATGTGGATAAGTAGATATGGGCAAAATACGAAAACATGTCAGCACAGACGTCATTGCACATCAGCCAACTTGATGGTCGATTTCGTCAATATTAGAGGCCTGATCTGATCATATGGTCTTCTATACAAAGGTTCCCGTATCAGTTACGGATCCATAGCCATTGGAATCAGCTCATTTGCTGATGTGGATAAGCAGATATGGGCAAAATACGAAAACAGGTCAGCACAGACGTCATTGCACATCAGCCAACTTTATGGTCGATTTCGCTAGGGAAAACGACTCCGTTTGAAGAAGTATAAAACATGAAAAAGATAGATATGCCTCTTAGCTTTGCACGGCTACAAATTTCAGCCTTATTGCTTCAGTGAAACTCCAGATATAGCTGATATGGCAAAAGGTGTCGGAACTGGAACTGAACTGGATTTGCCCTTAATTCTAGTAATCTGAAATGACTCAAAGAAACTTGTGAAAAACACCAAATTACATAAAAATATAAAAGATCATAAACACAATTAGACTAAACAATAATAACTCGTATTTGACACAAAACAATAATAAAACATAACTAAAAACTATATAATTATACGAGTTATCACACCCCCACACTTAGATTGTTGCTAGTCCCTAGCAACGACTCAATAAAAATAAAATAAGAAAATCTAATCTAATCCACTTTCGTAGGAAATCACGGTGGCACTTAGCATGTGACACAAGCCTTTAAACCCCTAGGTGTCCCTAGTGGACGAGTTTAGTCTCGTGAGGGTTTACTAGAACGATACCCACAAACATTGAAAAACTAAAATATAAATAAACTACATATACTAAAAATATTTACTCCTATTCCTTTCAATATAAATTAGAGACAATCTTTGAACAAGTCTTATAAACTAATCAATAGCTTAAAGAATTTCACAAAAAATCATGCTTGAATGTAAATTGTTTGAGTTAAGCCAATATTAACATAACATATTTCAATCAAAATAGTGCACATTCAAACTTAATCTCAACTACTCATATGGGATACTCTCATGATTTTCACTCTTTAAAGTAGTGGTAAAGTGTTTACACTCAATCAATCTCATGAAAATAGTTCTACCATATGCTTGCTTGTCTACCTATTCTCCACTAAAAGATCATGCAACTTCATAAATCAAGAGGTCTTTAATCAAGGTTGTAATGGGGCCAAGAGGTAATAATGTGGTTAAAGAATAAAAAGGAAAAGATATCACAAACATTCCAAAGACTTCATAGAATTTAGAGACAAAATAAGATTTTGCAGATAAAACTTTCTCAATATTCTTTAGAAGTACATAATCACATAGGCTGAATATTTCATGTTGAGCCTTTACTTCATTCTAACCAACTTTCGAACATCTTTTTCTTTTCTTTAACTAGAAGTTCAAGAGATTATTCCAAATTTGTTTTTTTTTTTTTCACATGGGAATGTATTTGGCAATATTCCCTCTATTTTTCTCTTGACTTTTGCCTTTCTCCTCCCCCACACTTATCTTTTGTTCTAACCCAAATTTTCAAAAAATATCCCTTGTTTTTGCAATATGTCTCAAACATTCTAGTCCATCTTTAGAACAAGGGTAAAGATATAAATGTGTTTAGGCTAGGTGTAAGATGTGGTTACCAAATAAATATCTTATTCAATGTAGGCTCAAATTGGTTCACTAGAGGGATGTTCTCTTGGAACATCAATAAGGGATGGCTGTTTGGCCCTAGTTAAAAAGTCCTAATGCCTCTATCATATTCATGTTGTTACATGCATCAATATAGTCTCAAATGGTTTAAAGCAAGTTCTAGAGAATCATGTAATCATAAGAGCACTCAAGAAAGAAATTAGATTGATTTGTATAATGCATCAATCATTATAGGCTCAAAAACTCACAAGGATGATTATACAAGTCAGATTAAGTCTAAACATGCTTCTTTCTCAATCAACATATCATATTAACATTGGCTCATAAAAAGGTTGACATCAAGCTCAATTCTCATGAAAATCTTCTCACTAATAAATCTGTTTTAGACTTATGCAATTCATATCTCATCATTGTATTAAAAAGGAACTAAAACACACTAAAAATAATAATAATAATAATAAAGACTCATAAAAAAAATAGTAGACAAAAATAAAAGAAATCCTAAATTATTCCCCCCACACTTAATTCTTACATTGTCCTCAATGTAAGTCTATTAACCCGAATGAAAGAATCATGTGTAAGAGAAAAGAACTAATAACATAAGAATAGGAACAACTAAGACTCAAAACAAAACAAACTCATGCAACCTAAATAATCCTAAAATACTAAACAAAAATTAACAAGTAAACATAAAAAGATTAAAATCAAACTGACAAGGTATGTCTCAAGTCTCCCATACTCAGACCTTGTTCAGAATGAATACTTCTAAATTGCTTAAAATACAACAAACCTTTTTTTTTTTTTTTTTTTGAAAAGAAGAAATCAAACTGACAAGGTATGTCTCAAGTCTCCCTTACTCAGACCTTGTTCAAAATGAATACTTCTAAATTGCTTAAAACACAATAATTTTTTTTTTTTTTTTTTTTTTTGAAATTAGCAAAATATGTCCCTTACCTACAGAGGTTGCTAACCACTTATTATAACTGAGACACAACAAGCAAAATGTTAGATAATGTCACAAAGACAAAGTGCAATCCACTCCTTGCTCGTCCATATCTCTTTTTCTTTTTCCGAGCGTTTGCGAAACAACCGTAGCAGATAAACACTCATAAGCTTGGAGCTTTTTGAGTAAATCTTCAATGGTTGTAGCAGAAATTATGGTTCTCCTTGCCTCTGAAAACATGAATCCATTATCCACAGCATTATCTAAATATGAAAGAAAATTACTAAAATAACCATTAATATTAAGCAAACCAATGGGTTTCTTATTTGTGACCAAAGATGACCAAGAAGCCACGCAAGCTATTTCTTCCAATGTACCCAGACCTCCTGGTAAAGCAATGAATGCATCGGCAGAATGGTACATGATTGTTATCCGTTCAGGGACACTCCAGACTTGTATTTCCTTACCCACGGTAGGTCCACAAAAACTTGTGAATAGTTTTGGCACGATTCCTAGAACTGGACTTCCTCCGGTGTGTGCTGCTGTAGCGACTGCTCCCATTAAACCCGTACTACCGCCTCCATAAATCAAGTGGATCTTTTGTTGGGCAAGTATTACTCCAACTCTTATGGCTTCATCAGCGAATATGTTATTTTTCCCTGGATAAGCACCTCCAAAGACACAAATTTTTTTAATGCGCTGGGACGAAGTACTTTCCATTTTTTTTTCGAGTGCCTGAAAGAGAATGAGTACATGGTGTAATATATAGAGGACTGAGTAGTGAATCAGACAAGAGTAATAATGTCGCCGAAAGTGTATCTGACCTGTCAGAAGAAAATGTTAACCTAACAAAAGATTTTTGCGTGATTTCAGGAAGAAAATCAAAAGAGAAGAAAAATCAACCGTAAAAGACAAATAAAAAAAAACGAGAATAATTACACAAATCGAACAACACATAAATTAAACCAAAATAAAGTTATTGCAAATCAAACCAAAAGCTGAGAAGTCATTTATTGTAGTTGTGATTGTGGCTCACATCTTCCTCTGGTTTTACGTCCAGAAACGGCTTAAACGCCTTCTATGAGTCGAGGATATGCTTCCCATCCAGTTTTCTTACAAGCTGGCAAACAGGGTCTTTTAACATCAGATTCCCAAGATGTTGCCATTCCCTTTGGAATTGCGGCCATAAATCAAGAATTTCTCTTTGTACGTCTCCACTAGGATGCGTCTCAAGAGAAAGTTGGATATTATCCAAATTCTCCTTACTCAGTCCATCCTTAATGAATTCAATTTTATCATCTCGATTAGAGGACGGAATCCCAATAGAACGACATTTACCGTTACACGTCCATCGTGCACATTTGTGGCAATTTGAACTCATGCGCTTTGCTCGTCGCTTCTTTGCAAAAGTGCTTCTACCTGTACCTGGTAAATGCAAAACAAGAAGATATTCATCTTCACGTACCTTGGCTTCAATTATCCAACGTATGTCTCCAGGAATCCCTTTGTGCATAAGCATTCTTAATCTTTCAAATCGAACTTGGTAAAGCTTCAGTAAAATATTTCGAGGAAAAGGAGGAAATCGTTTCTGCAATCTTGTGAGAATATCATCCATCCTGAAAAAAAATGAAAAAAAAAAAATGAAAGAGAAATTGAAAGAGAAATTTATATACAATATCAGTTTTGTGGGTAGCTGATGGAACCGATTTAAATAATCACGGAGTACCGTTATCCGCCATTTAACCGGGGTTAAAAAAAATTATATTTACATCTAGTGTTTTTCAAAACAAGGATCAGAAAGAAAAACAACATAAAAAGACTCAAAAACAAAACACTCTAAATAAAATCCTAAATTCTTCCCCCCACACATAATTCTTACATTGTCATTAATGTAATGCTATTATCCCCCAATGCAAGAATTATATGTAAGAGAAAAGAACTATTAAACAAAAGAAACTTATGCAGCCTAAATGAACTTAAAAACAGTAAACACAATTAACAAAGAAACATAAGAAATAAAAATAAAAACAATAAAAATAATAAAAGAAAAAGGAAAAGAAAGAGAAAGCAAATCTGAATATGGAAGGTTTGCAATTTCATCTTTAATTGGGCTGCCTTCCCAATTAACACTTGAGTTAGTGTTTTGAATCTAACCAACACCCCTTCTTGGCTTTTTAGGCTTGTCAGGCTCATGCATGAAATTTCCCAAATTTATGCGTTTGAGAGGAAGCTTTCTTTGCACAACAGTGGATGCATTCTCCATTACAAGTATTATTCCATCATCCTTGGTGGTGCATATCTCATCGAGGAATGGTGCATCTTTTGGTACTTGTTGAATGACATCCACAAACAAACTGTTTAAGGTTTCCAGCGTGTCTTGTTCATGTTCATCCTCTTTGAACTTTGCGAATCTACTAGGAAAAGGTGGAGAAGAAACATTAGTAAAAATTGGAATCTCAAACGTTACCTCAGGTGCCGAAATACTCTTATTTGGATCATTGGCTTCATTATCCTCAAGAATAGAATTCATCTCTAATTTTGTCTCATCCTCATCTTGTTCCTCATTCCTCAAGGTCACAATAGTAGTATTCTCCTTTGGGTTAATCATTGTTTGGGCAGGGAGTTCTTCAGATCTTTGTGCTACCCATCCCACCATACTACTAGTCAATTGGATCATTTGCTTTTCCAAACTCTGGATGCTTGCCCTTGTTTCCTGTTGAAATTGCAATGTATCAGTAACAAGAGAATAGACAAGATCTTCTAAAGAAGTACCTGAGTTTTGAGTCATATGTGGTGGTTGAAAAAGATCTGGTTCTTGGGACCATGATTGATTGAAGCTAGATGGATGAGTGTAATTGGCATAAGGATCTACTTCTTGGTAATTTTTCGAGTAGCCATAATTAGTATGATCCCACCATCCCTCATGGTAAGTGTTTGAGTAATGATCATACTGTTGGTCTTGGAACACTTGATGGCCTTGACATCCTCCCATGGCTAATTGTTGAACTGGGGAGGTGAGATTGGCTTGTTGATTCTCCATGTTCATGTATGCCACCAACTCTTCAAGTGTTAGATTGCTCAATTCCATTGTTTTTTTTTTTTTTTTTTAAAAAATTGAAAAGAAAAACTTGTATGTACAAGAAAATAAAACTAATTAGAACTGAAAATAAGAATAAACCAAGTAACAAATAAACTAAAGAAAGCAATCCCCGGCAACGGCGCCAAAAATTTGATGCACCCAAAAGAGTGTATCTTATTTAACCTTGCACTAAAAAGATAAATTGTAAGTATAGTAGTTAGCAAGGGTCGAGTCCTCAGGGATTGGGTTTTAGTTTATAAGTTAATAGTTTAAAACTTAAATTCAAGAACAATAAAAGAAAAGGGGTTTTTGAAGCCAGATTTAAACTAAAGTAAATAATAAGAATAAGATGCAAGGCGGTATAACCAGCCAATAAAAATATATATACTAAATTAGGCGGTATAACCAGCCAATAAAAATATATATACTAAATTAGGCGGTATAACCAGCCAATAAAAATAAAACAAAGTTAATATACAAATTAGGCGGTATAACCAGCCAATAAAAATAAATATAAAAAATAAGCAAACTAGAAAAGTAAGAAAACAAGTAAGTAAGAAGAATAATATATGAAAAATATGGTTAAGGTTTCATTCTCCACCACTAGACATCATTAAGAATCAATTTGAGATCTATCAATATTAACCAACTATCAAAGTTAACAACCGTAGATAACAACAAGCTCTGTTACCCCAATCTTTCCTTAGTTTGTCGTTAAATAGAACAAGCTCTCTATTTAATCTCTAACCATTAAACAACCTAGAATAAGCTCTCTAAATTCAATTTAATGGCAGCTTTATGATGAGAAAGATAGGTTGATCTAAGCAACAAACACATAAGCTCGGATTGTTCAACTTAGGTTATGCTCCACTTTGCAATTATTGAAAACTTGACCATAATCATTAATCACAAATTGCCACTTATGAATAGGAAATCAAGACAATTACACGGATCAAGACTCCTAAACTAGCAATAGATAATTATCAAGATCTATCTAGTTGTACACCTAAATAAATCAAGACAACATCATGAACAATTCTTGTAGAAGAACATAAGCAACTTTGATAGAAAATTAATGATAGATAGAATCTGAAAATCAATCACAAAACATGTCTAGGGCTTTGAAATCACCCTTAACCAAATAGAAGTTTAGCCTAGCATAGGCATTGTAAACATAAACAAAAAATTAAAGAAAATCTAAGAAGAAAATAAAAGAAAGAAAGAATAAGAGGAAGAATATTAATTATCCAACCTCTTGCTCTCTCTAAAGAAAAAGAAAACTAGAGAAAAGAAAGAAAACTAGAGAAAAGAAAGAAGAAGAAAACTTAGAGAATTTTATTAAAATGGCTAATATCCTACCTATGTACAATATGATTCTCTACAATCATCCAAGGCCCTCTATTTATACACATTTTGGAAGGCTAAATGACAAGAGACAAGCTTTACAAATTTCAAAGGTAGGTATAATAGGTGGGTGAATTTTTCTAACAATTTTCGTCATATTGTATGACAATTTTGATCAGCCAACTTGATGGTCGATTTCGTCAATGTTGGAGGCCTGATCTGATCACATGGTATTCTAGAAAAAGGTTCCCCTATCAGTTATGGATCCATAGCCGTTGGAATCAGCTCATTTTCTGATGTGGATAAGCAGATATGGGCAAAATACGAAAACATGTCAGCACAGACGTCATTGCACATCAGCCAACTTGATGGTCGATTTCGTCAATATTAGAGGCCTGATCTGATCATATGGTCTTCTATACAAAGGTTCCCGTGTCAGTTACGGATCCATAGCCATTGGAATCAGCTCATTTTCTGACGTGGATAAGCAGATATGGGCAAAATACGAAAACAGGTCAGCACAGATGTCATTGCACATCAGCCAACTTGATGGTCGATTTCGCTAGGGAAAACGACTCCGTTTGAAGAAGTATAAAACATGAAAAAGATAGATATGCCTCTTAGCTTTGCACGGCTACAAATTTCAGCCTTATTGCTTCAGTGAAACTCCAGATATAGCTGATATGGCAAAAGGTGTCGGAACTGGAACTGAACTGGATTTGCCCTTAATTCTAGTAATCTGAAATGACTCAAAGAAACTTGTGAAAAACACCAAATTACATAAAAATATAAAAGATCATAAACACAATTAGACTAAACAATAATAACTCGTATTTGACACAAAACAATAATAAAACATAACTAAAAACTATATAATTATACGAGTTATCAATATCCATGCATTAATTTGCTTATTTTTTACATGCATCATGTTGGCATCAGGGTGCATTCATGGCATACATAGTCGTCATGTTATGCTCATGCATTAATTTTTCATATTGGCATCAGGTTGCATTCATGACATACACGGCCAGCATGACTTTCTTTGTATATACTCTGTGTCAGTCATTTATTCTTCACATGCATCATAATTGACATTATGTGGCATTCATAGTGTATATGATCATTCATTGGTAATGCATTTGGAACATACATGGTCATTCATTGTATATATCCATGCATTAATTTGCTTATTTTTTACATGCATCATGTTGGCATCAGGGTGCATTCATGGCATACATAGTCGTCATGTTATGCTCATGCATTAATTTTTCATATTGGCGTCAGGTTGCATTCATGACATACACGGCCAGCATGACTTTCTTTGTATATACTCTGTGTCAGTCATTTATTCTTCACATGCATCATAATTGACATTGTATGGCATTCATAGTGTATATGATCATTCATTGGGAAATGCATTTGGAACATACATGGTCATTCATTGTATATATCCATGCATTAATTTGCTTATTTTTTACATGCATCATGTTGGCATCAGGTTGCATTCATGGCATACACAGTCATCATGATATGCTCATGCATTAATTTTTCATATTGGCATCAGGTGGCATTCATGACATACACGATCAGCATGATTTTCTTTGTATATACTCTGTGTCAATCATTTATTCTTCACATGCATCATAATTGACATTGTGTGGCATTGATAGTGTATATGATCATTCATTGGGAAATGCATTTGGAACATACATAGTCATTCATTGCATATATCCATGCATTGATTTTTCTCATGTAAATGCATCATGTTGGCATCGTGTTGCATTTATAACATACATGGTCAACATGTTTCCACTGTATATGACCACACATAACTTTGTTTATCCTTCACATGCATCAAATTGCACTCATGACATTCATAGCTCATTCATCATGAAACACATTAATAAGATGAAATAGAAATTGACTTAGCTTTGAAGAGTTTTCTTCGTTAGCTAAAAGCTATGACCCCAACAGCAAGTGCAAGTATCACATTGGGGCAATTGGGCATTCGACTAAAAAATGTAGACAACTGAAGGAAAGAATTGAAGGTCTTGTCCATGATGGCATTTTGATTCCAGAGCTTATCGAACATTGGAAATTTGTTTTACCATAGATTGATTTCCTCTTGAAGAATTTTGAGGATAAGATTTGTTATCTTTGAAAGCATGTCAATAGGAGCATTCTGATGCATATATTTCTACACTTTGATGATGAAAGCTTTTGTCTCATGATGACATCTACATGAAATAAATAAATTTTGAATTTAAATATTTTGTGTTCATTTTATTTTAGCAATAAATTTGAAAAAAAAATAAAAAAATAAAAAAAAAATAAAAAAAATGAAACTTTGAGAAAATTTGTGGTACACAATAAATAAGTGGTTTTCACATGAAATAATGAACAATCTTGAGAATATTGATGATCATTGTTAGAAATGACCCAATATCTTTAGCCTTCTCTTTTAGGCTTTCCTAAGCCTAAATCTTTTGAACCGAGACCATTTGAAAGACCTAATGCTTCAAGGAATATGAATGATTTGACTTCATAAAACCATTGTCATCACAGAATAAGCAAAGACATAGATCTTAGTCTAGGCTATGAACAAAGGAACGAACTTTTTGAAAATTTTCAAATTCCTTGAAAATCAAACAAATGAGACATTCTTTCAAGAATCCAGATTTTGATAATTTGGTGTGTGTCAAGATTTTGCTAAAACCATTCATGACCTTTCCCAATGACCACAAAACACTAATTGCCTAGACGTCACTTCATGATTGACACCCTGGGGCACAATGATTAAACTAGATTATCCCCTGTCCTAGAGAAAACCTGTTTTTGGGTAATATTTTCCTTGTCTCTTCAAAGAACTTAGATTGGAAACTCAGCCTTTTCAAAACAGACCTAGACTTGCAATGTTCCTCGTTGATACAAATTCGCATGGTTAATCAAATTGGGGCATCATATGTGGAAATGATGGATACATAGTGAAGAAGGATGGGCTAATGCATGAATCATTGGGGGCGTGCGACGAAAAAAAACAAAACAAAAAAAAAAATTTTGTGATATCATGCATATGAGAATTCGGATGATTCCAAAGTGCAAAATGAAATTCTGAATATCTATTTCCCCTGGGGATTGCTTTTCAATGTGAATATTTGTGCTTGACATGAGAAATGGCCATCTTTCATATCCCTTTCACACAAAAAGAAATTATCCATAGTCACCCCTTTTGAGCCAAAAGAATTCTTTCTTCTTTGAACCCTGATCAAGGATTACCCTCTACACTGGGGGGCAAATGCGAGGAAATATCTTCTCAAAGATCATTGAGAAATGAGTGATAGCTCAAGGACAGACACAAAGCAAATGGAGCCCCGAATAAATACGGGCTCACTCTGTCAAAGAAAAAGAAGAGAAAAAGATGGTGAAATGAAAACCAAGAAAAACAAAAGAAAAACACAATGAAAAAGAAAATTGAAAGCCAAGAGCAAGGAAGAAAAAGAGCAAAGTCAAAAGGAAAGAAATGTCCAAGAAGGGACAAATGCTTCAAAGAAGATCCTCCTCAAGAAATGATCCTTGATCTGATTACCCTCAAACACATATTTTGGGCCTATTTATCCTTTCTTTCTGAACCCTGAGCCATGGCCTACATTATATGCTTTAAAAGTCTATTTTGATCAAGCATGAATATTTAATCTGAAAGGTTTTTCCTCAGATTTTATCCCATTTCATCGAATTATCATTTCACTAAGGAAGAATTTATAATTCTCAAGTGTATGGTAGAACAAAAACAAAACAAACAAAAAACAAACAAAAAAAAGAAGAAAAATTGAAAAGAATAGGATTTTAGGGCGAAAACCCAAAAATGGGCGGTCTAGAGTAGAATAGGAATTTTTGATGCCATCTATGATAGTGCCGATACCCCAAAAAGAGAAGGTCATCTTAAAAAAAGGTGGTCATCGAGGAACATCTAGGAATTCCTGAACCCCCAAAATTGTCAGCTCTCATTCGGAGGATTGTCTTCAAAAATTGAATCTTTTTTTCCTCCAAGATCAAACTTTCCGATTTAAACATCCCAGCCAATCTTGACGCTTGTCAAAATACCTTGATATTGGAAACTACAAGAATGTTGAATTTGTTTGGTTCTCAATGAATTCATGATTTATAAAATCTGTTCCATTTGTGAGCCTAGAAGGGACATACATTTTTGTTGTGAAGTTTTCCTGGAAAAACCAAAATCTTGTTGTATCGAGCTTTGTCATTTCAAATTGAAAAACCCAAATTAATACTTAGGGAATTTTCTAACAGTGATCATCAGTCATCAAAAGATTTGTACATCATACACTGTGGAGTTAAAATTTTTGGCCTAGAAGTTTTCCTTAAATAAGCAAAATTGTTTTTCAAAAAGGGAAAATAAAAATATTTTTGAAATACCCATTTTTGATGTTGACATGAGACAAGGATTTTTCTAACCCAAAGATATAGAACTGCCATGATAGGTCCTGACTTCCAGATATGAGAAGAAGATATCGAACCCAGTTCAGATCTCTGTTGATGAAAGTTTGAAAACTGTTGAGGCAAAGAGAATAGCCAAAATGAATTGAAGATATACTCTGATTTGAAGAGGAAAAATGAATTTGAAAGGCTAAGCCAAAGTCTAGAAAAACAACCGGGGGCATTTGCATCACTCATAAGCACTCATCTCTTTATCGAGCTTTTGCATCTGCACAGTGTTGGCAAGCATTTGCATCATTCATGGGTATTTGCATTGGCATTATTCCATAAGCATCTGCATTTTACCTTTACATTTACATTCTTCATGGAATTCGCATTTGTGTCATCTCAAGCAATTGCATCATTTCTAGAATCGTTGCATTTTCATTATTGTGTGGTAATTGTAGTTACACCATTCATAAACAAGTTACATGAACACAATTAGTAGGGGCATCTGTATCATGAAACATGGGCATCAATCCAGGCCATTTGCATTTGCACTAAGAAATATTTTACATTTTCACCATGAAGCATGAGCACCTTGTTAAAAGACATGTGCATCTGCATCATTTCTCAAAGCTTCTTGTGGGGATATCCAGAATTTTACAGTTTTTAAAAAGTGAACAAGTCTTCGGTGGTGATAGCTGAAGCCTCTGGTGGAGATATCCAGAGTTTTATAATTTTGAAAAATGAGAAATTTTCTTCTGGTGGAGATATCCAGAATTTTACAATGAGCAAGTCTTCGGTGGTGATATCTAGAATTTTGCAGTTTTAAAAGTGAACAAGTCTTCGGTGGTGATAGCTGAAGCCTCTGGTGGAGATATCCAGGGTTTTATAATTTTAAAACATGAGAAATTTTATTCTGAAGGAGTTACCCAGAATTTTACAATGAGCAAGTCTTTGGCGGTGATAGCCAAAGCTTCTGGTGGGGATATCCAGAATTTTACAGTTTTAAAAGTGAACAAGTCTTCGGTGGTGATAGCTGAAGCCTCTGGTGGAGATATCCAGGGTTATATAATTTTGAAAACATGAGAAATTTTATTTTGAAGGAGTTACCCAGAATTTTACAATGAGCAAGTCTTTGGTGGTGATAGCCAAAGCTTCTGGTGGTGATATCCAGAATTTTGCAGTTTTAAAAGTGAACAAGTCTTCAGTGGTGATAGCTGAAGCCTCTGGTGGTGATATCCAGAATTTTGCAGTTTTAAAAGTGAACAAGTCTTCAGTGGTGATAGCTGATGCCTCTGGTGGAGATATCCAGGGTTTTATAATTTTGAAAACATGAGAAATTTTATTCTGAAGGAGTTACCCAGAATTTTACAATGAGCAAGTCTTTGGTGGTGATAGCCAAAGCTTCTGGTGGTGATATCCAGAATTTTGCAGTTTTAAAAGTGAACAAGTCTTCAGTGGTGATAGCTGAAGCCTCTGGTGGAGATATCCAGGGTTTTATAATTTTGAAAAATGAGAAATTTTATTCTGAAGGAGTTACCCAGAATTTTACAATGAGCAAGTCTTTGGTGGTGATAGCCAAATCTTCTGGTGGGGATATCCATAATTTTACAGTTTTAAAAGTGAACAAGTCTTCGGTGGTGATAGCTGAAGCCTCTGGTGGAGATATCCAGGGTTTTATAATTTTGAAAAATGAGAAATTTTATTCTAAAGGAGTTACCCAGAATTTTACAATGACCAAGTCTTTGGTGGTGATAGCCAAAGCTTCTGGTGGTGATATCTAGAATTTTGCAGTTTTAAAAGTGAATAAGTCTTCGGTGGTGATAGCTGAAGCCTCTGGTGGAGATATCCAGGGTTTTATAATTTTGAAACATGAGAAATCTTCTTCTAGATGAGTTATCTAGAATTTTATATTGAGCAAGTCTTTGGTGGTGATAGCCAAAGCTTCTTGTGGGGATATCCAGAATTTTACAGTTTTAAAAATGAAGAAGTCTTCGGTGGTGATAGCTGAAGCCTCTGGTGGAGATATCCAGGGTTTTATAATTTTGAAAATGAGAAATCTTCTTTTGAAGGAGTTATCCAGAATTTTTTTCAACATGTGCATCTACATCAAGAAGCATTTTCATCAATCTAAGTTAGTTAAATCTGCATCAAGAAAGTTTGCATCAAATCAAGTCATTTACATTTGCATCAAAGACATTTGCACCAATCTAAGTCATTTGCATCTACATCAAGAAGCATTTGCATCAACAAAAGACATTTGCATTTGCATCATGAAGCATTTGCATCATCTCTTAAAGCTTTCAGGTATAATCGATTTCGTTTCCTTAAGGCGAGTCGAGCCCCGAAATCATCGTCGAGGTATTTTTTTTATTTATGAACAAGTCTTCGGTGGTGATAGCTGAAGCCTCTGGTGGAGATATCCAGAGTTTTTTTTAAAAGTCCTTTGAAAAGGTAGAAAGTCTTCGGTGGTGATAGCTGAAGCTTCTGGAGATGATACCCAGAATTTTACAATTTTAAAAATGAGCAAGACTTCGGTGGTGATAGCTGAAGCCTCTGGTGGAGATATCCAGAGTTTTAAAATCCTTTGAAAAGATAGAAAGTCTTCGGTGGTGATAGCTGGAGCTTCTGGAGGTGATACCCAGAATTTTTACATTTAAAAAAAAAAATGAGCAAGACTTTGGTGATGATAGCCGAAGCATCTGGATGAGATATCCAGAATTTTAAACACAGCTGAGAACAAGACAGGTTAAGGCCCCGAGACCATCGTCGAGGTCATTTCCTTTCTTGCAAATCGAATTCGTTTCCTTAAGACGAATCGAGCCTTGTTTAGGCAGGGAATTCAATTTAAGGACAAATCTTCAATTTACTGTTTTCAAAAAAAAAAAAATTGAAAAAAAAAATGAAAAAAGAGAAAAAATGAAAAAAATAGAAAATAAAAAAAGAAAATAAAAAATAAAAAATGCAAAATGCAAAAATGAATGAAGAAATGAAAAAGAAAACCCCTTTCCTTTCCATGTGATTTCACTGACCGTACAAAATTAGTGTCGGTTTATCTTTGCCTGATTCCTGTTTCTCAGCAATAGCCAAAGAGGGGCAGCTGTAGACACCTAATTTTGTCCGGACCACTAAACAGGTATGTTTTCTTCCCATATTGATGTTTCCGAGTATAAAAAGACTGTTTTCATCCTGCAGGTGGTACTCCGAGACTTAGTTTAAGAGGGCGAGCACAAAAAGTCAAACTTGAAAAAAGTCAACCCCAAAAAAGTCAACCCAAAAAAAGTCAACCCCAGAAAGTCAACTACTAAAAAAGTCAACCCACTTTCAAAATCAAGATTTTAAGTTCAATTGAAAAATGGAGAAAGAATTTTGATAATCCGAGGTCTACATTGAAAGATATGGAGTTCGGAAGTTGGGATTTGGAGATTCAGTAGAAAAGAAACCCTAATTCGAGAAATTTGGGGAAAAGTGCTTAAACGATCAAACTGGTCGAAATTGAAGGTTCCAAATGAAAGATAAGCACTGACTACGGGTAATGGAGAAGTCACTTGCAAGAAAAACTGAAAGAAAAGTCAATCCGGGAGAAAACCGAGAATTAGGATTTTTAGTGGATTTCGGTGAAATCGGGAAGAATCACAGAAATGGCCCGACTTGGTAAGACCAAAGCCCCAATGGATGAGGAATGATTAAAAAGGATGGCCCAAGGCTCAGATTGAAGAAAATCTGAAAATCGGACTTGTTTTGAGCAAAACCGGGTTTCAGAGGTTAAAGGGCAAAATTGGAAAAATTTGGGAAAAATAGCAAATGCACTCCGAAAATTATGGAAAATTTGTCAATCTCATTCTTAAATCATTTGAAAGAGATTGGCGAAAGAAAATCTTGATTCCGAGTTCGTTTGCAAAATGGCCAAATCCCGGGCCTCCTATGCAGTAATTCAAGCCGATAAATCCCGAAAAAATACCAAATGAGCTCCAAAAATTATGAAAACTTCCAGATCACACTTTTTAATTATTTTGAAGAGATTGGTGAAGAAAAATCTTGATTTGGAGCTCGTTTAAAAAATGGTAAAAAGTAGGGGCATAAAAGGACATTTTGGGAAGAAAAAATCCAAATAAATAGCAAACGGACTCGGATAATTTTGAAAACTTCCAGAACTCAATATTTTATTATTTTGGAAGTATTAAAAAAAGAAAAATTGAATTTGGAGCCCGTTTGATATTTATTTTGCATCCGGGGGGCAAAATGGTCGTTTCACCCAAACAACCGAAAAAGGGCTTCTTTGGGCCTTTCAAAAATCAGAGCTGGGCTGGAAAAGAGAAGTGCTGGCCTGCCCAAGCTCAAAGGAAGGAGGAAGCTTAGGATTTTTTCAATCAAGTGATTAAAAATCAAGAGTTAAGTTAGAGATTTTCATTTTTGAGCCTAAGTCCCAATCCCACATCCCTTTGTAATGTCAAGCCAAGAGAGGTGCTCACCTTATAAATAAGGGGTCTTGGCCTTTGGTTGAAATCACCCACTACCCCTTGTGAGATAGTCTATACACTTGTATTAGGATTATCCGGGTGGTGAGTCATAGTGTTTTTGTTGAGAGGGTTTGTAGCTTAATCCGTTCAAAAGCTACTCTGATGGTTTATAGCTTAATCCGTTCAAAAGCTACTCTGAGGGTTTGTAGCTTAATCCGTTCAAAAGCTACTCTGAGGGTTTATAGCTTAATCCGTTCAAAAGCTACTCTGAGGGTTTGTAGCTTAATCCGTTCAAAAGCTACTCTGAGGGTTTATAGCTTAATCCGTTCAAAAGCTACTTGGTGAGTTTTCATTTTAAAATAATGTTTCTTGTTCTTCCTTCATTTCCTTTCTTAAGTATATTTTTCTTACATTTTGTTTTTACAATAAACTCACCATGGCCAAATGGCCTACATTATTTATTTTAAGTTGTTATTTTTGATTCATTTTACCATATTGTTTATGCTATTTTCTTTATTTTTGATGTTTTAAATATTATGTTATTTCATGTTCTTAAGTTATATTTAATTTGGTTGCTTTGTTTGTTGCCATTTATGTCTTAGATATCATGTTTTTACATTTTTAATTTTCTGTTTTCATGTTGTTTAAATTTGAGCAAGTTTTAGAGTTAGCATATTAAGTGTTTGTGAAAATGCTTGTGTGATTTTTGTGTTATGACTTAGTTTTTCATTCTAGTATGCCAAGTGTTTGAGAAAATGCCATGCTTGTTGGAGCTTGAGGCCATTTGGCTACTCCATGTGTTTTGCATTGTGTGTTGCACTTTTTTTGTCATGCTAGTTGTTAGGTTTTTGCATTTGCATGATATTTGGTTGGATTTTTGAATTAAGAATGCTTTGTGTTTGTAAAAATGCCATGCATGTTTTAGGTCTAGGTTACATTAAATGTCATGCAAGTTCATGTTAGGTCTAGGCCATATTATTTGTGTCATGCATTTTCCTTACATTTAGGTTTAGATCCATGCATTTCATGCATTATGTTTGCTGCATTGTTTCATGCATTTCATGACCATGCCACTTGAATAATGACTTGAGCCAATTAATGGTTCAAGGTCATGCTCTCTTGAGCACACTTGTGGAAAATTAAGTTTGTCAAATTGATTATTCTACCTTTGTGATTTTTTTTACTTAGCAATTTTTATCTAACTTTCAAAAAGTCCTAGCTACTGTCTTCAAGTCATTCTATTAGTTTCAAATATTTTTATTTTGGTTTTTAAATGATTTTATCAAAGACAAAAAAAAATGTGTTGGCAAAGCAGTTTTTTTTCCACCCAAAACTCGTACATCTCCGATTTTTCTGGGAATTCATCTTTGATCAGAAAATTAAGTCGATTTTTTCCCGTGTATTTTTACATGTCCTGAGTCTCCAATAATTTTTTCAGAATTTTTGGAATTTTTAGAAATAGGGTAAAAAATCATGGATTAAAACTGGACAGTGGAGTCAGAATTGAATTTAAAGAAAAACAAAACAGTTTTTTCTCCTCCAAAAACTCGTACATCTCTAGTTTTTCTGGGAATTCATCTTTGATCAAAAAAATTAATCCAAATTTTTCTTGTGTAGTTTTACATGTCCTGAGTCTCCAGTATTTTTTTTAGAATTTCTTGGATTTTTAAAAATAGGGTAAAAAATCGTAGATTAAAACTGGACAGTGGAGTCAGAATTGAATTTAAAAACAAAAAAAAAAAACCATTTTTCTGTTTTGGTTAATTTACTTAGAGTGGGCTGATTAGGAGAGTTAGCTACTGACTTAGGGTGGTTTCTAAGCCTTTTCAAACTCTAAAAATGGTTTTTCAAGTCTCGGGTTAAGGGTAGTAAAGTCCGGATTTTTAAACTTAGGAAATTAGAGTCATTTTAAAAATTTTAGCCCAGTTTTTATTTTTAATTCAAGCTTTTCAAAATTGTTTTCAAACAATCACAAAGTATTTTGGTTTTAGAATATTTAATTTGACATATTTTCCTAAGGTAGCCGGATATCTTTTTAGATATACGGATTTCCTTAATTAAAGGAAAAAATACATTTCATGCATTGCATTTTTATATTCATGCATTTTATATAATATGTGATTCTTGCCATAATAATTTCTATGTGTCATGACATTTAGGTTGCATTATATTATTTAGATTTTGCTATGTCATTTTATTTATGTCATGCCTATACATATTCATTTCTTTTAAATGTTTTCAAAAAAGATAATGGTTTTCAATAAAAATAAAGATATTCCCGATTTAAAATAATTCATGAGTTCTCTACTGGGTTTGCTGGAGGGAATATCATCAATTATTATTAATAAAGGAATATCTTTCTTTCAAAAAAAGAGAATGATTCGGAAAGTTTTCCAAAACTAATAAAATTTCTATATTTTGCCACGTTTGTTGGGGAATATAGGAAAATTTTAAATTTATAAATTTCGGATCATTTTCAATAAAAAAAATAAAATTATTTTTCTTTAAATTGGGAATTAATTTGAAATACTAAATTTAAAACCAACTTTTACCGAGACTTGAGATAACACACGATTAATAAGGTACCGATTTATACGGGCGTTGTGGGGGTGCTAATCCTTCCCCGCACGTAACCGACTCCCGAACCCGCTTCTTTGATTTCTCTGGTTTAAAACGCAGACTTGAAATTGGTTTTTAAAATGTTTTAATTAATTTTTAAAATATTTTATAAAACCGGTTTTAATAGGTGGCCGATCACACCTAGCTAAAAAAGATTGGTGGCGACTCCGTGTCTTTTTTAAGGTCATTTTCAAAACCTTCATTTTTAGAGGAATTAAGTCGACTTTTCCACAGTTTTTTTTAATGTCACGCTTAACGAATAATATAGTCTTGCGATGAGACTCGTCGTTATTTTTTTTAGGTTGCGACATGTCTTTTACAAGCACTTTATTCTTCCCAGCATCCTAAGGCTATAAGAGCCGGTTATTGAAAAAGTGAAATCCTATTACATCATATAAGACCGAAGTCTTTCCACCTCAATGCTGTAAATCTCCCAATCCTAATGGCGTTTTCCCAGTCCTTTATCAATCAGTGTCGTTGGATCCAACCATTTGGCATCTATAAGAGTTTGCACTTTCCTTTTGACTGCTATACAATCTTCGATGCTATGGCCAACAATTCCACAGTGATAATCATATCTTTCATTTGGATTATACCACCTTGGATATGGTGGTAACAGGGGTTTCAATGGGACACAGGCAACCATGTGATTTTGGATCAGTATAGGGAGGAGCTCTTGGTAGCTGATTGGAATGGGATCAAAATGCATTTGGGTCTTATTCTGGGGTCGTTTCTTAGTCACACATGGCCTAGGAGTTGGGGCACTTGGTGGTGGCACTAAGGTCCGAATCAGAGTGTTTACATGGAGATGTGGCGGAACAACATGGTAAGGGTATGGATTTGGACACAGGGCCTTTGGAGGTTGTACATAGCTCGAGGTTCCTATCCCATATACTGGATAAGGTGATTGAGGAAAATAGTATTAACTGGCAGTTGGTGGTGATGGAGTGGGATTCAGGAATCCCGTAGTGGTCGTCCCAATGGACGATTGGACCATAGTAGGGTAGGGATACTGGTTTGGACCTAAAACAGTTTGCAGGTATGGTACAGGATCCGAGGTTTCTATCTTTGGTATCAGGCTCTCAGGTTTAATCCTTTTCACGATTTTGTCCATAATTTCACCAGGATTGCAACCTTTGTGGCATTGACAAGTGCAGGATCCAGCAAAGATTGTATGTTCTGGACCTAATGGTTTTGGTTGATCCGAAGGCGATGCAGAGCCCTGAGAATGTTCTCCTTTACTCTTACCCATATCCTCAACCATTTTCAGCAATTTGGCCAGTTGTTCCTTCACCTCTCGGATTTCATGTGTACATTCATCTTGGTTGAGTTCCAAAGCACCCAATCGTTCCTCCGATTCATTCCTCATATCTCGAACCCCTTTCATGCAAATGAAAATGTCATGAGATTAAGAATACAATTATGAATGTACATACTCTATTCCTATGTGCATGAATATACTGATGATTAATGCATGACCATATACAGAGAAATAATGATGACTATGTATGCTATGGATGCAATCTAATGTCAACATGATGCATTTAAAAAAAATGAATAAATTGATGCACAAGTATATACAAATAATGACCATATATGTATTCTACAATGAATGACCATGCATATTATGATGTCAAAATGAATACATGCAGAGAATAAATGAATTAATACAAAGGTAGGTATAAAGAATGACCATGTAATCACAAATGTATTCTACAATGAATAACCATGCATGTTAGGACTGTAACACAATGTCAAAATGATACAAATAAAGAATAAATGAATTAACACCAAGGTATATACAAAGAAATCAATGATTACATGAAATTTGTGGGACCTAAATCTTGATTATTCAAAAATCTCATTATGCAAGATTTGCCTCCAAATTTATGACTTTTTGAAACATGCTTTTTTCTATGAAAAACCAATCATATTATTTTCAAAAGAAATTCGGGGTAGTGGATCCTACTATGGTACTATATCCAAATGTTCAAGCAACACTACCGGTTTATAGAAACCATCAAATAAAATTACCAACTGTTTATTGCAAAGAATGAGATCAATAATACAACCAAAAATGTACATGCTCTATTCACACATGCATGAAATGTGCAACATGCAAAAATGCTTGAAAAAAGATTTTTTTTTTTTTTAAATAGCTAATGAACATCTACCCCAACAATATCTGCTTATTTAGGCATCACGATGCCTTCGAGGCAGAGTATCACATTTGTTACGGGCGATGTGCGTACATCGTTGCCCGATCTACCACACTTATTTGAAGTGTAAAATAGGTAACAAAAGGTTTAGAAATGTCCCTCCGTATGTTCCTATTTTCGGTATATCTAACGGAAATCGGCATGGCTTCGCCTAGGTTTACTATATGAGGGTGAATCGGTTCTAAGGCCCCGAATTGTTCCTCACTGTCGCCGGTGAAGGCTAGTAAGGCACCCCGATAAAAACGGGTTCAATTGGTTAGAGTATATTTTCCTATGCCCATGCGGAGGATTATCACGAAGGCATTAGGTACTTTATACTCCGAAAGTGTTTCACTAGCCCATACGGAGGATCAATCACGAAGGCTTAGTTACTTTACTCCCACTTAAAAGGACGGAACCCGAGTATAGGATTCATGATATGCAAATGCACGTGTAGTGTGTGGAGGAATAACAAACCTTTCACTACCTATTCTACAAACCTTATTCTAAATGCCCTAGCAATTAAAACATTCAAGAATAGTGTAACGCATTAACCAACAAGCAATTATAATATACAACCTTAAATAACTAGAGAACAATAATAAAATGCATGCGCATGAGTATGAACATATTTAAAAATATTTTATTATTTTCAAAATTCTCCTTATTTTTTTAAAAAAATACGGGAATTAAAATTAAATACCAATTAAACCAACCAAAACCGAGACTTTGATAACACACGACTAATTCTAGGCCTGACTCTCTAATTTCCCTAGTAGAGTCGCCAAGCTGTCGCAACCTAAAAAATAACGAGTCTCATCGCAAGACTTTATTATTTCGTTAAGCGTGAAATTAAAAAAAACAGAGGAAAAGTCGACTTAATTCCTCTAGAAAAATGAAGGTTTTGAAAATGACCTTGAAAAAGACATGGAGTCGCCACCAATCGTTTTTAGCTAGGTGTGATCGGCCACCTATTAAAACCGGTTTTATAAAATATTTTAAAAATTAATTAAAACATTTTAAAAACCAATTTCAAGTCTGCGTTTTAAACCAGAGAAATCAAAGAAGCGGGTTCGGGAGTCGGTTACGTGTGGGGAAGGATTAGCACCCCCACAGCGCCCGTATAAATCGGTACCTTATTAATCGTGTGCTATCTCAAGTCTCCGGTAAAAATTGGTTTTAAATTTAGTATTTCAAGTTAATTCCCCAATTTAAAGAAAAATAATTCATTTTTTTTATTAAAAATGATCCGAAATTTATAAATTCAAAATTTTCCTATATTCCCCAACAAACGTGGCAAAATATAGAAATTTTTATTAGTATTGGAAAACTTTCCGAATCATTCTCTTTCTTTTGAAAGAAAGATATTCCTTTATTAATGATAATTGATGATATTCCCTCCCAGCAAACCCGGTAGAGAACTCATGAATTATTTTAACTCGAGAATATCTTTATTTTTTATTGAAAAATCATTATCCTTTTGAAAACATTTTAAAAGATATGAATATGTATATGCATGACATAACTAAAATGACATAGCAAAATCTAAATAATATAATGCTTCTTAAATGATATGATATAATATAAATGCCTTAGCATATTCTAAATGAAATGAAATAAATGCCTTAGCATATTCTAAATGAAATAAAATATCCTAAATTATATGACATATTATAAATAAATTGAAATGACCTAGGTAACATAGTATATTCTATATGAGATGCAATATCCTAAGTCATATGATATATTCTAAATGAAATAAAATAACCTAAGTAATATAACATATTCTATATGAAATGAAATAACCTAAGTAACATGATATTTTCTAAATGAAAATAAAATAACCTAAGTAACATAACATATTCTATATGAAATGAAATAATTTAAATGACATGGCAAACATGAATGATATGGCATATAAATTAAATGAGATGGAATATGAAATAATGCTATCATATAATATGCATGAAAATAAAAATGAACATAATAATGCATGAACATAGTATATGCCTAAATAATATGACCCAAAAAATAACTAAATAAAAAGCATAGGATATCATGAAATATTCCAAATAATATAATAAACAATATAACATAACTCAAAATCATAACAATATCACAAAAATTATCATAGCAAGAATCACATATTATATAAAATGCATGAATATGGAAAATGCAATGCATGAAATGTATTTTTTCCTTTAATTAAGGAAATCCGTATATCTAAAAACATATCCGGCTACCTTAGGAAAATATGTCAAATTAAATATTCTAAAACCAAAATACTTTGTGATTGTTTGAAAACAATTTTGAAAAGCTTGAAGTAAAAATAAAAACTGGGCTAAATCTTTTTTAAAATGGCTCTAATTTCCTAAGTTTAAAAATCCGGACTTGACTACCCTTAACCCGAGACTTGGAAAACCATTTTTAGAGTTTAAAAAGGCTTAGAAACTACCCTAAGTCAGTAGCTAACCCTCCTAATCAGCCCACTCTAAGTAACTTAACCAAAACAGAAAAATGATTTTTCTTTAAATTCAATTCTGACTCCACTGTCCAGTTTTAAGCCACGATTTTTTATCCTATCTTTAAAAATTCAAAAAAATTCTGAAAAAAAATATTGGATACTCATGACATGTACAAATACACGGGAAAAAATCAGCTTAATTTTATGATTAAAGACGAATGCCCAGAAAAATCAAAAAATGTACGAAAACTGGGTGAAAAAAGTGTTTTGTCAAAACACATTTTTGCCTTTGATAAAATCATTTAAAAATCAAAGTAAAAATATTTGAAACTCATAAAATAGCTCACAAACAGTAGCTAGGATTTTTGAAAGTTAGATAAAAATTGGCTAAGTAAAAAAAATCACAAAGGTAGAATAATCAATTTGACAAACTTTAATTTTCCACAAGTGTGCTCAAGAGAGCATGACTTTGAACCATTAATTGGCTCAAGTCATTATTCAAGTGGCATGAACATGAAATGCATGAAACAATACAGAAAACATAGTGCATGAAATGCATGAGTTTAAATCTAAATGTCATGAAAAAATGCATGGCATTCATATAATGACCTAGACCTAAATGAACTTGGATGGCATTTAATGCAACCTAGACCTAAAATGCATGAACATGCATGGCAAATGAACCAAATCTAATAACTAAAATATGCATGGCATTTTCACAAACACAAAGCATGCTTAAACCAAAAACTCAATCAAATATCATGCAAATGCTAACCTATCAACTAACATGGCAAGAATGCACATAAAATGCAAAAATTCCAAGGGTGGCCGAATAGCATAATGTAACTAGCAAACATGGCATTTTCACAAACACTTGGTATACTAGCATGCAAAACTAAATCAAATGTCATGCAAATGCAAAAACCTACCAACTAACATGGCAAAAATGCAACACACAATGCAAAACACATGGAGTAGCCACATGGCCTCAAGCTCCAACAAGCATGGCATTTTCACAAACACTTGGTATACTAACATGCTCAACTAAAATATAACACTTAAATCATGCAAAAACCACACAAGCATTTTCACAAACACTTAATATACTAAATCTAAAACATGCTCAACTAAGATATAAAACTCAAATCATGCAAAGACCACACAAGCATTTTCACAAACACTTGATATACTAAATCTAAAACATGCTCAAATTTAAACATCATGAAAATAGCAAAATTAAAAATGCAAAAACATGATATTTAAAACATAAATGGCAACAAACAAAGCAACCCAAATTAAAATATAACTCAAGAATATGAAGTAACATAACATTTAAAACACTAAGATCAAAGAAAATAACATAAACAATATGGGTAAAATAAACCAAAACAGCAACTTAAATAAATAATGTAGGCCATTTGGCCATGGTGAGTATAATATTGAAAAAAAAATTGTAAAAACATATTTAAGAAAGAGATGAAGGAAAAACTTAAGAAGAACAAATAAAAACATTTATTTAAAATGGAAACTCACCAAATAGAAATCAAAATAGCAAAAACAAGAATAGAAAATTAAGAAAGTGCAAGAGTTGGTTCTCAAGAGCAACCTCAAGAAGCTTATCTTTCAAGCTTTATCTCTTCAAACTTTCCTTTTTTTTTTTCTAAACTTTTCTTTTTTTGCTTACCACCCAGAAGATAAAAACTAAGTAAAAACTAAAAGAACTCAGCAAAATGAAATCAAAAATGAATTTTCTGACCCCCCTCAAGGCTGGCCGAATGGCCCCTCATATCCCCTCAAGGTGTTGTCATTTTTCTTGTAACCAATTTTCCATCAAATGGCTAATAATTCAAGGTGAAAAATCATGAAAATACCACCTTTAGATTATCATCTCAGCTCTCTCAAATTACAGCTGTTCAAGAATAATGTTGACATCTCTCTTGGCCTATGTGGCTTAATCACCATGGCTTGATCAAAGAGAATCTCTAACTAACTCTTGATTTTTAGCCATTTGATTGAAAAATCAGAAGCTTCCTCCTTCCTTTGGGCTTGGGAAGGCCAACACTTCTCTTTTCCAGCCCAACTTTGATTTTTTGAAAGGCCCAAAGAAGCCCTTTTCGGTTGCTTGGGTGAAATGACCGTTTTACCCCCCGGATGCGAATAAATATCAAACGGACTCCAAATTCAATTTTAATTTTTTAATACTTCCAAAATAATAAAAAATTGAGTTCTGGAAGTTTTCAAAATTATCCGAGTCCGTTTGCTATTTATTTGGATTTTTTCTTCCAAAAATGCCATTGTATGCCCCTACATTTTACCATATTTAAAACGAGCTCCAAATCAAGATTTTTATTCACCAATCTCTTCAAAATAATTAAAAAGTGTGATCTGGAAGTTTTCATAATTTTTGGAGCTCATTTGGTATTTTTTCGGGATTTATCTTCTTGAATTATTGCATAGGAGGCCCGGGATTTGGCCATTTTGCAAACGAACTCCGAATCAAGCTTTTATTTCTCCAATCTCTTCCAAATAATTTAAAAATGAGATTTGCAAAATTTCAGAATTTTTGGAGCTCATTTGCTATTTTTCCCAGATTTATCTTCTTGAATTATTGCATAAGAGGCCCGGGATTTGGCCGTTTCGTAAACGAACTCAGAATCAAGATTTTCTTTCGTCAATCTCTTCCAAATAATTTAAAAATGATATTTTCAAAATTTCAAAAGATTTGGAGCTCATTTGCTATTTTTTCAGGATTTTCCTTTTTGAATTACTACACGAGAAGCCCGGGATTCGGCCATTTTGCAAACGAACTCTGAATCAAGATTTTATTTTGCCAATCTCTTCAAAATAATTTAAATATGAGATTTTCAAAATTTTAGAAGATTTGGAGCTCATTTGCTATTTTTTCGGGATTTTCCTTTTTGAATTACTACATAAGAAGCTCGAGATTTGGCCATTTTGCAAACGAACTCCGAATCATGATTTTCTTTCGCCAATCTCTTTCAAATGATTTAAGAATGAGATTGACAAATTTTCATAATTTTCGGAGTCCATTTGCTATTTTTCCCAAATTTTCCAATTTCGCCCTTTTGCTTCCGAAACCCGGTTTTGCTCAAAACAAGTCCGATTTTTAGATTTTCTTCAATCTGAGCCTTGGGCTATCCTTTTTAATCATTCTTCATCCATTAGGGGCTTTTTTCTTACCAAGTCGGGTCATTTCTGTGATTCTTCCCGATTTCACCGAAATCCACTAAAAACCCTAATTCTCGGTTTTCTCCCGTATTGACTTTTCTTTCGATTTTTCTTGCAAGTGACTTCTCCATTACCCGTAGTCAGTGCTTATCTTTCATTTGGAACCTTCAATTTCGACCAATTTGATCGTTTAAGCACTTTTCCCCAAACTTCTCGGATTAGGGTTTTCTTTCTACTGAATCTCCAAATCCCAACTTCCGAACTCCATATCTTTCAATGTAGACCTCAGATTATCAAAAAAAATTCGCCATTTTTCAATTGAACTTAAAATCTTGATTTTTAAAGTGGATTGACTTTTTCAATTGTTGACTTTCTGGGGTTGACTTTTTTGGGATTGACTTTTTTTGGGGTTGACTTTTTTCAAGTTTGACTTTTTATGCTCGCCCTCTTAAACTAAGCCTCGGAGTACCACCTGCAGGATGAAAACAGTCTTTTTACACTCGGAAACATCAATTTAGGAAGAAAACATACCTGTTTTAATGGTCCGGACAAAATTAGGTGTCTACATCATGCCAAGGCTTGATCCATTTAAATACATGAATTTGACTTTTGAAAAAAAGACTCCTTGACCTCATGCCAAGGCTCTCGATCCATTCAAAAAACAAGTTTGATTTTAAAACAAATACCTTGACGTCATACCAACACTCAACCCATTTAGAAAATCGAATTTGACATTTGAAAAGAAAAAATCTTTGACCTCATGCCAAGGTTCGATCCATTAAAAAACGAGTTTGATTTAAAACCTTATACCTTGACTTTAAGTACCAATGGTTGACCTGTTTAGAAAAATGAATTCAACTTTTGAAAAGAAGAATCCCTGACCTCATGCCAAGGCTCGATCCATTAAAAAAATGAGTTCAATTTAAAACCAAATACCTTGACCTTAATACCAAAGCTCGACCCATTTCAAAAATATGAATTTGACTTTTGAATTAAAGAATGCTTGACCTCATGCCAAGGCTCAATCCATATAAAAAAATGAGTTCGATTTAAAACCAAATACCTTGATTTCAATATAAAGACTCAACACATTTAAAAAAATGAATTCGACTTAAAAAAAAAAAAAGAATCCTTGACCACATGCCAAGGCTCGATCTATTTAAAAATTAGTTCGATTTAAAAACAAATATCTTGACTTTAATACCAAGGCTTGACCCATGATAACTCTATGAAATAAAGTTAATTTACCATATTATGTGCATGCAAATCGGCTAAGTTCTTGAAGTTTTATTCAGATTTAATTATTTCTAATTATTTTTAGATTATTTTTATTTATTTATTTCATGTTTAAATTAGTTATTAATTTAGTGTTTTTGTATTTTTGTAGAAGGATCTTCGAGGTGCGAAAATACGAAAAAATGTGCAAAGCAAAGCAAGGGTAAATTTGACCTTCGGAGTTTGTTTCTAGGAAAACATGATCTTAAAGTATTTATTCAAGAAAACTTTCTTCTTGACTTTTGAGTCTTTTAGCTTTCCAACGGTATATTACTTGCCCAAATCTTATAAGATTTGGTCGTCCAAATTTGCTGACAAAATGCAAGAAGAATGCAGCAACCAGTAAAGCTCCCTCTCGGATTTGAAGCAAGCAAAAAATTAGTAGGCAATAGCGCCGATGCCGTAGAGCTAGAACCAAGTGCCACAGTGCAAGCGCTATTGGTTGGTAAAAAAACAAAAAATAAAGGAAAGACTTACTTGTTACTTGTGCGTGGAGTTTCTTCTTCCAGGCTTTTGGAGCTTTATAAATAGGAACTTTTAGGACTTAAATAACAATCTTTTAGCTTTCATAAACTTAGTTTTCATAAGAGAAGAGTAGTCACCAAAAGTTTACAAGAGGCAAGAGAGATTTTGGAGACTTGAAAACTGAAGACTTGACAAATCTTAGTTTTTTCTTTTCTCTTACTCTTCTTTTACTTTCTTATAATATTGATGATGGTGAAACTCTTTTGTTTTGTGTTTTCAATGTTTAGCATGAATTAATTTACTTTTTCTAGGATTGCAGTGGAACTCAATATGTGGTTGAATTATTTTACTCTCTTTCTTGATTTAATGATATTTGAGGTATTTATTCAATCTTGTGCTTAATGCTTCTAATTGCTTGATCACCAATTAGATTGATTTGGTAACCTAAATACAACTTGGAAAATGGAGTTTAGTGTTAGACATAGATTGAATAACATATGTTTCAGATTCGTTTATTATGATGAATTGAGTTTCATGTAGGGTAGAAATATACTTACATGGCATGTGTAACCAATTTTAGAGTTTAAGCTTAATGAGTTTCTCTTTAATTCAATTTTCATAAGAATATGGTTAATTGGTTAAAAGGGATATTTTTATAAGACCATCGGAAGATACTTATAAATAAATTAGAACTCTAGGTTAACATTTCAATGTTATTAATCAAGTTAAGAGAGTAGGAGAGGTTCAAACGAAGTGCTGAGGAAAATTGTAGTCATAGGCTTTTCTCAATTGATTAATTTTAATTTTAATTTGCCTTCTTTGCTTATTATTTTATTTTATTTAGTTTTTAATTAACAATCTTTAATCAAGCATTTGAATAAGATTAAGTAGTTTTAATTTTAGTAGTAACGAATTTGGTAACAAATCCTCGTGGGATCGATACTCTACTCTTCATCATATTACTTGTTTACGATACGTGCACTTGCGTAGTTAAATCCAACAAAAACCCATCTAAATAAACGAATTGGAATTTTGAAAAAAAAAAATCCTTGACCTCATGCCAAGGCTAGATACTTTTAAAAATCAAGTTTGATTTAAAATTAAATACCTTGACTTTAATACCAAAGCTCGATCCATCTAAAAAAAATTAACTCGACTTTGGAAGAAAAAAAAAGAATCCTTGACCTCATGTCAAGACTTGATCCATTTTAAAAACGAGTTTGGTTTAAAGCCAAATAGATTGACTTTAATACCAAGGCTCGACCCATTTAAATAAATGAATTCAACTTTTGAAAAGAAAAAGTCTTTTACGTCATGCCGAGACTCATCCAATTAAAAAAAAAAAAGTGAATCTAATACAAGGCTTGACCTTTAAAAAACAAAAATCGACTTTGAAATTCCCCGCTTAATAATTCTCTATTTTGAAAACTTATCCATTTTAAATTTTCATGTTCAAAATTCTCCCCTTAATTCTTTCAAATTTGATAAATGATTCCCAAATATTCTCTAATTTTGATATTCTTCCCTCATAAATATCTTTCAATTTTGAAGTTCTCTAACCAACTTTGAGCTCCTCTGCCTAAAAACTTTAACTTTGAAAATGTTCCTCTTAAAAGTTGTTCACCTTTGAAAGTTCTCCACCCAAATATTCTCAAATTTTGAAAAATTTTCATCAAAATATTCTCCATCCAAATGTTTTTGGACCTTCAAATCCTCCTTCTAAAGAATTTTCTTTTGAAAGTTCTTCACTTAAAATTTTGAAACTCTCTACCTTTGAAGATTTTCACTCAAAAAATTGACCACCTTTTTCCTTCATTTTATAAAAATGTCTCCTCTTATTTTTCTTTTCTCCACCTTTCTGTCACATGTTTTCTCTCTATTCAATGTATGCAATGTTAATTATTAAATGCAATGATCAACTATAATTTTGCAAATGCTATGCTTCACAACTAATGTAAATGCAAATGTTCTCTTATGAAGATGCAAATACAAATTTATATCCCACTAATGAAAATGTGAATGCTCTCTTCCAAGAAACAAATGCGAATATCTATTCCAACAATGCAAATACAATAGCCACTTACAAAGATGCAAATGCAAATATTCATCCCAACAATGTAAATGCCACCTACAAAGAAACAAATGCTAATGTCTATTGCAATCTTATGAAGATGCAAATGCAAATATATATCTCAGTGACATAAATGCTCCCTACAAAAATATGCGAATACCTATTATAATGATGCAAATGCAACTGTATAATGCAAATGTGATGGCCAAAATAATTGTCACGCCCCAAACCCAAAGATTTAGGACGTAACAACGCCGCATACTCATGATACGAATCCCACAAGCATACAAGGCAACTTATATCTTTCTAAATCGAAAACCACAACTGAAAGAGTCTCCAAAATTACAATTACAAAACCTAAAGTCTCCAAAAAATTTCAATATTACACCTTGATCGAAAATACTAATTTTTTTAGCTAACTAACAAATCAACTAAACCTGATATCGAATTACTCACATTCAAAGTATCATAAGACTAAAGGCAGATGCTAAACTCGCAAACAATGGCTCTCGTCAAACTAAACTCCGAAAATGCATATATCAAAATCTGAAAAAGTAAGGAAATAAAAGGAATGAGTACAATACTCAGCAAGTAATTGACATCCCCTCAGTTGGATTAAGCATGCTATAAAATATTTAGGCCAAAATTACCAATGCTTATGATTCGAAATAATAATGGGTAATCTTATAGTAAAAAACACATTTATTCCAAAATTAGATTATAAGATAACAGAACTAAACAAAATTTCACAATTTATTAGTTTTCATTAAAGTCTCCCGTAACATACTAAGACCACACTTAACCCCTATGGCATAGGTTAAAATTAGAACGAAAACACAATTAACCCCAATGGCAATGGGTCAGAAGCATATCAGAAGCAACCAAAGGTTACGCATATCGCATATCACAAAAACCACAATTCTAAACCGGTGGCACGGTTGAAATCGATTTCTATCACAAAGTACATGTCGACATGGCCAACGTTTAACCCCCGTTGACAGGGTCAGAGGATAGTCATACACAGAATATATATTTGGATTACCCAATTATACAAAGCAATAGTCATGCATTTTACGAAACACATTTCGTACAAAGCAAATTTCATTTTTTTTTTTTCAAAGCATTTTAAGTAGTAAATTGTATTCACAAATTTTAGATAAACTAATAGGTATATACATATAGTTGAACAAAAATCATATTCGAAGATCAATCAAAACGAAATTGCATTCTAAATTCATATTAAAGAATATATACTTTTCATGCTTAACCCGATTTTACAAAGCAAGGACAAAACATTATATATTATATACAAAATCTAAGCAAGATGAGGCTGATTTTTAGGGTGTCAAAACACCAAAGGGATATCAAGTCACTTACATTGAACTCGCTAAACCGAAATCAAGAAATAAAGAACTCATATCCTCTCGAAGCCTATTAGTTCGAAAAGTATTCAAATTAGAAACTAAAGCTATCAATTCATCTAAACAAACCAAGACATTCCACGGATCAATCATGACACTTAGAGTGTGTGGCAACTCTTTCTTCAATCGAAATTATTTTCGAAATCTAACAATTTTTTTTTATATATAATTTAGAGAAATATAAAAACATTTAAAAATTGGAATATTATATGTTAACACACAAAATCAGTAACAATATTGCATTTGGTTATGAAGAATCATAATATTAGTTAACTTTAGCTTTTGTGAAATTTTCTTCGTAAAAACAAAAATTTCAAAAATATGCCGACTCAAAAGTAATTTACTAAAAATATATTTATTCATGCCAATATTCAATAAAATTGAAATATTCAAAATTAATTCTGTTTATAATAAAATAGATCAGTTATTGGACAAAATTAATTTTTAAAATAATTAAAAATGAAAATTTACCAGGTGCTGAAATTTTAGATTCTCATGATCTTTTGGCTTACTTTGAGCACTTGTATTTAACAAAATAGATCGAATCCAGAGGGGTAATTGGTACCAAAACAAAGCTTAGATGTATTATTATAACTTGAAATTTTGTTTTAGCCAAAACAGTTACGAAAATCATGATTTTCGGAGGTCCAAAGATTGAAAACCATCACTGTCTGCCCAGATTTTCTGGGTTTTCAGTTTCATGGAGCTGACTTTGAAGCCTCGGTTTTCTAAACACAAAAAAATTCAGACCGGACCATTTAGACCATTGGAAAGATGGCATTTCATACTACAAAAATCACTCAAAGATGGCTCAAAAACGTTATCGGAAGGTGGAGTTCTGATGATCCAAACTTGACTCGTTGAAACAGTCAAAACCCATTTTTCAGAATACAAAAAATTGATTTCTCACAAAAGACAAATCTGAATGAGTTGCCACAAGAACCGTTAGAAAGATCTCGATGAGAGCTTTCCATCGGCACCCAACATGTTATCGGAAAGTCATCGGAATAATGTTAGAATAATTTAAAACATAAAGATTGTTAAAACTAAAAGATGGGTTTTGTACCAAAAACTATTTGAAATACAAAATTGAATGAAATTAGACTTAATCATACCTTAAACCTTCAATTCCATGTCAAATCTAAAAATTCCAAGCTTTATTTTCTTTCTAGGGTTTTCTTTCATTTTTTTTTGTCTCCCATAGTAAAAACTGAAACTGTCGATAGTATTTCCCCCCCTTTTTTTAACCCTGATATATAATAATTCTTGATGGGCTTTGTCGCAACCTAAAAAATAACAAGTCTCATCGCAAGACTTTATATTCGTTAAGCGTGACATTAAAAAAACTGAGAAAAAGTCGACTTAATTCCTCTTGAAAAATGAAGGTGTAGACACCTAATTTTGTCCGAACCCCTAAATCAGGTACATTTTCTTCCTAAATCGATGTTTCAGAATGCTAAAAGACTTTTTTCATCCTGCAGGTGCTACTTCGAGGCTTAGTCTAAGAAAGCAGACAGAAAAAGTCAAACTCAAAAAAGTCAACCTCAAAAAAAGTCAACCCCAAAAAAGTCAACTATTGAAAAAGTCAACCCACTTTCAAAATCAAGATTTGAGGTTCAATTGAAAAATGGTGAAAGAATTTTGATAATCCGAGGTCTACGTCGAAAGATATGGAGGTCGGAAGTTGGGTTATGAGATTTAGTAGAAAGGAAATCCTAATTCGGGAAATTTGGGGAAAAGTTCTTAAACAATCAAATTGGTCGGAATTGAAGGTTCCAAATGAAAGATAAGCACTGACTACGGGTAATGGAGAAGCAACTTGGAAGAAAAACTAATAGAAAAGTCAATTCGGAAGAAAAATCGAGAATTAGATTTTTTTGGTGGATTTCGGTGAAATTTGGAAGAATTATATAAATGGCCCATTTCGAAAGATCTAAAGCCCTTAATTGATGAGAAATGATTAAACAAGGATATCCCAAGTCTCAGTTTGAAGAAAATCTGAAAATCAGACATGTTTTTGAGCGAAACCGGGTTTCGGAGGCAAAAGAGCGAAATTGGAAAATATGGGAAAAATAGCAAATGAACTCCAAAAAATTCTAAAAATTTGCAAATCTCATTCTTAAATCATTTTGAAGAGATTGGCGAAAGAAAATCTTGATTCGGAGTTCGTTTGCAAAATGGCCAAATACCGGGTCTCCTATGTTGTAATTCAACAGGATAAATCCCGAAAAAATAGAAAATGTACTCCAAAAATTCTGAAAATTTGCAAACATTATTTTTAAATTATTTGGAAGAGATTGGAGAAAGAAAACCTTGGTTCGGAGTTCGTTTGCAAAATGGCCAAATCCCGCCTATGTAGTAATTCAAGCAGATAAATCCCGAAAAAATAGTAAATGAGCTCCAAAAATTATGAAAACTTCCAGATCACATTTTTAAATTATTTGGAAGAGATTGGTGAAGAAAAATCTGGATTCGGAGCTCGTTTAAAAAATGGTAAAGTTCGAGTGCATAAAAGGGTAATTTCGGAAATAAATCCGAAATAAATAGCAAATGGACTCGAAAAATTTTGAAAATTTCCAGAATTCAATTTTTTATTATTTTGGAAGTATTGAAAAATTAAAATTTGAATTTGGAGTCCGTTTGCTATTTATTTAGGTTTGGGGGGCAAAAAGGTCATTTCACCAAAGAAACTAAAAAGAGCAAATTTGTAATTGATGAAAATATGAAAGAAGAAGGAATTGCTGGGATTTTTTCTTCCCTTGTTCAGCCAACATAGAGGAGAAGAAGGAAGCTTGAACAATTTAATTCCCTAGTCACTATCAAGCCACTTGCTACCACTAACACCTTGCAAATGGTCCCCTCTTCATCCAATGGCTTAGGTGCCTTGTAGGAAAGTTGAATGCACCATCCAATGGCCAAGTTTAAATGCTAAAATGAAATTTTTATTTGTCATAAAAGAACCCTCATCTAATGTCCAAGAATGGAAGAAAAAAGATGAGCACAATTCATCCAAGGGTGAGCATCCATTCGGTTGAGCAAGGGAGTGCATGGGATTATCTCTTTTCATCCAATGGCTTAGGCCATCTACAAGGGATGAGTACACATGTTGAGGGCTGGATTTAATCTACAAGATGTCATATTTATGTTGGCCTCATCCAATGACCAAGAATGGAAGAGCACAACTCATCCAAGGGTTGGCACTCAAGAGGAGCAAGCAAGGGAGTGCATGGGATTGGTCTTCTTTTGCATCTAGGGGCTAAGGTTACTACAAGGGCTGAGTACACATCTTAAGGCTTGCTATCAATTGGCAATATGAAAATTTTATGTTGTCATCAAAATATCTAAATCTAAAGGCCAAGATTGGAGGAGAAAAAGTGGAATTCCCATCCAAGGGCTAGAGGGCCATTTGGCCAAGGCTAAAGGGAGGAGGAGGATTTCATTTTTTTAGAAGTTTTTGGCTGGAAAACAGTAGCTAATTTGGCAAAGAAAAAGGTTTTGAAAGAAAGAAAAAAAAGGTTTTCAATAGAGAGCTTGAAGGTAGTCATCTCTACCAAGCTCTAGCATAGCTTTCTTCTTGATTTCCATGGTGTTTTTCTTGATTTTCTATCATATTTTCCTACTATATTTTTCATAGAAATAAAGTTTTTTAATGTTTACTACTGTTTTCATCTCTTCTTCTTCTTTAAAATGGTGGAAAACAATTTTTTTTATGGTTTCATGCTATGGCCGAATGTGTCTATTTTATTTGTCTTGGTATTCTTTTTTTTCTTCCTTGTATGTGGTTGTGAAAAATGATATTTACAAGGTTTTTAGAGTATCCTAAGGTTCTGATTTTTTACAAAATATGAAGCAAAAAAAGGTTGAAATGGCTACATGATCTTGGCTAGACCAAGTGGCCATGGTTAGGAGAGAGGCTATGCCCATTTTCACCTACCATGAAGCTCACCTTATTTTCTGTTTTACATGGTTTATTTTCTGTTTTATTGAGATGGAAAGGCTTCATGATCTTGGCAAGACCAAGTGGTTATAGTTAGGTGAGAGGCTATGCCCATTTGATACCAACCATGGAGCTTAACTTTCCTTGTTCTACTTACTAGTTTTGCTTGTTATTTGTTTTGCATGTCTATGTTAAATCTTATATATATATGTTCTTTACATTATTTTCTATGCTATATTTACTCATATATTTCATTTCCATGCTTGATATTGCATCCTTGCATATTCGGCCATTGTTTTTCATATGCTCATGTTGTGCATTTTTTTCATGTATCATGTCTTACATGTTTGCATTTTATTGGTTTTGTTTCATGACTATTCAGTAACTCTATTTTGTATGCCTTGCATGTGCATTTTCCTTTTGCTTCTTAACTTGTTTGCATCTCTATGCCATGAACTTCTACATTTTGATTTTAGTATGCCATGTGCTTATGAAAATGCTATGATAAAAATGCCATCATTCAAATTTTTTTTTTATGACCATTTGGCAACTCTTTTTTGTGTGCCTTGCATGTGCATTTTCCTTTTGTGTCTTAACTTGTTTGCATTTCCATGCCATGAGCTTGTGCATTTTTTATTTTAGTATGTTATATGCTTATGAAAATGTCATGACAGTATGCATCTTAATATGATTTGTCATGTACTTGTGTCATTTACTAAATAGGATTGCATTAGAGTCTCATGTGATCATTTGGCCTCTTCATGCATCCCTTGCCTTGTCATGCATTTGCATTTTGTTTAGGTAACATGCTTTGCATTATCATATCTTGAAATTGTGTATTAGTTGCTGTTTGTTCTAGCAATGACATTAGTTTCATGAGTCATTGTATGTTCATAGTATTGCTATGCATGTTCATTACATTTTAGGTCTAGGCCATATTGGTATTGCCATGCATATTGAGTCTTAAATCACATTGGTATTGACATGCATTACTATGCTATTTAGGTCTCAGGTCACATTAGCATTTTCATGCATAGTCATAACATATTAGGTCCAAGTCATATTTGCATTATCAAGCATTGCATGCATATTGAGTTAGGATTGCATTTATTGCCATGCAAATTCATGCTAGGCATTTAGGTTGTCTTGAATTGTCATGCATTTCCTTTACCATTTAGACCTTTAGACCATGCATTTCATACATTTCATTTGTTGTATGTTCATGCATTCCATGTCATTTCCATTTGATTTGTGACTTAGGCCAATTAATGGCTCAAAGTCATGCTCTCTTGAGCATACTTGTGGAAAATTAAGGAATTGTCAAATTGATTGTTCTACCTTTGTGATATTTTTTTACTTAGCCAATTTTTGTCCAAGGTTTTTAAATGTTTAGCTACTGTCCTTAGGTTTTTAGGATGATCTCCAACAATTTTTACTTTGATTTTTGAATGAATTTATCAAATGCCAAAAATGTGTTTTGACAAAACAGTTTTTTTACCCGGTTCTCGAACATATCCGATTTTTCTGGGAAGTCATATTTAATCAGAAAATTAAAAAAAATTAATAGTTTTACATGTTCGGAGTCTCCAGTATTGTTTTTAGATTTTTTTGAATTTTTAAAAATAGGATAAAAAATCGTGTGGCAAAACCGGACAGTAGAGACAGATTTGAAATCAAAAGAGGAATAATGGTTGAATTTGGCTAAGGCATTTAGAGTGGGTTGGTTAGAAGATTAAGCTACTGTCTTAGGGTAGTTTCTAAGCCTTTTTAATCTTTAAAAATGATTTTATAAATCTCGGGTTAAGGGTATTTAAGTCCGGGATTTTAAAACTTAGAAAATTAGTGCCATTTTAAAAGGGTTTGGTAAGGGTTTTAATTTTTATTCAAGTTTTTCTCAAAATTATTTTCAAACAATCACAAAAATTTTTTTTTTTTAGAAAATTTAATTTGACATATTTTTCTAAGGTAGTCGGATATCTTTTTAGTTATACGGATTTCTTGATTTAGAGGAAAAAAATACATTTTCATGCATTGCATTTTCCATGTTCATGCCTTTTTTAAATGTGTGGTTTTTGCTGTGATATTTTTCATGATATTATTATTATTTTAATTCACATTTTATGATCTTATATTTTTTTGCCATATGATTTTTAATGTTTCATGATATCCTATGCTTTTTTTAGTTATTTTTTGTCATATTGTTTAGCATATACTATGTTCATGCATTATTATTATTATTTTTATTTTCATTTACATTTATATTATATGGTAGCATTATTTTAGTTTCATGTCATTTCTTGTCATTTAGATCATATTCCATGTCATTTAGGTTATTTTATTTAGAATATGCCATGTCATTTAAAATATGCCATATCATTTAGAATTGCCATGTCATTTTATTTATGTCATACATGTTCATGTTAATATTTTTAAATGTTTTTAAAAAAATAATGATTTTCAATAAAAATAAAGATATTCCCGAGTTAAAATAATTAATGAGTTCTCTACCGGGTTTGCTGGAGGGAATATCATCAATTATCATTAATAAAGGAATATCTTTCTTTCAAAAAACGAGAATGATTCGGAAAGCTTTCCAAATGAATAAAAAATTTCTATATATTGCCGATTTTGTCAGGGAATATAGGAAAATTTTGAACTAATAAATTTCGGATCATTTTCAATTAAAAATGGAATTGTTTTTCTTAAAATTGGGAATTAACTTGAAATACTAAATTAAAAACCAACTTTTTACCGAGACTTGAGATAACACGCGATTAATAAGGTACCAATTTATACGGGCGTTGTGGGGGTGCTAATCCTTCCCCGCATGTAACCGACTCCCGAACCCGCTTCTTTGATTTCTATGGTTTATAACGCAGACTTGAAATTGGTTTTAAAAATGTTTTAATTAATTTTAAAATGTTTTATAAAACCGATTTTAATAGGTGGCCGATCACATCTAGCTAAAAAAGATTGGTGGCGACTCCATGTCTTTTTACGAGGCTGTTTTCATATCCTCGACCTTTTATTTCAATCTAGAGGAATTAAGTCGTCTTTTCCTCTGATTCTGTTTCCCCCTCACTCGAACGGTTCCCTGCGATCCGGGATCATGTATCGACACCTTCATTTTTCTAGAGGAATTAAGTCAACTTTTCCTCGGTTTTTTTAATGTCACGCTTAACGAATAATAAAATCTTGCGATGAGACCTTGTTATTTTTTAGGTTGCGACAGCTTGGCGACTCCGCTAGGGATATTTTTAGAGAGTCAGACCTAGAATTAGTCGTGTGTTATCTAAGTCTCGGTTTTGTTGGTTTAATTGGTATTTAATTTTAATTCCATATTTTTAAAATAATAAAGAGAATTTTGAAAATAATAAAATTGTTTTAATTATGTCCATCTTCATATGCATGCATATTATTATTTATTCTCTGGTTATTTTGTTGCATATATTTATATGATTGCTTAACTGATGCTTTACATTGTTTGATTTTAGTGGGGTATTTAGAATAAAGGGTGTAGAATAGGTGGTGACAGGTTTGTTTTGTTCCTCCGCACATACTCTCTTTGCATTTGCATAACATGAATCCTCTACCCGTGTTCCGTCCTTTTAAGTGGGAGTAAAGTAACTAAGCCTTCGTGATGATCCTCCGTATGGGCTAGTGAAACACTTTCGAAGTATAAAGTACCTAATGCCTTCGTGATAATCCTCTGTAAGGGCATAGGAAAATATACTCTAACGAATTGAACCCGCTTTTATCGGGGTGCCTTACTAGCCTTCACAGGCGACAGTGAGGAACAATTCGGGGCCTTAGAACCAATTCACCTTCATATAGTGAACCTAGGCGAAACCATGCCAGGTTTCTGTTAGATACCCGAAGTTTAAGAACACATGGAGGAACATTTCCAACCTTTTACCATCTTTCTATATGTTAGATTTTACAAATTGGGTGATGATGAACGAACATCATATCGCTCGTAATAAATTTATTATTTTGTCCCAAGGCGTCGTAATGTCGAAACTCTGTTTAAATTTTTGAGATATTTTTTTAAAAGCATGTTGTTATTTATGTTATATTTGTGAATTCATTTGTTTACTAATCTATTTCTTTTTGTTTTCTTTTCTTTGACATGCATCATAGACATCATCATACACTTGAAGTTTATTGGCCTCGTGATAGTCATCAACCCAAAGGACTTTCATGGAGTGTCAGGTTATTTCAGTGATAGAAGATCATGCAGTAGTCAGGGCACGGTCAGAAAAAGATCAGAGGGAGGATGGTGATTGCCTGAAGAAAGATTATGTATCAGTATTGCCGAAAAGGTCAAAGTGGATTCTGGACAGAATAATCTCTGAGGGTTAGCCACTATTTGGAATCAGTGGAATGTATCAGAGAAAGAAGCCTTCACTCAGAAATATGGAGATATAGCACTCTTAATTCCGATTCGGGTCAATAGTGGGTTGATTCAGGCTATGTTACAGTTTTGGAATCCTTCTTATAGATGTTTCACTTTTAACAAAGAGGATATGACCCCACTGATCGAAGAATATTCAACACTGTTACGTATTAAATGTCCTAATCCTGATCGGGTATATCTGAAGGAAGTGAAACCTTCAGGTTTTAAGAAGAAAGTGGCTAGGATCACAGGAATGGATACAACATGGGTTGAGAGTCATATGGACAGAAAGCAAAAAATGGATGCATTCCATGGGAAACTCTTCGACAGTTGATATTGGGTTGGTCCGATAAAGAAAAAGCCAGGGACATCTTCGCTCTAGCCATCTACGGATTAATCATATTCCCAAAGATATTGGGTCATGTGGATATAGCCGTGTTTGATTTCTTTGAAAAGTTGAACAGAATATCAACCCATCTCCGGCCATCATAGCTGAAACTATCCGATCTTTGAATTTTTGTAAAAAGGCAGGACAAGGGAGAATCAAGGGGTGTGTACATGAAGTCTTTAGTTCCGATTAGGGAATTCCTTCAAAATGACTGGCCTGGAGACGGGGATGAAGAGAAATGGGTCAACATGTTCTGGAATCTAAAAGGGGAGATGGTAACTTGGAGAGCTCCGTGGATGGTTCCTATGCCGATTATGTATAAATATGGGGATAACTCGGGAGTTCCACTACATGAAATTTGGGGGTCTATGAGTTATGCACCTTTGTTGGTGCAAAGACAGGTTGAGTCTCGACAATTCACACCCGTGACTCATAATCTAGGATCATCAGAGTTCACTTATGGGGAAGATAGATATTCTGGAAAGGTGCAGGCAGTGATTAAAGCATGGAAGAAAACTCACCAGATAAAAGTGGCAAGATATGTCGACATCGTCACACCTGATTACCTGCTATGGAGGGAATTAAGGGTTAATGATAGGCTACTGAAATCAGATGGGAAAGAGGTACAGTTCATGAATCCACCACCGAGGGAAATGCCCTCAGAGTTAGAAATCACAAGGGCGGAATTTGAAAAAGAAAAGGCCCAGATGAGCAAGGAGATTGCCCGACTACAAGAAGAGCTTGAGGACATGAAAAATTGGGAATCAACTCAAGAAAGAGAAAAAAAAAAGTTCAAGAGAGAAAGGGACACTGCTAAGGGCGATTTACGGGAATTATATTTGGAGAACAAGAGGTACCGCTTTGAGCTCAGATTTGAAGGGACTCTCAAGACTTCCGGGGAGTGGACACATGAGGTCAAAAACCTCAAGAAGGAGAATAACTACTAGAAAGAGAGAGCGAAGCATGAGGAAGCCCGAGCCAATCAACTGGAGAAGCAAGCTAAGGAAAGCTTACACAGTGATACTTCTGCTGACGCGTCAAAGGGCCGTGAACAAGTAGGGGTTAGATTGAAGAACAGGGCAATCAAAAGAAGATTGTGAAAGAAAGTCCAAAACCCGAGGAAATCACTATAGGACTAATTTTGTAATAGCACTTTGAAATGCGAATTACGGACTTATCTTAGGTAGTGATCCTTTTATTCTATCTGTGATGTATTTAGTTCCAGGAAATTAATGAAAGACCGTTCGGTTGAAATTATCCCGAGGCCAATACATTCAAATGCATTCATGTTTTATATGTTTTGTTTGTTCATTTGTACATTTACTCATATTTATAATCATTCATTTTTTAAATTCGTTTATGTTCATACACTTAACCACTTATTTATTCCTTTTACTTGTTCATTCATTCATATTCATACACTTAACCACTTATTTGTTCATTTGACTTGTTCATTCATTTATTCTTTCGTATTCATATACGTAGTCATGTACATATCCATTTTATTTGATTCATTCATTCGCATTTAGTCATACATTCATTCATTCATTTTTTATAAAACATAAAAAAGATATGTGAATAATTTCTAATTCATGGTTTTCAAAACTAAAGGTACAATTGGTCACCCGTAGAAAGAAACGGATTTTCGACACCCTTACAATACTCGATCTCAAGCCAGAGCTATGGAAAACGATCAGCTTGCTAGAATTGAAAGAATGGAAAGAACTCAGAGGGAACTGTAGGAACAGTTAGCTAAATCTCAGGAGGAGTCTCGAGAATAGATGACTAAACTCATGGAAATGATGAGTGCCATGATGAAACAAAAAGGGCAGAGAGAGAATTCGGTCACCGGGAAAAGGGTGGTAGTTGAAGAGGATCAGACTGAAAACATATAGCAAAAGGGCCAAGAGGTGCCAATTGGGGTAGCCTCCTATGTTTATATCCAGCCAGCTGCAGAGACACAGAACTATGTTCCCAGAAAGGGTAATGTAGGAGCTGACCCGAATGATGTTAATGTTCTAGACTTTGAGGAACTAGCTGAAAAGGAAAAAGCAAAGATGACTGAGCTGAAGAGGGTCGAAATGGCAGAATCAAAGAAAAAATATCAACTGCTGGAGAAGAGGCTGAGGGCCGTTGAAATGGCGGAGTTATTTGGCATTCTAAATGCCAAAGAGATGAGTTTAGTGCACGATCTAGTAATTCCCCCAAAGTTCAAAGTACCAGACTTTGAAAAATATAATGGGACTACCAACCCATCAGCATATCTGACCATGTACTGCAGAAGGATGACGGGGCATGATGATAATGAGAAACTGCTTATCCATTATTTCCAAGATAGCTTGACAGGGTCAGCAACCCGATGGTACAATCAACTGAGCCGCACCAAGATTCGTTCATGGACAGATTTAGCCAGGGCTTTCATGGAATATTATAAGCATGTGTCTGACATGGTACTTGATAGGCTGTCGCTACAGAACATGGAAAAAAGGACCGGTGAGAGTTTCAAAGAATACTCGCAAAGGTGGAGGGATCTGGCCACACAAGTGCAAATCCCTTTAACTAGCAAAGAAACTACAGTGCTTTTCATCAACACTTTGAAAACACCATATTATGATAAATTGGTGGGGAGTGGAACCAAGGACTTTGAAGACATGGTGATATCCAGGGAAATGATAGAGTCGGCCATTAAGAATGGGAAAATGGAAGGGGGTGAGCCTTCTATTCGGAAAAAGGTATTCCCTGCAAGGAAGAAAGAGGAGACCCATGTTGTTAGTATCAACCGATACCCATATGCACCTCCCTCGCCACACACACCACCAAGGCCCTATACTCCTACCACATCTTATGCACCTCCTACACCCTACACACCTTACCCGGGGTATAATCCTTATTACCCCAATGTGAACCACCTTACCCAAAATCCATTCCCTTATACCAATATACCACAACAGCCATTTCCAACTAGCATATCCCCACAATTAAACCTTCCCCAAAACACTGTCCCAAACACTCAGGGAGCCGGGCGCAATGACCAACGTTCACCAAGGAACGATCAAAAACCCCAATTTGATCCGATTCCTACCACCTATGGTGAGCTATATCCTAAACTGTTGCAAGGTCAACTTGTTGCGCTTGTGTACCTCAAACCTCTGACACCGCCATATCCAATGTGGTACAATGCAAATACTAACTGCGCATACCACGGAGGAATTCAAGGACATTCAATTGAAGATTGTCTGGCCTTTAAAAAGAAAGTCCAAAGCCTGATCAATGCCAGAGTTGTAAAGTTTGGGGCAAAGAATGGGCCGAATATAGCGGGGAACCCATTTCTAGATCATGCAGGGAATCGGGTAAATACAGTATGGACAGGGAAAGTCAGAAGGGTAAAAAGGGAAATCAGGGAAGTCAAGACTCCAATGTTGACAGTATGGGTCGAGATGGTTAAGGCAGGAATGGTAGGGGATGCAGACAGTTTTAAAATGGTAGCAAAGAGGGTGCAGAATTGGTGCCCGTTCCATAAGTGTGGAGGTCATATCATATAAGACTGTGGGGACTTTCTGGCTAAAGTCCAAAAGATGATGGATGATGGGGAGGCCCAGTTTTATGAGGAGACAAAGGAGGAAATAGAGGTTATTGAGAATGCAGCTGGCTACGAGATATGAAGACCCTTGATCATCTATTATGATGAACCAGAGGAGAAAGTTATGCCTGTCGTTGAGCAAAGTGCACCTAAGTGAATCATTGATTTGTCTGTTTCCTTTTCATAAAAGGAAAACAAAGCTACACCATGGAAATACGACTGCAGCATTGTTATGCCTGGGTCTTCGAGTCAGCAAGATATCACAGGTGTGGGGCATTTAACACGAAGTGGAAGGTGTTATGCTCCTGAGGCTGCTGAACAGGGGTTAACAGGAAAAGATAGAGGAATAGACAAAGGGAAGAAAGTAGTTGAACCAATCCATATTGAGATGGATTTGTCAAAAGAAATAAGGATAATTGGTATTTAATTTTAATTCCCGCATTTTTTTTAAATAAGGATAATTTTGAAAATAATAAAATATTTTTAAATCTGTTCATACTCATGTGCATGCATTTTATTATTGTTCTCTAGTTATTTACGGTTGTATATTATAATTGCTTGTTGGTTAATGCGTTACAATATTCTTGAATAATTGCTAGGGCATTTAGAATAAGGTTTGTAGAATAGGTGGTGAAAGGTTTGTTGTTCCTCCACACACACCACACGTGCATTTTCATATCATGAATCCTATACCCGGGTTCCGTCCTTTTAGGTGGGAGCAAAGTAACTAAGCCTTCGTGATTAACAATTCGCATGGGCTAGTGAAACACTTCCGAAGTACTAAATTACCTAAGCCTTCGTGATTAACAATCCGCATGGGCTAGGGAAATAGACTCTAACGAATTGAACCCGCTTTTATCGGGGTGCCTTACTAGCCTTCACCGGCGACAGTGAGGAGCAATTCGGGACCTTTAGATCCGATTTACCCTCATATAATGAACCTAGGCGAAGCCATGCCAGATTTTCGTTAGATATACCGAAAATAGAAACACATGGGGGGATATTTCTAAACCTTTTGTTACCTATTTTACACTCTGAATAAGTATTGTAGATCGGGCAACGATGTACGTACATCGCCCGTAATAAATGTGTTAATCCGTCCCAAAGGCATCGTGATGCCTAAATAAGCAGATATTGTTGGGGCAGATGTTCATTAGATGTTTTTTAAAAAAATCCTTTTTCAAGCATTTTTTCATTTTGCACATTTCATGCATGTGTGAATAGAGCATGTACATTTTTTGATTGTATTATTGATCTCATTCTTTGCAATAAACAGTTGGTAATTTCATTTGATGATTTCATAAAACCGGTAGTGTCACATGAACATTTGCATATTGTACCATAGTAGGATCCACCCTGAAATTCTTTTGAAAATAATGTGATTGGTTTTTCATAAATAAAAAAAAAAACATGTTTAAAAAAAAAATCATAAATTTGGAGGCAAATCTTGCATAATGAGATTTTTGAATAATCAAGATTTAGGTCCCACCAATTTCGTGTAATCATTGATTTCTTTGTATATACCTTTGTGTTAATTCATTTATTTTTTGCATGTATCATTTTGACATCATGTTATAGTCCTAACATGCATGGTTATTTATTGTAAATTACATTTGTGATATAGATGGTCATTCTTTGTATATACCCTGGTGTAAATTTATGAATTCTTTACATGTATCATTTTGACATCATGTTACAGTCATAGCATGCATGGTCATTCATTGTAAGATACGTTTATGACATGCATGGTCATTATTTGTATATACTTATGTATCAATTTATTCTTTCTTTACATGCATCATGTTGGCATCAAGTTGCATTCATGCATTCATAGTCAGCATGATTTTTCTGTATATATCCATATATCAATTTATTCTTTCTTTACATGCATCATGTTGGCATCAAGTTGCATTCATGCATTTATAGTCAGCAGGATTTTTCTGTATATATCCATATATGAATTTATTCTTTCTTTACATGCATCATGTTGGCATCAAGTTGCATTCATGCATTCATAGTCAGCATGATTTTTCTGTATATATCCATATATCAATTTATTCTTTCTCTATATGCATCATGTTAGCATCAAGTTGCATTCATAGTCAGAAATGATTTTCCTATATATATCCATGCATTAATTTACTTATTCTTTGCATTGATTTGTTTATATAAATCATGTTGACATCGGGTTGCATTCATGGCATACATAGTCATCATGATATTCTCATGCATTAATCTGTCATATTAATATCAGGATGCATTCATGACACACATTATCAGCATGATTTTCTTTGTATATACTTTGTGAATCATTTATTCTTCACATGCATCATAATTGACATTGTGTGTCATTCATAGTGTATATGATCATTCATTGGGAAATGCATTTGGAACATACATGGTCATTCATTGTATATATTCATGCATTAATTTGTTCATTCTTTACATACATCATGTTGACATCAGGTCGCATTCATGGCATACACAGTCATCATGAGTTCTCCGTATATGCTCACGCATTAATTTGACATATTGGCGTCAGGTTGCATTCATGACATACACGGTCAGCATGATTTTCTTTGTATATACTCTATGTCAGTAATTTATTCTTCACATGCATCATAATTGACATTGTGTAGCATTCATAGTGTATATGATCATTCATTGGTAAATGCATTTGGAACATACATGGCCATTCATTGCATATATCCATGCATTGATTTTTCTTATTCTTTAAATGCATCATGTTGGCATCGTGTTGCATTTATAACATACATGGTCAAAATGTTTCCACTGTATATGACCACACATAACTTTGTTTATCCTTCACATGCATCAAATTGCACTCATCACATTCATAGCTCATCCATCATGAAACACATTAATAAGATGAAATAGAAATTGGATGAGTTTTGAAGAGTTTTCTTCGTCAGCTAAAAACTATGACCCCAACAGCAAGTGCGAGTATCATATTGGGGCAATTGGGCATTCGACTAAAAAATGCAGAAAACTGAAGGAAAGAATTGAGGGTCTTGTCCACGATGGCATTTGGATTCCAGAGCTTATCAAACATCGGAAATCTGTTTTACCATAGATTGATTTCCTCTTGAAGAATTTTGAGGATCATGTCATTTAGGTTGCATTATATTATTTAGATTTTGCTATGTCATTTTATTTATGTCATGCATATACATATTCATTTATTTTAAATGTTTTCAAAAAAAGATAATGGTTTTCAATAAAATAAAGATATTCCCGAGTTAAAATAATTCATGAGTTCTCTGTCGGGTTTGCTGGGGAGGATATCATCAATTATTATTAATAACGGAATATCTTCTTTGAAAAGAGAATGATTCGAAAATTTTTCCAAAATTAATAAAAATTTCTATATTTTGCCACGTTTGTTGGGAATATAGGAAAATTTTGAATTTATAAATTCCGGATCATTTTCAATAAAAAATGGAATTATTTTTCTTTAAATTGGGAATTAACTTGAAATACTAAATTTAAAACCAATTTTTACCGAGACTTGAGATAACACACGATTAATAAGGTACCGATTTATACAGGCGTTGTGGGGGTGCTAATCCTTCCCCACACGTAACCGACTCCCGAACCCGCTTCTTTGATTTCTCTGGTTTAAAACGCAGACTTGAAATTGGTTTTTAAAATGTTTTAATTAATTTTTTAAAATATTTTATAAAACCGGTTTTAATAGGTGGCCGATCACACCTAGCTAAAAAAGATTGGTGGCGACTGCATGTCTTTTTTAAGGTCATTTTCAAAACCTTCATTTTTCTAGAGGAATTAAGTCGACTTTTCCTCGGGTTTTTTTAATGTCACACTTAATGAATAATAAAGTCTTGCGATGAGACTCGTTATTTTTTAGGTTGCGACAGCTTGGCGACTCCGTTGGGGAAATTAGAGAGTCAGGCCTAGGATTAGTCGTGTGTTATCAAAGTCTCGGTTTTGGTTGGTTTAATTGGTATTTAATTTTAATTCCCGTATTTTTTTTAAATAAGGATAATTTTGAAAATAATAAAATATTTTTAAATATGTTCATACTCATGTGCATGAATTTTATTATTGTTCTCTAGTTATTTACGGTTGTATATTATAATTGCTTGTTGGTTAATGCGTTACAATATTCTTGAATGTTTTAATTGCTAGGGCATTTAGAATAAGGTTTGTAGAATAGGTGGTGAAAGGTTTGTTGTTCCTCCACACACACCACACGTGCATTTTCATATCATGAATCCTATACCCGGGTTCCGTCCTTTTAGGTAGGAGCAAAGTAACTAAGCCTTCGTGATTAACAATCTGCATGGGCTAGTGAAACACTTCCGGAGTACTAAATTACCTAAGCCTTCGTGATTAACAATCCGCATGGGCTAGGGAAATAGACTCTAACGAATTGAACCCGCTTTTATCGGGGTGCCTTACTAGCCTTCACCGACGACAGTGAGGAGCAATTCGGGACCTTTAGATTCGATTTACCCTCATATAGTGAACCTAGGCGATGCCATGCCAGATTTTCGTTAGATATACCGAAAGTAGGAACACATGGGGGGACATTTCTAAACCTTTTGTTACCTATTTTACACTCTCAATAAGTTTTGTAGATCGGGCAAAGCTGTACGTACATCACCCGTAATAAATGTGTTAATCCGTCCCAAAGGCATCGTGATGCCTAAATAAGCAGATATTGTTGGGGCAGATGTTCATTAGATTTTTTTTAAAAAAATCCTTTTTCAAGCATTTTTGCATTTTGCACATTTCATGCATGTGTTAATAGAGCATGTACATTTTTTGGTTGTATTATTGATCTCATTCTTTGCAATAAACAGTTGGTAATTTCATTTGATGATTTCATAAAACCGGTAGTGTCACATGAACATTTGCATATTGTACCATAGTAGGATCCACCCTGAAATTCTTTTGAAAATAATGTGATTGGTTTTTCATAAATAAAATAATAAAAAAAAACATGTTTAAAAAAAAAGTCATAAATTTGGAGGCAAATCTTGCATAATGAGATTTTTGAATAATCAAGATTTAGGTCCCACCAATTTCGTGTAATCATTGATTTCTTTGTATATACCTTTGTGTTAATTCATTTATTTTTTGCATGTATCATTTTGATATCATGTTATAGTCCTAACATGCATGGTTATTTATTGTAAAATACATTTGTGATATAGATGGTCATTCTTTGTATATACCCTGGTGTAAATTTATGAATTCTTTACATGTATCATTTTGACATCATGTTACAGTCATAGCATGCATGGTCATTCATTGTAAGATACGTTTATGACATGCATGGTCATTATTTGTATATACTTATGTATCAATTTATTCTTTCTTTACATGCATCATGTTGGCATCAAGTTGCATTCATGCATTCATAGTCAGCATGATTTTTCTGTATATATCCATATATCAATTTATTCTTTCTCTATATGCATCATGTTAGCATCAAGTTGCATTCATAGTCAGAAATGATTTTCCTATATATATCCATGCATTAATTTACTTATTCAATGCATTTGTTTATATAAATCATGTTGACATCGGGTTGCATTTATGGCATACATAGTCATCATGATATGCTCATGCATCAATCTGTCATATTAATATCAGGATGCATTCATGACACACATTATCAGCATGATTTTCTTTGCATATACTTTGTGTCAATCATTTATTCTTCACATGCATCATAATTGACATTGTGTGTCATTCATAGTGTATATGATCATTCATTGGGAAATGCATTTGGAACATACATGGTCATTCATTGTATATATTCATGCATTAATTTGTTCATTCTTTACATACATCATGTTGACATCAGGTCACATTCATGGCATACACAGTCATCATGAGTTCTCCGTATATGCTCACGCATTAATTTGACATATTGGCGTCAGGTTGCATTCATGACATACACGGTCAGCATGATTTTCTTTGTATATACTCTATGTCAGTAATTTATTCTTCACATGCATCATAATTGACATTGTGTAGCATTCATAGTGTATATGATCATTCATTGAGAAATGCATTTGGAACATACATGGCCATTCATTGCATATATCCATGCATTGATTTTTCTTATTCTTTAAATGCATCATGTTGGCATCGTGTTGCATTTATAACATACATGGTCAAAATGTTTCCACTGTATATGACCACACATAACTTTGTTTATCCTTCACATGCATCAAATTGCACTCATCACATTCATAGCTCATCCATCATGAAACACATTAATAAGATGAAATAGAAATTGGATGAGTTTTGAAGAGTTTTCTTCGTCAGCTAAAAACTATGACCCCAACAGCAAGTGCGAGTATCATATTGGGGCAATTGGGCATTCGACTAAAAAATGCAGAAAACTGAAGGAAAGAATTGAGGGTCTTGTCCACGATGGCATTTGGATTCCAGAGCTTATCAAACATCGGAAATCTGTTTTACCATAGATTGATTTCCTCTTGAAGAATTTTGAGGATCATGTCATTTAGGTTGTATTATATTATTTAGATTTTGCTATGTCATTTTATTTATGTCATGCATATACATATTCATTTATTTTAAATGTTTTCAAAAAAAGATAATGGTTTTCAATAAAATAAAGATATTCCCGAGTTAAAATAATTCATGAGTTCTCTGTCGGGTTTGCTGGGGAGGATATCATCAATTATTATTAATAACGGAATATCTTCTTTAAAAAGAGAATGATTCGAAAATTTTTCCAAAATTAATAAAAATTTCTATATTTTGCGACGTTTGTTGGGAATATAGGAAAATTTTGAATTTATAAATTCCGGATCATTTTCAATAAAAAATGGAATTATTTTTCTTTAAATTGGGAATTAACTTGAAATACTAAATTTAAAACCAATTTTTACCGAGACTTGAGATAACACACGATTAATAAGGTACCGATTTATACAGGCGTTGTGGGGGTGCTAATCCTTCCCCACACGTAACCGACTCCCGAACCCGCTTCTTTGATTTCTCTGGTTTAAAACGCAGACTTGAAATTGGTTTTTAAAATGTTTTAATTAATTTTTTAAAATATTTTATAAAACCGGTTTTAATAGGTGGCCGATCACACCTAGCTAAAAAAGATTGGTGGCGACTGCATGTCTTTTTTAAGGTCATTTTCAAAACCTTCATTTTTCTAGAGGAATTAAGTCGACTTTTTCTCGGGTTTTTTTAATGTCACACTTAATGAATAATAAAGTCTTGCGATGAGACTCGTTATTTTTTAGGTTGCGACAGCTTGGCGACTCCGTTGGGGAAATTAGAGAGTCAGGCCTAGGATTAGTCGTGTGTTATCAAAGTCTCGTTTTGGTTGGTTTAATTGGTATTTAATTTTAATTCCCGTATTTTTTTTAAATAAGGATAATTTTGAAAATAATAAAATATTTTTAAATATGTTCATACTCATGTGCATGAATTTTATTATTGTTCTCTAGTTATTTACGGTTGTATATTATAATTGCTTGTTGGTTAATGCGTTACAATATTCTTGAATGTTTTAATTGCTAGGGCATTTAGAATAAGGTTTGTAGAATAGGTGGTGAAAGGTTTGTTGTTCCTCCACACACACCACACGTGCATTTTCATATCATGAATCCTATACCCGGGTTCCGTCCTTTTAGGTAGGAGCAAAGTAACTAAGCCTTCGTGATTAACAATCCGCATGGGCTAGTGAAACACTTCCGGAGTACTAAATTACCTAAGCCTTCGTGATTAACAATCCGCATGGGCTAGGGAAATAGACTCTAACGAATTGAACCCGCTTTTATCGGGGTGCCTTACTAGCCTTCACCGACGACAGTGAGGAGCAATTCGGGACCTTTAGATTCGATTTACCCTCATATAGTGAACCTAGGCGATGCCATGCCAGATTTTCGTTAGATATACCGAAAGTAGGAACACATGGGGGGACATTTCTAAACCTTTTGTTACCTATTTTACACTCTGAATAAGTTTTGTAGATCGGGCAAAGCTGTACGTACATCGCCCGTAATAAATGTGTTAATCCGTCCCAAAGGCATCGTGATGCCTAAATAAGCAGATATTGTTGGGGCAGATGTTCATTAGATTTTTTTTAAAAAAATCATTTTTCAAGCATTTTTGCATTTTGCACATTTCATGCATGTGTTAATAGAGCATGTACATTTTTTGGTTGTATTATTGATCTCATTCTTTGCAATAAACAGTTGGTAATTTCATTTGATGATTTCATAAAACCGGTAGTGTCACATGAACATTTGCATATTGTACCATAGTAGGATCCACCCTGAAATTCTTTTGAAAATAATGTGATTGGTTTTTCAAAAATAAAATAATAAAAAAAAACATGTTTAAAAAAAAGTCATAAATTTGGAGGCAAATCTTGCATAATGAGATTTTTGAATAATCAAGATTTAGGTCCCACCAATTTCGTGTAATCATTGATTTCTTTGTATATACCTTTGTGTTAATTCATTTATTTTTTGCATGTATCATTTTGACATCATGTTATAGTCCTAACATGCATGGTTATTTATTGTAAAAGACATTTGTGATATAGATGGTCATTCTTTGTATATACCCTGGTGTAAATTTATGAATTCTTTACATGTATCATTTTGACATCATGTTACAGTCATAGCATGCATGGTCATTCATTGTAAGATACGTTTATGACATGCATGGTCATTATTTGTATATACTTATGTATCAATTTATTCTTTCTTTACATGCATCATGTTGGCATCAAGTTGCATTCATGCATTCATAGTCAGCATGATTTTTCTGTATATATCCATATATCAATTTATTCTTTCTTTACATGCATCATGTTGGCATCAAGTTGCATTCATGCATTTATAGTCAGCAGGATTTTTCTGTATATATCCATATATGAATTTATTCTTTCTTTACATGCATCATGTTGGCATCAAGTTGCATTCATGCATTCATAGTCAGCATGATTTTTCTGTATATATCCATATATCAATTTATTCTTTCTCTATATGCATCATGTTAGCATCAAGTTGCATTCATAGTCAGAAATGATTTTCCTATATATATCCATGCATTAATTTACTTATTCTTTGCATTGATTTGTTTATATAAATCATGTTGACATCGGGTTGCATTCATGGCATACATAGTCATCATGATATTCTCATGCATTAATCTGTCATATTAATATCAGGATGCATTCATGACACACATTATCAGCATGATTTTCTTTGTATATACTTTGTGAATCATTTATTCTTCACATGCATCATAATTGACATTGTGTGTCATTCATAGTGTATATGATCATTCATTGGGAAATGCATTTGGAACATACATGGTCATTCATTGTATATATTCATGCATTAATTTGTTCATTCTTTACATACATCATGTTGACATCAGGTCGCATTCATGGCATACACAGTCATCATGAGTTCTCCGTATATGCTCACGCATTAATTTGACATATTGGCGTCAGGTTGCATTCATGACATACACGGTCAGCATGATTTTCTTTGTATATACTCTATGTCAGTAATTTATTCTTCACATGCATCATAATTGACATTGTGTAGCATTCATAGTGTATATGATCATTCATTGGTAAATGCATTTGGAACATACATGACCATTCATTGCATATATCCATGCATTGATTTTTCTTATTCTTTAAATGCATCATGTTGGCATCGTGTTGCATTTATAACATACATGGTCAAAATGTTTCCACTGTATATGACCACACATAACTTTGTTTATCCTTCACATGCATCAAATTGCACTCATCACATTCATAGCTCATCCATCATGAAACACATTAATAAGATGAAATAGAAATTGGATGAGTTTTGAAGAGTTTTCTTCGTCAGCTAAAAACTATGACCCCAACAGCAAGTGCGAGTATCATATTGGGGCAATTGGGCATTCGACTAAAAAATGCAGAAAACTGAAGGAAAGAATTGAGGGTCTTGTCCACGATGGCATTTGGATTCCAGAGCTTATCTAACATTGGAAATCTGTTTTACCATAGATTGATTTCCTCTTGAAGAATTTTGAGGATAAGAATTGTTATCTTTGAAAGCATGTCAATAGGAGCATTCTGATGCATATTTTTCTATACACTTTGATGATGAAAGCGCTTGTCTCATGATGACATATACATGAAATAAATAAATTTTGAATTTAAATATTTTGTGTTCATTTTATTTTAGCAATAAATTTGAATTTGAAAAAACAAATGAAACTTTGAGAAAATTTGTGGTAAACAATAAATAAGTGGTTTTCACATGAAATAATGAACAATCTTGAGAATATTGATGATCATTGTTAGAAATGACCCAATACCTTCTCCCCTCTCTTTTAGGCTTTCCTAAGCCTAAATCTTTTGAACCAAGACCACTTGAAAGACCTAATACTTCGAGGAATATGAATGATTGAATTTCATAAACCATTGTCGTCATGGAATAAGCTAAGATGTAGATCCTAGTTTAGGCTATGAACAAAGGAACAAACTTTTCGAAATTTTTTTGAACTCCTTCAAATTAAACAAATGAGACATTCTTTCAAGAATCTAGATCATGGTAATTTGATGTGTGTCAAGGCTGTGCCAAAGCCATTCACATCCTTTCCAATAACCACAAAACACCAATTGCCCAAACATCACTTCATGATTGACACCCTAGGGCACAATGATTAAACTAGATTATCCCATGTCCTAGAGAAAACCTGCCTTTGGGAAATATTTTCCTAGGCATTCAAACAAACCAAGATTGAAACTCAGCATTTTTATTGTAAACCTAGATTTGCGATGTTCCTCGCAATGATACAAATCCTCATGGTTAATCAAATTAGGGCATCATATGTGGAAATGATGGATACATGGTGAACAAGGATGGATTAATGCATGAATCATTGGGGGCATGCGACGAAAAAAAAGAAAAAGAAAAATTGTGATATCATGCATATGAGAATTCGGATGATTCCAAAGTGCAAAATGAAATTCTGAATATCTATTTCCCCTGGGGATTGCTTTTCAATGTGAATATTTGTGCTTGACATGAGAAATGGCCATCTTTCATATCCCTTTCGCACAAAAAGAAATTATCCATAGTCACCTTTTTTGAGCCGAAAGAATTGTTTTTTCTTTAAACCCTGATCAAGGATCACCCTCTACACTGGGGGGCAAATGCGAGGAAAGATCTTTTTAAAGATCACTGAGAAATGAGTCCTCGCTCAAAGACAGATACAAAGCAAATGGAACCCCGAATAAATACGGGCTCACTCTGTCAAAGAAAAAATAAGAGTTAAAGATGGCAAAATGAAAGCCAAGAAAACACAAAAAAAAGTGTGTGAAAAGCGATGGAAAATGAAAGCCAACAGCGAAGAAGAAAAGACGCAAAAGTCAAAAGGAATGAAATGTCCAAGAAGAGACAAATGCTTCAAAGAGAATCCTCCTCAAGAAATGATCCTTGATCTGATTACCCTCAAACACATATTTTGGGCCTATTTATCCTTTCTTTCTGAACCTTAAGCCATGGCCTACATTACGTGCTTTAAAAGTCCATTTTGATCGAGCATGAATATTTAATTTGAAAGGTTTTTCCTCAGATTTTATCCCATTTCATCAAATTATCATTTCACTAAGGAAGAATTTAGAATTCTCAAGTGTATGGTAGAACAAAAAAAAAAGAGAAAAATTAGAAAGAATGGGACTCTAGGGCGAAAACCCAAAAATGGGCGGTCTAGAGTAAATTTGGAAATTTTTTATGCCATCGATGATAATGCCGATACAACAAAAGAAAAGATCTTATTAAATGAGTGGTCATCGAGGAACATCTAGGAATTCCTGAACCCCCCAAATTGCCAACTCTCATTCAGAGGATTGTCTTCAAAAAATTGAATTTTTTTTCTTTTTCTCCGAGATTAAACTTTCCGGTTTAAACATCCCAGCCAATCTTGACGCTTGTCAAAATGCCTTGATATGAAAACTAAAAGAATGTTGAATTTTCTTGGTTCTCAATGAATTCATGATTTATAAAACCTGTTCCATTTGTGAGCCTAGAAGGGATATACATTTTTCTCATGAAGTTTTCCTGGAAAAGCCAGAATCTTGCTATACCAAGCCTTGCCAATCCTAGTTGAAAAAAACCCAGACTGATACTTAGAGAAATTTCTAATAATGATCATCAGTCTTCAAAAGATTTATACATCACACATTGTGGGGTTAATATTTTTTGTTCAAAAGTTTTCAAAATGCGAAAACAAATAAAGAGATTTTGAAATACCCATTCTGATGTTGACATGAGACAAGGATTTTTCTAACCCAAAGGTATAGAACTGCCAGGATAGGTCTTGACTTCCAGATATGAGAAGAAGAAATCGAACTCAGTTCAGATCTCTGTTGATGAAAGTTTGAAAACTGTTGGGGCAAAGAGAATAGCCAAAATGAATTGAAGATATACTCTGATTTGAAGAGGACAAATGAATTTGAAAGGCTAAGCCAAAGTCTAGAAAAACAACCGGGGGCATTTGCATCACTCATGAGCATTCATCTCTTTATCGAGCTTTTGCATCTGCACAGTGTCAACAAGCATTTGCATCATTCATGGGTATTTGCATTGGCATTATTCCATAAGCATCTGCATTTTACATTTACATTTACATTCTTCATGGAATTCGCATTTGCGTCATCTCAAGCAATTGCATCATTTCTAGAATCATTGCATTTTCATTATTGTGTGGTAGTTGCAGTTACACCATTCATAGACCAGTTATATGAACACAATTAGTAGGGGCATCTGCATCATGAAACATGGGCATCAATCCAAGCCATTTGTATTTGCACCAAGAAACATTTACATCAATCCAAGCCATTGACATTTGCACCATGAAGCATGAGTACCTTGTTAAAGACATGTGCATCTGCATCATTTCTCAAAGCTTCTGGTGGGGATATCCAGAATTTTACAGTTTTAAAAGAACAAGTCTTCGGTGGTGATAGCTGAAGCCTCTGGTGGAGATATCTAGGGTTTTATAATTTTGAAAAATGAGAAATCTTCTTCTAGAGGAGTTACCCAGAATTTTACAATGAGCAAGTCTTTCGTGATGATAGCCAAAGCTTCTGGTGGGGATATCCAGAATTTTACAGTTTTAAAAGAACAAGTCTTCGGTGGTGATAGCTGAAGCCTCTGGTGAAGATATCCAGGGTTTCATAATTTTGAAACATGAGTGATATCTCGTATAATTATATAGTTCTTAGTTATGTTTTATTATTGTTTTGTGTCAAATACGAGTTATTATTGCTTAGTCTAATTGTGTTTATGATATTTTATATTTTTATGTAATTTGGTGTTTTTCACGAGTTTCTTTGAGTGATTTCAGATTACTAGGTTAAATCAAGAATTAAGGGCAAATCCAATTCAGTTCCAGTTCCGACATCTTTTTCCATATCAGCTATATCTGGAGTTTCACTGAAGTATTAAGGCTGAAATTTTTACCGTGCATAGTTAAGAGGCATATCTATCTTTTTCATGTTTTACACTTCTTGAAACGGAGTCGTTTTCCCTAGCGAAATCGACCATCAAGTTGGCTGATGTGCAATGACGTCTGTGCTGACCTGTTTTGGTATTTTGACCATATCTTCCGATCCACATGAGCAAATGATCTGATTCCAATGGCTATGGATCCGTAACTGATAGGGGTATATTTTTCTAGAAGACCATTTGATCAGATCGAGCCTCCAACATTGACAAAATCGACCATCAAGCTGGCTGATCAGAATTGTCATACAATATGACGAAAATTGTTAGAAAAATGCACCCACCTATTATACCTACCTTTGAAATTTATAAAGCTTGTCTCTTGTCATTTAGCTCTCAAAAATGTGTATAAATAGAGGGCCTTGGATGAGCATTAAAGATACATTGGTAGGATATTAGCCATTGTAATAAAATTCTCTAAGTTTTCTTTTTCTATATTTACTTATGCTTCTTACATTTCTTTTCATTTTATTCATATCTAGTATGTGTTGCTAGTCATATTGTTGAGGTGATGAGGTGAAGCTTTTGGTAAATGCTAAGGTTAGTCTCTTAAACATGAGCTAAAATGAATTATCATTTATAAACACTAGTATAGATAATATTTTCTTTTGGTTTAAAATCATACTTGCAAAGTAGGGATCTTGATTCATTATTGACAATGAAAATGGCACAATAAATGCTTGGTTTCATAACCTTGATTTGTTGTAGACATATACCTTGGCATAAGGAATGCTTGGACTCTTTTTATGAGTTTTGAGGACACCAAATGAACATAATATCATATGCTATGGACGTTGGACAATTTGGACTGAATTGCTAAACCTTCTGATTGGAATCTCCCTTATGTGTGAATTTCAATTGTGTAATAAAACAAGATTAATCTTAGCATAACACCAAGAGTGGATTCTCTAACCTCAACATCTTTTCTTATTGTTTTTATATCTTGTTTAATTTCTTTTATTTTATTTTGTTTATTTTGTTCTCTAATATCTTGTTTATCTTGTTTTGTTGTTGATTCCCTAATATCTTGTTTACTTTATTTTTCTTATATATTTATAAACTTATACTTACTAATACGCTTCCCTGTGGTTCGACCTCGGACACCCGAGAATTTATTACTTGAACATAACCTGCACTTGGGTTTACAACTCTTAATTGAGTCTCCATCAAGTTTTTGGCGCCGTTGCCGGGGAGGCAATACTAAGTATATAAGTTTATAAGTATATTTATTTGTATTGGCTGGTTATACCGCCTAATTTTCTATATATTTATATTTATATTGTATATTAACTTTGTTTTATTTGTATTGGCTGGTTATACCGCCTAATCTGTATATTAACTTTGTTTTATGCTTGTTTGGCGACGTGATTTTAGATCTCGTCGTTTAGTTAGATTTTATTGTGAAACTTTTTCAGATAATCTTTCTAATACAACTCCTACCATGGCTGACAATGAAAGTGTTCATGCTGAAGATGAGAACAGACAAGTACGCACCATGTGTGACTACTTGCAACCAACTCGAAGCTCATCACCCTCTTGTTTTATTTTTCCTCTCAATGCAAACAACTTTCGTTTTAAACCAGGTATGACAGCTTTGCTTCCAAATTTCCATGGGTTAGAATCGGAAAGTGCTTACTCGTTTCTAAAAGACTTCGAAGATGTATGTGTCACCTTTAATGACCAACAATGTACAAATGAAATTGTCAAGCTAAAATTATTTCCTTTTTCTTTAAAAGATAAAGCAAAAATTTGGCTTCATAATTTAAAACCAAGGTCAATTGGCACATGGCAAGAATCACAAACTGAGTTTCTAAAGAAATTTTTCCCAGCACATAAAACTACTGCTTTGAAAAGACAGATTCAAAATTTCAATCAAAATCAAAATGAAGCATTTTTTCAGTGCTGGGAGCGTTTTAAAGAATTGTTAAGTTCTTGTCCACATCATGGTTTTGAAAAATGGCGTCTTATTAGTTTCTTTTATGAAAGTTTAACTCCCGAAACTAAACAATTTGTTGAAACAATGTGTAACGGTGAGTTTCTAGAAAAAGAACCTGAAGAAGCCTTTGACTACCTAGACCATTTGGCAGATAACTCTCAAGCCTGGCACACAGATAATTCCTCTGAAAGTTCCAATAGATATAATCTTTTTTCTAACAGAGGTAAATATCATTTTAGTCAAGAAGATGAGATAAAAGCTAAAGTAGCTAATTTGGCTAGAAAGATTGAAGCCATGGAACTTAGAGAAGTAAAAGAAGTCAAAACGGTTAAAAATGAAGAAAGTTGTGGAATTTGTGAAATCATGGGACACCCCACTTCTGAATGTCCAAACATTCCCATTCTTAAAGAAGCGTTGCATGATCAAGTAAATTCCATAAACACATTTAAAAAGCCTTTTGCTTCTTCTTACTCTGAAACGTATAACCCTGAATGGAGAAATCATCCCAACTTCAGTTGGCGGAATAATAATCATGTTCAGGTACCACAATCTCAAAAGCCGGAAAACACTTTTTCCTATCAACCTTCACGTGTACAAACCTTGGAAGAGACATTGCAAGCATTCATGCAAACACAAGCAAATGTGAATAACCAAACTTCACAGGACATCAATGAGATCAAAAACACCTTGTCCACATTGACAGCTTCATTACGCACTCAAGAAAAAGGTAAGTTTCCTGCTCAACCTCAGCCTAACCCTTCTACTCAATGTCTTGTTTCTTGCTCCAATGAAACTCAACAGGAAAATGTCAGTTCTATCACAACTCTTCGAAGTGGAAAGGCAATTGACAAAAACATTCCATCAAAAGACCAAGATCCTCATTCCCCTCCGAAAAGTAATGGTAAGGATGATGGTAAGTCTGAACTTCTTGAAAATTTGGACAAAGAAAAAGGTATGCATCCTGCTCCTTTTCCTCAAAGGTTGCAAACAATAAAGAATTTGAATCAAAATGCAGAAATTTATGAACTTTTCAAACAAGTTAAGATTAACATTCCTTTATTGGATGCAATCAAACAAGTTCCATCTTATGCTAAATTTTTGAAGGACATGTGCACAGTTAAAAGGAAACATAATGTACAAAAGAAAGCATTTCTGACGGAAAGTGTGAGCTCAATTATTCAGCACCTTACTCCACCAAAATTCAAAGATCCTGGATGTCCAACAATCTCATGCATCATTGGAAACACTAGAATAGAACGTGCATTGCTTGATCTTGGTGCTAGTGTTAATCTTTTGCCTTTTTCTGTTTATCAACAGTTAGGTTTAGGTGAACTCAAGGAAACACCTGTTACACTTCAACTAGCTGATCGTTCTGTAAAAATTCCTCGAGGGATAGTTGAAGATGTTTTGGTTCAAATCGATAATTTTTACTTCCCTGTTGATTTTATTGTTTTGGACACACATCCTGTTTCAAATCCAAATGTTCAAATTCCTGTTATATTAGGCCGTCCATTTCTTGCAACTTCTAATGCTCTGATAAATTGCAGGAATGGTATTTTGAAGATTTTTTTTGGAAATATGACTTTAGAATTAAATGTGTTCAACATTTGCAAGCAACCTGGTGATGATTCAGAAGTACATGAAGTGGATTTCATTGAAGAACTTGTTCATGAACATAACACCACTACCACATTCCATGATCCTTTAGAAGCTTATTTAATTGAATGTGAGTTTGATAATGCTTCAGAAATTTCACACACTGATTCTTTGTTAAATTCTTTTCAGGTTAAGCATTGTTGGAAACAAAAACTTGAGGAACTCAGAAATGATGCATATGAGAATTCTAAAATTCATAAAGAAAGAACTAAAGCCTTTCATGACAAGTTAATTTCAAGAAAAATATTTGATGTTGGGCAAAAAGTTCTACTTTATAATTGTAGACTTCACATATTTCCTGGTAAGTTGAGATCAAGATGGACTGGCCCATTTGTGGTTAAGCATGTGTATCATTATGGAGCAGTTGACATTGAGAATCCTCAAAATGGTAACGTATTCAAGGTAAATGGACAAAGACTCAAACTCTTTTTGGAAAATCATGTTACTCAAGAAGAGGTTGTTTTTCTTTCTGATCCTTGTTTTGAAAATAACTAGATGTAAATATAATTTTTTTTACCCCGGTTAAATGGCGGATAACGGTACTCCGTGATTATTTAAGTCGGTCCCATCAGCTACCCACAAAACTGATATTGTATATAAATTTCTCTTTCAATTTCTCTTTCATTTTTTTTTATTTTTTTTTCAGGATGGATGATATTCTCAAAAGATTGCAGAAACGATTCCCTCCTTTTCCTCGAAATATTTTACTGAAGCTTTACCAAGTTCGATTTGAAAGATTAAGAATGCTTATGCACAAAGGGATTCCTGAAGATATACGTTGGATAATTGAAGCCAAGGTACGTGAAGATGAATATCTTCCTGTTTTGCATTTACCAGGTACAGGTAGAAGCACTTTTGCAAAGAAGCGACGAGCAAAGCGCATGAGTTCAAATTGCCACAAATGTGCACGATGGACGTGTAACGGTAAATGTCGTTCTATTTGGATTTCGTCCTCTAATCGAGATGATAAAATTGAATTCATTAAGGATGGACTGAGTAAGGAGAATTTGGGTAATATCCAACTTTCTCTTGAGACGCATCCTAGTGAAGACGTACAAAGAGAAATTCTTGATTTATGGCCGCAATTCCAAAGGGAATGGCAACATCTTGGGAATCTGATGTTAAAAGACCCTGTTTGCCAGCTTGTAAGAAAACTGGATGGAAGCATATCCTCGACTCATAGAAGGCGTTTAAGCCGTTTCTGGACGTAAAACCAGAGGAAGATGTGAGCCACAATCACAACTACAATAAATGACTTCTCAGCTTTTGGTTTGATTTGCAATAACTTTATTTCGGTTTAATTTACGTGTTGTTAGATTTGTGTAATTATTCTCGTTTTTTTTTTTTTTGCATTGGTCTTTTACGGTTGATTTTTCTTCTCTTTTTGATTTTCTTCCTGAAATCACGCAAAAATCTTTTGTTAGGTTAACATTTTCTTCTGACAGGTCAAATACACTTTCGGCGACATTATTACTCTTGTCTGATTCATTACTCAGTCCTCTATATATTACACCATGTACTCATTCTCTTTCAGGCACTTGAAAAAAAAATGGAAAGTACTTCGTCCCAGCGCATTAAAAAAATTTGTGTCTTTGGAGGTGCTTATCCAGGGAAAAATAACATATTCGCTGATGAAGCCATAAGAGTTGGAGTAATACTTGCCCAACAAAAGATCCAGTTGATTTATGGAGGCGGTAGTACGGGTTTAATGGGAGCAGTCGCTACAGCAGCACACGCCGGAGGAAGTCCAGTTCTAGGAATAGTGCCAAAACTATTCACAGGTTTTTGTGGACCTACCGTGGGTAAGGAAATACAAGTCTGGAGTATCCCTGAACGGATGACAATCATGTACCATTCTGCCGATGCATTCATTGCTTTACCAGGAGGTCTGGGTACATTGGAAGAAATAGCTTGCGTGGCTTCTTGGTCATCTTTGGTCACAAATAAGAAACCCATTGGTTTGCTTAATATTAATGGTTATTTTAGTAATTTGCTTTCATATTTAGATAATGCTGTGGATAATGGATTCATGTTTTCAGAGGCAAGGAGAATCATAATTTCTGCTACAACCATTGAAGATTTACTCAAAAAGCTCCAAGCTTATGAGTATTTATCTGCTACGGTTGTTTCGCAAACGCTCGGAAAAAGAAAAAGAGATATGGACGAGCAAGGAGTGGATTGCACTCTGTCTTTGTGACATTATCTAACATTTTGTTTGTTGTGTCTCAGTTATAATAAGTGGTTAGCAACCTCTGCAGGTAATATCTCCTAAATTCTACCTTTAGTAGGGGGTAAGGGACATATTTTGCTAATTTTTTTAAAAAAAAAAAAAAAAAATTGATGTGTTTTAAGCCATTTAGAAGTATTCATTCTGAACAAGGTCTGAGTAAGGGAGACTTGAGACATACCTTGTCAGTTTGATTTCTTCTTTCAAAAAAAAAAAAAGTTTGTTGTGTTTTAAGCAATTTAGAAGTATTCATTCTGAACAAGGTCTGAGTAAGGGAGACTTGAGACATACCTTGTCAGTTTGATTTTAATCTTTTTATGTTTACTTGTTAATTTTTGTTAAGTATTTTAGGATTATTTAGGTTGCATGAGTTTGTTTTGTTTTGAGTCTTAGTTATTCCTATTCTTATGTTATTAGTTCTTTTCTCTTACACATGATTCTTTCATTTGGGTTAATAGACTTACATTGAGGACAATGTAAGAATTAAGTGTGGGGGGAACGATTTAGGATTTCTTTTATTTTTGTCTACTATTTTTTTTTATGAGTCTTTATTATTATTATTATTATTTTTTTAATGTGTTCTAGTTCCTTTTTAATACAATGATGAGATATGAATTGCATAAGTCTAAAACAGATTTATTAGTGAGAAGATTTTCATGAGAATTGAGCTTGATGTCAACCTTTTTATGAGCCAATGTTAATATGATATGTTGATTGAGAAAGAAGCATGTTTAGATTTAATCTGACTTGTATAATCATCCTTGTGAGTTTTTGAGCCTATAATGATTGATGCATTATACAAATCAATCTAATTTCTTTCTTGAGTGCTCTTATGATTACATGATTCTCTAGAACTTGCTTTAAACCGTTTGAGACTATATTGATACATGTGACAACATGAATATGATAGAGGCATTAGGATTATAACCAGAGCCAAACAGCCATCCATTATTAATGTTCTAAGAGAACATCCCCACTAGTGAGCCAATTTGAGCCTACAATAAATATGCTATTTTATTGGTAACCAGAACTTACACCTAGCTAAATATACTTATATCCTTACCCTTGTTCTAAAGATGGATTATATATTTTGAGACATATTGCAAAAACAAGGGATACTTTTTGAAAATTTGGGTTAGAACGAAAGATAAGTGTGGGGGAGGAGAGAGGCAAAAGTCAAGAGAAAAAGAAAGGGATCATTGTCAAATACATTCCCATATTAAAAAAAAAAAAAATCTTCTCTTGAACTTCTAGTTAAAGTAAAGAAAAAGATGTTACAAAGTTGGTTAGAATGAAGCAAAGGCTCAACATGAATATTTAGCCTATGTTATTATGTGCTTTATAAGAGTTTTGAGAAGTTTTATTTGTATGATCTTATTATGTCTCTAAACTCTATGAACTCTTTGGAACCTTTGTGATATCTTTATCCTTTTGTTCTTTAACCACATTATAACCCTTTGGCCCCATTACAACCTTGAAAAAAGACCTCTTGATTTATGAAGTTGTATGATCTAAATAGTGGAGAATAGGTGGACAAGCAAGCATATTGTAGAACTGTTTTCATGAGATTGATTGAGTGTAAACACTTTACCACTACTTTAAAGAGTGAAAATCATGAGAGTATAGTGAGAAGTTGAGATTAAGTTGAATATGCACTATTTTGATTGAAATATGTTATGTTAATATTGGCTTAACTCATTTATTTACATTCAAGCATGAATTTTTGTGAAATTCTTTGAGCTATTGATTAGTTTATAAGACTTGTTCAAAGATTGTCTCTAATTTATATTGAAAGGATTAGGAGTAAATATTTTTAGTGTATGTAGTTTACTTATATTTTAGTTTTTCAATGTTTGTGGGTATCGTTCTAGCAAATCCTCACGAGACTAAACTCGTCCACTAGGAACACCTAGGGGTTTAAAGGCTTGTGTCACATGCTAAGTGCCACCGTGATTTCCAACGAAAATGGATTAGATTAGATTTTCTTATTTTATTTTTATTGAGTCGTTGCTAGGGACTAGCAACAATCTAAGTGTGGGGGTGTGATATCTCGTATAATTATATAGTTCTTAGTTATGTTTTATTATTGTTTTGTGTCAAATACGAGTTATTATTGCTTAGTCTAATTGTGTTTATGATATTTTATATTTTTATGTAATTTGGTGTTTTTCACGAGTTTCTTTGAGTGATTTCAGATTACTAGGTTAAATCAAGAATTAAGGGCAAATCCAATTCAGTTCCAGTTCCGACATCTTTTTCCATATCAGCTATATCTGGAGTTTCACTGAAGTATTAAGGCTGAAATTTTTACCGTGCATAGTTAAGAGGCATATCTATCTTTTTCATGTTTTACACTTCTTGAAACAGAGTCGTTTTCCCTAGCGAAATCGACCATCAAGTTGGCTGATGTGCAATGATGTCTGTGCTGACCTGTTTTGGTATTTTGACCATATCTTCCGATCCACATGAGCAAATGATCTGATTCCAACGGCTATGGATCCGTAACTGATAGGGGTATATTTTTCTAGAAGACCATTTGATCAGATCGAGCCTCCAACATTGACAAAATCGACCATCAAGCTGTCTGATCAGAATTGTCATACAATATGACGAAAATTGTTAGAAAAATGCACCCACCTATTATACCTACCTTTGAAATTTATAAAGCTTGTCTCTTGTCATTTAGCTCTCCAAAATGTGTATAAATAGAGGGCCTTGGATGAGAATTAAAGATAGATTGGTAGGATATTAGCCATTGTAATAAAATTCTCTAAGTTTTCTTTTTCTATATTTACTTATGCTTCTTACATTTCTTTTCATTTTATTCATATCTAGTATGTGTTGCTAGTCATATTGTTGAGGTGATGAGGTGAAGCTTTTGGTAAATGCTAAGGTTAGTCTCTTAAACATGAGCTAAAATGAATTATCATTTATAAACACTAGTATAGATAATATTTTCTTTTGGTTTAAAATCATACTTGCAAAGTAGGGATCTTGATTCATTATTGACAATGAAAATGGCACAATAAATGCTTGGTTTCATAACCTTGATTTGTTGTAGACATATACCTTGGCATAAGGAATGCTTGGACTCTTTTTATGAGTTTTGAGGACACCAAATGAACATAATATCATATGCTATGGACGTTGGACAATTTGGACTGAATTGCTAAACCTTCTGATTGGAATCTCCCTTATGTGTGAATTTCAATTGTGTAATAAAACAAGATTAATCTTAGCATAACACCAAGAGTGGATTCTCTAACCTCAACATCTTTTCTTATTGTTTTTATATCTTGTTTAATTTCTTTTATTTTATTTTGTTTATTTTGTTCTCTAATATCTTGTTTATCTTGTTTTGTTGTTGATTCCCTAATATCTTGTTTACTTTATTTTTCTTATATATTTATAAACTTATACTTACTAATACGCTTCCCTGTGGTTCGACCTCGGACACCCGAGAATTTATTACTTGAACATAACCTGCACTTGGGTTTACAACTCTTAATTGAGTCTCCATCAATGAGAAATCTTCTTCTCAAGGAGTTACCCAGAATTTTACAATGAGCAAGTCTTTGGTGGTGATAGCCAAAGCTTCTGGTGGGGATATCCAGAATTTTACAGTTTTAAAAGTGAACAAGTCTTCGGTGGTGATAGCTGAAGCCTCTGGTGGAGATATCTAGAATTTTATTCAACATGTGCATCTACATCAAGAAGCATTTCTATCAATCTAAGTTAGTTGAATCTGCATCAAGAAAGTTTGCATCAAATCAAGTCATTTACATTTGCATCAAAGACATTTGCACCAATCTAAGTCATTTGCATCTACATCAAGAAGCGTTTGCATCAACTAAAGACATTTTCATTTGCATCATGAAGCATTTGCATCATCTCTTAAAGCTGTCAGGTATAATCGAACTTGTTTTGCTTCTCAAATGAGTCGAGCCCCGAGATCATCGTCGAGGTACTTTTGTTTATGAACAAGTCTTCGGTGGTGATAGCTGAAGCCTCTAGCGGCAATATCTAAAGTTTTAAAATCCTTTGAAAAGGTAAAAAGTCTTTGGTGATGATAACTGAAGCTTCTGGAGGTGATACCAAGAATTTTTACAGTTTTAAAAATGAGCAAGACTTTGGTGGTGATAGCTGAAGCTTCTGGAGGAGATATCCAAAATTTTAAACACAGCTGAGAACAAGACAGGTTAAGGCATCGAGACCACCGTCGAGGTATTTCTTTTTGTTTTAAATAGAATTCATTCTGTTTTATCAAATGAGTCGAGCCTTGAGACCACTGTCGAGGTATTTCTTTTTGTTTTAAATCGAATTCATTCTGTTTTATCAAATGAGTCGAGCCTTGAGACCACCGTCGAGGTATTTCCTTTTGTTTTAAATCGAATTCATTCTGTTTTATCAAATGAGTTGAGCCTTGAGACCACCGTTGAGGTATTTCTTTTTGTTTTAAATCGAAGTCATTCTATTCCATGAAATGAGTCGAGCCTTGAGACCATCGTCGAGGTATTTCCTTTTGTTTTAAATCGAATTCATTCTGTTTTATCAAATGAGTCGAGCCTTGAGACCTTCGTTGAGGTATTCCTTTTTGTTTTAAATCGAATTCATTATGTTTTATCAAATGAGTCGAACCCTGAGACCGTCGTCAAGTTATTTTTCACCAGTTTTAAACACCTCTGGGCACCATTTTAAAGACCTTCGGGCACCAGTTTAAAAGACGTTCGGGCACCAGTTTTAAAGACCTCCGGGCACCATTTTAAAGACTTTCAGGCACCAGTTTTAAAGACCTTATGGCACCAGTTTAAAAGACCTTCGGGCACCAGTTTTAAAGACCTCCGGGCACCATTTTAAAGACCTTCAGGCACCATTTTTAAGATCTTCGGACACAATTTTTTCTTTTAAAAATTGAATCCGTTTCTTTAAGACGAGTCGAGCCTTGATTAGTCAGGGAATTCAATTTAAGGACCAATCTTCAATTTACAGCTTTTTCAAAAAAAAAAAAATGAATGAAAACCCTTTTCTTTCTCTCCAGATGTGATTTCACAGACCGGACAAAATTGTTGTCTATTTTATCTTTGCCTGATTCCTGATTCTCAGCAATAGCCAAAGAGGGGCAGCTGTAGACACCTAATTTTGTCCGGGCTTTTTAAAACCAATTTTGATTTGTCCCCCTCTCGGGTTTAATATTTTTGTAAAAGTCATGGTCGCGATTTTAGATTTTTAAAATGTTCTAAATTATATATATCCATTTTAGCTTTAATTGTTCAAATAAAATCGGACCGTAAAATTACCAATTTTAAAATTCAATTCAAACCCGAGGTGAAAAAGTTTAATCTTGAGCTTTATTAGATTTTTAAAATAAATTTTTTAATTGAAAATATTTGAAAAAAAAAAAAGACTTGAAATAAAGGAAGGGTAACTTAGACATTACCCATTTTTTTAGGTTAGAAATTGAGATATAAAATGGGTCACTTGACAAAATAAGGAGGGGGGTCGATTATTCCAAAAAAGAAAGGAGAACGGCGGCTAAAAGAAAAAAAAGAAAAAGCTTTGTTTTTTCCATGGGGGGCTAAGAGCTGAAAGAAAGCTAAAAAGTAAAAGGCTGGGATTTTTTTAAGAGTGGCTATCGGGCTATCAAAAACTACCTCTGATATTTTATTTCCGAAAAATTTGCTTAAACAAGCTAATGACTCGCTCCATACCGAGTCAACCAGGTTGTGTTTCCTTTTCTCTACCAACTCGACCCTTTCAAGCACTCATTTCCTAGAGCATGCACTGCTGGTCCAGTTACAAAAGTGTGAGCCTCTGGTTCTTGATAAGGACCCGACTGAAAAAAAAGGAAGGCTGGTTTTACCAGCCCGTTTGGATATTTGCTGATACTCTTGCTAAAATCAGTTTGGCCTGCCACGGTGGTTTACAAAGCTGGAGTTTTCGAGTTTGGGTTCAGTATTCAGCTACCATGGAGTTGTTGCAAACCTTAAAAGCTGACGCCAAAAATCGATACTCTCGTTCTTGCAAAAACCTTCGTCGGCTAGCCAAAACAGCAATGGCGGAATGGTAAAAGGCCAAGGAGCTTTTCAGTTTCCTTCAAAGTAACAGAACTAGGCTAGCGCCTTTTGTGGCTCGTCTTTAGAAGTCACAGGCATCGATACTCCGCCGGAGAAGGTGCCTCGTAAGGTGTTGCCGGCGAGCTTTGCAACCAATGCCGAGACCAGAGGTTCTTCTTCTCTGTTTTCTAGTATCATGCACAAGTTTGTGAAGGTTGACGACAGAGAAAATGAAAGTCAGAGGAACCAGGCATGTGACAATTCTTCCAATGTGGAAGAATTGCCTAAAGTGGAATTAACTGCTCAACCAACCGAAAAGGCCAATGTTTTAAACATTGAGAATGATGATGATCTCGGGCCAGAAACACCTGCTACACGACCTGGTGTTTCTCGTTTGAAGCGAATTCAAGGTGATTTCCCTAAGTTTAGGGATAAGAAGGATAGTTCTTTATTAGATTCCGATAAAAGAGTAAAGCTTCTCCAGGAATCTATTGTTGGGAACAAGAATCATAGGAATGATACTGATTTTGCTAGCAAATTTGAATGGCTTGATCCTTCTCGCGTCAAGGATGCTAATGGAAGAAGGCCTGCTGATACCCTTTATGACAAGAAGACTCTTTATATACCTCCCGGTGTTCTCAAGAAAATGTCAGCATCTCAAAAACAATATTGGACTGTCAAATGTCAATATATGGATGATGTTCTCTTCTTTAAAGTGGGGAAATTCTATGAGCTCTATGAAATAGATGCTGAAATTGGCCACAAGGAGCTTGATTGGAAAATGACAGTAAGCGGAGTAGGCAAATACCGCCAGGTTGGTATATCAGAAAGTGGAATTGATGATGCTGTTCAAAAGCTGGTTGCTTGTGGATACAAAGTGGGACGTATGGAGCAGTTAGAGACATCTGAGCAAGCAAAAGCTAGGGGTGCAAATTCTGTCATTCCAAGAAAATTAGTTCAAGTAATCACCCCATCCACAACAGTTGATGGTAACATTGGGCCCGATGCTGTTCATCTACTTGCTATAAAGGAGGGCAACTATGGAGTGGAGAATAGTTCAACTGTATATGGGTTTGCTTTTGTTGATTGTGCTGCTCTAAAATTTTGGGTTGGTTCCATCATCGATGATGCTACTTGTGCTGCTCTGGGAGCTCTATTGATGCAAGTGTCCCCTAAGGAAGTCATATATGAGAGTAGAGGGCTGTCCAGAGAAGCCCATAAAGCACTCAAAAAGTACTCATTTAGCGGATCTACAACAGTTCAACTGAGTCCTGCACTTTCCGTCACTGATTTTTTGGATGCTTCTGAAGTTAGAAATAAGATTCAGTCTAATGGGTACTTTAAGGGGTCACCTAATTCATATATTAATGCTTTTGATGGTGTAGTGCATCATGATGTTGCATTGTGTGCACTTGATGGATTAGTCAGTCATATGTCACGATTGATGCTGGATGATATTTTACGGAGTGGAGATATTTTACCCTACCAAGTTTACCAAGGTTGCCTAAGAATTGATGGACAGACACTAGTAAATCTTGAGATTTTCAGTACTAGTGCTGATGGGGGTTCTTCAGCTACATTGTACAAATATCTTGATAACTGTGTGACCTCATCTGGTAAGCGCCTTTTAAGGAGCTGGATTTGCCATCCACTGAAAGATGTTGACAGCATTAAGAGCAGGCTAGATGTGGTTGAAGAACTAATGTCACATTCAGAAATTATGTTACTCATTGCTCAATATTTTCGCAAACTTCCAGACTTAGAAAGGCTACTTGGACGTGTTAAGGCTAGCATCCAATCATCAGCTTCTCTCGCTCTTCCCATGATAGGCAAAAAAGTTTTGAAACAACGGGTAATAAGCTTGAGCTTTGTGCAAGCTTTGAGCTTAAAAAAAAAAGGAAATTCAAAAGAAAGAAAAGAATTCACGAGAAGAGCTTCAGGGGTTTGGTGGTTTTAGTAGCCTTGAATTACAGCAAAATAGCCATGCAGACAAACCTACAGCATTACATGCAGACAAAGATGAACTTCAAGAAGGAGACTTGTCAAAGGCTTTAGTAGCCTTGAATTCTAAAGCTGCTTCTATCCCTACTCCCAAATTAAAGAATGTGAGCAGGCTACGAACAGAGCACTATGTATATGAGCTTCCAGATACGCATCCTCTCTTGAAACGGATGGAAAACAAAGTTGTGGGTCCCAAGAACCAGGAAGATTGTGCAATGAGAAGACCTTTTTTTTTTCTTGCAATAGTGTAAGAGAAGCTAATGCACGGACAGTCCGAGGAACCATCTTGATACCTCGTAGAACTGCAATGAGAGGAAGCTTTCCCTTAAATAGGACGTATTTTCAAGTTAATGAGGTCTTTGCAAATCATGAATCAAGCCTCAACCTGATGGACATTCCACCAAAGGAACAGATAAAGAAGCATTGCCTCCTGGTTCCGGTAAAGATGCAGTTTTGGAAAATGTTGATGAAGTGAAGGGTGAGAAGGATGTTGAGACTGATGCACGTAGTCATGCCAGTCACAGTGAGAAGGAAAAACCTGAGATAGGATCCATTGCCGCAGTGTTTATGTTGTCGCTGAGACTTTGATATTTGGTCTTCAAGAAATCTGAATAGTTGGGTTCAAGGAAGGATTTATATCTCCTTTTCCAGTAAAGTCGCATAGCTCGGTGTTGAAGGTATTGTATTGCAGGGGCCTATTCTGATCGTATGCCCACCTGTATTTTATCCAACAACAGTTTGTAAGTATTTTGGAAATTAGTGTCCATTCGGCTCCCTTTGTATTTTGTGTTGTCTTGTGTTTGCATTTGTATCATGAATATGTGATTACCATGTTTGTTCATGCTTTGCCTCTTCATGTCATATGATTGTGTATTGGTTATGCCATGTTCATGCATTAGTATTGTATTCATTTGGTCATTTTTGTTCGTGTTGTTTCCCATGCATTTTCATAAGACATATTAGATCTTAGGTCATTTTGTATTATCATGCATTTCCATGTCTATTAGGTCTAGGTCATCTTGGTATGCCATACACATTTCCAAGTTCATGTTAGGCATTAGGACATTTTTGTATTGCCATGTATTTTCATGACACTTTAGGTTTGGGTTACATTTGCTTTATCATGTTCATACATTTTAGGTATAGGTTGCATTAAATGTCATGCAAGTTCATTTAGGTCTAGGTCACTTTATGAATGCCATGCATTTTTTCAGGACATTTAGGTTTAAATCCATGCATTTCATGCATTATGTTTGCTGCATTGTATCATGCATTTCATGTTCATGCCACTTGAATAATGACTTGAGCCAATTAATGGTTCAAAGTCATGCTCTCTTGAGCACACTTGTGGAAAATTAAGTTTGTCAAGTTGATTATTCTACCTTTGTGATTTTTTTTTTACTTAGCCAATTTTTATCTAACTTTCAAAAAGTCCTAGCTACTGTTTGCAAGTCATTTTATGAGTTTCAAATATTTTTACTTTGATTTTTAAATGATTTCATCAAAGGCAAAAATGTGTTGGCAAAGCAGTTTTTTTTCTCCCAAAACTCGTACATCTCTGATTTTTTTGGGAATACATCTTTCATCAGAAAATTAAGCCGATTTGTTTTCGTGTATTTTTACATGTCCTGAGTCTCCATTATTTTTTTCATAATTTTTTGAATTTTTAAAAATAAGGTAAAAAATCGTGGCTCAAAACTAGACAGTGGAGTCAGAATTGAATTTAAAGAAAAATCATTTTTCTGTTTTGGTTAAGTTACTTAGAGTGGGCTGATTAGGAGGGTTAGCTACTGACTTAGGGTAGTTTCTAAGCCTTTTTAAACTCTAAAAATGGTTTTTCAATTCCCGGGTTAAGGGTAGTCAAGTCCGGATTTTTTAAACTTAGGAAATTAGAGCCATTTTAAAAAAATTTAGCCCAGTTTTTATTTTTTAATTCAAGCTTCTCAAAATTGTTTTCAAACAATCACAAAGTATTTTGGTTTTAAAATATTTAATTTGACATATTTTCCTAAGGTAGCCGGATATCTTTTTAGATATACGGATTTCCTTAATTAAAGGAAAAAATACATTTCATGCATTGCATTTTTATATTCATGCATTTTACATAATATGTGATTCTTGCTATAATAATTTCTATGATATTGTTGTTATTTTGATTTATATTTTTTGATGTTACATGGTTTATTATATGGTTTTGAATATTTCATGATATCCTATGCTTTTATTTAGTTATTTTTATTTAGCATATACTATGTTCATGCATTATTATTTTTATTTTCATGCATATTATATGATAGCATTATTCTATTCCATGTCATTTAAATTATATGCCATACCATTCATATTTGTCATGTCATTTAAATCATTTCATTTCATTTAGGATATATTATGTCATCTAGAATATTTTATTTCATTTAGATTATATCATATGACGTAGAATATTGCATTTCATGTAGAATATATTATATTACCTAGGTCATTTCATTTCATTTAGGATATATTATGTCATCTAGAATATTTTATTTCATTTAGAAAATACCATGTTACTTAGGTTATTTCATTTCATATAGAATATGTTATGTTACTTAGGTTATTCTATTTCATTTAGATTATATCATATGACTTAGAATATTGCATCTCATATAGAATATACTATGTTACCTAGGTCATTTCATTTTATTTAGAATATATTATATAACTTAGGATATTCCATTTCATTTAGAATATGCTAAGGCATTCAAATCATGTCATGTCATTTAGGTTGCATTATATTATTTAGACTTTGCTATGTCATTTTATTTATGTCATGCATATACATATTCATTTATTTTAAATGTTTTCAAAAAAAGATAATGGTTTTCAATAAAATAAAGATATTCCCGAGTTAAAATAATTCATGAGTTCTCTGCCGGGTTTGCTGGGGAGGATATCATCAATTATTATTAATAACGGAATATCTTCTTTAAAAAGAGAATGATTCAGAAAATTTTCCAAAATTAATAAAAATTTCTATATTTTGCCACGTTTGTTGGGAATATAGGAAAATTTTGAATTTATAAATTCCGGATCATTTTCAATAAAAAATGGAATTATTTTTCTTTAAATTGGGAATTAACTTGAAATACTAAATTTAAAACCAACTTTTACCGAGACTTGAGATAACACACGATTAATAAGGTACCGATTTATACGGGCGTTGTGGGGGTGCTAATCCTTCCCCACATGTAACCGACTCCCGAACCCGCTTCTTTGATTTCTCTGGTTTACAACGCAGACTTGAAATTGCTTTTTAAAATGTTTTAATTAATTTTTTTAAATATTTTATAAAACCGGTTTTAATAGGTGGTCGATCACACCTAGCTAAAAAAGATTGGTGGCGACTCCATGTCTTTTTTAAGGTCATTTTCAAAACCTTCAATTTTCTAGAGGAATTAAGTCGACTTTTCCTCGGTTTTTTTTAATGTCACACTTAATGAATAATAAAGTATTGCGATGAGACTCGTTATTTTTTAGGTTGCGACATCACCCATGCAAATGGGTTTTTCAAAATCAATTTCAGAATTATTGACAGGAAGGTCCTCATATTCCGCATCAGTACACCTGTAAATAGGTGGAGAAGAAACAATATAGGAAAATATATATAATGAAAACAAAATAAATAACAAAAATGAAAGAATATGGACACATCAATATGAATAAAACGCATTGTGCTTGTTATTTATTGAATGAAAATGTTTAAACAAAAAGCCTCTGGGTAAAGATAATTAAGATTGTTTTTTAAAGTATTATGTTGGAATAGACTTAAAAACTATGGGCAACTTAGTCGCACTCCAATTGCTTAGTCTATATCCTGGTAGACAAGGTCGCACCATCTAGTTCTCATTGTCACTTTTCATCATTTCTTTCTCGGTCATGCAATCACCATATTCTGAATCTGCCCCCCTTTATTCACATGGAATTTTTCAAAAGCTTGCTCGATCATTATAAGTACATCCTCTGAATTCTTTTGTCCGAACAGAAAACCAGCAAAGCGAAAGTTGTGAAGGATTGATGGGAAAGTCATGGGTTCCCATTCAATATCCATACCCGTGAGACCGGCCATCTTTCTTTGTTTGTTCCTGTCAACTTGTTTCCTCATCTTATGGGCCTTCAGAAGATACCCTAAGCCAAATCAGTCTTTCTTCTCCACTGCTTCCATTGCTCGAGCCATCCCTTGAAGATATTTCCCAAGACCTTTTCCAGCCCTGCAGCCCTTTCCCACTGTTGTTCCTACTCCTAGCCTTGTGTTCTTGGACAATCTTGGTTTTGAAATTTTTCATCTTTCAGCGACGAAAATCGCATTTACGAATTCCAAAGAACGAAAAGAACATTCTACAGCATCTTCATTGGGTTCAACATAAGGAGATTCAGTAGATGCAGAGGCTATTATGTCTTCTTCTCCTGATACAGTGATCAAACGACCTTCCATCACAAATTTCAACTTTTGGTGGAGAGACGAAGGTACAGCCCCTGCTGAATGTATCCACGGCCTTCCCAACAAGCAATTATAAGATGGATTAATATCCATGACCTGGAAGTTCACCGTATAGGTGCATGGTCCTATTTCCAGAAGAACCTCAATAGTTCCCATTACCTCTCTCCTGGTACCATCAAAAGCCCTGACTACTGTGCAACTCGGTAACATATAAGATATATCAACTGGCAACTTAGACAGGGTTGTCAAGGGCATTACATTTAATGAAGAACCATTATCCAGAAGCACCCTTGGTAGTATATGCCCTTTGCAGGTGGTTGTTATGTGAAGAGCCTTTGTGGACCCAATACCATTGGGTGGTATTTCATCATAACTGAAAAATATATGGTCGTTTGCCGCAATGTTTTCCATCAGCCTGTCTAACTTTTTACTGATATGTTGTTAGCCACGTATGCTTGATTCAACACTCTTAACAGGGCATTTCTGTGTGTCTCTGAGTTTATTAGCAAAGATAAGATGGAGATTCTTGCTGGCTGATGCTGCAATTGCTCAACCACACTATACTCACTATGTTTTATGAACTTTAAAAACTCGCAGGCCTCCTTCTCGTTCACCGACTCTTTTCTCCTGTTTACCGGGGCTGATCCCCTCTCTGCTTCTTTTGACAAATCCATCTCAATATGGATTGGTTCAACTGCTTTCTTCCCTTTGTGCAGTCCTCCATCATTTCTTGTTGATCCCTGTTCAACAACCTCAGGGGCATAACACCTTCCTCTTCGTGTTAAGTACCCCACACCTGTAATATCTTGCTAACTTGAATACCCGGGCATAACCATGCTGCAGTCATATTTCCATGGTGTAGTTTTGTTTTCCTTGTATGAAAAGGAAGAATGCAAATCTATGATGAGCTTAGGCGTAATTTCCTCAATAACCGGAGTAGTCTTCTCTGGTTCATTATAATAGATGATCAAAGGTCTTCCTATTCCATAGCCAGCTGCATTCTCAATAACCTCTATTTCTTCCTCTGTCTCCTCGTAAAACTGGACTCTCCATTATCCATCATCTTTTGGACTTTAGCCAGAAAGTCCCCTCAGTCCTGTATGATATGACCTAAACATTTATGGAACGGGCACCAATTCTGCACCCTCTTTGCAACCATGTTTAAACTGTCTGCATCCTCCACCATTCCTACCTTAACCATCTCGACCCATACTGTTAACATCAGAGTCTTGACTTCCCTGGCATCCCTTTTTAACCTTCCGACTTCCCCTACCAATATTGCATTTACCCGATTCTCAGTATGATCGGGTAATGGGTTTCCCGCTACATTCGGTCCATTCTTTGACCCAAACTTCACAACTCCGATATTGATTAAACTTTGGACTTTCATTTTGAAGGCAATGCAATCCTCCGTCGAATGCTGTTGAATTCCTGCATGATATGCGCAGTTGGTATTTGCATTGTACCACCTTGGGTATGGTGGGGTCAAAGGTTTAAGATATACGGGTGCGACAAGTTGGCCTTGCAGTAGTTTAGGATATAGCTCTCCATAAGTGGTAGGAATGGGATCAAACTGGGGTTTTTGATCGTTCCTTGGTGAACGATAGTCATTGGGCGCGGAACCTTGAGTATTTTGGACAGTCTTTCGAGGAAGGGTTATCTGTGGGGATATACCAGTTAGGAATGGCTGTTGTGGTATATTGGTATAGGGGAATAGATTTAGGGTAAGGTGGTTCACATTGGGGTAGTAAGGATTATACCCCGGGTAAAGAGTGTAAGGTGTCAGAGGTGCATAAGATGTAGTAGGAGTATAAGGCTTGGGAGGCGTGTATGGTGTAGGAGGTGTATAGAGGTATTGATTGAAACTGACTGCATGTGTCTCCTCCTTCTTCTTTGTAGGAATATCTACAAAGTCCTTGGTGGCACTTCCCACCAATTTATCATAATAAGGTGCTTTCAGGGTATTGATGAAAAGCACTGTAGTTTCCTTGTTGGTTAAGGGGGGTTGCACTTGTGTAGCCAGGACTCTCCATCTCTGAGAATATTCTATAAAGCTTTCAGTAGCTTTCTTTTCCATGTTTGGGAGAGTTAGACGCTCAGGCACCATATTTGTCACATGCTTGTATTGTTCCATGAAAGCTTTGGCTAGATCCATCCAGGAATGAATCATAGAACGGGTAAGCTGGTTATACCACCGAGTTCAAGCTATCTTGAAAATAGTGGATGAGCAATTTTTCGTCTTCATCATGTCCGGTCATCTTCTGGCAATACATGGTCAGATGCGCTGATGGGTTGGTAGTTCCATTATATTTTTCAAAGTCTGGTACTTTGAACTTTGGAGGAATCACCAGACCGTGCACTAAACTCATCTCTTTGGCATTTAGACTGCCAAAAAGCTCTACTCCTTCAACTGCCCTCAGTCTTTCCTCCAGCAGCTGATTTTTTTCTGGGATTCTGCCGTTTCAACCCTCTTCAGCTCAGTCATCTTTGCCGTTTCCTTTTCGACCATGTCTTCAAAGTCTAGAACGTCCACATCAATTGGATCAACCCCAATATTACCCCTTTTAGGACCAAAATTCTGTGCTTCGGCCGCTGGTTGGATGTAAATATAGGATGTTGCCCCAGTCGGAAGTTCATTTCCCATAGGCTGGGACGTCTGGCCATTCTTCTGTACCACCTCTGGTTGATCTTCCTAGTTTACTGCCCCCATTCCAGTAACTGAATTTTCTCTTGGCCACTTCTGCCTCATCATGGTACTCATCATCTCCATGAGTTCGGTCATTTTTTCCCGTGACTCCTCTTGAGACTTAGCCAACTGTTCCTGCAGTTTCTTTTGAATTCTTTCCATCCTCTCAATTCTAGCAAGCTGATCATTCTCCATAGCTCTTGCTTGAGATCGAGTATTGTAGGGGTGTAGAAAGTCTGGTTCTTTCTAAGTGCAACCAATTGTACCTTTAGTTTTAAAAACTATGGATTAGAAATTATTGACACATTTTTTATTTTATTTTATAAAAATGAATGAATGAATAAATGACTAAATGTTAATGAATGAACAAATAAGTAAATGACTAAGTGTATAAACCTGAATGACTAATTATAAAGAATAAATGAATGGACAAATAAATAAATGACTAAGTGTATGAACAATTTATAAAGAATAAATGAATGAATGATTATAAATATAAATGAATGAACAAACAAAATATATAAAGGAAAAAACAAATGAATGATGAATGCATTTAAAAGTATTGGCCCCGGGATAATTCCAACCAAACGGTCTTTCATTGATTTCCTAGAACTAAATACATCAAAGAAAATATCATTGCTTAAGACAATCTGATAATCTGTCTGTCCTAATTTAAAAATGCTATTACAAAACACTGGTCCTATAGTAACTCCCTCGGATCTTGGACCTTTTTCACTGTCCTCTTTTGATTGCCTTGCTCTTCAATCTGACCCCTACTTGTTCACGGCCCTTTGACATGTCAGCAGAAGTATCACCGTGTAAGCTTTCCTTAGCTTGTTTCTCCAGTTGATTGGCTCGGGCTTCCTCATGCTTTGATCTCTCTGTCCAATAGTTCTTCTCTTTCTTGAGGTTTTTGACTTCTTGCTCCATTCCCCGAAAGTCTTGAAAGTCCCCTCGAATCCGAGCTCGAAACAGTACCTCTTGTTCTCCAAGTGTAATTCTTGAAGATCGCTTTTAGCAGTGTCCCTTTCTCCCTTGATCTTTTCTTTTTCTCTTTTTTGGGCTGATTCCCTATTTTTCATATCCTCAAGCTCTTCTTGCAATCGAGCAATTTCCTTGCTCATTTGGGCCTTTTCTTTTTCGAATTTTGCCCCTGCAATTTCTAACTCTGATGGCGCTTCCTTGGGTGGCGAACTCAAGAGCTGAACTTCTTCCCCATCTGATGTCAACAACCTATCATTAACCCTCAATTCCCTCTATATCAGGTAATCAGGTGTGATGATGTCGGCATATCTAGCTACCTCCACCCAATGAATTTCCTTCCATGCTACTACAATCTCGCGTACCTTTCTCTAGTATCCATCTTCTCCATAAGAAAATTCCAAATTACTAAGGTCATGGGTCATAGGAGTAAACTGACGGGATTCCGATTGTCTTAGTACCAGCATTGGTGCATAACTCACTCCTCCCCATACTCCCAATAATGGAACCGAAGCTTTATCTCTGCACTTCTACAATGTCGGCATAGGAGCTATCCATGGAGCTCTCCAAATTATCATCTCAGCCCTGATGTTCCGGAATATGTTGATCCATTGTTCCTCAGTCCTATTTTCAAGCCAATCTCTCTTAAGAAATTCACCAATTGGTGTAAAAGACTTCCAATATGAGCGAAGAGGGAAATTCTCCTGTTTACAAAAATGGCTCTGAACCCATATGTAAAGAAGCTGTATACAACCTATAAAACGTCCTTTTCCTTCTCGTCTACATAAATTCAGCGATTGGATTGTTTCTGCTATAATTGTCGGGGCTGGGTTTATCCTCTGCTCAAGCCTCTCCAAAACATCAAATATCGCCATATCCACATACCCTAATGTCTTTGGAAAGATAATTAAACCATAGATAGCCAAAGCAAAAATATTCCTAACTGTCTCCTTACTTGAATGGCTATGGATTAAGGTCTGTAAAATATCCCATGATATACAATAGCTTACCCCTTTTCAGACAACATGGCTTTTGACCTAATTTCTTTCCACTCCTAGAATTTTAGACACCTTTTTCTTGAAACCCGGCGTCTTCGTATCCTTCAAATAAATACGATCGGGAATAACGTTCTCAATATGCAGCAAGGTCGAATATTCCTCTATGGTTGGAGTCATATCCTCTCGGTTGAAGGTAAAACACCGATAAGCGGGATTTCGGAATTGCACCATAGCCCAGATCACCTCACCACTGACCTTAACTTGAACTAACAGTGCTATGTCCCAGTAAGTCTGAGTGAAGGCTTCTTTTTCTGATATGTTCCATTGATTCCATATATTCATCAATACCCGGAGATCACTTTGCCTGATAGTAAAATCAACCTCGGCTGGCAATGCTGACACATATCCCATCTTCAAACAATCCCCATTATCCTGCTGACCTTTCTCGGACTATTTCCTAACCTCTAAATGCTTCTCGACCACTGAGACACTCTGACCCTCCATGAAAGCCTTTTTGGTTGAATATTATCCCGAGACCAATAACCTTCCATGTGCAAACAAAAATGATGACAAGAATGCAAAAAAAAACAACAAAAAGAAAAAGAAAATGTATTAGTAACGGAAATAAATTCGAATAATACAAAAAAAATAATTCAAAACAAAAATTATCCCTGAGGATGCCAACAAAATTTCGACATTATAACACCCCTAGGGCTAAATACCAACACTTATTACGGGCAATGTGATGTACGTTCATCATTGTCTGATTTTCAAAAATAAACTTATTCGACAAGTAGAATAGAAGGTAAAAGGATTAGAAATATTCCTCCATGTGTTCTTAACTTCGGGATATCTAATTGGAAATCCGGCATGGCTTCGCCTAGGTTTACTATATGAAGGTGAATTAGTTCTAAAATCCCCGAATTGTTCCTCACTGTCGCCGGTGAAGGCTAGTAAGGCACCCCGATAAAAGCGGATTCAATTCGTTAGAGTCTATTTCCCTAGCCCATGCGGATTGTTAATCACGAAGGCTTAGGTAATTTAGTACTCCAAAAGTGCTTCACTAGCCCATGAGGATTGTTAATCACGAAGGCTTAGTTACTTTGCTCCCACCTAAAAGGACGGAATCCGGGTATAGGATTCATGATATGCAAATGCACGTGTAGTGTGTGAGGAGAAATAACAAACCTTTCACCACATATTTTACATCCCTTATTCTAAATGCCCCAACAAGATTAAACAACATAAGTCATCAATTAATCAATAAATGAATATATGCACCAAAATAACCAGAGAACAATTATAATATGTATTCACATCAATATGGACATATTTAGAAACATTTTATTATTTTTGAAATTATCATTTTTTTTTAAATGTGGGAATTAAAATTAAATACCAATTAAACCAACAAAACCGAGACTTTGATAACGCACGACTAATTTTAGGCCTGACTCTCTAATATTTCCCCAGCGAAGTCGCCAAGCTATCGCAACCTAAAAAAATAACAAGTCTCATCGCACGACTTTATTATTCGTTAAGCGTGACATTAAAAAAAATCGAGGAAAAGTCGACTTAATTCCTCTTGAAAAATGAAGGTTTTGAAAATGACCTTGAAAAAGATATGGAGTCGCCACCAATCTTTTTTAGCTAGGTGTGATCGGCCACCTATTAAAACCGATTTTATAAAATATTTTAAAATTAATTAAAATATTTTTAAAACCAATTTCATGTCTGCGTTTTAAACCAGAGAAATCAAAGAAACGGGTTTAGGACTCGGTTACGTGTGGGGAAGGATTAGCACCCCCACAACGCCCGTATAAAACGGTACCTTATTAATTGTGTGTTATCTCAAGTCTCGGTAAAAATGTCGGTTTTAAATTTAGTATTTCAAATTAATTCCCAATTTAAAGAAGAATAATTCCATTTTCAATTGAAAATGATCCAAAATTTATAAATTCAAAATTTTTCTATATTCCCAACAAACGTGGCAAAATATAAGAATTTTTATTAGTTTGAAAAACTTTCCGAATCATTCTTATTTTAAAGAAGATATTCCGTTATTAATGATAATTGATGATATCCTCCCCAGCAAACCAGCAGAGAACTCATGAATTATTTTAACTTGGGAATATCTTTATTTTACTGAAAATCATTACCTTTTTGAAAACTTTTAAAAAAAATATATGAATATGAATATGTATGATATAAATAAAATGACATAGCAAAGTCTAAATAATATAATGCAACCTAAATGATATGTTATAATTTAAATGTCTTAGCATATTCTAAATGAAATGAAATATCCTAAGTTATATGATATATTCTATATGAAATAAAATAACCTAGGTGACATAATATATTCTAAATGAAATAAAATGACCTAGGTAACATAATATATTCTATATGAAATGAAATTACCTAAGTGACATAATATATTCTAAAATGAAATGAAATGACCTAGGTAACATAATATATTCTATATGAAATGAAATGACCTAAGTCACATGACATATTCTATATGAAATAAAATAATTTAAATGACATGGCAAATATAAATGATATGGAATATAATCTAAATGACATGAAACATAAAATAATGCTATCATATAATATGCATGAAAATAAAAATAAAAATAAAAATGCTTGAACATAGCATATGCTTAATAATATGACAAAAATAACTAAATAAAAAACATAGGATATCATGAAATATTCAAAACCATATAACAAATAATATAATATAAAAAATTTAAATCAAAGAAAATAACACCATCATGAAAATTAACATAGCAAAAATCACATATTATATAGTATGCATGACTATGGAAAATGCAATGCATGAGAATGTATTTTTTCCTTTAATTAAGAAAATTCGTATATCTAAAAAGATATCCGGAGATCTTAGGAAAATATATCAAATTAAATATTCTAAAACCAGAATACTTTGTGATTGTTTGAAAACAATTTTAAAAAGCTTAGATTAAAAATAAAAACCTAGCTAAACCCCCCTTTTTAAATGCCTCTAATTTCCTAAGTTTAAAATCCCGGACTTGACCACCCTTAACCCGAGACTTAAAAAATCATTTTTAGAGTTTAAAAAGACTTAGAAACTACCCTAAGTCAGTAGCTAAACTTCCTAATCAGCCCCCTCTAAGTAACTTAACCAAAACAGAAAAATGATTTTCCTTCAAATTCAATTTTGCCTCCACTGTCGAGTCTTAAAGCATGATTTTTTACACTATTTTTAAAAATTCAAAAAAATCTAAAAAAAAATACTGGAGACTCAGGACACATAAAATACATGGGAAAAAATTGCTTAATTTTTTTATTAAATATGACTTCCCAGAAAAATCAGGAAAGTACGAGTACTGGGTGAAAAAAACTGTTTTGCCAAAACACATTCTTTTGCCTTTGATAAAATCATTTAAAAATCAAAGTAAAAATATTAGAGACTCTCTAAATGACTCACATACAGTAGCTAACACTTTTGAAAAGTTAGGCAAAAAATTGGCTAAGTAAAAAAATCACAAAGGTAGAATAATCAATTTGACAACTCTTTAATTTTCCACAAGTATGCTCAAGTGAGCATGACTTTGAACCATTGATTGGCCTAAGTCATAAGTCAAGTGGCAAGGACATGACATGCATGAAAAATATAGCAAATAGGATGCATGAAATGCATGATTTAAAACCTAAATTACATGAAAAAATGCATGGCATCAATAAAATGACCTAAACCTAATTGAACTTGCATGGCATTTAATGCAACCTAGGTCTAAAATGCATGAACATGCATGGCAAAACAAACCAATCGTAAGCCTAAAATATGCATGGCAATTGATGCACCCAAAAGAGTGTATCTTATTTAACCTTGCACTAAAAAGATCAATTGTAAGTATAATGATTAGCAAGGGTCGAGTCCTCAGGGATTGGGTTTTAGTTTATAAGTTAATAGTTTAAAACTTAAATTCAAGAACAATAAAAGAAAAGGGGTTTTTGAAGCCAGATTTAAACTAAAGTAAATAATAAGAATAAGATGCAAGGCGGTATAACCAGCCAATAAAAATATATATACTAAATTAGGCGGTATAACCAGCCAATAAAAATAAATATACTTTTTAAAAATAAGCAAACTAGAAAAGTAAGAAAACAAGTAAGTAAGAAGAATCAAATATGAAAAATATGGTTAAGGTTTCATTCTCCACCACTAGACATCATTAAGAATCAATTTCAGATCTATCAATATCAACCAACTATCAAAGTTAACAACCGTAGATAACAACAAGCTCTGTTACCCCAATCTTTCCTTAGTTTGTCGTTAAATAGAACAAGCTCTCTATTTAATCTCTAACCATTAAACAACCTAGAATAAGCTCTCTAAATTCAATTTAATGGCAGCTTTATGATGAGAAAGATAGGTTGATCTAAGCAACAAACACATAAGCTCGGATTGTTCAACTTAGGTTATGTTCCACTTTGCAATTATTGAAAACTTGACCATAATCATTAATCACAAATTGCCACTTATGAATAGGAAATCAAGACAATTACACGGATCAAGACTCCTAAACTAGCAATAGATAATTATCAAGATCTATCTAGTTGTACACCTAAATAAATCAAGACAACATCATGAACAATTCTTGTAGAAGAACATAAGCAACTTTGATAGAAAATTAATGATAGATAGGATCTGAAAATCAATCACAAAACATGTCTAGGGCTTTGAAATCACCCTTAACCAAATAGAAGTTTAGCCTAGCATAGGCATTGTAAACATAAACATAAAATTAAAGAAAATCTAAGAAGAAAATAAAAGAAAGAAAGAAGAAGAGGAAGAATATTAATTATCCAACCTCTTGCTCTCTCTAAAGAAAAAGAAAACTAGAGAAAAGAAAGAAAACTAGAGAAAAGAAAGAAGAAGAAAACTTAGAGAATTTTATTAAAATGGCTAATATCCTACCTATGTACAATATGATCCCTTACAATCATCCAAGGCCCTCTATTTATACACATTTTGGAGGGCTAAATGACAAGAGACAAGCTTTACAAATTTCAAAGGTAGGTATAATAGGTGGGTGCATTTTCTAACAATTTTCGTCATACATGACGATTTTGATCAGCCAACTTGATGGTCGATTTTGTCAATTTTGCAGACCTTATCTGATCACATGGTCTTCTAGAAAAATGTTACCCTATCAGTTACTGATCCATAGCCGTTGGAATCAGCTCATTTGCTGATGTGGATAAGAAGATATGGGCAAAATACGAAAACAGGTCAGCACAGACGTCATTGCACATCAGCCAACTTCATGGTCGATTTCGCTAGGGAAAACGACTCCGTTTCAAGAAGTGTAAAACATGAAAAAGATAAATATGCCTCTTAGCTTTGCACGGCTACAAATTGCAGCCTTATTGCTTCAGTGAAACTCGAGATATAGCTGATATGGGAAAAGGTGTCGGAACTGGAACTGAACTGGATTTACCCTTAATTCTAGTAATCTGAAATCACTCAAAGAAACTTGTGAAAAACACCAAAATACATAAAGATCATAAACACAATTAGACTAAACAATAATAACTCGTATTTGACACAAAACAATAATAAAACATAACTAAAAACTATATAATTATACGAGTTATCACACCCCCACACTTAGATTGTTGCTAGTCCCTAGCAACGACTCAATAAAAATAAAATAAGAAAATCTAATCTAATCCACTTTCGTAGGAAATCACGGTGGCACTTAGCATGTGACACAAGCCTTTAAACCCTAGGTGTCCCTAGTGGACGAGTTTAGTCTCGTGAGGGTTTACTAGAACGATACCCACAAACATTGAAAAACTAAAATATAAATAAACTACATATACTAAAAATATTTACTCCTAATCCTTTCAATACAAATTAGAGACAATCTTTGAACAAGTCTTATAAACTAATCAATAGCTTAAAGAATTTCACAAAAAATCATGCTTGAATGTAAATTGTTTGAGTTAAGCCAATATTAACATAACATATTTCAATCAAAATAGTGCATATTCAAACTTAATCTCAACTACTCACATGGGATACCCTCATGATTTTCACTCTTTAAAGTAGTGGTGAAGTGTTTACACTCAATCAATCTCATGAAAACAGTTCTACCATATTCTTGCTTGTCCACCTATTCTCCACTATTTAGATCATACAACTTCATGAATCAAGAGGTCTTTAATCAAGGTTGTAATGGGGCCAAGGGGTTTGTAATGTGGTTGAAGAACAAAAGGATAACGATATCACAAAGGTTCCAAAGAGTTCATAAAGTTTAGAGACATAATAAGATCATACAAAGAAACTTATCAAAACTCTTTACAAGTACATAGTCACCTAGGCCGGATATTCATGTTGTGCCTTTTCTTCATTCTAAACAACTTTGTAACATCTTTTTCTTTTTCCACAAATTCAAGAGATGATTCATATATATATATATATATATATATTTTTTTACATAGGAATGTATTTGCCAGTATTCCATTTCTTTTTCTCTTGACTTTTCTTTTCTTTTCCCCCCCACACTTATTTCTTGTTTCTAACCCAAATTTTTAACTAAAAATATCCCTTGTTTTTTTTGCAATATGTCTCAAAATATATAATCCATCTTTAGAACAAGGGTAAGGATATAAGTATATTTAGGCTAGGTGTAAGTTGTGGTTACCAATAAAACATCATATTTAATGTAGGCTCAAATTGGCTCACTAGTGGGGATGTTCTCTTAGAACATTAATAATGGATGGCTGTTTGGCTCTGGTTATAATCCTAATGCCTCTATCATATTCATGTTGTCACATGTATCAATATAGTCTCAAATGGTTTAAAGCAAGTTCTAGAGAATCATGTAATCATAAGAGCACTCAAGAAAGAAATTAGATTGATTTGTATAATGCATCAATCATTATAGGCTCAAAAACTCACAAGGATGATTATTCAAGTCAGATTAAGTCTAAACATGCTTCTTTCTCAATCAACATATCATATTAACATTGGCTCATAAAAAGGTTGACATCAAGCTCAATTCTCATGAAAATCTTCTCACTAATAAATCTGTTTTAGACTTATGCAATTCATATCTCATCATTGTATTAAAAAGGAACTAAAACACACTAAAAAAATAATAATAATAATAATAAAGACTCATAAAAAAAAATAGTAGAAAAAATAAAAGAAATCCTAAATCATTCCCCCCACACTTAATTCTTACATTGTCCTCAATGTAAGTCTATTAACCCAAATGAAAGAATCATGTGTAAGAGAAAAGAACTAATAATATAAGAATAGGAACAACTAAGACTCAAAACAAAACAAACTCATGCGACCTAAATAATCCTAAAATACTAAACAAAAATTAACAAGTAAACATAAGAAGATTAAAATCAAACTGACAAGGTATGTCTCAAGTCTCCCTTACTCAGACCTTGTTCAGAATGAATACTTCTAAATTGCTTAAAACACAACAAACTCTTTTTTTTTTTTTTTTGAAAAGAAGAAATCAAACTGACAAGGTATGTCTCAAGTCTCCCTTACTCAGACCTTGTTCAGAATGAATACTTCTTAAATTTTTTTTTTTTTTTTTTTTTTTTAAATTAGCAAAATATGTCCCTTACCCCCTACTAAAATATGACATTGTCCCCAATGTCAAATTTTAAAGGTAGAATTTAGGAGATATTACCTGCAGAGGTTGCTAACCACTTATTATAACTGAGACACAACAAACAAAATGTTAGATAATGTCACAAAGACAAAGTGCAATCCACTCCTTGCTCGTCCATATCTCTTTTTCTTTTTCCGAGCGTTTGCGAAACAACCGTAGCAGATAAACACTCATAAGCTTGGAGCTTTTTAAGTAAATCTTCAATGGTTGTAGCAGAAATTATGGTTCTCCTTGCCTCTGAAAACATGAATCCATTATCCACAGCATTATCTAAATATGAAAGCAAATTATTAAAATAACCATTAATATTAAGCAAACCAATGGGTTTCTTATTTGTGACCAAAGATGACCAAGAAGCCACGCAAGCTATTTCTTCCAATGTACCCAGACCTCCTGGTAAAGCAATGAATGAATCGGCAGAATGGTACATGATTGTTATCCGTTCAGGGATACTCCAGACTTGTATTTCCTTACCCAAGGTAGGTCCACAAAAATCTGTGAATAGTTTTGGCACGACTCCTAGAACTGGACTTCCTCCGGCGTGTGCTGCTGTAGCGACTGCTCCCATTAAACCCGTACTACCGCCTCCATAAATCAACTGGATCTTTTGTTGGGCAAGTATTACTCCAACTCTTATGGCTTCATCAGCGAATATGTTATTTTTCCCTGGATAAGCACCTCCAAAGACACAAATTTTTTTAATGCGCTGGGACGAAGTACTTTCCATTTTTTTTTCTTTTTTTCGAGTGCCTGAAAGAGAATGAGTACATGGTGTAATATATAGAGGACTGAGTAGTGAATCAGACAAGAGTAATAATGTCGCCGAAAGTGTATCTGACCTGTCAGAAGAAAATGTTAACCTAACAAAAGATTTTTGCGTGATTTCAGGAAGAAAATCAAAAAGAGAAGAAAAATCAACCGTAAAAGTCAAGAGTAATAATGTCGCCGAAAGTGTATTTGACCTGTCAGAAGAAAATGTTAACCTAACAAAAGATTTTTGCGTGATTTCAGGAAGAAAATCAAAAAGAGAAGAAAATCAACCGTAAAAGACGAATAAAAAAAATGAGAATAATTACACAAATCGAATAATACGTAAATTAAACCGAAATAAAGTTATTGCAAATCAAACCAAAAGCTGAGAAGTCATTTATTGTAGTTGTGATTGTGGCTCACATCTTCCTCTGGTTTTACGTCCAGAAACGGCTTAAACGCCTTCTATGAGTCGAGGATATGCTTCCCATCCAGTTTTCTTACAAGCTGGCAAACAGGGTCTTTTAACATCAGATTCCCAAGATGTTGCCATTCCCTTTGGAATTGCGGCCATAAATCAAGAATTTCTCTTTGTACGTCTCCACTAGGATGCGTCTCAAGAGAAAGTTGGATATTACCCAAATTCTCCTTACTCAGTCCATCCTTAATGAATTCAATTTTATCATCTCGATTAGAGGACGGAATCCCAATAGAACGACATTTACCGTTACACGTCCATCGTGCACATTTGTGGCAATTTGAACTCATGCGCTTTGCTCGTCGCTTCTTTGCAAAAGTGCTTCTACCTGTACCTGGTAAATGCAAAATAGGAAGATATTCATCTTCACGTACCTTGGCTTCAATTATCCAACGTATGTCTCCAGGAATCCCTTTGTGCATAAGCATTCTTAATCTTTCAAATCGAACTTGGTAAAGCTTCAGTAAAATATTTCGAGGAAAAGGAGGAAATCGTTTCTGCAATCTTGTGAGAATATCATCCATCCTGAAAAAAAATGAAAGAGAAATTGAAAGAGAAATTTATATACAATATCAGTTTTGTGGGTAGCTGATAGAACCGATTTAAATAATCACGGAGTACCGTTATCCGCCATTTAACCGGGGTTAAAAAAAAAAATTATATTTACATCTAGTGTTTTTCAAAACAAGGATCAGAAAGAAAAACAACATAAAAAGACTCAAAAACAAAACACTCTAAATAAAATCCTAAATTCTCCCCCCCACACATAATTCTTACATTGTCATTAATGTAATGCTATTATCCCCCAATGCAAGAATTATATGTAAGAGAAAAGAACTATTAAACAAAAGAAACTTATGCAGCCTAAATGAACTTAAAAGCAGTAAACACAATTAACAAAGAAACATAAGAAATAAAATAAAAACAATAAAAATAATAAAAGAAAAAGGAAAAGAAAGAGAAAGCAAATCTGAATATGGAAGGTTGGCAATTTCATCTTTAATTGGGCTGCCTTCCCAATTAACACTTGAGTTAGTGTTTTGAATCTAACCAACACCCTTTCTTGGCTTTTTAGGCTTGTCAGGCTCATACATGAAATTTCCCAAATTTATGCGTTTAAGAGGAAGCTTTCTTTGCACAACAGTGGATGCATTCTCCATTACAAGTATTATTCCATCATCCTTGGTGGTGCATATCTCATCGAGGAATGGAGCATATTTTGATACTTGTTGAATGGCATCCACAAACAAGTTGTTTAAGGTTTCTGGCATGTGTTGTTCATGTTCTTCCTCCATGAACTTTGCAAATCTACTAGGAAAAGGTGGAGAAGAAACATTAGTAAAAAGTGGAACCTTAAACGTTACCTCAGGTGCCGAAATACTCTTATTTGGATTTGTGGCTTCATTATCCTCAAGAATAGAATCCATCTCTAATTTTGTCTCATCCTCATCTTGTTCCTCATTCCTCAAGGTCACAATCGTAGCATTCTCCTTTGGGTTAATCATCGTTTGGGCTGGGAGTTCTTCAGATCTTTGTGCTACCCATCCCACCATACTACTAGCCAATAGGCTCATTTGCATTTCCAAACTCTGGATGCTTGCCCTTGTTTCCTGTTGAAATTGCAAAGTATCAGTAACAAGAGAATGTACAAGATCTTCTAAAGAAGTACCTGAGTTTTGAGTCATATGTGGTGGTTGAAAAAGATCTAGTTCTTGAGACCATGATTGATTGAAGCTAGATGGATGAGTGTAATTGGCATAAGGGTCTACTTCTTGGTAATTTTTCGAGTAGCCATAATTAGTATGATCCCACCATCCCTCATGGTAAGTGTTTGAGTAATGATCATACTGTTGGTCTTGGAACACTTGATGGCATTGACATCCTCCCATGGCCAATTGTTGAACTGAGGAGGTGAGATTGGCTTGTTGATTCTCCATGTTCATGTATGCCACCAACTCTTCAAGTGTTAGATTGCTCAATTCCATTGTTTTTTTTTTTTTTTTAAATTTGAAAAGAAAAACTTGTATGTACAAGAAAATAAAACTAATTAGAACTGAAAATAAGAATAAACCAAGTAACAAATAAACTAAAGAAAGCAATCCCCGGCAACGGCGCCAAAAATTTGATGCTCCCAAAAGAGTGTATCTTATTTAACCTTGCACTAAAAAGATCAATTGTAAGTATAATGATTAGCAAGGGTCGAGTCCTCAGGGATTGGGTTTTAGTTTATAAGTTAATAGTTTAAAACTTAAATTCAAGAACAATAAAAGAAAAGGGGTTTTTGAAGCCAGATTTAAACTAAAGTAAATAATAAGAATAAGATGCAAGGCGGTATAACCAGCCAATAAAAATATATATACTAAATTAGGCGGTATAACCAGCCAATAAAAATAAAACAAAGTTAATATACAAATTAGGCGGTATAACCAGCCAATAAAAATAAATATACTTTTTAAAAATAAGCAAACTAGAAAAGTAAGAAAACAAGTAAGTAAGAAGAATCAAATATGAAAAATATGGTTAAGGTTTCATTCTCCACCACTAGACATCATTAAGAATCAATTTCAGATCTATCAATATCAACCAACTATCAAAGTTAACAACCGTAGATAACAACAAGCTCTGTTACCCCAATCTTTCCTTAGTTTGTCGTTAAATAGAACAAGCTCTCTATTTAATCTCTAACCATTAAACAACCTAGAATAAGCTCTCTAAATTCAATTTAATGGCAGCTTTATGATGAGAAAGATAGGTTGATCTAAGCAACAAACACATAAGCTTGGATTGTTCAACTTAGGTTATGTTCCACTTTGCAATTATTGAAAACTTGACCATAATCATTAATCACAAATTGCCACTTATGAATAGGAAATCAAGACAATTACACGGATCAAGACTCCTAAACTAGCAATAGATAATTATCAAGATCTATCTAGTTGTACACCTAAATAAATCAAGACAACATCATGAACAATTCTTGTAGAAGAACATAAGCAACTTTGATAGAAAATTAATGATAGATAGGATCTGAAAATCAATCACAAAACATGTCTAGGGCTTTGAAATCACCCTTAACCAAATAGAAGTTTAGCCTAGCATAGGCATTGTAAACATAAACATAAAATTAAAGAAAATCTAAGAAGAAAATAAAAGAAAGAAAGAAGAAGAGGAAGAATATTAATTATCCAACCTCTTGCTCTCTCTAAAGAAAAAGAAAACTAGAGAAAAGAAAGAAAACTAGAGAAAAGAAAGAAGAAGAAAACTTAGAGAATTTTATTAAAATGGCTAATATCCTACCTATGTACAATATGATCCCTTACAATCATCCAAGGCCCTCTATTTATACACATTTTGGAGGGCTAAATGACAAGAGACAAGCTTTACAAATTTCAAAGGTAGGTATAATAGGTGGGTGCATTTTCTAACAATTTTCGTCATACATGACGATTTTGATCAGCCAACTTGATGGTCGATTTTGTCAATTTTTCAGGCCTTATCTGATCACATGGTCTTCTAGAAAAATGTTACCCTATCAGTTACTGATCCATAGCCGTTAGAATCAGCTCATTTGCTGATGTGGATAAGAAGATATGGGCAAAATACGAAAACAGGTCAGCACAGACGTCATTGCACATCAGCCAACTTCATGGTCGATTTCGCTAGGGAAAACGACTCCGTTTCAAGAAGTGTAAAACATGAAAAAGATAAATATGCCTCTTAGCTTTGCACGGCTACAAATTTCAGCCTTATTGATTCAGTGAAACTCGAGATATAGCTGATATGGCAAAAGGTGTCGGAACTGGAACTGAACTGGATTTACCCTTAATTCTAGTAATCTGAAATCACTCAAAGAAACTTGTGAAAAACACCAAAATACATAAAGATCATAAACACAATTAGACTAAACAATAATAACTCGTATTTGACACAAAACAATAATAAAACATAACTAAAAACTATATAATTATACGAGTTATCAGCAATAACACAAACATATGGCATGCTTAAACAAAATACTCAACCAAATATCATGAAAATGCAAGCCTATCAACTAACATAACAAAAATGCACACACAAAGCATACAATACGAGGTGGTCGAATGTGGTGAATGCTTAAAATGAGCATGGCATTTTCACAAACACATGATATACTAACATGTATAGCTAAAAAATAATGCTCAAATCATGCAAATATAAAGTAAAGGCATGAAAACCAATAAGCATTTTCACAAACACATGGATTACAAAATATAAAACACAAACAAACTTAAACATTTTGAAAACAGAAAATCAAAAATGCAAGACATGTAAAATAAATATGATAACAAGATAATAGACTCAAAAATAGAAACAAGCAAGCAACCATATTGAAACAAGCTTCATATTTATGTATTAGAAGAAGATTTAAAGCATCAAAACTTGTTAAATATCAAGAATAACATGAAATAAAAAATGGAAACAACAACTACTCAAAAACTAGGCCATTCGGCCATCTCAAAAACAAGAGAGAAAAAAATTTTAAAAGTTTTTTACAAGAAAGAATCAAGAAGAACTTGAAGAAGAATATTAAAAACACTTATTTTAAAAGAAAAATCAAAAGAAACTCACCAAAATAGTAATCAAAACAGCAAATCAAGAATATAAAATCAAAGAAAGTGCAAGAGTATGGTGCTTAAAGCAACCTCTAGAAGCTATCTTTCAAGCTTTTTCCCTTCTAACTTTCTTTTCTTTTCTAAACTTTTCTTTTTGCCTTTCAACAATAGAGAGAAAAATCAGCCAAAACCAAGAGAGAATAGAGAGTGAATAGCTGAAAATGAAAGAGAGAATGCCTCTCCCTTGTAGTGGCCGAATGGTCCTCCCTAGGCTAGGATGTTGTCATTTTTCATTCAACCAATTTTCATCCAAAGGCTATTGATCAAAGATGTTTAAAACATGAAATTATCACCCTTAGATTAGGCCATCAACTATCCATAATTACAGTTGTTCAAGAATCTTTAAGCCATTATGTTGACACTCTTCCTCTTCATGCATTGGTCCATGTGGCTTATTTGCAAAGGCTTGATCAAAAAATAACTAACTTTCTCTTCGTTGTTGGCCTTTTGATTAAAAATCAGAAACTATCTACCTATCCTTGGGCCTTGGTCGGCCAACCCCCCTTCTTCCAGCCCATGTTTCAGTTTTTCAAAAGGCAAGAAAAGCCCTTTTCGGTTTCTTGGGTAAAATGACCTTTTTGCCCCTCTAATATAAATAAATGGTAAACGGACTTCAAATTCAAATTTATTTTTTCAATACTTTCAAAATAATAAAAAATTGAATTCTGGAAGTTTTCAAAAATTTTCGAGTCCATTTGCTATTTATTTGGATTTTTTCTTCCAAAATTACCCTTTTACGCTCCCAAACTTTACCATTTTTTAAACGAGCTCCAAATACATATTTTTCTTCACCAATCTCTTCCAAATAATTTAAAAGTGTGATCTTGAAGTTTTTATAATTTTTGGAACTCATTTGGTATTTTTTCGGGATTTATCTGCTTGAATTACTACATAGGGGCCTCGGGATTTGGCCATTTTGCAAACGAACTCCAAATCCAGATTTTCTTTCGCCAATCTCTTCCAAATAATATAAAATTGAGATTTGCAAATTTTTAGAATTTTTGGAATTCATTTTCTATTTTTCTGGGATTTATCTTCTTGAATTTTTACATAGGAGACCTGGGATTTGGCCATTTTGAAAACGAACTCCGAATGAAGATTTTCTTTTGCCAATCTCTTTGAAATGATTTAAGAATGAGATTTGCAATTTTTCAGAATTTTTGGAGTTCATTTGCTATTTTTCCCAAATTTTCCAATTTCCCTTTTACCTTCGAAACCCGGTTTTGCTCAAAATAAGTCCAATTTTCAGATTTTCTTCAAACTGAGCCTTGGGCTATCCTTTTTTAATCACTCCTCATCCATTAGGGGCTTTATTCCTACCGAGTCGGGCCATTTCTGTAATTCGACCCAATTTCATCGAAATCTACCAAAAACCCTAATTCTCGGTTTTCTTCCGGATTGACTTTTCTTTCAATTTTCTTTCAAGTGGCTTCTCCATTACCCGTAGTCAGTGCTTATCTTTCATTTGGAACCTTCAATTTTGACCAATTTGATCGTTTAAGCACTTTTCCCCAAATTTCCCGGTTAGGGTTTTCTTTCTACTAAATCTCCATAACCCAACTTCCGAACTCCATATCTTTTAATGTAGACCTCGGATTATCAAAATTCTTTCACCATTTTTCAATTGAACTTCAAATCTTGATTTTGAAAGTGGTTGACTTTTTTAATAGTTGACTTTTTGAGGTTGACTTTTTAGGGTTGACTTTTTCAAGTTTGACTTTTTATGCTCGCCTTCATAGACTAAGTCCCGGAATACCACCTGCTAGATGAAAAAAAAAAGTCTTTTAGCATTCTGAAAAATATCAATTTAGGTAGAAAACATATTTGTTTTAGTGGTCCGGACAAAATTAGGTGTTTTAAATCTATCTTTGAGTTAGTACTCATTTCTCAGTTATCTTTCCTCGCACTTGCCCCCCAGTGTAGAGGGTGATCCTTGATCAGGGTTCAAAGAAGAAAGAATTCTTTTGGCTCAAAAGGGGTGACTATGGATAATTTTCTCTTTGTGAGAGGGATATGAAAGATGGCCATTTATCATATCAAGCACGAATATTCTCATTGAAAAGCGATCCCAGGGGGAATAGATAATCAAAATTTCATTTTGCACTTTGAATTCATTCGAATACTCATATGCATGATATCACAATTTTTCTTTTTTCTTTTCTTCTTTGTTTTTCTCTTTTTTTTTTTTTGCATGCCCCACTGATTCATGCGTTAGTCCCATCCTTCATGCGTTAGTCCCATCCTTTTTCACGATATATCCATCATTTCCACATATAATGCCCCAATTTGATTAACCATGAGAATTTGTATCAACGAGGAACATAGCAAGTCTAGGTCTATTTTGAAAAGGTTGAGTTCAGTTATGAGTTCTTTGAAGACACAAGAAAAATATGGCCCAAAAACGGGTTTTCTCTAGGACATGAGATAACCTAGTTTAATCATTGTGCCCCATGGTGTCAATCTCGAAGTGATGTTTGGGCAATTAGTGTTTTGGGGTTGTTGAAAATGTCATGAATGGTTTTGGCACAACCTTGACACACACCAAATTACCATGATCTAAATCCTTGAAAGAATGTCTCATTTGTTTGAATTTCAAGGAGTTCGAAAAAATTTCAAAAAGTTCATTTCTTTGTTCATAGCCTAGACTAAGATCTACATCTTTGCTTATTCTATGATGACAATGGTTTTATGAAGTTCAATCATTCATATCCCTTGAAGCATTAGGTTTTCCAAGTGGTCTCGGTTCAAGGGATTTAGGCCTAAGAAAGCCTAAAAGAGAAGGGAGAAGTTATTGGGTCATTTGTAACAATGATCATCAATATTCTCAAGATTATCAATTATTAAAACTTCCTTAATGCTTGTTTTTGCAAATTCAAATTATTGTTAAAACACAACAAACACAAAGCATTTAAAATTCAAAATTCATTTAATTGATAGGAATGTCGACATGAGACAAGTGTTTTCATCATAAAGTCTGAAACTACATGCATCAAAATGCTTTTATTGACATCCTTCAAAGGTAGTAATTCTCTTTCTAAAACCCTGAACGAAACTGATTTACGGCAACACGAACTTCCACTGATTGATAAGCTCCGGTGTCAAAATGCCATCATGGATAAGACCTTCAATCCTTTCCCTCAGTTGTCTGCATTTTTCAGTTGAATGACCAACTACCCCCAGGTGATAACCACACTTGCTATCAGGGTCATAACTCCTTGCTGATGGATTCGAAGCTATTTTCAAAGTTATCAGGGTAAGGTACTGATTCTTTATTAGTAAAGGCAGCAAGTCAGGGATAGGGATTGGAATTCTTTCTTGGTTGTCCCGTGGTCGTTTTCTGGAAGCAGGCTTTGTAATAAGGACTGGTATAGGATTAGGTGCTTGGGTTGGTAGGTAAGGATTCCTCAGTAGGGTAACATGATTGGTATGAGGAAAATTGGGAATATGGGACGAAATCTCCCATAGCTTGGACATCTTTCTCTTTCTTTCTAGGTGTCATATTTCTCTCGGCATTGGATGTTCCTTCTCCTTCAAGTTTCCCATTCTTGATAGCATTCTCAATTATTTCCCTTGAGATTACCATGTCCACAAAATTCTTCGAGGCATTGCCAACGAGTCTATCATAGTATGGGACCCGTAATGTACTCACAAAAAAGGACGCTGATTTCCTTTTATGTCAAAGGTGGTTGTACTTGGGTGGACATGTTCCTCCATCTCTGAGCATACTCTTTGAAGCTTTCAGTAATCTTTTTCTCCCTATTTTGCAAGGTGAGACGGTCAGGTGTCATGTCGGTCACATGCTTGTACTGGTTTAGAAAAGCCCTAGCCAAATCATTCCAAGAGCGAATCTGATCCTTGCTCAACTGACTATACCACCTAATTGCGGACCCGCTGAGGCTATCCTGGAAGCAACGAATCAAAAGCTTATCATTATCTATGTGACTTGCCATCTTTCAGCAGAACATGGTGATGTGGGTTGATGGATCGGCTGTCTCGTCATATTTCACAAAGTCAGGGACCTTGAATTTATGAGGAATGACTAAATTGAGGACCAAGCATCGTTCCTTCGCATCCACACTCCCGAGTACATCTGTATTTTCTACTGCCCTGAGCCTTTCATCTAATAATTGATATTTCCCTCGGGAATCTGTCAACTTAGCCATATTTGACTCAACCATTTTCAACTTTTCCTATTCAGCTGGGTCGTCTAAGTTCAAGGTGTTGCTGGGGTTAACTGTGTTCTGGCCATCCATCATTACGACCTCATTCTGACCCTTTTGTGCCTCTAACTCTTCTCTGGCGGCAAAGTTTTCAGTGTATCCTTTTCCCTTGATTACAGCGGACATCAGCTCCATCAATTTAGTCATCTGATCCTTAGATTCGGCTTGAGACTTTGCTAGCTGTTCTCGCAATTCTTCTTGTACCCTTTCCATCTTTCCATTCGGACAACTTGTTCATTCTCCATAGCACTAGCTTGTATTAGAAAGTGTACTCAGTACTTCTTATACCTCTAATTTGAAATGGAAGCTTCTTCAAAACTCTTAAAGCCAAGCCAACTTCTGTTTTACTTCCCCAAATGTATGTCATGATGAATAAGACATGATTGTCATTTGATGCATGTGAAGAATAAACAAAATGATGTATGGACATATATAGTGGAAACATGCTGACCATGTATGTAATAAATGCAATCACGATGCCAACATGTTGCAGGCATAAGAATAAACAAATCAATTCATGGATATATGCAATGAATGACCATGTATATTTCAGCGTATTTCCCAATCAATGATCGTATTCACTATGAATGCAACACGATGTCAATTATGATGCATGTAAACAATAAATGATTGACACAGAGTATATACAAAGAAACTCATGCTGACCATGTTTGTTATGAATGTGACCTAATGCTAACATGATGTATGTAATAAGCAAATTAGTGCATGAACATATAGAGAAATTATGCTGACTATGTTTATCATAAATACCACCTGATGCTACCAAGATGCATGTATGAATGTATGGTATGACAAATAATTGATCGGATGCAAAACGCAAAGGGGAAGATACCACGGAGGAAATAAGAATCGGAGGAACTTAATCATCAACATCTCATAAATTGAAGCACAACCAATTCATTCCCAAATCAACATTCACAATGGTATAAACCATGTTTACAAAATCATGAGCAGTGGTTAAAACTGTCTTTACAAGCACTTTATTCTTCCTAGCATCCTAAGGCTATCAGAGCCGGCTACTGAAAAAGTGAAATCCTACTACATCATATCAGACCAAAGTCTTTCTACATCATTGCCGTAAATCTCCCAATCTTAATGACGCTTTCCCAGCTCTCTATCAATCAGTGTGTTGGATCGATCCACTTGATCTCTATAAGAGATTGCACTTTCTTTTTGATGCTATACAGTCTTCAATGCTATGGACAGCAATTCCACAGTGATAATCACATCTTGCATTTGGATTATACCACTTTGGATATGGTGGTAACAGGGATTTCAGCGGGATACAGGTAACCATGTGATTTTGGATCAATATAGGGAGAAGCTCTTGGTAGCTAATTGGAATGGAATCATACTGCTCTTGAGTCTTATTTTTGGGTTGTTTCTTAATCACACATGGCCTAAGATTTGGGTCACTTGGTGGTGGCACTAAGGTCCGAACCGAAGTGTTTACATAGGGAGATGGCAGAATAACAAGGCAATGGTATGGATTTGGACACGAGACCCTTGAAGGTTGTACATAATTTGAGGTTCCTATCCCGGATGCTTCATAAGGTGATTGATGAGGGAAATAGTATGAACTGCCAGTTGATGGTGATGGAGTGGGATTTGGGGGTCCCCTAGTGATCCTTCCAGTGGACAATTGGGCCATTGCAGGGTGAGGATACTGGTTTGGACCTAGGACCAATTGCAAAGACTGTTTGGGATTTGAGGTTTCTATCCTTGGTATCAGGCTCTAGGGTTTAATCATTTTCATGATCTTGTCCACAATTTCATTAGGATTGCAACCTTTGTGGCATTGACAAGTGCAAGATCCAACAAGGATGGTATGTTCTAGACCTAATAGTTTTGGTTGATTCGAAGGTGATGCAGAGCCCTGAGAAAGTTCCCCCTTAATCTTACCCATATCCTCGAACATTTTTCAGTAATTTGGCGAGTTGTTCTTTCACTTCCCGGATTTCATGTCTAAACCCCTCTTGATTGCGTTCCAAAGAACCCAATCGTTCCTCCGATTCATTCCTCATATCTCAAACCCCTTTCATGCAAATGAAAATGTCATGACATTAAGAATACAATTATGAATGTACATGCTCTATTCTTACGTGCATGAATGTACTGATGATTAATGCATGAGCATATATAGAGAAATTATGATGAGCATGTATGCCATGGATGCAATCTAATGATGCATTTAAAGAATGAATAAATTGATGCATAGGTATATGCAAATAATGACCATGCATGTCATAAACATATTCTACAATGAGTGACTTTACATGCTATGACTGTAACATGATGTCAAAATGATACATGCAAAGAATAAATGAATTAACACAAAGGTATATACAAAGAAATCAATGATTACACGAAATTGGTGGGACCTAAATCTTGATTATTCAAAAATCTCATTATGCAAGATTTGCCTCCAAACTTAACCTATGATTTTCTTAAAACATGTTTTCTCTATGAAAAACCAAACATATTATTCTCCAAAAGAATTTCAGAATAATGGATCCTACTATGGTACAATATGCAAATGTTCATGTAACGCTACCGGTTTATGAAATCATCAAATGAGATTATTATTACCAACTGTTTATTACAAAGAATAAGATCAAAAATACAACCATGAATGTACATGCTCTTTTCACACATGCATGAAATATGCAAAATGCAATAATGTTTGAAAAAGAATGTTTATTTTGAATTTCAAAAAGTTAGTGAACACTTGCCCCAAGAGTATCCACCCATTTAGGCATCACAAAGCCTTTGGGGTGGATTATCACATTTATTACGGGCGATGTACGTTCATCTTTGCCCGATCTACAACCCTTATTCGGAGTAATAAATGGTTAGAAATGTCCCTCCATGTGTTCCTAACTTCGGTGTGTCTGACGAAAATCCAGCATGGCTTCGCCTAGGATCACTATATGAGGACGAATCGGTTCTAAAGGCCCCGAATTGCTCCTCACTATCGCCGGTGAAGGCTAGTAAGGTACCCCGATAAAAGCTAGTTCAATTCGTTAGAGTATATTTTCCTAGGCCCATACGGAGGATCTTCACGAAGGCTTTAGGTACTTTATACTCCGGTAGTGTTTCACTAGCCCATACGGAGGATCATCACGAAGGCGTAGTTACTTTACTCCCACTTAAAATGACTGAACCCGGGTAGAGAGTTCATGTTATGCAAATGCAAATGTAGTGTGTGCGGAGGAACAACAAACCATTCACCACCTATTCTACACCCCTTATCCTAAATACCCCAACAATTTATTAAAACGACGATCAAGAATAGTGTAACACATTAACCAACAAGCTATAGTAATATACAACATTAAATAACTAGAAAACAATAATAAAATGCATGTGAATGAATATGAACATATTTAAAACATTTTATTATTTTCAAAATTCTCCTTTATTTTAAAAATGTGGGAATTAAAATTAAATACCAATTAAACCAACAAAACCGAAACTTTGATAACACACGACTAATTCTAGGCCTGACTCTCTAATAGTCCTCAGTGGAGTCGCCAAGCTGTCGCAACCTAAAAAATAACAACGTAACAACAAGTCTCATCGTCAGACTTTATTATTCGTTAGGCGTGACATTAAAAAAAAACCGAGAAAAAGTCGACTTAATTCATCTTGAAATAAAATGAGGGCTTGAAAACAACCTCGAAAAAAGACATGGCGTCGCCACCAATTTTTTTTGACTAGGTGTGATCGGCCACCTATTAAAATCGGTTTTATAAAACATTTTAAAATTAATTAAAATATTTTTTAAAACCAATTTCAAGTCTACGTTATAAACCAGAGAAAATCGAAGAATCGGGTTCGGGACTCGGTTACGTGCGGGGAAGGATTAGCACCCCCAACGCCCATATAAAACAGTACCTTATTAATCATGTGTTATCTCAAGTCTCGGTAAAAAGTTGGTTTTTAATTTAGTATTTCAAGTTAATTCCCAATTTAAAGAAAAATAATTCCATTTTTAATTGAAGATGATCCGGAGTTTATTAATTCAAAATTTTTCGATATTCCCTGACAAAATCGACAAAATATAGAAATTTTTATTTATTTGGAAAACTTTTCGAATCATTCTCGTTTTTTGAAAGAAATATATTCTTTTATTAATGATAATTGATGATATCCCCTCCAGCAACCCGGTAGAGAACTCATGAATTTTAACTCGGGAATATCTTTATTTTTATTGAAAATCATTATCTTTTTCAAAACATTTAAAAAAATATGAACATGAACATGTATGACATAAATAAAATGACATAGCAAAGTCTAGATAATATAATGCAACCTAAATGATATGACATAATTTAAATGGCATAGTATATTCTAGATGAGATGAAAAATCCTAAGTATCATGGTATATTATAAATGAGATAATATGATTTAAATGACATGGAAATTTAAATGATATAGCATATTTTAAATGACATGGAATATGATCTAAGTGACATGAAATGACATGAAACATAAAATAATGCTATCATAAAATATGCATGAAAATAAAATAAAAATGCATGAACTTAGTATATGCTAAATAATGTGACAAAAATAAATGACTAAATAAAAAATATAGGATAGCATGAAATATTCAAAATCATATGGCAAACAATATAACATCATAAAATCTAAATCAAAGTAATAATAATACCATGGAAAATATCATAGCAAAAATCACATATTAAATAAAATGCATGAACATGGAAAATACAAAGCTTGAAAATGTATTTTTTTTCCTCTAAATAAAGAAATCCGTATATCTAAAAAGATATCTGGCTACCTTAGGAAAATATGTCAAATTAGATTTTCTAAAAAAAAAACTTTGTGATTGTTTGAGAACAATTTAGAAGAAAAACTTGAATGAAGATTAAAACCCCTACCAAACCCTTTTAAAATGGCTCTAATTTCTTAAGTTTAAAATCCCGGACTTGACCATCCTTAACCCGAGATTTATAAAATCATTTTTAAAGTTTAAAAAGGCTTAGAAACTATCCTAAGACAGTAGCTAAAGCTTCTAACCAACCCGCTCTAAATGCCTCAGCCAAATTCAACCATTGTTTTTCTTTTGAATTCAAATCTGCCTCTACTATCTAGTTTTGACACACGATTTTTTAGCCTATTTTTAAAAATTCAAAAAACTCTAAACAAAATACTAGAGACTCAAAACATGTAAAACTACACGAGAAAAATTTTCTTAATTTTCTGATTAAAGATGACTGCCTAGAAAAATCGGAGAAGTTCGAGTACTGGGTGAAAAAAATTGTTTTGTCAAAACACATTTTTTGCCTTTGATAAAGTCATTTAAAAATCAAAGTAAAAATTGTTGGAGGTCATCCTAAAGACCTAAAAACAGTAGCTAAAATATTTAAAAACCTTGGACAAAAATTGTCTAAGTAAAAAAAAATATTCACAAAGGTACAATAATCAATTTGATGACCTTTTTATTTTCCACAAGTATGCTCAAATGAGCATGACTTTGAGCCATTAATTGGCCTAAGTCACAAATCAAGTGGAAATGACATGGAATGCATGAAAATACAGCAAATGAAATGTATGGTCTAAAGCATAAATGGTAAAGGAAATGCATGACAATTCAAAATAACCTAAATGCCTAGCATGAGTTTGCATGGCAATAAATGTTATCCTAACTTAATATGCATGCAATGCTTGATAATGCAAATATGACTTAGACCTAAATGTTATGAATATGCATGAAAATGCTAATGTAACCTAAGACCTAAGTGGCATAGCAATGCATGGCAATACCAATATGATTTAAGACCCAATATGTATGGCAATACCAATATGGCCTAGACCTAAAATGTAATGAGAATGCATAGCAATACCATGAACATACAATGACCAATAAACCTAATACTAATGCTTGAACAAACAGCAACTAATACTAAATTTCAATATATGATAATGCAAAGCATGTTACCTAAACAAAATGCAAATGCATGACAAGGCAAGGAATGCATGAAGAGGTCGAATGGTCACATGGTACTCTAATGCAATCCTATCTAGTAAATGACACAAGTACATGAAAAATCATATCAAGATACATAATGTCATGACATTTTCACAAGCATATGACATACTAAAATCAAAATACACAAGCTCATGGCATGGGAATACAAACAAGCCAAAAAGCAAGATGAAAATGCACATGCAAGGCATACTAAATATCAAGATATGCTAACTCATGGCATGGAGATGCAAACAAGTCAAGAAGCAAGATGAAAATGCACATGCAAGGCATAGCAAAATGGAGTAGTCGAATGGTTATATGACCAAATATAAAATGCAAACATGTTTATAATATAAGACATGATATATGAAAAAAAAATGCACAATATGATCCCAATGAACACAAAGGCCGAACCTACAAGGAAAAGCTATTAAGCATGGAAAAGAAATATAGAAGCAAATAAAGCATAGAAAATAATGTAAAGAACATATAAAAACTTAAGCATACACATGCAAAGCAAATAACAAGCAAAACTAGTAAATAAAACAAGGAAAGTTAAGCTCCATGGTTGGTATAAAATGGGCATAGCCTCTCACCTAACCATAATCACTTGGTCTTGCCAAGATCATGAAGCCTTTCCATTTCAAAAATCATAAAGTAAAACATGCTAAACAACAAAATTAAGGTGAGCTTCATGGTAGGTAAAAATGGGCATAGCTTCCCCCCTAACCATGGTCACTTGGTCTTGCCAAGATCATGTAGCCATTTCAACTGCTTTTGCTTCATTTTTTTTTTGTAAAAAATCAGAACATAAAATACTTAAATAAACCTTCAAAAATCATGTTTCCCACAACAACATGCAAAGGAGGAAAAAAAAGGATCAAGACAATCACTCATGCTACATTCGGCCAAAGCAAGAATCTTATAAAAAAATTTGTTTTCAACTATTTTTTATGAAGAAGGAGAGATGAAAATTTAAATAAACCTTTTAAAACTTTGATTTCTATGAGAAATGTAGTAGGAAAACAAGATAAAATATCAAAAAATCACCATGGAAAACAAGAAGAAAACTATGCTAGAGCTTGGTAAAGATGACTACCTTCAAGCTCTTCTATTAAAAACTTTTCTTTTCAAAATTAGCTATTGTTTCCAGCCTCCAAACTTCTGAAAAAAAAGCTCAGCCCCCCTCTCTTAGCCTTGGCCGAATAGCCTCTCCACCATAGGATCAAATGTGCATTTTTTTCTCCCCCAATTTTGGCCTTTAGAATAAGATATTTTCATGACAACATAAAAATGTCATCTTTCCAATTGATAGCAGCCCTTAAGATGTGTACTCAGCCCTTGTAATAACTTCAACCCTTAAATAAAAAAGAGGACCAATCCCATGCACTCCCTTGCTTGGCCTTTTGAGTGCCTACCCTTGGATGAGTTGTGCTCTTCTATTCTTGGCCATTGGATGAGGATTCTTTCATGACAACATAAAAATGTCATCTTGGAATTTAATCCCAGACCTTAACATATGTACTCAGCCCTTGTACATGGCCTCAGCCATTGGATGAAAAGGAACAATCCCATGCACTTCCTTGCTTGGCCGAATGGATGTCCACCTTTGGATGAATTGTGCTCTTCCATTCTTGGCCATTAGATGAGGGTTCTTTCATGACAAATAAAAATGTCATCTTGGCATTTGAACTTGGCCATTGGATGGTGCATTCAACTTTCCTACAAGACACCTAAGCCATTAGATGAAGGGGGGACCATTTGCAAGGTGCTAGTGGTAGCATGTGAGTTTGATAGTGACTGAGGAATTACATTGATCAAGCTTCCTTCTTCTCCTCTATGCTGGCTGACCAAGGGAGGAATTATCTCAGCAAATCCTACATCTTTCATATTTTTCTTAATTACAATTTGCCCTTTTCGATTTCTTTGGTAAAATGACCTTTTTGACCCCCAAACCTAAATAAATAGAAAACGGACTCCAAATTCAAATTTTCTTTTTTCAATACCTCCAAAATAATAAAAAAATGAATTCTGAAAGTTTTCAAAAATTTCGAGTCCATTTGCTATTTATTTCCAAAATTGCCCCTTTTATGCACACGAACTTTACCCTTTTTTAAACGAGCTCCAAATATGGATTTTTCTTCTCCAATATCTTCCAAATAATTTAAAAATGTGATCTGGAAGGTTTCATAATTTTTGGAGCTCATTTGCTATTTTTTGGGGATTTATCTGCTTGAGTTACTACATAAGAGACCAGATTTTGGCCATTTTGCAAACGAACTCCGAATCAAGATTTTATTTTTCCAATCTCTTCCAAATAATTTAAAATTTATATCTGCAAATTTTTAGAATTTTTGGAACTCGTTTGCTATTTTTCCGGGATTTATCCTGTTGAATTTTTGTAAAGTGGGCCCAGGATTTGGCCATTTTGCAAACGAACTCCGAATCAAGTTTATATTTCGCCAATCTCTTAGAAATGATTTAAGAATGAGATTTGCAAATTTTCATAATTTTTGGAGTTCATTTTCTATTTTTCCCAAATTTTTTAATTTTGCCCTTTTGCCTCCGAAACCCGATTTTGCTCAAAACAAGTCCGATTTTTAGATTTTCTTCAAGCTGAGCCTTGGTCTATCCTTGTTTAACCACTCCTCATCAATTAGGTGCTTTATTCCTACCGAATCGGGCCATTTCCGTAATTCTTTCAAATTTCACCGAAATCCACCAAAAACCCTGATTGTCGGTTTTCTTCCGAATTGACTTTTCTATCAGTTTTTCTTTCAAGTAGCTTCTCCATTACTTGTATTCAGTACTTATCTTTCATTTGGAACCTTCAATTCCAACCAAGTTGATCGTTTAAGCACTTTTCCCCAAATTTCTCGAACTAGGGTTTCCTTTCTACTGAATCTCCGTAACCCAACTTCCGAATTCCATATCTTTCAACGTAGATCTCGGATTATCAAATTTTTTCATCGTTTTTCAATTGAACCTCAAATCTTGATTTTGAAAGTGGGTTGACTTTTTCAGTAGTTGACTTTTTTGGGGTTGACTTTTTGGGGGTTGACTTTTTTAATTTTGACTTTTTCTGTCTGCTTTCTTAGACTAAGTCTCGGAGTACCACCTACAAGATGAGAAAAGCCTTTTGGCTTTTTGAAACATCAATTTAGGAAGAAAATATACCTGATTTAGTGGTCCGGACAAAATTAGGTGTCTATAGTTGATCTATATTATTTTTTACTTCTTTTGGAGAGTCATTTTGGAATGTTTTCATTTCCTTTTTCTTTCGAGGAACAGAATCCTTTGCAGCAAAAGGTCTATCACGCTTCTGGCGTACTTTAGATTCATTGGCTGTCATACCCACAGGATGTCCTACAGGGACAATTAAACGTGCAGGAATATGAGCAATCGGTACATGTGATTTAGTGACCTTTTGGGTGTCTGTAAAAATATCTGGCAATTTATTTGCAGCATTCTGTAAATGAATTATTCTTTGAACTTTAAGTTCACATTGATTAGTGCGTGTATCCAGAAAGGACAATGTTGGTGTATTCCAACAAATTTCTTGTGCTTTAGATCCTTTACCTTTTTCTTCCCTTAATGATTGGAAAATTGATTTATCAAATTGACAATCTAAAAATCTTGTTCTAAAAAGATCACCTGTTAAAGATTCAAGATATCTAATGATAGATTAAGAGTCAAAACCAACATTAATTCCAATGATAGTGTAATAGGGACATATACAGCACAACCAAAAACTCTAAGATTATGATATGCAGATGGTCAGGTACGAACTAAAGATGTAGCATGTATTATAGCATGTCCTCAAGCAGATACAAGAAGTTTTGATCTCATAAGTATAGGTCTAGCAATCAATTGTAAATATTTAATGAAGATTCTACTAAACCATTTTGAGTATGAACATATGCAAGGGAATGTTCAACATTAATTCCAATAGACATGCAATAATCATAAAATGCTTTTGAAGTAAACTCACCTGCATTATCTAAACGAACTGTCTTAATAGAATAGTCAGAAAAACTTGATCTTAACTTTATATTTGAGCAAGAAATTTAGCAAAAACAGTATTACGAGTTGAAAACAAACAAACAAGTGACCATCGTATGGAAGCATCAATTAAAACCATGAAATACCGAAATGGTCCACAAGATGGATGAATTGGACCACAAATATCTCTTTGAAAAGTAGGAGACTCGGAAGATAATTTAGATAGAGAAGGTCTAACAATTAATTTACCTTGAGCACAACAAGAACAAAAATAATCATCCGGCAAAAAGATTTTTTGATCCTTTAATGGGTGTCCATGTGTATTTTCAATGATACGTCGCATCATGGTTGGACCTAGATGGCCAAGACAATCATGTGAAAGTATACAAGTTTTAGGACTGAGCACTTCCGATGTATAAAATTTGATTCAACCATCTTTATTTTTGTGAAATATAAGCCATATGAGAGACTCGAAAGTTTTTCTAATCTGATCTTCTGGTTCAAAACTGTAGAGGTAATATAAAGATATTCCACATCTTCCTCATTTTTTGTTTCAACATGAAACCTATTGCGACATATATCTTTGAAACTTAATAGATTTCTTCGGGATCTACTAGAATATAACACATCGTCAATATAGAAATTTGTTCCATTTGGAAACATAATGTAGACTCTTCCAAAGCCATCTATTATATTTGCAAAACCAGATATTGTATTAACATTAATTTCAGCTAATGTTAATTGCAAGAAATATTTTTTATTACCAAGAATTGTGTGAGTTGTACCACTATCCACTAAACATATGTCATCCTCCATTATATCAAGTAAAACTTACATATGATAACCTTTAAAATAACATAACTATAAATATATCACATTAGTAGATATTTTTTATTCCTAATCAAATGACCAAATTTTCGATTAGGGTTTTCGAAAAATCAGAAACATCAAAATCAATATTTAGAGAAGATTCATTATCATAAGTAGGATCAATAGGTTCAAATGAATTTACTTCAGTTTTTTTTTTTCTTTTAGTGATGCTTTATAAAGATCAACTAGATGTTTTGTAAAGATTCATTGTCATTGTTTTGCACTTTATTACTTTTTTTTCAAAATTTTCTCATTTTTGACTCACTTCTTTTTATTCCATTTAGCACTTTTGCTTTCAGAACTTTAAATGATGATTATCACGAGTTCGATATTTTTTTCTTCTACGACCCTTTTTACCACCACGGCCTCGTCCACGACCTTGAGAAAATGTCACATTCACTTCAAGGAATGGTGTTGAGTCAATAGAACGAGATTGATGGTTTTTCATCAAAAGCTCATTGGTTTATTCAGCCACAAGTAAACAAAAAATTAGCTCAGAATATTTTGTGAATCTACGCACTCGGTATTGCTTCTGCAAGAGCACATTCGAGGCATGAAAAGTTGAATATGTTTTTTCCAACATATCTTTAGCAGTAATATTCTTTCCACATAATTTCAATTGAGAGCTAATCTTAAACAAGACTGAATTATATTCACTTACGATTTTGAAATCTTGTAGTCATAAATGTATCGACTCATATCGAGCTTTTGGAAGAATCACTATTTTTTGGTGTTCATATTTGTTCTTTAAGTTATTCCAAAGGGCTAATAGATCTTTAATAGTAAGGTACTCAGTTTTCAATTTTTCGTGTAAATGGTATCAAAGAATTATAATTGCTTTTGTGCGATCCTGTAGGGATGCTTGGTTTCCTTCTTCAATAGTATTTCCAAGATTCATAGCTTCAAGATAAATCTCAGTATCATGATAAATAATTTCTTCCAGAAATATCAAGAGCAACGAATTCAAAATTCGTGAGATTGTCATTGTAAAGATACTAATAAATAAAAAGTCCAAAATCAGGTGGACATTAAAAATCTAAAAAAATACTCATCTCACACATATCATATTATAGAACATGTAAAGATATATATACTTTTGCAAATAAGAAGATATACTAGATCTTTAGATAACACATGTTAGAGAAAACAAAACTCTTACCTTGATATATGAAAGAAAACTTGAGAGGCTTTACTACCGTTAGAGACTTGATCGTGCTAATAACGTGTTATAAATAAAATTAAATGAGTAAATAAAGAGAGATCAAGACAAAAGAAATATGAACTTTCAAAGTCTAGTTCTTCAAGAACAAGCTATGTTACCGAGCCTTTTTCTATTACTTCTTCTTGGATATAAACCCATCCTTATATAGGACTGCAAGAATCATTAGGGAAGGGAGAATACATTTTTCAATACAATATACCATAATTATTATGTAAATAATAATTAATCTAATTCATTCACCACATGCACTCATCATAATCTAGTCATCCACCATATACATTAATCTATAACATTCATATATAACACTTGTAGTATTGTTATTTTGTAATTTAATTACAAATATAATTTTTCTTTTTAAGAAAAAAGTTTTTTTCTTTTTAAGTTTATGGAAAGATATTTCAAATAATATATATTGGAGAAATTAAATTTAACTAAAAAATTAATCATCTTGATAATATTTATATTCAAAGTAAATTCATATAAAAATTGATTAAAAAAATTACTTACGAATGGAAATTTTCATGCTAAAATTTTGAATTGTAATAATAATTTATTGGCCCAGTAGTAAATAAAAATCCTGACTTCACCCTGTCAGGGATACTGAACTCAATCTTGATCTAAAACAGTACTAAATCTTGTTTAGTTTATGAGCTATGGCTATATGCTGGTGCTGTTAAGGTTATTTGAGCTCATGGTTCTTGTAGAATATTGTGACATACGAGCTACGCTAGCTGATACCTAGCTGCTTCTACTTTTCTTCATAAATAAGTACTTTAGATTCCTACTGCATCTTACAGTAAAAGCATTTATAATTACAGCAATATTTAAACAATATGAATATAATGATCCGAAGTACATGTTTGCTTTTATTTTGTTTTTGTATTTCCCCGCTTTTTGCTTTTATTGTAGATGACATAGCAAGCCTGATTGTCTAAGGAAACTTGACGTCTTTACTTCTAGTTTCACATACTGCCTACAATGGATGAAGGGATGGGAAAAAGGTTCGTTCCTATTATATCCCAGAAGCGAATAAAAAGAACCAAAAGATAAACCCTTTTATGCAAAGGGATGGAAAAAGATTACCTCCGCTAACGCATATATCAGATGAATAAATCAAAGAAATCTTTTCACTCGGTAAAATCCTTCATGACATGACTATATATATTACTCCAGCTCAAGTCCTGCAGTTAGACTTTAAGATTTTTAATCCCCCTTTACCACCTAACTGAAGTTAACAAGTTATGTTCAGTCCAAACCTAACTGAAGTTAAGCCAATGTATAAGGGAAGTGAATAAGTGATGGTCATTGCTTCTTTTTTTTACCTATACTTATTTCTTGGCTTTTTTATCACAATATAGCCAAAAAAAATTATTTACCAAAATACCGTTGTTTTCAAATTAATTTCCAAAATCCGCTTATTTTTTAACAAGTTGGGAAATCGCTATGGGCCATGGCGATATCTCAACTGAGTTTTTTAAAAAATTTGAAAAATACCGTTGGAAAATCGCCATGGGCCATGACGATTTTCCAACTGTATTTTTAAAAAAAAAAATTGAAAAATACAGTTGGGAAATCGTCATGGCCCATGGCGATTTCCAACTGTATTTTAAAAAAAAAATGAAAAAATAAGTTGGGAAATCGCCATGGCGATTTCCCAACTGATTTTTTCATTTTTTTTGTATTTTAATTTTAAAAATTACAAACAGGTATAAAAAAAAAATTAAATAAAATCTTTTTCCTTGGTTTTTTTTTTTATATTTTTGTTTTAAATATATATACTAAAATTTTATAATTTTTTTAATTTTATAAAAAAAAATTAAATTTCTTATTGAAATTTTATATAAAAAAATTAATTTCTTATTAATATTTTATAAAAAAATAAGAAAACTCTCTAATGACAAGGTAAGTTCAACATGCTTGATGATATTTGCTTTTCTCCTAACCCTTGAACTTCAACATGCTTGATGAATATGGTGCATTTATTGATGTCCCAAGAAAACTCTCTAATGACAAGGTAAGTTCTCCAATTTACATAATAGTTATTGAATATGTTGTTTTTAGTTTCTGATGATAGGAGAGAATTTCATTTGTTAGGCCAATCCTTTTATTCTGGATTATTTTAGATCTAAACTTCTAACCTTTGATTTGTGTTGCATTTTGCAATAATTTGGTTGTTGAAAATGAAAAACAAAGACATGAATTTAAAATTTAATGTTTATAACTTCTCCATGATACTGTATTACTGTTCAATAATGAAATAAGGAACCAATTGAGTATTACTTGAAATGATATGCATATTGATCTGACTTTTAGATATTGCAAATTAAAAAAAAAAAAAAAAACTTAAATTTATAATATTTTTCTCAAGTAATTAAAGTAGATTAGAGATTTAAAAAAAAAAAAAAATGAAACAGTCTAGATTCATTAATAAATATTGTACATCAACACTATATTTTGTTGTCAAAGGGTTTATTGTTGATCGAATTATTGATACTTTATAAGCTTAACATTAATGTAAATGAGCATAAATATGTAATTATTTATTCAACTTTAATTAATACTTAAATTTAGAGACAAAGAAACTCAATTTTTTCTGTATCAAAAATTTTATATTTTATAAAATTAAAATAACAAATTAAATTTTATTTTTCCTAAAATTTCAATAATAATTAAATTTTATTTTTTATAAAATTTCAATAAGAAATTTAAATTTATTTTTTATAAAATTTCAATAAGAAATTAATTTTTTTTTTTAAATTTCAATAAGAATTTTTTTTTTTTTAAATTTCAATAAAAAATTTAATTTTTTTATTTATAAAATTTCAATAAGAAATTTTTTTTTTAATTTCAATAAGAAATTAAATTTTATTTTTTATAAAATTAAATAAATTATAAAATTTTAGTATATATTGTAAAAAAATAAAAAATAAACCAAGGGATTTTTTTTAAAAAATTTTTTTATACCCGTTTGTACTTTTTAATATTAAAATACAAAAAATGAAAAAATCAGTTGAAAAATCGTCATGGGCCATGGCGATTTTCCAACTGATTTTTTCATTTTTTTTTAAAAATACAGTTGGGAAATCGTCATGGCTCATGGCGATTTCTCAACTTGTTAAAAATAAGCGGATTTTGATAATTAATTTGAAAACAACGATATTTCGGTAAATAATTTTTTTTTGCTATATTGTGAAGCAAAAAAAACATTTATTTCTTCAGTTTGCACCCAAAGTAAGATTTTTTTTTTTGTACGTAGTACGAAGATTGGGGAAGAGATTGTAGATACTGAGATTCGAACCACAAATTTACTGAATATTAATTTTTAAAAGTGATTGCATGAACCAATTAAATTAAATCTCAAGTTCAAAGTAAAGATTTCATGAATTAGAATAACCAAACTTTGACCTTCATAAAGCTAAAATAATGCAGTTCGTCAAAAATAAGCTAACGAGGAAAATAGGCAAAGAGGAGAAATCTTGCACTTTTCCCGGCAGTTTTAACCTCTCATAATTTGGGGATGTCGTTCCTCAATTAATCAAATTATAGCTCTGAACGAAATATTAACTACATTATAAGCTTCGCGAACAAAAATAAATTAAAAGATCGGAGCTGTTATAATGGAGAGGAGTTAGGGATACACTGAGGAGGCCAGTAAAACTGGAAAAAGAGGACCAAAAAAAGAAGTATTCATGACTGTAACTACACAACATTTAATTAACTTTTTTATTGTGCTAAATCAATGATTTCATTAATAAAAGGATTAGGAAAGACAAGAGAGCATAGCTCTAAATAAAAACTGCTGAAGAGACAACCAAAAAAGCAACAAACCAAACACAGCCAGGGGTACAAATACAGCCCCTTCAGAAAATAGTTTCCAGTTCTTATCTGTCACCACAATGCCATAAACATTTCTGCTCGCTCGACGCCCTCTTTGGCCAAAGCATCTGCCATGCTATTAGCATCACGATAGATATTATTAAAACTAAGCTCAGTGATTCTTTCCTTTTAGAGCATCGATATTTGTAAAAATTTCCCACAAATTCCATGGCCTATTTTCTTCTTTATCGCACCAGTTCACGGCAGTCGTTGAATCTGATTCTACAATTAGGCCAACTTTTCCCATCCACTCTGTTAACAGGAAAGTCTCAAGAGCAGTCTTAATAGCTAGCAGCTCTGCAACATTAGAGTCCTGTATTCCCAATGGTCCTGAAAATATAGCCAATACATCACCATTCTCGTTTCTGAGTACCCCCCCACACCCAGCAGGCCCAGGCTTTCCTCTAGCAGCTCCATCAACATTAAACTTCATAAAGCCTGGCGAAGGGGGGGACCAACATATGTCTGCTTGTTTCTTACACGAACCAGAACTAGGACAACAATCAATTAGCTTATTCCACCACATAAATTCAGAGATACAACAATCATCATCAATAGCTTGTATCGAATAGTAAGACCTCAGTTTAACCATATATAAAAGCAATTCCACTGACCATTTTTTACCATCGAACACAACCTCATTCCTTGCCAAACAAATAGTCCATAATGCTGCCGCACATGAAACAAGCCACCACCTCTGAGAATTCCATGAAGAGAAAAATCAAAACAGCCCAGCAGGAAGATTCGAAGTGCACATGCTTGACACCATTTTATATTCCACCAAAGGAAGAATGCATACCAGAATTCCATTATCCAATTGCAGTTAATAAACAGGTGAGCAGAGCTTTCCTCAACTAGACCACACCATGGGCATAAAGCTTGACTGGGAGCAATATTAATGCCCCTATTGATTAAAAATGATTTAGTAGGGACACGATCAAGCACAAGCATCCATAAAAACATTGCACCTTTGGGGGGATTCTAAGCTTCCATAATTTACAGAACTCGGAGGACTGGGCATTAGAGAAGTTGTTAATAAGCTCCGAAATTTTTTTAACTGCAAAATCACCTCTTTTGTCAGGTTGCCACACCAGTTTGTCATTCTTGTTAGGAACAATGTATACATCTTCAATCCTGCTCATCATCACCTGGAATAGACTTAATTCCCATTCAAAAAAAGGCCTTCTGAAGAAATTGCTCCAGTGATGATGGTTTAGTGTGCAATTCTCTGCATAGTCCGAAACTTTTGCAAACTTGTCAGCAGCTAGGGAGAATAGTCTTGGAAAATCCTTCTTCATGGGCGCTTCTCCATTCCATCTATCAAACCAAAATAGAATATTGTCCCATTCCCCAAAAGCCATCTGCACCCCTCATTCCCAATAAAATTTTTTACTCCAGGCTCCTTATTAAGCTGAATAACTTCTTTCCAAACTGAAGACAATTTTTTAATGTTCTGAACTGCTGGCAACCATTCTTGTAAATTATCACCATACTTCGCTGCAATAACTCTCCTCCACAATGAACTTGGTTCTTTTGCATACCGCCACCACCATTAAGCAAGAAGGGCATTGTTCTTTGAATGGATATCGGTGACCCCAAGACCACCCACCTTCTTAGGATAGCAAACAATATTCAACCTTACTTTACACAACTTTTTTTGATTTTCACATCCACCCCATAAAAAGTTCCTCCTTAGTTGATCAATTTTGCAAATTACACCCTTTGGAGCTTTAAACAATGACATGAAATATAAAGGAAGACAAGAGAGAACCGAGTTTATAAGTGTCAGCCTGCCACCAAAGGAAAGAAATTTTCTTTTCCACATCGCTAGTTTCTTCCGCTCAATCACCGGTTTCCACACAATCTGTCTAGCAGGATTAGCTCCCAAAGGCATCCCAAGGTATTTAAAAGGGAGGGAGCCTCTTTGACACTCCATCAGTCTCGCAAGGTTGTCCGCCACATTATCCTCTATATCGACAGGATACAAACACGATTTACAATAATTCACTCTCAGTCCAGACATCAATTCAAAGCATCTTAGGATTTTTCTAGTGTTGCGTATACTGTCATCATCAGCTTCAAGAAAGAGAATAGTATCATCTGCAAATTGCAGATGGGATAGAGAGAATCCGACCCCAAACAAGAAATACCACGGATCAAATTGAGACTCTCAGCATTGACTAGCATAACATGAAATGCCTCCGCAACCAAAAGGAACAGAAAAGGGGAAAGCGGATCACCTTGCCTCAACCCTCTCCGCATATGAAACTGACGAGTTGGAGATCCGTTTACTAATACAGCCAACCAAGCAGTCGAAATACACTCACGTATCCAGCTTCTCCTAGTGATACCGAATCCCATTAATTCCATGACTTTATCCAGGAAACCCCATCGTACACTGTCGTACGCCTTCTCGAAATCTAACTTTAGTATTACTCCCCCATTTGAAAATCGTCCTTTTTTAAGGAGTGAATAATCTCATTAGCCAGAAGAATTCCATCAAGAATTTGACGCCCTGCAATGAATGCACTCTGGGTGTCGCTGACCACCTTATCAATCACCATTGCTATTCTTCTTGTCAATATTTTGGCCAGAATTTTGTAGGCAGAGTTGAGTAAACTAATTGGCCTATAGTCTGATAAACCCGCTGGGCAGTCCACCTTTGGAATTAAGGCTATAAAAGATGAATTTACTCCTTTTTCAATTCTGCCCGTTTTGTAAAAATCATTTACAAATGCCATTAGTTCCTCCTTTAAGAAATTCCAACTCTTTTTAAAAAAGTTGAGGTTAAAGCCATCGGGTCCGGGCACCTTTGATCCATCACAACTCCATAGTGCTTCCTTCAACTCTTCCATGGAAAAAGGTTTCTCCATGTTAATAACGTCCTCCTGGGATAATCTCTTGAATGGTAAAGAGAATTCTATCTGACAACCACTTCTAACTTCCTTAAAATGATCTTTGAAGAACTTGAAGATCACAGATTTCACCACTCTTGGTTCCGAAATCCATTCGCCATTAAGGGACAGCCCTGGAATACAATTTCTTTTAGCTCTAACTTTTGCTTTACAATGGAAAAATCTAGTGTTTTTATCACCCTCTTTTAACCATGAAATTCTGGACTTCTGTCTCCATATGGATTCTTTGTGCTTCAAGGCCTCCCACAGATTTTTTTGTAGCTTCTTTTCTTTCATCAACTTCCATCGGCTGTAATTCTCGACTGTTCCCTATCTCGTCAAATTTATCAATTTTCTCTTCAAATGTCGAAATCTTCTCATCAATGTTGCCAAAATTATCTTTATTCCATTTTTCCAGAAACAGTTTAAGCTTCCCCATCTTTCTCATGAGACAAAACCCTGCTCTCCCTTTGAACATCATACTTTTCCATTCTATCTCCACACCTGAGAGAAAATTCTTCTTCATGAACCAACAATCCAAGAACTTAAAGGGTCTAGGGCCCCAATTCATAGATTCAGATAAAAGCAGAATTGGAACATGATCAGAAACTGACCTTTGGGCACCTCTTTGGCAAAGATCTCTGAAGAAATTGATCCAGTCAGCAGATACGAGGAATCTGTCAAGTCTACTTCTTTTATTTCCACTCCCAAACCATGTATATTTCTTCCCATTGAGTGGGAGATCAATGAATTCCCCTGATGAAATAAAATCATTAAAGCCTGAAATACCCCCATCATAATTAGAGTCACCGCTTCTCTCCATAGTGGATCTAACCGAATTGAAGTCTCCTACTACACACCAACTACCTCCCTGCTCATCCTTTAATTTCAGAATTGCACTCGATACTTGGCTCTTTGCTTCAGCATTACACGGTGCAAATACGTTACAAATAAGACATTCAAATTTGATGTTTAACCACATGCCTTTAATAACCAGGAAATTGTTAGCTATAGAACACCACTCCATATGAAAACTGCTTTTATCCCAGATCATAAGCAGACCTCCAGACAAGCCACTTGAAGGTGAAGAAATCCATTCCAAATTCCCATCAGGCCAAAACTTTTGAATTCGCAGATCAAACAATATTCTCAACTTTAGTCTTCTGTATCAACAGCATTTCAATTTTATGAAGGCTCAGAAGCCTTTTGAGAACGTCACCTTTAGCCGAACTACCCATTCCTCTTATGTTCCATGACATTATCCTCATTTTATTCCTTACTGTATACCCAATTTCATCCACTAAACTTCACCGAAACCAGGAAACCCCCCCCCCCCCCCCAAAAAAAAAAAAAATCAAGAACAGATCACCCCCAACATATAATAGTATGCCCCAGCACAGATATGATAGTAATTCTCGGACAAAAATCACCCACACAGTAACGAACTACCGTAAGGAACTTACCGCTCCTTTGTCTCCAACCGTATCAATTCCTTCACTACCAGATTCTCATCCCCCTTTGTTGACATGCCAAGCAATTTTCCCAGTTCCCATGTTGATTGAGCCTCCTCTTCACATATCACTCTTCTTCTGTTATTGAAATCTCCATCTGACAAAGAAGCGTTAGCAACTCTGCTTTCTTTCAACACTGGCTGCACACTTTTCTGCGCTTTTCGACCTTTCTTTCCTCTAATTTTCTTTTTCCTCTTTACATCCTCGAGCAGTTTTTCTTCTAAGTCAACCAAGGACTTTATTTTTCTGCTATTGGTTTTTTTCTTACCAATGGGCTACTTATCTCATCCAAGCCCATATCAGTTAATTCATCCCCTGACTGGACTTGCTCCATTGCCCCAACATCCGGCCCAACTCTCAAATTTTTTTCTAGTTCGTTCTTAGAGTTTTTGGCTACATCCACATTGTCTCTTATAGCGTCTCTTCTTACCGAATTTCCCCCTGTAAATCCTGACACGTTCGGCTTTCAATATTAACACCAAAGTCTGTCCCACCAATTTCCTCATTTTCATCACCATTTTCTTCGAGCGCCTCATTCCTGTTTTCAAGACTCATGCACACATTTTTCGATTCCGAAGCTGTTGCATTATCCTTAGTCATTAATGCATCTTTCTCCCTACTATAATTTTCAAGGTTTGTCTGTTCATCTTCCTCTGAGCTAGCACACACTGAGTCAGCCATTTCACCATAGCTGAGTTGAGGTGCAGTTTTAGTGAAATTCTCATATCGCTTAAAAGCTTTACAACAACAATGAAACAAGGATATCACATCATCGCCAACTTCCGTCACACGAACTGAGTAATTCGTTCCTCCACATTTCAGGATTATTGTTTCATCAATTTTCTCAATATGATCTGTTAAAATTCGGACTGCTCCTCTACTAAAATCCTGGTAGTTAAGTCTTTTTCCATCCATACTAAGAAATTCGCCCCATATGCTTGCTATATTTTTAAAGGTGGCATAGTTCCAAGCGTGCAAAGGGACCCCAAAGCAGGTTAACCATGTAGTCCTTTCTTTTGTTTCCATATTTTCTGACCAAGGAATTATCTCATCGAACGAACCATTCTTTCAGCCAACTCCACCCCAGGGATTCCATGGTTTTCCTTGTTTCATCATCTTCAAACTTGATAAGAAAACGTTTCCCAACAATTTTTTTAAAAGTTACTTCTCCCACTCCTTGCATTCTAAAGTTTTAATTTAGTCTGTTTGTCTCATACTCCCCCCTTACTACTCCAATCATTCAATGTTCCAGCTTATGAATGATCTCATCATCAACAACTCCGCAACAAAAAATTTTGCTGGCGCTTATGGGGTCTTTTCCTTCCGGATCTTCTGTCACATCGATTCTAGCCTCTTTTTGGTTTGGCTCTACGTTATTCTGCAACAAAGCTTGGATGTACGTTCTTTGAGACTGCTCCCCACCTCTGGAGAAAACACTTGCTAATTTCTGACCTTCCTCCATTCTACCGATCCTTCCTGTTTCATAACTACCTATCCTTCCTGTTCCATAGCTTTCTCTCGAATTATTCTGACTGTATAGATCTTTTTGCCCTTCTTTCTCCACTGTTGCTGTCCTTTTCCAATAAGCTGATCTACCATTGAATCTTGCTACGTTTACCCCAATACGGTAGTCCAATAGCCATGAACCATTCAACCTAACAGTAGCTCTTTTTGCAGTTATCTTCTCAGAAAATCTAACAAATCCAAATTTTTTCCCCCTTGCTCTTTTTTTGTGGAATAAACACATCTACGACCTGCCCATGATTCTAAAAGATTCGCCATAACCATCTACGGTTTACTCTAGGAGGAATATTGTTGACAAAAACGGTAGTAACGCCATTCATCATTATTTTATGTTTAGTAAATACAAGCTATGAAGATTAGACTTTCATACTCTGAACTCAAGGATAAAAAGTGTAAAATGATTTTGCAACCTACTTTTTTAACATTTAATTAACTAATATCGCAAGGTAAGAGGAAAAGGAAATTCAGTGCTCATCAGACTTTTCTAGACAGAGTTGATTGTTTCTCGTCGGGAAACTCTCAGTAAAAAAGTGTTTAATGGAGCTTCAGCAACTTCTCTCTATGTCATTTGTCTATATTGTGCAAGCATGGCATATATAGTTGTAAATCATGATCGCGAATTTCGTCATGAATGCGATCACAATGTCACGGTAAAACGCATTACGGATGTTACATAAAATTTCATGATTGTCGTAGATGAAATTTTTATTAAAAAAAATCAAAACTTCTTCCAAAATAACTAGTTTTATGTTCTAATGTGATTTACTAAAACTAAAAAATTGCATGAAGATTTTTTGTTATTGGATTGAAACTCATGAAACTCCAAGACATGCACCTTTCTTCCTATCTCACTTTGCCAAAAGATAAAAGCAGCTCCATCCTCTAATCTCCAGTCCTAAATACATGGCTCCACCTATTCCTCTGAAACTATTTGCAAATTTTTCAAAATATCCTTCTAAACTCAAAAGAAAGACCTAAATACCATCTTAAGCTTTTTTTTTCTCTTCCATTTTGCTCTTCATTTTTTGTTCAAATTAGATGCAAAATAGATTCAATTGCAGCCATTTTTTTTATTGAATTGGAAAACTATAACTCCTATGCACTGTAACAACTTACAAGTATAATGCGGCTTCCAAATTGCGGACAGCGACCACCCAAAATCCATTACAAATGGTCGTTACTTGGCGCAACGGCCAATTTTAGAACAATGAATAGAGATCTTAATTTTGGATATGGAGAGAGAGAGAGCGAGGATCACCCACACTAATAGCTCCTGTCAAAGTTGGATGAGGGCGAAAAGAAAAGCACACTAAAGTCTAAAACATAGAGAGCGATAACAGAGAAAAAAAAAAAAAAAAAAAAAAGATTCATTGCCATGCAATAACAAAATCCAAATGCAAAAAGGGGGTTAGAAAATTTCAGTTCATATCTAACTTCTTCTCCCACCTCCCAGCTGTAGTCCCCATTTCTCGCAGTTGCTTTGGTACACAACAACACAACCCCATCCAATCCCCACAGCTCCAAGCCAAACTAGCTGAGAGTGTCTATGAGCTCAAAAGCTGCCCCAATACATAAGCCAAAAACTTCTCTTTCTCTCCTTCCGTGCATGACCCCATTTGTCAGTTTGTTAAGTCTCTCTCTCGGGGTGGCGTGTCAAACCAGATTAATACTTCATAAACATAACCAAAATTTTTAAAGGAGAAGAAAAAGATAAAACAATTTTCAGAAATCAGAACCCGTCCTGAAATCGGTTGCTCGTTGAAGGATGATCCAAACGCTGCTGTGTCCCTCCTGCATAGCTCCTACCCCAATTCAATCCTTGTTCCTGATTGCTGAGTGACACGTCTCTACCACCAGCACCTCCTCCTCCTGATCCGCCTAAGTCCACTCCCCGACTTGTACCAGGCCCGAACCCATGTCCAACTGGCGCGCCAATGCAAGTGTAGTTAGAGTCTGGTGCACCCGGGTAGTTTAGGTTTTGATGAGGGTATTGTGATGAACTGCTGCTTTCGAGGACATATCCTACATAGTAGTCGTTCATAGGGTGAGTTCGGTACTGAGAAGGGTAGGAACTGAGGCGTGCCGGTGATGGGTGTAAATATGCTTGCGGTGGCTGTAATGGTGGTGGCATGAGCGTTGATGGAGAACCAGAGAACAATGTTTGTGGGTAAACTGATCTGAATGGTAGTGTTGGATCACCCACGTTGCCTCCAGGATGGTAGCTCGGATGACAGCTGCAATGATTGGAATATTTCATGTTTTTCCTTAGCTCAATGTAATAAGTAGAAAGATTAGTAATAATGGTGATCATGAGGCAGCATCAGTTCTTATAACTTAAATTAATTCCATCAAATGGCTCTCATCTTTAGTGCAAAAATAGAATACTTAAAAGATCTTGAAATTAAGTGTACGTAGGTGGGTACTAATATTTTTACTCCGTCCTTGGATTTCTCAAAGAATTGAGTAAAAGCAACTCAAAATGAAGAATGAAATGAAGATGGAAAGGAGGAGCAGAAAACATCGATGTCAATCTTGAAGAAACATACCCTAGATGCCCTTGGGTGGCCAAGTTATCGTTATTGAAGACCAGCTGGCGAGCCCGGTTCAGTGTCTCTGTCTCCCTTTCTGACCACCCAACAACAACGCAAATCAAATCAAGTCAAAAGTACTCATCAACATGGAAAACCAGACCAAGAAATTCAGCAGTAAAACCAACTTAGTTTTCATCACGGAATCACGATTGACATGACCACGCTTCATGGGCTTATAATTATAACAACCTCCGATGATTCCCTAAGTGTGTGTAGTAAAATAAAGATAGTGACTAGGCTAATGCACCTCAAAACATATGTGGTATAAAGAACTGAATGACTTGCCTTGTCGGTGGCGGTTCATGTGTCCCCCAAGAGCTTGTGATTTACAAAACTTGAGGGAACAAAACCTACATTCATAGACCTTTCCGCCCTCATCTTTCCCATCCTTAGCGCCGCTTTTCTTTTTCCTATAGCCTGCTTCAGGAGCACCAATTAAAGCAACTTCGATGAGACCATTCTTGGCCCAAAATCCGAACCCTAATTTCCCAAATCGTGTATAAGAACTTTTAATAAAGGTGATTAAATAAAACCCGCAATCTCTTGCTCTCCTTTCCACTGCTTCCTTTTTTATATAGTATTTTGATCATTTTAAAAGCTTCAAAAGAGCCTGTGCTCTTTTTATTAAGCTTATAAACACAGCTAGTCTATTCTATATAGAGCGTTGAAGAGCGTGATGAAAATGAATAAACATATTTTTTTCCGTTCAAAACTTGGAGAACCAAGAGTGTACTCTTTTCTTTTTTTCTTTTGTTGTTGTTTATTCCAAGGGTCTTCATGTTTATTACATTATTAAATTAGTAGTATTTAGTTTTGTAAAAAAAAGAAGAAAAAAATAGAAAAAGAAAAAGGTTAGACTATCTTGTGAATGTTGATTATAGGAGCAGAAATAGGAGAAAATTATACCGGAGGAGGAGCCTTCCTCAAAGACCTGTTTACCATCCCTAGTGTAGTCGTCGGGCAAGTTATTGAGGTCTAAAGGGTTCTTCTCAGGTCTCCTGCAAAAACAAAAAGATGAACAAAGTCACACGAAAATTAATTAGGAGAAGGGAGAGAGACAAAAAGGAGAGGTTAAAGACAAAGAGAGCACGAGATAGAGGAGAAGAAAAGAAGGTGTTATGTGGAAGGAGGGTTGTGTTGATGTGGGGAAACCTACATGGTACCGACAGAGAAAGACAGAAAAATATGAGTTAAACAATCTTTCAGATGGGAAGATAACTAAAGCTTTAGAAAACTATAAGACTTCAGTTTGAGACTGCAATATAGAGGCTAGTTGAGTGAAGGTGGGGAAAAGGAGCTTTGAAAGTTCTCTATCAGTTTCTCTGCCGCCCTCTCTCTCTCTTTTCTTAAATCGAAAGAACGTAAGGGACAGTGGGTCTCGTGACTTCAAAAAGGGGAGGTGAGTGTTTGAGTTTGTGTTTGTGTTTATGGAGTGTTTAGGCAGGTGTTGGTAGTGATTTAGTGAAAGAAGGCCTATAGAGGTCTATTGCCCTACAAACTAGTTCCATGAAATAATGAAAATAGTAACAGGGATTGCTAACAGGATTTACCATAAAAAGATTGCAGACAAACAACCCCATGTCCTTAAGTCCTTTGCACAATAAGGGCATTTAATTTAAAGTTTTAACAATCCAAGATGATGGAAATTTTCAGGACATGGTTAAGGCTTCCTTGGCATCATTGAACCCTGAGCTTTGCCATGGAACATGGAACTGTTAATATCAAGATCTCATTATCAGGTTTTTTTTGTGATCTAAGTTGGTATATAGACTGAACCCCACAAAAGTGTTGTTCGGAACTTCCTTGTTGCTTGATCAAGGTCCTTTTCAGTCAATATAAAACAAAAAAGTTATTGTTCTTTGTTTTCTTTTATCTTTATTTTTTTGGCTTTTTATTGCTTGTAAAAATTAATGGATATCTAATTCTAGATTGCAGCTATTCTCTCTAAAAACCCTTTCTCAATATTAATTTCTCTATCTTTTTCCTCTACTGTGAACTTTTCCATGACCCTCATATAAAAGCTAATAAAATTAAGATCACCAAAGGAAAAGAGTGAAAAAAAAAAAAAAAAACATAGGTCCACTTCAAATTTTATGATTTATAACCTTTTTTTTTTGTTGGAATTAAAACCAAGTTTAGTTATCTTAATTTGTTTAGTTTGCGGGTTTTTTACTACAATATAGCCACAAAAAAAAAAAATTCCCAAATTACCATTGGTTTCGGATTAATTCCCAAAATACAGTTTTTTTTTTTCAAGCTGTTAATTCCCATGGCGATTTCCCAGCGTTAAAATTTGAAAATTTGTAAAAAATACCAAGGGAAATCGCCATGGGGGGTGGCGATTTTCCTTGGTGTTTTTTGCAAATTTTGCAAAAAAATACCAAGGGAAATCGCCACCCCGCATGGCGATTTCCCTTGGTATTTTTAGCCAAATTTGCTAAAAACATGAAGGGAAATCGCCATGTATATATTTTTTTTTCAATTCTTAGGAAAATTTAAAAAACATGACTCAATAGTGAATTTATTATGAAATGGTATAATGAATAAAAGTTATTTGAAAAAGAGAAATGAATAATTAGAAATTATTATAAAGGATTAGACCTGCTCACGGGCCGGGCAGCCCGGCAGGCCCGGCCCGTATTGGGCCGGGCATGGGCAGGATAATTTATGTTCCGGGCCGGCCCGGCCCGGAACAGTGATTTTTATTATAATAATATTATTTTATTTAATTTTAATTAAAAAAATAAAAAATATATTTTTTTTTATTCTAATGAACAGTGATTCGGGCTTAAACGGGCGGGCCTGGGCGACCTAGGCCCGGGCCTGGGAAGAATAGAAAAAAAATACGGGCCGCGGCCCGGCCCATGAGCACCTCTATAAAGGATATTGTAAAGACAAAATTATCCTTGATAAAAAAAACCTTCTCTTCTCTTCCCTTTTTCTTTTATTTTTTAATTTAATTTTTAATTAAAAAATAAATATTCTGAAAATAAAAACTTTTTAATTTTAAAAAAAATTTAAATTTTTTATTTACTTTTTTTTATTTAAATATTTTATTTTTTAAATTTATTTTCAATTAAAATTTTTAAAAAATAATATTTCCTTAATGAAAGAAAAAAAAAATAAGTTTTTTCAATAAGGGTAATTTTGTCTTTATAATATCCTTTATAATAATTTCTAATTATTCATTTCTCTTTTTCAAATAACTTTTATTCATTATACCATTTCACAATAAATTCACTATTGAGTCATGTTTTTTAAATTTTTCTAAGAATTGAAAAAATATATATATACATGGGAAATCGCCACCCCCCATGGCGATTTTCCTTCATGTTTTTAGCAAATTTGGCTAAAAATATGAAGGTAAATCGCCATGGGGGGTGGCGATTTCCCTTGGTATTTTTTACAAATTTTTAAATTTTAACGCTGGGAAATCGCCATGGGGGATGGCGATTTCCCAGCTTGCAAAAAAAAGCCATATTTTGGGAATTAATCCGAAACCAACGGTAATTTGGGATTTTTTTTTTTTTGTTGCTATATTGTAGTAAAAAACTCTTTAGTTTGCTTATGTGTTTTTATTTTTATTGGGGTCATAAACTTACTTGTTGTGTCAGTGGCTACATGTGATAATAGCCTTTATGTTACCTAAGTATAAAAGGTTTGTTTGTGTCGTCACTTGTAAAAACAGGGTTGTTTTGCACAATTGAAAAAATCAGATTGGATCGATTCGTCGGATGAGTTGAATTGAAAATTAGAAGCTTATTCAATTCTGTATATATCGTTAAACTTGGAATTATGCAAACTAGTGAAAAATCGATTGAACTAATAAAAAACAGAGAAACCCCGAAAAAATTGATTTTATGTTTATTTTTTAAATTTTTTTTTAAAAAAAATTATTGTAAGTAATGAGATTTAAATCTATACTAAAGACCATATCATTTAGCCTCTTAAAAAAATTGAACCTTTAACCTCTTAAAACTATATTAAAGACCATAACATTTAGCTAAATGCATATTTTTATTAAATATTTACTATATTAAATATCTATTTAATATTAAAATTATTTTTTAATTTAGCAGGCCAATTCAATTGGTCCGATCAGTCAAATCGATTGAACTGTTGATCAGAGGTCTTACTGGTTTGACCTCCGGTACGATTTTTTAAGCATTGGTGTTTTGTTATTGTACTTTATGAACTGCGATTATGTTCCGTCTATGAAGTCAGTTTTGAGTAGCTTGGTTAATTGAGTTTTTTTAGTCTTAAATTGCTCATTATTTTGAAATGATAAAAAATTTATGTGTAATTTTTAAATCAAATTTGCTTAAGATTTTTGTGTACTTCTCAAATCAAAGCATTGCTATAAAAAAATTGAGTCTCAATGCAAATTCAGTTACTATTTAAAAAAAAAATAAAAAAAATCTTGGACTTAATACAATAGTGATATATTGGTTTTGAGAAAAATAATTCTCTATGAGCTTAATTTGAAAATGTAAGTCCAATATTTAAAGAACATTTTATTTTTCTTGAACTTAATATAATTCTGATTTTTTTTTTTTTTGGATTTGAGTTCTATGTACTGTAGTTGACTAGAGCTTTTATTCATGAAAAGAAAAATATATTGAGTTATAATAATAATTTAATTAAAGTATTTTGACAATTTAAATTTTATTTAATACATGTTCTTCAAATTATATCATTCATGCTATTAAATAAAAACCTAGTTTTTTGAGTTGATTTTAAATGAAGAATAGTATTTTCAAAAATTATTCTTGGACATGAAAATCATTTGAAAATTTTATAATATTTTTATAATATTTTAGATCTAAGTCTTTTCTTAAAAATACAAATTTTCAAGTGATTAATATTGGTCAAAATTATTTCTAATAAAAGTCAACCATTTTTTAATTGAAAATATGCAAAACTTTGATATTTGGAAAATGGATCAATCACCTTTGAGAAATGGTTGATACATGTCTAAACAATTTGTTTCCTAGATCCAAAATGCTTAAGGGGTCGATCCCCTATAAGTGAAGATTGACCCCCTAACCCTGTAACAGTTAGAAACTAAATTTTGTCTCGAAGCGATTGATCCCTTTGGAAAAAAAGAGCGATCACATGTTGCTTAGACAGCTTCCAACCATTAGTTTCATGTGTTTCAATGGCTCTTTTCCTTCCTAATTCAATCAAAGTGGCTCCAAAGCCATTTCAAGCTATAAAAAGAACACTCCAACACCTTTGGATGGTTAGAGAAAAAGCTTCCAAGATCATTTATTCATCTCTCTCAAGCATTCAAGTATTTTGAGCTTCAATTCCATATTTCTTTGCAACCTTTGTATCCAAAACTTATTTGATACTCTTTTGTCTCTTCAAATTTGTACCAAAAACTTAACAAATACCTACCTACTAGAGGAATTTTATTTGTTTGAAAGAAATCTTTGTTAAAATTATTTGTGAATCAAGAGTTTAGAGGCTCATGAGTGACTAAGGACTGGGTAGAATCCTTAGATGGTAGAGGTTGCTATCTGAGCCTATAACATATAGGGATTGTAAAAGTTATACCTTAGAGTATAGAAAAGGTCATTTGTATGGTTTTTGATCTAGCGGATTGGGAACTTCTTGATGAGGAAGCCAAGGGAGAGAACATAGGTACCTTGTGGAGGATCAAACCTCTATAAATATTATGTTTTCCCTTCCTTTCCATACTTCTTTAATTTCTTTAGTTGTTTATCTTTTAACTATAATTGTTTATCTTATATCATTAATTGCTTAATTTCCCATTTTTTAAAAATTTCTATTAAATTTTTAATAAACCAATTCACCTCCTCTTGGTTTATTTCACCATATTGAGTTAACAATTGCTATCAGAGTTTTTGGTTTGTTTTGTAGGTCTTACAACCTTGAGTGAAAAGATCTTATGGCTTAAAGTGATCTTCAAATTGATGAGAAGCTCTTAAAGGCTCCAAATTTAAAAGGTATGAGTTTTTGGAATGGGAAATGAGAATGAAGGTGTACATTATGGCAAATGATATTGGAGCTTGGTCTATGGTTGAAAATCATCTTAGAACTCATTCTAAAGATGCAAAATACATGAAGCAAATGCTAGATGATGCCAAGACCAAATGCCTTCTCTTAGAGCTCTAGACTCCCACAACTTCAACTTATGGGAGAAGATATGGGAGAAACTTGAAAGAATGTAAGGGAAAAAAGAATGGAAGAGGCAATTGAAGAAAAATCTTGTGAAAATTAATGATAAACAAGTGACAAGACAAATGGAGATGAGAATTCAAGTGAAAGGCAATCCTCAAACCAAAATGAACCATGTCTCATGGCTCTTAGGGAATCCGAGGTAATATCTTCTCAAATTCAATATAATGAATATATATTTGATGAGCTACAATTAGAAATTGAGTTTGAGTCATTGAGCTTGAAATACAAAAAAATAATTTCAAATTTAAATGTAGAAAATGAATTCTTGATAAAAACAAAGATTGATTTAGAGAGACAAAATGAAAGTTTGAAAATGAATTTTGAGGCTTCCTAAAAGAAAATGAGTTTTGGAAAAGAGAACTTAAGTTTGAAAATAATTTTAAGAATTGATAAATGAAAAACAAAAGGTTTTAAACAATTCCTCACATGCAAAAATGACCAAATGCAAATATTGTAATTTTCATGGTCATTTATCATCCATTTGTACTATTAGAAGAAAGTTACAGATAAAACTAGGCAAATATGGATTCCAGAAAAGAGAAGAAATTTAATGACTAACTTTCAAGGATCCAAAGCAATTTAGGTACCAACATGATTGTCTCTTGTAGGTGTGTTAGAGCAAGGACCTACAAAGTATTCTTTTGAAGATTGAATGCTCTAAACATACAAAATGAAAGATGGGTAACCTCTATGCCTAAAAGTTATTTGAATAAGAAATTTGATTGCCTATTCTTTTTTAACTATTTGGTGCTTAATTCTTTGACATTTATCATTGATCTTTATAGATAAATCCTTAATTATGCAAAGGTTCAATTTTATACATGTTTTGGTATATGCATAATCTTGAAGGAAGTATGAGCTTAATTGAAAATGTATTTATCTTTAATCTTGAGTGATTAATGATCTTGATATAAATATATTTTTGTACTTAGTAAAATTGATATTGTGCTTAACTTCTTGAGGTATATTTATACTTTGATTTAGAGCACGAGCTTAAGCATGATTATATACATGAATAATTGTTATTGATGGTATCATGCTTTGTGAAATTGTTATTACATGATTAAATTATATTTCTGCACAAACTTAGAGAAAGCATAAAAAGCTTAACGATTTTGAGATTTCAAGTTTCACTTTAAAAATCATATTTGCAAACTTAAGTTTTAAAGTGTCAAATTTTGTTTTAACAAGTTTTTTAGTGTAAAATGAATTTGAATATCTTGAGTTAAATGTTTCAAACTTGCTTAAACAATGAAATTTGATTAACTTGCAATGTTTTTAATTTTTAAAGTGTTAAATGCAAGTTTTGAAGGAATTTTAGAGCTAACAAGATCAAATATTGCTTTTGAGCTTGGGTACGGATCAAATAAAAAAAAATAAAAACAAAAAATAATTAATAATTAATAAATAATAAATAATTTTTTTTTTAATTTGTTTCCTGAGCGGGTCGAGTACGGATTTTAAATCGACCCGCGAATCAACTTGTGGGTCAACCCTTTAAATAAATCATTTTAAAATAAAATAAAAGTAAATAAATTTATTTTTTTAACTTTTTTTTTCTCGAGCCGGTCGGATACGGATCCTAAATAGACTCGTGAGTCAACATACAGACCAACCCATTTAAATACATCATTTAAAAGTAAAATAAAAACTAAAAATAATTAAATATAATTAATATAATAATTTTTTAAAATTTTTTTCCTGAACAAGTCGCATACGGATCCTAAATCGACCCGCGAATCAACGTGCAAATCAACCCTTTCAAATACATCATTTAAAATAAAATAATTAATTAATATAATAAATTTCTTTTTTAATTTTTTTCGTGCGGATCAGATACGGATCCTAAATCGACCCGCGAGTCAACTTGCGACCAACCCCTTTAAATATATCATTTAAAAATAAAATTAAAAAAAATTAAAATAATTTAAAATAATTAATAAAATAAATTTTTTTCCCGAACGAATTGGATATGGATCTTAAATTGACCCATGAGTTATCCTACAACTAATATCTTTAAATAAATTATATAAAAATAAAAATAACTTAAAACTAAAAATTAAAAATTAAAAAAAAAATCTAAATTAACTCAAGCAAAGCACGCTTGACCAAATATTGTTTTATGTTAAATAGTTGGACAAAATTGTTCCTAATATATTTCAAGAAAACCTCCTGAGTCCTAAGAACTCAAAAATCATATTATATATATATATATATATATGTATGTGTGTGTTATATAACAGGGTACATGGTTACCTGATAATATTTGCGTATGTGTAATCCTACGTGAACAATATATATTATTGACAAATAGGATAGTTCCTAAAATTCAATTGTTTATTAAATGATTTTATATATTTAATAAATTATTCAATATTTCAAAATCACAAAGATTCATTTATACAATTTTTAAAATTAAGTTATTTATCTAAAATTAAATTTCATATCTTTCAAACAAAGAATTATTCAAATCTTTTAATCTTTGTACTAAAGAAGAGGAAAAGGGTTAAGTAGGGATAGGAAAAGGCAAAAAAGGGGTTTAATTTTATTTACTTTTAAAAAGTTTGAGAAGTTTTTGAAAAAAAATTGTGAATTTTTTATTTGAGGAATGGTGAAAGTTTTTAAAGAAAATATTGCTAATATTTAATGGGTTTTTCATCTTTTCGATTGATGTGAAAAGTATTTGATTTTATCAAATTGATAAATGGAGTTTTATCTAGGTAAGGTTTGGACTTTAAACATGATAGGTGTCTTTTTTCCTTCTTTAGGTAATTACAAATCAATATTCACTAATCAATGATTTACTTAATTTCTTGCATTTATTTTCTTCTAAGAAGCTTTCGATGCTTTTAATTAATTTTTTGGGTTTTCAATTTTCTTAAAATTATTCTTGTAACATATTGTAATATAATTTATTTTTCAGTTCTTTTTCAAGTATTCAATGGAAATTTCAAGGAAACCATGGAAAATTGGGGAAAAAAATATTTATCTTCTTTTATGTTTTTATAGCAAAATCAATTTTGGAAAAAAGTTATTTCACTTTTTTTTTTCGCCTGTGCATTATATTTTTGTACTTTTTGTTTATAGGAGATTTTAGTTATGATATTTTTTAGTAAATATAAAATTTATTAACTTTAAATTTTTTTTTTTTTTTGCAGAGATGCGTTTCAAATGTAATCTAAAATAATTTTATAGGTAATTTAAGTTTTTTTATTTATTTCTATATATCATAATATATTATTGTATGCATGAAAATAAAATTTATTAGCTTTATTATTACTTTTTTTTTTATATATAGAAATGAGTTTCAAATGTAATTTTACAGGTATTTTAAGTGTTTTTTTTAATGAAATATAAGCCTAATTTTTTGCAAATTTTAAAAGAATTTTAAATTTAATTACAAAATTAAACTTTAATGAAATTTAATAAAATTTAAATATAAAAAAAATGCTATTCAATTTAAAAATTATCTATGGAATCCTAATTGTCATCCAAGAGCTTTTATACAAATTTAAGACTATAAATAATATGTGCTATATCGTTTCGTTTTTTTTTAGTTTGCGACCTAGATTAAGTTTATTTCAACAACATAATATATGCTTTATCTTGATTTAAATAAAAAAAAAAATGATCTTGATTTAAATCAAACAAAAATTATCTTTAAAAATATACATATATAAGGGATTAAAAATTCAAATAATAATTTCATATTAAAATCCCTAAATAATAGGAACTATGTTTATATTTCAAATATGTAAAGTATGCAAGAAATTTGATTTACCTTTATCACTTATTATGTCTTTTAAATTTTAAAAAATGTTTATCAATTTAAAAATTATCTAAGCAATCATAATTGCCATCTAAGAGTTATTCGACAAAATTAAGTTTATAAAATAATATGTGCTATATCGTTTTTTTAGTTTGCAACCTAGATTAAGTTTATTTCAACAATTTAGTATATGCTTGTACACACAAATTTTGTGTCGAAAATATGACAAAGAAAATTTGGAGTCAAATAATAATTTATTTATCAGAATTTGAGGTTACAATCTCTGAAAGTTCTTAAAGATAAAGAAATCCTTTGATTCTTTTCTTCAGTAAAATTTTGATTCAAGGGTCTCCACGACTTGATCTTGAATCAATTAGATCTGCTTCAAGGGTCTTCTAGACTTTATCTTGAAATTGGCTTCAAGAGTCTTGTAGACTTGATCTTAAAATTTGACTTCAAAGGTCTTCCAAACTTGATCTTGAAATTGGCTTCAAGGGTCTTTGAGACTTAATCTTTAAATTTGAATTCAAAGGTATTCTAGACTTGATCTTGAATTAATGAAATCCACTTTAAGGGTCTTCTAGACTTTATCTTGAAATTGGCTTCAAGAGTCTTCTAGACTTGATCTTAAAATTTGACTTCAAGGGTCTTCCAAACTTGATCTTGAAATTGGCTTCAAGGGTCTTTGAGACTTGATCTTTAAATTTGAATTCAAAGGTATTCTAGACTTGATCTTGAGAAACGGGATTTTTTTCTTTCTTGATCAACACAAGATCGAAGAGTAACTTCCTGACAAATCTTTAAGAACAAACACAGATGGTGTTCTTAAGAATTTCTGCAATTCTTCAGAGATTTCTTCTTGAGACTTTGTGAGGATTTAACTCTTCCACATCTTTCTTCTTGAGACTTTGGAGAGGATTTAGCCCTTCCAAATCTTCTTCTCTGCAGGCTTCCGAATTGTAAAATTGTGTTAAGGGGAGACCCTTATTTATTGTGCTAGTCAGCCAGGTGAAAGAGAGTTCTAAAATAAGTTATCTTTCTTATTTATCTCTTAATTAATTTAATTTAATTAGAGATAATACTTTCTTATTTATCTCTTAATTAATTTAATTTGATTAGAGATAATACTTCCTTATTTATATCTTAATTAATTTAATTTAATTTAATTAGAGATAATAATTCATTACTTATCTCTTAATTAATTTAACTTAATTAGAGATAATATTTCCTTATTTATCTCTTAATTAATTTAATTTAATTAGAGATAAAATAATTATGACACATGGGTGAAATTTGATTGGATGACCCAAGAATCCTTGCAATTTGATTGGTCAAAAAAATTTCTCCTTCTACAAATGCCCCTTCAAGACTTGGTTACGTACACGAATTTTGTTGAGTGTAGCAAGTGAACAAGTCTTGAAATTTGATTTGCTTTTGATGCCAAAATTTGTTTGCATCTTTGCATTGTCTTGAGAAATTTTGCAAACTTCCATTTTGCCAAACTTGTGACAGAAATTTAGTTCAAATGATTTTTTTTTTGGTTGGTTGAACTTGATAATTTGGAACAAGTTGCCTATGTACCCTCAAATTTGAAGGATCAAGTCATAACATAGTTCAATTTTTATTTTTCACCTTAACATTTTCCTAAGTTGTCCTAAAAAGGATTTTCAACCTAGCAGGCGTTTTCTTTTTAATGTGCAGTTTAAGCTCTTGCTTAAGAGCATTTTCTTTTGAAGGAACAGTTTAAACTTGTGCTTAGGAGCAATATAACAGTTTAAGCTCTTGCTTATGAGCAATATATGACAGTTTAAGCTCTTGCTTAAGAGCATCTTCTTTTGAAGGAACAATTTAAACTCGTGCTTAAGAGCAACATAACAGTTTAAGCTCTTGTTTAGGAGCAACATAACAGTTTAAGCTCTTGTTTAGGAGCAACATAACAGTTTAAGCTCTTGTTTAGGAGAATCATAACAGTTTAAGCTCTTGTTTAGGAGCATCATAACAGTTTAAGCTCTTGTTTAAGAGCAACATACAACAGTTTAAGCTCGTGCTTAGGAGCATGCATTGCGTTCATTGGCATGTTGTGCATCTTCACTTGGAGTTGACATGACTTTCACTTCTTCAGATCAAAAGACCCAAATTTTATGATTAGAGCTGGAGTCAGAGTTAGAGCTAAAGTAGTTAAACTTGTTTCCATCGCCATGTTGGAAGTTTCTACTTCTTCTTCAAACTCAATTTTTTCATCTTTGTAGAGCTCCATGATTTTGTCTTTCAAAATGAAGCACTTTTCAATTGGGTGGCTAATTAAGCAATGAATTTTGCAGTAGTTTGGATCATTCACTTGATCAGTTTCTTCAGGCCATTTCATTTCTGGCAGTTGGATGAGTTTAGATTTCAAAAGTTCTTCTAACATCATTAGGATATCAGAGTCAAGGAATGTATATTGTTTCTTTTTCTTTTTCTTCAAAAAGATTTTGCATTTTTCTTTTCCCGTGGGAAGAGTTAGACTTCACTTCTTGGTTCTTTTTGAAATTATTGAATTCCTTGAAAGGTTTTATGCTTACAACCATAGACTGTTTGCTTTCAACTTCTTCAGTAAAAAATTTTCCCCCTTTTTGAAGTGTCTTTCTCTTTCATTGGCTCTTGAATTTGTGGTCCTTGATTTTCAGCAACTGTAATGCTTAATTCCATGTCATGTGCACAAGTGACTAATTCTTCAAAAATTTTAGGCTTAATGCCTTGAAGAATATAGCAGAGAGTCCAATTCATGCCTTGGATGCACATATCAAGTGCAGAGGCTTTAGACAATTTTTCTTTGCAATTGAGGCTTAAATTTCTCCACCTATGGATGTAGTCAATCACAGGTTCATCATTCCATTGGCGTGAGCTTGTCAGTTCAATCATACTGATTATGCGTCGAGTACTGTAGAAACGATTTAAAATTCACGCTCAAGTTGTTCCCAACTGTCGGTTGAGCCAGGCTCAAGATCTGCATACCAATCGAAAGCATTCCCCTTTAGTGAGCGAACAAATTGTTTGACCATAAGATCTCCATCAGTGCCAAAATCATTGCAAGTTTCCACAAAGTGTGCAACATGTTGGCGTGGGTTTCCTTTGCCATCAAACTGTTGAAACTTTGGTGGTTGATAATTTTCAGGCATCTTCATGCAATTAATCCTTTGAGAATAAGGTTTTGCATAAGTGTAGGAAGGTGGAGCAACACTTTCAGTTTGATCTTTGATAACTTCTTTGATGAGCTCCGTGAGTTGGCCAGAAGAAACTTTTTGAAGTTTTTCTTCAGCTACCTTAGCAGAAATATCACCAACTTCTTGAAGAATTTGATGTTGATTTTGGCTTGTAACAACTTGGTTGTTTCAACTTAAACTTTCAATTTGTGCCATCATGAAAGCAATTTGATCATCCCTTTCTTTGATGCTTGTTGCAAGGGATTCCATAGATTTTGCAAATAGAGCCACTTGTTCTTCTAGGAAAGTAGGGCTAGTTGACATCACAGCCATGACATCCAAATTTGATGATGAGCTTCGGCAAATTGATGTTGTAGATATTTCTTTCTCTAACTTTTGAGTTGGAGAAGACTTGGGATTTGGGTTGTTGGAAAAATCCATTTGAGGGGTCATTGGAATTTGAGAATTTGAACTTTGAAGAAAAGAGATTAAAGGCAGAGATTGTCCCACCTGACGTGCCAAAATTTGTACACACAAATTTCATGTTAGGAATATGACAAAGAAAATTTGGAATCAACTTCCTAGAATGCAAAGAAACTTCCACCATTCCTCAGATGGGTCTCCAAGACTTTGATTCAGAGGTCAACACAAAAAGTCAAATAAGAAAAAGTCAACCTCAAAAAAGTCAACCTCAAAAAGTCAACCACTATAAAAGTCAACTCTCAGTCAAAATCAAGATTCGAAGTTGAATTAAACAATGGTAAAGGAATTTTTATAATCAGAGGTCTACAACGAAAGATAGAGAGTTTGAAAGATAGATTGCAAAATTCGGTGTAGGAGAATACCTAATTTTGCAAATTTGGGGAAAAGTAAACAATCAAATTGGATGAAATTGGAGGTTCCAAATGTAATAAGATGAATAAATATGGATATTGGAAGGTCTAATTTTGAAGTGGAGTTGAAAGAAGAATTGGTTTGAAGAGAAAAAAGAAAATAAAGATTTAATGAATAAATAGAAAATTCACAAATTTGGGGAAAACTGTAGAGATAACCCGATTCGGTAAAATTGAAGCCCCCGGTTGATAAAGGATAAATAAATAAAAATATCCCAAGTCCCAATTTGAAGTGGATCCCAAGGAAGAGCCGATTGAAGGAAAAACAAGAAAACAAGAAAATTTCCAATAATGAGGAAAAGGGGAAAACTAAATTGGAGAGGAATTCGGATGTAAAAATTGGGCATTTTGGACCAACTCCAATTCAATATATGACAAAGGTAGTGGAAAACAAAATCCAGAAATTGGGCCCGTTTCAAGTAAAACCGAGATTTCGGGGGTTAAAGGGCAATTTTGGAAAATCCGGGAAAAATAGAACTCGAGCTCAAAAAATCATGAAAACTTCTATAATTGAGTTTTATATTTGATGGAAGGGATTGGAGAAGAAAAATCCAGAACCGGAGCTCAAATGGAAAAGACAAAGTTTGGGTGCACTAATCTGAAATTCCAAGAGAAAATTCCAGGAAAAATAGAAAACGAGCTTGAAAAATTATGAAAATTTCCGGATTTGAGTTTTATATTTTATGGAAGGGATTGGAGAAGAAAAATCTAGAATTGGAGCTCAAATGGAAAAAGACAAAGTTCGGGTGCACTAATCTAAAATTCCAAGAGAAAATTCTGGGAAAAATAGAAAACGAACTCAGAAAATTATGAAAACTTTCATATTTGATTTTTATATATTATGGAAGGGATTGGAGAAGAAAAATCTGGGCTCAAATGGAAAAAGACAAAGTTTAGGAGGCGCTAAACCAAAACTTTAATGAAAAATCCGAAAAAATAGAATCCGAGCTCGAAAAATTATGTAACCTCCAGAACTGAGTTTTATATTGGATGGGATGGATTGGAAAAGAAAACTTTAAAATTGGGGTCCATTTGCAATTAAACTAAGTTTGAGGGCCAAAATGCAATTTTACCAAAAAACTGAAAAGGGCAATTTTGCAAATAAAAAAAAGGAATGGCCTGGAAATTTCCAGGCCATTTTTGGCCAGCCTACTGATTTGAGGAGGGGGTGTGATCATGTTGAATCAAATGGCCAAGATTGAATAGCAAGATGGCATTTTTAAGAAAGGACAAGATTCTCCACTACTTGCCTACATGGCATTTTTGGCCAATGAGAGGTCTCCAAATTGTAAAGCAATGTGCTATGAGATGATGCAGAATAGGATTAAAAATGTCACCTAGGAAGATATTTTAATAGTAAGCCATATGATCATGACAAGTGGCTTAGAAATTTTTGTAGAGATAAGAGACAAGAATAATCTAGGTGGCATTGTTGGTCAATGAGAGGCTAGAAAACCCTTAATTTAAGGGAAGCATCATGCAAATAGGGGACAAACATTTTTAATTTAAGGAAAGCATCATGCAAGGAGGGGACATTTTTTAGTCATATGGCAAAGATGTTGGGGGAGCATTTAAAGCATGACAAAGGGCTAAAATAAAAATAAAAATGCTCTCTACTACTATACAAGGAGGCCGGCCACACCAAAGAGAAGAAGGGATTCATTTTTTTTTCAGAGGCAATCTTACTACACTCTTGGAGGAGAAAATGAGAAAAAGAAAAAGATAGAAAGAGGGATAAGGAAGGAGAATTTGGAGTGCTTGATTTGGAAAGCAATTGCTAGTAGCTATCCCCTCTCTTCTTCTTCAATTATTTTCTTTGATATCATGTTCTTTTTCTTCTCTTTTTTCATGTGATTTGTTAACTTTTTTGTTGAATAAAAGGTTTTCAAAAATAAATTTTAAAGGTTTTCTCTCCTTTATTCTTTATTCTTTACAAAATAACCAAGTTGACAATTTTTTTTTACACATTTCTTGCTTTAGCCGAAACCAAATGGGGCCTTATTGTGCTTGTTTTCGCTTGATTTTCTTGCTTGCTTGTTGATTGTCGGCTTCACTATTGTGGTAGGATTGATTTTCACCTTTGCTTTTCCTTTTAAAAAATCAAATAAAAGGTTTGAGAAGCTTGAGGATCTTGATTTTAATGAAATGATTTTGGTTAGGTGGGACTATGTCCAAGGAACCAACCATTGAGCCAACCTTGTTTTCTTTTTCTTGCTTGTTCATATTTTTAACTCATGATTGATTCATTGTCATATGTTTGTTGGTTGTAAAATCATGCATTTCATGCCATTTTCAACTAGGTTTTTGGCTAAGATCAACCAATGATCTCTAGCCAAAAATCCCTTGTCTATACTAGTTGAAAAAATGATAGTTTAAGTTGGTTATTCTGACTTTTGAGATTTGTTTTTACTTAGTTATTTTTGTCAAAATAAAAGTATTTTTTTACCACTTGTATTAGACCTTCAGAGGATGCCCTGGTATTTTTTTCAAGATTTTTAGATTTTTTTTATCAAGGTTGGAAAAATGGTTTTCGATAAAACAGTTTTTCGCTCACTATTCTGACTTTAGTGAAAATTTGGTCAAGGAATCCTTGGTCCAAAAATTAAGCTGATTTTTTCCCATGGATACCATCATGTCTCAAGTCTATATTGATTTTTCCAGAATTTTTTTAATTTTTTATGAAGGGTAAAAAAATAGTTTTTTAAAACTGGTTTTGGGAGTCAGAATTGTTTTTTTTAAAACTAATAATTTTCTGTTTTTATTTGTATACAAAGAAAGGGCTGATTTGAGTCATTGGTTACTGTCTTAGGTTGATTTCCATGTCATTTAAATGATAAAAATTGATTTTACAAAAATCGGGTCAAGGGTGGTCAACCCGAGTTTCAAAAATAGGAGAAACTAGAGCTTTTTAGGGGTATTCGGCCATGACTTCATTTCCATCCAAAAAATCCAATTATTTTTAAATCCGAGCCCAAAGTCATTCGGTATTGAAAATCCTATTTAAGTTCCTTCCAAAGGTATTTGGATACCTGTTTAGGTATACGGATGTCCTTACTTCAAGAAAGAAATACATCTTCATGCATTGCATATTTAAAAATGATTTTTACTTAATTTGGCATAAAAACGTGTTTCTCGGTTTCCTAAACATTTGGCGAGAATTAATTCTTAATCTTTGCCGGGTAGGTTAGTTAATTATTAAACGCACGTGGTTAAGAAATTGCAAGGCATGAATTTCGTTTTAATCAAAATCATATAAATGTCATATGAAAGAATTATTTTCCAAGCTTTGCCGGGTTTTTCGGGGAGTATGGTAATACTTTTCGACATAAGCCATTTATGTGATTCCTCACATGAAGGATCCAATTCAAAATAATGGTGTGTGCATGTGATCATGATGTGATTATGAATATTTTATGATGATGTCATTTTTTGATTTTTGCCATGTCAAGCATGCCATGTCATTGATTCAAATCATATGCCATGTCATTCATACACATGCCATATCATTTAGATTATGCCATGTCATGCATGCATATGCTATACCATTTAGATTATGCCATGTCATTCATTCATATGCTACGTCATCCATTCTTATACCATGTCATTCATTCATGTGCCACGTCATTTGGATTTTGCCATGTCAAGCATGTCATATCATTCATTCATATGCCATGACATTCATTCATGTGCCATGCCATTTAGATTATGTCATGTTATTAATTTACATGTCATGTCATTTATTCATATGCCATGTCATTCATTCATGTGCCATGCCATTTAGATTATGCCATGTCATTAATTTACATGTCATGTCATTCATTCATATGCCATGTCATTAATTTCAGGTGCCATATCATTTAGATTATGCCATGTCATTCATTCACATGACATGTCATTCATTCATGTGCCATGCCATTTAAGATTTGCCATTTGATTAATTCTTTTGGCCATGTCATTTAGATTTTGCCATGTCAAGCATGCCATATCATTAATTCTTTTACCATGTCATAATAAATGTTTGCCATGCCATTTTAAATGTGCATGTTGTTTAATTTTTATCTTAGTAATATTCTTGCATATTCATGATCATTTCTTTGTGATTTTAAAATGCATGAAGTATTATTAAACATTTTTTTATAAAACAAGATTATTCCCGAGTTAAAATAATTCATGAGTTCTCTGCAGGGTCTGCGGGGGAGGATATCATCAATTACCATTAACAACGGAATATCTTTATCGAAAAACGAGGGTGATTCAGAGAATTTCAAAATCAAGGAAAAATTCCATGTTTTGCCAAGTTTGTCAAAAAATTTGAAAACTTTTATGCTAATAAATTCCGGATCTTTTTCAAATAAAATATGAATTTTTAAGGGAAATATTTTCAAACACCAAATTTAAAACTGACTTTTACCGAGGCTCAAGATAACACACGATTAATAAGGTACCATTTTATACGGGTGTTGTGGGGGTGCTAATCCTTTTTCGCACGTAACCGACTCCTGAACCCGCACTTATTTTCTCTGGTTCAGAGAGCAGACTTCAAAATTGGTTATAAAAAATGTTTTAATTAATTTTTAAATGTTTTGTAAAAATCGGTTTTAATAGGTGGCCGGTCACACCTAGGCAAAAAAGATTGGTGACGTCTCCATTTCTTTTTTAAGGTCGTTTTCATACCCTCAACCTTTAATTTAGAGGAATTAAGTTGTCTTTTCCTCTATTTTCCCAATGTCACACTCCTTAAGACGAAGGCCCGGATTTGTCCCCACGATGAGGGCAAGATAATTCTCGGGCCCTTTAAGAGGTTGCAACAAGGGTCTTCTAGAATTGATCTTGAAATTAGCTTCAAGGGTCTTCGAGACTTGATCTTGAAATTTGAATTCAAGGGTCTTTGAGACTTGATCTTGAATTCAAGGGTCTTCTAGACTTAGTCTTGAATTGATGAAATTCGCTTCAAGGGTCTTCTAGACTTGATCTTGAGAAACGGGATTTTTCTTCTTTCTTGGATCAACACAAGATCGAAGAGCAACTTCTTGAGAAATCTTTAAGAACAAACACAAATGGTGTTCATAAGAATTTCTTCAATTCTTCAGAGATTTCTTCTTGAGACTATGGTGAGGATTTAACTCTTCCAAATCTTCTGCTCTTCAGGCTTCCGAATTGTGAAATTGTGTTGAGGGGGAGGCTCCTAAATATAGTGCTAGTCAGCCAGGTGAAAGAGAGTTCTAAAAGAACTTATCTTCCTTATTTATCTCTTAATTAATTTAATTTAATTAGAGATATTACTTCCTTATTTTATCTTAATTAATTTAATTTAATTAGAGATAATACTTCCTTATTTTCTCTTAATTAATTTATTTTAATTAGAGATAATAATTCATTATTTATCTCTTAATTAATTTAACTTAATTAGAGATAATACTTTCTTATTTATCTCTTAATTAATTTAATTTAATTAGAGATAAAATAATTATGACACATGGGTGAAATTTGATTGGATGACCCATGAATCCTTGCAATTTGATTGGTCAAAAAATTTTGATTAGAGGTACCGAAGTTAGGAACACTAGGAGGAACCTTTCTTACCTTTTTCTATTTATTTCAATATCACATTGATTTAATTATTATACCCTTTTACTGACTCGTTCTTTTTGTTTTGTTTGTTTTGCTTTGCTTTGTTTCCATCGTGCATCATGATCATTTAGGAGTGTTTGCCTTAAGCCGAATTCCAATCAGAGGAGTTTTCACTATAGTCATGGAACACCGAGATCTTGCATTAATGTCAGTTACTTCCAAGACATACCGAGAGGTCAAAAAAGAGTCACAGAAGAATCAGGTCAATAAGGGAGAATGCTTTGCTAGAGACTTTGAGCCTGTTCTTCCCGAGTCGATTCATTTAGAACTGGGTCAGAATGATATGACAGAATTAGAAGAGATTTGGGGACGATGAGGAGTAGCAAAGAAAAATGAGTTTGTCGCAACCTAAAAAGTAACAAGTCTCATCGTGAGAATTTATTCGTTATGTGTGACATTGGGGGAAACAGAGGAAAATATGACTTAATTTCTATTGAAATAAAACGAGGGTTTGAAAACAACCTCGAAAAAAGACATGGAGTCGCCACCAATCTTTTTTGGCTAGGTGTGATCGGCCACCTATCAAAACCGATTTTGTAAAACATTTTAAAATTAATTAAAACATTTTAAAAATCAATTTCAAGTCTACATTTTTAAACTAGAGAAATCAAAGAAGCGGGTTCGAAAGTCGGTTACGTGCGGGCAAGGATTAGCACCCCCACAATGCCCGTATAAAGCGACACCTTATTATTTGTGTGTTATCTCAAGTCTTGGTAAAAAGTCGATTTTAAATTTGGCATTTCAAATTAATTCCCAATTTAAAGAAAAATAATTCCTTTTTTAATTGAAAATGATCCGGAATTTATTAATTCAAAATTTCCTATATTCCACGACAAACGCAGCAAAGTATAGAATTTTTTATTTTTTTAGAAAATTTTCCGAATCATTCTCATTTAAAAAAAAAGATATTCCGTTATTAATGATAACTGATGATATCCTCCCTGGCAACCCAGAGGAGAACTCATGACTTATTTTAACCCGGGAATAACTTTTTTTTATTTAAAATCATTATCCTTTTTTAAAACAATAAAAAGATGAATATGAAAATGTATGACATAGTAAAAAATGACATAGCAAAATTTAAATGATATAGTATGATCTAAATGACATGATATAATCTAAGTGACTTCGTATATTCTAAATGTTATGATATAATCTAAATGACATGGCAAAATCTAAGTGACATGTATATTCTAAATGACATGTCATAATTTAAATGACATAGCAATATAATTAATGACATGAAATGATATGAAACATAGAATAATATTATCATGAAATATGCATGTGAATAATAAAAATAATGCATGAACATAATAAACCTAAAATATATGGCAAAATAATTTATAACTAAACAAAAAGCATAAGATAACATAGAATATTCACAACTATATAACAAACAATATAACATCATGAAATATAAATAAAAACAATAACATCTACATAGAAATATTCATAGCACAAAATCATATATCATAGAATATGCATGAACATGGAAAATGCAATGCATGAAAGTGTATTTTTTTCTTTAAATAAGGAAATTCGTATATCTAAAAAGATATCCGACTACCTTAGGAAAAGACATCAAATCAGATTTTCCTAAATCAAATATACTTTGTGATTGGTTTGAAAATTTTGGATGAAAATGGCACTAAGGCCGAAACCCCTTGAAAAAGGCTCTATTTTCCTAACTTTGAAAACCCGGACTTGACCACCCTTGACCCGACCTTTATAAAATCGTTTTCTAGGATTAAAATGACTTAAAAATCAACCTAGGATAGTAGCTAAGGTTCTAAATCAGCCATCTCTTAATGCCTTAGCCAAAAGAGAAAATTATTTTCTTCTTGAAATCAAATCTGACTTTTCTGTCCAGTTTTAAAACATGGTTTTTTTTTTTACCTATTTTTAAATTTCAAAAAACTCTGAAAAAATTATAGGAGACTTAGAACAAGTCAAACTCTATGGGAAAAAATCGGCTTAAGTTTTCGACTAAGGATAACCTACCATAAAAATCACGAAAGTCAGAACACTGGGTGAAAAACTATTTAGCCAAAAAACATTTTTAAACCTTTGACAAAATACTCAAAAATAAGAATAAAAATGTTGGAGACTCCTCTAAGGACCTACAAACTGTAGTAAAAGTTTCTAAAAATTGGACAAGGATTGGCTAATGAAAAAAATCACAAAGGTAGAAAATCTAACTTGACAATTTCTTAAATTTCCACAAGCATGCTCATATGAGCTTGGCTTTGAGCCATTGATTGGCTTAAGTCAAAAATCAAGTGGGATGATATGAAATGCATGAACAAATAGCAAGTTAAATGCATGAAATTCATGGCCTAATGCCTAAATGACATAGAAAATGCATGGCATAAAAGATGACCTAATGCCTAACATGAAATTATGCATGGCAATTAATTCAGCCCTCGACCTAATATGCATGAAAATGCATGGCAATAAATATCCTAGACCTAATGACCATGAAACATGCATGGAAATACAAGATAACCTAAGACTAATAAGCATGAAAATGCATGGCAATACAAAGATGACATAATGCCTAAAATGTCATGAAAATGCATGGCAATACAAAGATGACCTAATGCCTAATATGACCTATAAACATGCATGGCTATAATATGAACATTTAATGACCAAATGAACATAATAATAATGCATGAACATGGCACAACAAATACACAATCATATGGAATAAAGATGCAATGCATGAATGAAAGCATGGTAGTCACATAAACATGATAAAAATGCAAATGCACAAGGCAAAAAAAAATACAATGGGAGCCGAATAGACATATCATGTATGAGGAAATACATCAAGGCAATAACAGAAACACATGGCATAGTAAATATGCAAGACCTAAATGGAAACATGTTAGACCAATAATCATGATGAAAATGGAAAGATATAACTAGGCAAATACACAAACACATAGTATGGCAATACACAAAGTATGAACAACTTAATCTAGTGAAAGCAGAAATTAAAATTAGTAAACAAAGTAAGTAGACATGCAGATAAATGATAAAAATAGTAAAATAAGAACAAATAAGTAAACAAAGTTAAAAATAAGCTCCATATCTTGATTTTTTAAGAAGGCTAAAGCATCAAAACAAGCTAACATACCACAACTAACATAGAAATAAAATCAAACACATCACAAGCATAATAAAAGGGGGGTTCGGCCACTTGAAAAAAGTAAAAAAAATTTGCTTTTTTTTTATTTTTTTTTATGAAAACACAAGATAGGAGCTTTCAAAGGAAGTTTTAAAAACCTTTATTTCAAGATGAAAATAACAAGAAATAACAAAATATCATGGAAAATAAGCAAATCAAGCATAGAAAAAGAAAGAAAATGCAAGAGTTAGGTGCTAAAAGGCTACCTTTCAAAGCTTTTCTTCTCTTCTAAATTTTCTTTGCTTTTTACACTTAGCTATTGCTTCCCAAATGAAAAATGATTAGCCAAAGAACCCCCTAAATGCTGAAAATCCCCCTTCATACAGGCTAGCCGATTGGGTCTAATGTGCTCATGATGTTGACATCTTTTTTCCTAGCTAATTTGATCCAAAGGCCACTAATCAAAGATGCTAAAAATGTGAATTTATCACCATTAGATGAAGGGATCAACTCCTAAAAAATACAACTGTTCTAATATGTAACCATAATGTTGACATCCTTTTTCTTCATTCATTTGACCATGTGGCAAAATCTCAAAGGCTCAATCAAATAAAGATACCATTTTACTATCCAATTTTGGTCTTTGGATGAAAGAACTCAGCAAAACTTCCTCTCTTCATGGGCTGGCCGAATGGCCCTTAAAATTCCAGCCATCTCTTTATTTTTTAAATTGCAAAATGGCCCTCTTGAGTTTCTTCGATAAAATTGCACTTTAGGCCCCCAAACTTGATTAACTTGCAAACGGACTCCAAATCCGGATTTTCTTCTTCCAATACTTCCCAAATAATATAAAATTGAGTTCTGGAAGTTTTCATAATTTTTCGAGTCCGTTTGCTATTTTTTCCAGATTTATCTTCTGGAATTTTGGTTTGATGCCTCCCAAATTTGGCCTTTTTCAATTGAGCTCCGATTCTGGATTTTTCTTTGCCAATCTCTTCCAAAAATTTAAAATTGAGATATGGAGTTTTCATAATTTTTCGAGCTCATTTTCTATTTTTCCCGGATTTATCTTCCGGAATTTCAACTTAGTTGGCCCAAAATTTGCCATTTCTCAAATGAGCTCCGATTCTGGATTTTTCTTCTCCAATCTCTTCCAAATAATATAAGATTGAGATTTAGAAGTTTTCATAATTTTTGAAGCTCGTTTCCTATTTTTCCTGGATTTTCCAAGATTACCCTTTAACCCTCGAAACCTTAGTTTTACTCAAAACAAGTCCGATTTCTAGATTTTCTTTTTCCAGGCCTTTATTATATATTGAATTGGAGTTGGTCCAAAAATACCCAATTTTTACGATCAAATTCCCTTCCGATTTGATTTTTCCTTCTTCCAATATCGGGCATTTCCTCATTTTTTCGTTTTTTCCTCCAAACTGAGCCTTAGGCTATCCTTGTTTACCCATTCTTCATCAATTAGGGGCTTTAATTTTACCGTATCGGGCCTTTTTTGCAATTTTCTCCAATTTTGTCAAAATTCATCAAAAACCCTAATATCCGGTTTTCTTCCAAATTGACTATTCCTTTGGTTTTGCTTCCAACTGGCCTTTCCAATACCCGTAGTCATTGATTATATTCCATTCAGAAACTCTAATTTCGACCAACTTGACCGTTTAAGCACTTTTCCCTAAATTTACCAAAATAGGGTTTCCTTTCCACTGAATTTCCATAACCCATCTTTCGAACTCCATATTTTTCGTTGTAGACCTCGGGTTATCAAAATTCTTTCACCGTTGTTCAATTAAACTTTGAATCTTGATTTTGAATGAAGGTTGACTTTTTAGTGGTTGACTTTTTGGAATTGACTTTTTTTTGGGGTTGACTTTTTCCAGATTGACTTTTCATGCTTGACCTTTTAAACAAAGTCTTGGAGTACAACCTGCAGGACGATAATAGACTTTCTGCATTCTAAAACCTCATTCAGGAAGAAAATTACCTGATTTAGGGGTTCGAACAAAATTAGGTGTCTACAACTGCCCGTCTTTGACTATTGCCGAGAATCAAGAATTAGGCAAAGATAAAGAAACACTAATTTTGTCCGGTTAATGAAATCACATATGAAGGAAAGGAAAGAGAGTTTTCATCATTCATTTTTTGTTTTTCATCATTCATTTTCATTTTTTTATGATTAAAAGTTGTAAAATAGAAGATTTTATCCTTAAATTGAGTTCCCTGACTAATCAAGGCTCGACCCGTCTTAAGGAAAATAAGTTCGATTTGCAAAGTGATGACTTGGACGAAACCCAGAAGTCAAAAAGATATCTAGGTGAAACCATAGATAATTTTCATGGTGATGACTTGGGTGAAACTAGAAGTCGAAAAGTTATCTCGGTGAAACCATAGATAATTTTCATGGTGATGACTTGGGCGAAACTAGAAGTCGAAAAGTTATCTAGGTGAAACCATAGATAATTTTCATGTGATGACTTGGGTGAAACCAGAAATCGAAAGTTATCTAGGCGAAACCAAGATAATTTTCATGGTGATGACTTAGGTAAAACCAGAAGTCGAAAGTTATCTATGCGAAACCAAGATAATTTTCATGGTGATGACTTGGGTGAAACCAGAATGTTGAGGAAGATCTGAATGAAGCCAGAGATTGATATGACATGGGTGAAACCAGAAAGTTGAGGAAGATCTGGATGAAACCAGAGATTGAAATGACATGGGTGAAAACAGAAAGTTGAGAAAGATCTGGATGAAGCTAGAGATTGAAATGACATGGGTGAAAACAAAAAGTTGAGAAAGATCTGGATGAAACCAGAGATTGAAATGACATGGGTGAAACCAGAAAGTTGAGGAAGATATGGATAAAGTCAGAGATTGAAATGACATGGGTGAAACCAGAAAGTTGAGAAAGATCTGAATGAAACCAGAGATTGATATGACATGGGTGAAACCAGAAAATTGAAAAAGATCTGGATGAGACCAGAGATTGATATGACATGGGTGAAACCAAAAAGTTGAAAAAGATCTGAATGAAACCAGAGATTGATATGACATGGGTGAAACCAGAAAGTTGAGGAAGATCTGGATGAAACCATAGATTGATATGACATGGGTGAAACTAGAAAGTTGAGGAAGATCTGGATGAAACCAGAGATTGATATGACATGGGTGAAACTAGAAAGTTGAAGAAGATCTGGATGAAACCAGAGATTGATATGACATGGGTGAAATCAAAAAGTTGAAAAAGATCTGGATGAAACCAAAGATTGATATGACATGGGTGAAACTAGAAAGTTGAAGAAGATCTGGATGAAACCAGAGATTGCGAAATGTGTTGGAAATTAACCTGGAGGATTTGAGAGAGGATGCAAATGCTTCTTGCTACAGATATTGATGCAAATGTTTCTTGGTGCAAATGCAAATGGCTTTTGTTGATGCAAATGCTTCTAAATGATGCAAATGCAAAGATCCTCAAATAGTACAACTACTTTATGGAATAATGCAGATGCAAAGATTAACAATGTGGAAATGGTTCTAAATGATGCAAATGCAAAAATTGGCGTTGACGCAACTACTTCATGGAATGATGCAAATGCTTGCTGATACTGTGTAGATGCAATGCTCAATAGAGAGATGAGTGCTCATGAGTGATGCAAATGCCCCCGGTCGTTTTTCTAGACTTTGGCTTAGCCTTTCCAATTCATTGTTCCTCTTCAGAGTATATTTTGAATTCATTTTTCAATCTTTGGCTATTCTCTTTGCCCCAACAGTTTTCAAACTCTTATTAAAAGAAGTCTGTTTGCCGAGTTCTATTTCTTCTTCTCATATTTGGAAGTCAAGATTAACCCTAGTAGTTATAAAAACCCTTATCTCATTTCAACATCAAAAATGGATATTTCAAAAATATCTTTATTTTCCTTTTTTTTTTAAAAACAATTTTGCTCATTTAATGAAAATTTTTGAGCCAAAAATATTAACCCAACGGTGCATGATGTGCAAATCTTTTGAAGACTGATGATCACTGTTAGAAATTTCCCTAAGTGTCAATCTGAATTTTTTAATTTGAATTGAAAGGCTTGATACAATAGGATTTTGGTTGATAGAAGAAAACTTCACAACAAAAATGTATGTCCCTTCTTGGCTCACAAATGGAACAGGTTTTATGAATCATGAATTCATTGAGAACCAAACAAATTCAGCATTCTTTTAGTCTCCATATCAAGGCATTTTGACAAACATTAAGATTGGCTGGGATGTTTAAACTAGAAAGTTTAATCTTGGAGGGAAAAAATTTTTAGCTTTTGAAATCAATCCTCCAAATGAGAGTTGACAGTTTAGGAGGTTCAGGAATTCCTAGATGTTACTCGATGACCACTTCTTTGTTGTGGCATTGGTACTGACATAGATGGCATCAAAAATTCTCATTTTACTCTAAACCGCCCATTTTTGGGTTTTCGACCTAGAGTCCCATTCTTTCCATTTTTTTCTTTCTTTTTTTTTTTGTTGTTGTCGTTGTTTTACCATGCACTTGAGAATTCTAAATTCTTCCATAGTGAAATGATAATTTGATGAGATGAGATAAAATCTGAGGAAAAACACTTCAAGTTAAATATTCATGCTTGATCAAAATGGACTTTTAAAGCACGTAATGTAGGCCATGGTTCGGGGTTCAAAAAGAAAGGATAAATAGGCCCAAAATATGTGTTTGAGGGTAATCAGATCAAGGATCATTTCTTGAAGAGGATTTTTTTTTGAAGCATTTGTCCCTTTTGGACTTTTCTTTTCTTTCCTTCTCTTTCTCTTATTTACTTTTGGCTTCCATTTGCCATACTTTTCCATACAGTTTTTTTTTGTGTGTTTTTTTCTTTTTCTTTTTCCATTTCTTTTGTTTTGTTCTTGGCTTCCATTTTTCCATCTTTTCTTTTTCCTTTCGACAGAGTGAACCCGTATTCATTTTGGAGCTCAATTTGCTTTGTATTTGTCTTCGAACTCATTTCTCAATGATCTTTGACAAGATCTTTCCTCATATTTTCCCCCTAGTGTAGAGGGTGATCCTTGATCAAGGTTCAAAGGAGAAAGAATTCTTCGGCTCAAAAGGGGTGACTATGGATAATCTCTTTTTTGTGAAAGGGATAAGAAAGATGGCCATTTCTCATATCAAGCACAAATATTCTCATTTGAAAAGCAATCCCCAGGGGGAATAGATAATCATAATTTCATTTTGCACTTCGAAATCATCCGAATTCTCATATGCATGATATCACAATTTTTCATTTTTGTTTTTTCGTCGCATTCCCCCAATGATTCATGCATTGGTTCCATCCTTATTCACCATGTATCCATCATTTCTACATATGATGCCCCAATTTGATCAACTTTGGGAATTTGTATCATTATGAGGAACATTGCAAGTCTAAATTTACAATGAAAATGTTGAGTTTCAGTCTTGGGTTGTTTGGATTACCAAGGAAAATATTACCCAAAAACAAGTTTTCTCTAGGACATGGGATAATTTGATTTGATCATTTTCAATCATGAAGTGATGTTTGGAATTGGTATTTTGTAGTTATTGGGAAAGGATGTGAATGGTTTAGGACAACCTTGACACACATCGAATTACCATGATCTAGATTCTTGAAAGAATGTCTCATTTGTTTGAATTTCAAGGAGTTCGAAAAAATTTCAAAAAGTTTGTTCCTTTGTTCATAGCCTAGACTAGGATCTACATCTTTTCTTATTCTACAATGACAACGGTTTATGAAGTTTAATTATTCATATTCCTTGAAGCATTAGGTCTTCCAAGTGTTCTCAGTTCAAGGGATTTAGGCATAGGAAAACGCCCAAAGAGAGGGGAGAGGGTATTGGGTCATTTCTAACAATGATCATCAATATTCTCGAGACTATCCATTATTAGAACTTCCTTAATGCTTGTTTTTGCACATTCAAATTATGACAATAAAACACAATAAACATAAAAGCATTCAAAAATTATTTATTTTATACGGATGTTAACATGAGACAAGTGTTTTCATCATGAGGTATGAAAATACATGCATAAAAAACTCCCCCTTGACATGTTTTCCCTAATTCAGACTGGCTATTCCTCGGTACTCTTTTCGACCCTTTCATCTTCTTCCCCCATTATGGTATCCGCAGTGGTCTCATCATTCCCATTCAGTGGATTCTCAATGCTGTCTGACCTTTGTTTCTTCCCTACATCTAACTGCCCTTTATTGATGAGTGCTTGAACCTTCCGTTTCAGACATAGGCAATTTTCTGTGGAATGTCCCCGAATCCCAGAATGATAATCACAATATACACTCTCTTCATACCAACTCGGGTATGGGGGTTGGATAGGCTCCACTGGAACTTTAGTGAGGAGTTGCTCTTCGACCAGCTGGGCAATAGTTCAGAGTAAGACAAGCGGAGTGGCTCAAACTGATCTCTTTTTCGGATATTCTTCGGCTTCCTCTGGCTGACAAGAGGTTGAAGATTTGCTAGATTTTGAGAGACCGTCGGGTATAAGTATGAACCCTGGGATATGTAGTTCATAGAAGGACAGGATAGTTGATATGAAGGAGCCTGAAGATACGGGGTAAAGCCTCCCATAGCTTGGACACCTTCCTCTTTCTTTTTGGGTGTCATGTTTCTCTCTGCATTAGATGTTTTACCTCCTTCAAGTTTCCCAGGCTTGATAGCATTTTCAATCATTTCCCAGGAGATTACCATGTTCGAAAAATTCTTCGTGGCATTGCCGACGAGTCTATCATAGTACAGGGCCTGCATTGTGTTTATAAAAAGGACATTAGTTCCCTTCTGAGTCAGGAGCGATCGTACTTGGGTGGCCATGTTCCTCCATCTCTGAGCATACTCTTTGAAGCTCTCATTAGCTCTTTTCTCCATATTTTGCAAGGTGAGACACTCAGGCACCATATCAGTCATATGCTTGTACTGGCTTAGAAAAACCCTAGCCAAATCATTCCAAGAGCAAATCTGATCCTTGCTCAACTGACTATACCATTTAATTGTGGACCCGCTGAGGCTGTCCTGAAAATAGTGGATCAAAAGCTTATCATTATCTATATGACCCGTCATCTTTCGGCAGAATATAGTGATGTGGGCTGACAGATCAGTTGTCCCATCATATTTCTCAAAGTTGGGGACCTTGAATTTAGGAGGAATGACTAAATCGGGGACCAAACAACGTTCATTTGCATCGACACTCCCAAATACATCTGTATTTTCTACTGTCCAGAGCCTCTCATCTAACGCTGATATTTCCCTTGGGAATTGCCAACTCAACCTCATTCACCGCAACCATTTTCAACTTTGCCTGTTCAGCTGGATCATCTGAGTTTAGGATGTTGACATGATTAACTGTGTTTTGGACACCTAACATTACAACCTCATTCTGATCCCTTTGAGTCCCCGACCCTTCTTTGGTGGTCAAGTTTCCAGTGTATTCCTTTCCCTTGACTGCGGCAGATACCGGTTCCATCCATTTAGTCATATGACCTCTCGATTCTGCTTAAGATTTTGCCAACTGCTCTCGAAATTCTTCCTGTGCCCTTTCCATTATTTCTATTTGCGAAGCTTGTTCATTGTCCATAGCTCTAGCCTATATTAAAAAGGTACTCAGTACTTCTTATACCTCTGATTTGAAATGGAAATTCTTCAAAAACTTTTACAGCCAAGGAAACCTATGTTTTATCCCCAAATGAGTGTCATGATGAAGGAGCCATGAATGCAATTTGATGCATGTGAAACATAAACAATATGATGTATGGACATATACAGTGGGAACATGCTGACCATGTATGTTATGAATGCAATCACGATGCCACCATGATGCAAGAAAAGAATAAACAAATCAACGCATGGATATATGCAATGAATGACCATGTATGTTCTAGATGCATTTTCCAATGAATGATCATATACACTATGAATGCAACACGATATCAATATGATGCATGTAAAGAATAAATTATTGACATGGAGTGTATAGAAATAAATCATGCTGACCATGTATGTCATGAACGCAACCTGATGCCAATGTGACAAATTAATGCATGAGCGTGTAGAGAGAAATTATGATGACTATGTCTGTTATGAATACGACCTGATGCCAACATGATGTATGTAAAGAATGAATAAATTGATACATGGGTATATACAGATAATGACCATGCATGTCATAAATGTATTCTACAATGAATGAGCATGCATGCTATGATGTAAAGAATTCAAAAATTAATAGAAGGGTATGTACAAAGAATAACCATGTATATCACAAATGTATTCTACAATGAATGATCATGCATGTTAGGACTATACCATGATGTCAAAATGATACATGTAAAGAATAAATGAATTAACACAAAGGTATATATACAAAGAAATTAATCAGTGATCACACGAAATTGGTGGGACCAAATCTTGATTATTTAAAAATCTCATTATGCAAGATTTGCCTCCAAATTTAATCTATGATTTTTTTTGAAACGTGTTTTCTCCATGAAAAACCAACATATTATTTTTCAAAAGAATTTCGGGGAAGTGGATTTTACTATGGTACAATGTCCAAATGTCCAAATGTTCATTCAACACTACCGGTCTACAATTCTTATTCAATCAATGAATGCTTATCAAATCATCAAATGAGAGTATTATCACAATGAAATCAAAATTGCAATGCTATATTCACCTATGCATAAAATGTGCAAAATGCAAAAATGTTTGAAAAAAAGAATTTTTATTTTCAATTTTTAAAAGTTAGTGAACACTTGTCCCAGTAGTATTTACTTATTTAGGCATCACAATGCCTTTAGGGCAGAAATTTAAAAATTACTACTGGCGATGTACGTTCATCTTTGCCCGGTTTATGCGAACTGTAAAATAAATAGCAAAAGGTCAAAAGTGTTTCTCCATGTGCTCCTGGCTTCGGTGCATCTAACGAAAATCCGACATGGCTTCGCCTAGGTTCACTATATGAGGGTGAATCAGTTCTAAAGGCCCCAAATTATTCCTCACTGTCGCCGATGAAGGCTAGTAAGGCACCCCGATAAAAGCGGGTTCAATTCGTTAGAGTTCATTTCCCCGACTTATGCGGAGGCTATTGCTACACGAAGCGTAGGTAATCTGACACTCTGAAAGTGTTTCACTAGCTTATGCGGAGGCTACTGCCACACGAAACGTAGGTACTTTACTTTCCACTTAAAGGGACGGAACTCGGATATAGAGCTCATGTTATGCAAATGCACGTGAAGTGTGTGAGGAGGAACAACAAACCTTTCACCACCTATTCTACAATCCCTATCCTAGATACCCTAACAATTTATTGAACAAAGATCAAGAATAGTGTAACGCATTAACCAACAAGAATGCAATAGTAATATACAACATTAAATAACTAGAAAACAATAATAAAATGCATGTGAATGAATATGAACATATTTAAAAACATTTTATTATTTTCAAAATTCTCCTTTTTATTTAAAAAAAATGTGGGAATTAAAATTAAATACCAACTAAAAACCGACAAACCGAGACTTTTGTTAACACACAACTAATTCTAGACCTGACTCTCGAATGGTCCCCAGTGGAGTCGCCAAGCTGTCGCAACCTAAAAAATAACAAGTCTCATCGCAATACTTTATTCGTTAAGTGTGACATTGGGGGAAACGGAGGAAAATACGACTTAATTTCTCTTGAAATAAAATGAGGGTTTGAAAACAACCTCGAAAAAAGACATGGAGTCGCCACCAATCTTTTTTGGCTAGGTGTGATCGGCCACCTATCAAACCGGTTTTGAAAAATATTTTAAAATTAATTAAAACATTTTTAAAACCAATTTCAAGTCTACGTTTTTAAACTAGAGAAATCAAAGAAGCGGGTTCGGGAGTCGGTTACGTGTAGGGAAGGATTAGCACTCCCACAACGCCCATATAAAACGGTACCTTATTAATCGTGTGTTATCTCAAGTCTTGGTAAAAAGTAGGTTTTAAATTTGGCATTTCAAATTAATTCCCAATTTAAAGAAAAATAATTCCATTTTTAATTGAAAATGATCCGGAATTTATTAATTCAAAATTTTTCTATATTCCCCAACAAACACGGCAAAATATGGAAATTTTTATTTATATATATGGAAAATTTTATGAATCATTTTCATTTAAAAAAAAAAAAAGATATTCCGTCATTAATGATAATTGATGATATCCTCCCCGGCAACCCGGAGGAGAACTCATGAATTATTTTAACTCGAAAATAACTTTATTTTATTTAAAATCATTATCCTTTTTCAAAACATTTTTTTTAAAAGATGAATATGAAATGTATGACACAGTAAAAAATGACATAGCAAAATTTAAACGATACAGTATGATCTAAATGACATGATATAATCTAACTGACATAGTATATTCTAAATGTTATGATATAATCTAAATAACATGGAAAAATCTAAGTGACATGTATATTCTAAATGACATGGCATAATTTAAATGACATAGCAATATAATTAATGACATGAAATGATATGATTTGAAACATAGAATAATATTATCATGAAATATGCATGTGAATAATAAAAATAATGCATGAACATAATAAACCTAAAATATATAGCAAAATAATTTATAACTAAACTAAAAGCATAGGATAACATAGAATATTCACAACTATATAACAAACAATATAACATCATGAAATATAAATCAAAACAATAACTTCCATATAGAAATATTCATAGCACAAAATCATATATCGTAGAATATGCATGAACATGGAAAATGCAATGCAAGAAAGTATATTTTTTCCTTTAACTAAGAAAATCCGTATATCTAAAAAGATATTCGACTATCTTAGGAAAAGACATCAAATCAGATTTTTCTAAATCAAATATACTTTGTGATTGGTTTGAAAATGGTTTTGAAAATTTTGGATGAAAATTGCACTAAAGGCCGAAACCCCTTGAAAAATGCTTTATTTTCCTAACTTTGAAAACCCGGACTTGACCACCCTTGACCCGACCTTTGTAAAATCTTTTTGTAGGATTAAAATGACTTAAAAATCAACCTAGGACAGTAGCTAAGGTTCTAAATCAGCCCTCTCTTAATGCCTTAGCCAAAACAGAAAATTATTTTCTTCTTGAAATCAAATCTGACTTTTCTGTCCAGTTTTAAAATGTGATTTTTTTTACCTATTTTTAAAATTTCAAAAAACTCTGAAAAAATTATGGGAGACTCAGAACAGGTCGAACTCTATGGGAAAAAATCGGCTTAAGTTTTAGACTAAGGATAACCTACCAAAAAAATCATAAAATTCAGAACACTCGGTGAAAAACTGTTTTGCCAAAAACATTTTTAAACCTATGACAAAATCACTCAAAAATCAGAATAAAAGTATTGGAAACTCCTCTAAGGACCTACAAACAGTAGTAAAAGTTTCTAAAAATTTGGACAAGGATTGCCTAATGGAAAAAAAAAATCACAAAGATAGAAAATCCAACTTGACAATTTCTTAATTTTCCACAGGCATGCTCATATGAGCTTGGCTTTGAGCCATTGATTGGCTTAAGTAAAAAATCAAGTGGGATGATATGGAATGCATGAACAAACATAATAATAATGCATTAACATGGCACAACAAATACACAATGACATGGCATAAAGATGCAATGCATGAATGAAAGCGTGGTAGTCACATAAACATGATAAAAATGCAAATGCACAAGGCAAAAAAATACAATGGGAGCCGAATGGACATATCATGTATGAGGAAATGCATCAAGGCAATAACACAAACACATGGCATAGTAAATATGCAAGACCTAAATGGAAGCATGTTAGACCAATAATCATGAAGAAAATGCAAAGACAGAGCTAGGCAAATACACAAACACATAGTATGGAAACAACATAAAGTATGAACAACTTAATATAGTGAAAATAAAAAATTAAAATTAGTAAACAAAGTAAGTAGACATGCAAATAAAAGATAAAAACAGTAAAATAAGAACAAATAAGTAAAGAATCAAAACAAGCTAACATACCACAACCAACATAGTAATAAAATCACACACATCACAAGCATAATAAAAGGGCGGTTCGGCCACTTGAAAAAAAGTAAAAAAATTTGCTTTTTTTAATTTTTTTATTATGAAAACACAAGATAGGAGCTTTCAAAGGAAGTTTTAAAAACCTTCATTTCAAGATGAAAATAAGAAGAAATAACAAAATCTCATGGAAAATAAGCAAATCAATCATAGAAAAAGAAAGAAAATGCATGAGATAGATGCCAAAAGGCTACCTTTCAAAGCTATCTTTCAAGCTTTTCTTCTCTAAATTTTCTTTGCTTTTCTACACTTAGGTATTGCTTCCCAAATGAAAAATGATCAGCCAAAGAACCCCCTAAATGCTGAAAATCCCCCTTTATATAGGCTAGCCGATTGGGTCTAATGTGCTCATGATGTTGACATCTTTTTTCCTAGCTAATTTGATCCAAAGGCCACTAATTAAAGATGCTAAAAATGTAAATTTACCACCATTAGATGAAGGGATCAGCTCCTAACAAATACAGCTGTTCTAAAATATATAACCATAATGTTGACATCCTTCCTTTTTATTCATTTGACCATGTGGCAAAATCACAAAGGCTTAATCAAATAAAGATACCATTTTACTATCCAATTTTGTCCTTTGGATGAAAGAACTCAGAAAAACTTCCTATATTCATGGGCTAGCCGAATGGCCCTTCAAATTCCAGCCATCTCTCTATTTTTAAATTGCAAAAATGGCCCTCTTTAGTTTCTTCGGTAAAATTGAACTTTAGGCCCCCAAACTTGATTAACTTGCAAACAGAGTCCAAATCCAGATTTTCTTTTTCCAATACTTCCCAAATAATATAAAATTGAGTTTTGGAAGTTTTCATAATTTTCCAAGCCCGTTTGCTATTTTTTTCGGATTTATCTTCTGGAATTTCGGTTCTATGCCTCCCAAATTTGGCCTTTTTCAATTGAGCTCCGATTCTGGGTTTTTCTTCGCCAATCTCTTCCAAATAATATAAAATTGAGATCTGAAAGTTTTCATAATTTTCTAAGCTCATTTGCTATTTTTCCCAGATTTATCTTCTGGAATTTCAGCTTAGTGGGCCCGAAATTTGCCATTTCTCAAATGAGCTCCAATTCTGGATTTTTCTTCTGCAATCTCTTCCAAATAATATAAGATTGAGATCTAGAAGTTTTCATAATTCTCCGAGCTCATTTCCTATTTTTCTTGGATTTTCTAAGATTGCCCTTTAACCCCCGAAACCTCTGTTTTACACAAAACAAGTCTGATTTCCATATTTTCTTTTTCCAGGCCTTTGTTATATATTGAATTGGAGTTGGTCCAAAAATGCCCAATTTTTATGATTATCCCTTTCGATTTGATTTTTCCTTTTTCTAATATCAGAAATTTCCTTTTTTTTTTCCTCCAAACGGCTCTTTTCTCAGAATTACTTCAAACTGAGCCTTGGGCTATCCTTGTTTACCCACTCTTCATAAATTAGGGGATTTAATTTTACAGAATCGAGCCATTTCTGTAATTTCCCCCAATTTCATCAAAATTCATCGAAAACCCTAATTTTCGATTTTCTTCCAAATTGACTCTTCCTTTGGTTTTGTTTCCAATTGGCCTTTCCAATACCCGTAGTCATTGATTATATTCCATTCGAAAACTCCAATTTCAACCAACTTGACCATTTAAGCATTTTTCCCCAAATTTACCGAATTAGGGTTTCTTTTCCACTGAATTTCCATAACCCATCTTCCGAACTCCATATCTTTCGTTGTAGACCTCGGATTATCAAAATTCTTTCACTGTTTTTCAATTAACTTTGAATCTTGATTTTGAATGAGGGTTGACTTTTCAATGGTTGACTTTTCTAGGGTTGACTTTTTCCAGATTGATTTTTCGTGCTTGGCCTCTTAAACAAAGTCTTGGAGTACCACCTGCAGGATGAGAAGAGACTTTCTGCATTCTAAAACCTTATTCACGAAAAAATTACCTGATTTAGGTCTCCGGACAAAATTAGTTGTCTACAGAGTTCACTAAGAAGTATGGCAACATAGCACTACTTTTCCTGATCCAGATATATGAGCAGATGATTAGGGTAATGGTACAGTTTTAGGATCCCTCTTACCGATGTTTCACGTTCAATCAGGAGGATATGACACCGACCATCGAGGTATACTCAACTTTGCTCCGTATTGAGTCATCCAACCCAGGTAAGATCTATTGCAAGCAGCATAAGACAGTTAGTTTTCGAAAGAAGCTATCCGAGATATTGGGTATGGAGATTCTGATCGACTCCCCTATTATTAAGAAGAAGGGTTCGAGTGTTTGTATCCCGTGGGTATTCTTGCGAGACTATATCATGAGTAACCCGGAGAGTAATCGTGTGGTGGATGTATTTGCCTTGGCGATTTATGGTTTGGTGATATTTCCAAAAATTTTAAGGCACATTGAAATGGCTGTAGTGGATTTCTTTGAGTGTCTGGGCAAACAAATTGATCCTTCTCTTGCTATCCTTGCCGAGACGATCAGGTCACTCAATTTTTGTCGAAGGAAAGGTGAGGGACGTTTCGAGGGATGTGCACAACTTTTTCATGTTTGGATCTGAAGTCATTTTTGGGGAAATGATAAGGAAAAGTTTCCCCTACATAAATACTTTCATTCCTCTTAAGGAATTCTGCAAGAAAGAGTGGCCTAGAAAAGGAGATAAGAAACAATGGATCATGACTCTTCATCACTTAGCCTAAGAGAAAGTTACTTGGAGAGCTTCGAGGATGCCAATGGGATCCATTTTGTATAGTTTTGGAGAAAAATTGTGGGTTCCATTAATGGGAATTTGGGGAGCTATCAGCTATGCACCACTCCTGGTACGAAGACATTACGGATTTGAGTAGTTCATCCCGATGACTCATGAGCTCACTTTGGTAGATTTTACATTTAATGTGCCCGGATACATGAAGGAAACACGTGAGCTCATCAAAGCGTGGAGGAAGTTGCTTTGATCAGAATTGGGTAGATATACCGACAAAGCTACTCTCATATATTTGGTTTGGAGAGCCAAGAGGATTCGCGACATGGTGCTCCCTGCCGAAGATGCCTCTGTTTATCCGGTAATCCTTCAGCCAGAGCCAACAGTACCATTAGAGGTTGAGCTTGTCAGGCAAGAAATAGAAAATGACAAAAGGAAATTGAAGCAAGAATGTGATAAACTTCAAGAGGAAATCGAGGACTTGAAAACCAAACTTGAGATCCAAGAGGTCAAGACAAGGAAAGTGGCCAAAGAGTGAGACACAACACAATCCGATATAAAGGACTTGCATCAAGAGCACAAGAAGCTAAGGGCCAAGGGAAAATTTACTGGAACTAGCAGGTCTCTGGGTGCATATGAGAAAGAGACAGAAAAGATTCAGAGAGAATTGGATTTCTGGAAGGGTAAGGCTAAGGAAATTAAAGCAAAGGAAAAGAGTCCAGATTTTCTCATGAGTGGCAAAAGTGGGGAGATGAGCGTTCATTGATTTTAGCAGAGTTGGAAAGGTGTCTGCAAGAGAATGAGCTATTGAAAGCCAGATTGGGAAATGAAAAGGAAAGGATATTCCATGCTATGCAAGGAGAATGAGACGCTCCATGCGACCATTTAGGCCCTATAGCATTAGTTGCAAGTCCAGAGGGCTGACATCACTGCAATAATTCGAGAATACAGGGAGAGGAAGATTGAGTGGAGCCAAGCAAATGACTTAGCCATAGATGCTAGTATGAGGTGGAAGACAGAAACCTTGGGGAGGCAACAGTATATAGACCACCTGACTAGGCATATCTGCAAGGCTGTGGTTAAGGCCAGGGAGATGTTGAAGAAAGTGAAGACTCTAAGGTGTGATGTCAACCCAACAGGGGAGCATGGACAGCACCTGCTGAACTTCCTAGAGGAGGCTCAAGACCAGTACGAGCAAATCAGATATTTCTATATAACCTGAGAGTGAGAGATGATTTGTAAAACGTTTCTATGAATTAATGAAAAACCTTTGTGTTGGAATTTGATCTTCAGGCAAATACCATTATTTGCATCATTCATACCACATAATCATAGAAACATTCATTCATTCTCCCATACATTCAATAAATAAACAGGAATAATGTGCCATAAAATTCTAATCCGTGGTATTTACACCAAGGTTTAAAAATTGGGCGTCCACCGAAACACCCAGAGAGAAGCACTCGCATCAATATAATACTCGATCGCAAGTCAGGATCATGGAAAATGAACAGGCTGCCTGGATAGAGAGAATGGAAAAAGCACAGGATGAGTTAAGGGAACAGTTGGCCAAATCTTAGGTCGAATCGAGAGATCAGATGAATAAGCTGATGGAACTGGTATCCGTCGCAGTTAAGGGAAAGGGACACACCAAAAATCCGACTTTAGAAGTAGAAACAGGAAGTCGAGGGGACAAAAAGGGTCGGCAAGAAGTCGTACTGACAAATATCCAATCCTCACAGAATATAGAAACTCTACCACTGGCAGCTGCAATGCCTTTCGTGTATGTTCAACCCAACATAGGGACACAAAAACAGATGCCGATTGGGGTAAATCTTGGGGCAATCCCGACAAATCCTATTGAGGTCCCAGATCTAGATTATCTCACTGAGCAAGAAAAGATGAAAATGGCAAAGCTGAAAAAGGTAAACGGCTGAATCACAAAAAAGTATTAGCTATTAGAAGAAAGGTTGCGGGCCGTCGAAGGGGCTGAATTGTTTGGAAGCCTCAATGCTAAATAAATGAGTTTAGTTTCCGATCTAGTGATCCCACCTAAGTTCAAAATGCCAGATTTTGAGAAATACAACGAGACCACCAATTTTTCAGCGCACTTGACAATGTATTGCCGCAAGATGACCGGACATGATAGTGATGAGAAATTGCTTACCCACTATTTCCAAGACAGCCTTATTGGGTCTACGACTCGATGGTACAATCAGCTCACCGGAGCAAGATTCGCTCATAGATGGACTTGGCTAGGGCCTTTCTGGAACACTACAAGCACGTGTCTGACATGGTACCTGACAGGCTATCCCTGCAAAACATGGAGAAGAAAGCTACTGAAAGCTTCAAATAGTACGTACAGAAATGGAGAGACATAGCTACCCAGGTGCAGCCACCTTTGACCGATAAAGAAGCTATAGTTCTCTTTATCAATACTCTGAAGGCGCCGTACTATGAAAAGTTGGTGGGTAATGCCACTAAATATTTCGTAAATATGGTAATATCCAGAGAGATGATTAAAACCGCTATCAAGAGCAAAAAGATAGAAAGTGGGGAACAAGTCACCCATAAGAAGATAATTCCTGCCAAGAAAAAGGAAGGGGAGGCTCATGCAGTCAGTTTCAATAACCACCCTTTTGCACCTCCAGCACCTTCTCCACCTTACCCAACCTATAATCCATATTACCCAGCTATAAACAGCCTCACTCAAAACCCTTTTCCTTATACAGTTATACCACAACAACCATACCCGACTGGTATACCTCCTCAAATAGCCATTCCACCAAACACTACACCAAGCACTCAAAACATCACCAGAAATGATCAAAGGCCTATAAGGAATAATCCAAAGCCTCAATATGACCCTATCCCTACCACTTACAGCGAGCTGTACCTAAAGCTTCTACAGGGGCAACTCGTTGCACCTGTCTATCTCTAGCCTTTAAAACCTCCATATCCCAAGTGGTACGATTCCAACGCTCATTACGCATACCATGCGGGGATTCAAGGACACTCAACTGAGACTTGCACTGCTTTCAGGCGCAAGGTCCCAGAGCCTTATTGATGTGGGAATTTTGAAATCTGAACCAAAAAATGGGCCTAATGTTGCGGGTAACCCGTTGCCTAATGACACAGAGGCTAAGGTTAACGCAATCATGTTAGGAGAGGTTGAAAAGGTAAAGAGGGATGTCAGGAAGGTAAAGACGCCAATGATCAGAGTCTGGGTAGAGATGGTCAAGGCAGGGTTGATTCGACCAAAATCGGATGTGACAAAAATAGGCAGCCAGTCGGAGGATTTTTTCCAATATCATGAGTGTAAGGAGCATGTTATTCAGGACTGTGAAGAGTTTTTGGCAAAGATTCAAAGGATGATGGATATGGGCGAGGCCTAGTTTTCTGAAAAGATAGAAGATCCTGAAGTCAGTATGAATCAAACTAGTTATGGATGGATAGACCCCTGATCATATATTACGATGAGCCAGAGTTAAAGGCTATTCCAGTGGTCGAGGGACCTCTTTCGAAATTGATCATAGAATTATCGTCACCTTTTCCTTATAAAGGGGACAAGGCGATTCCATGCAACTATGAATGCAATATGGAAATACCGGGATTCTCGAACCATCAGACAGCCGCTGTGGATGTAACTGGAGTAGGTCACCTAACCTGAAGTGGTAGATGCTATGCCCCGGGGACAATTGAACTTAGTCAAATGAGAAAGACATGAGGATCGGATAAAGAGAAAAGGACAGCGGAACCAGACCATATGGAGGTAGAACAATTTGGGGAAGTGGAGAAGGTTTCGTCCCCAGTTAATAAAGTGAAAGAGCCGGAGAATAAGAAGGAAGCCTGCAAGTTCATAAAGTTCATCAAACACACTGAATACAGTGTAGTAGAATAATTGCACCGCCAACCGACGAGGATTTCAGTTTTTTCACTACTGTTAAACTCAGAGCCACACCAAAATGCTTTGCTGAGAATTTTGAACCAATCTTATGTGGCTAACAACATAACGGCGGAGAAGTTAGACCGATTGTTGGGGAACATCACATCAGATGATTATATCTCTTTCATTTATGATGAGATACCGCCAAATGGAATAGGGTCTACCAAAGATCTTCATATCACTACTTCTTGTGAGGGGTACATCTACCACGAGTACTCCGCGATAATGGATCCTATCTGAATGTGATGCCATTGGCAATCTTGTTAAAACTTCCAATTGATATGACCTATATACTGCCAAGTCATATTGTTGTCAGAGCCTTTGATGGTACCCGTCGAGAGGTGATGGGAAACATTAAAATCCCACTTCAGATAGGTCCCTGTACCTATGAGGTTAATTTCCAAGTGATGGACATCACCCTATCTTACAATTGTTTGCTGCGGAGCCCATGGATTCTCTCTGCCAGGGCTATGCCATTATCTCTTTATCAAAAGCTGAAATTTGTGATGGAAGGATGCTTAGTCAGTGTGTTAGGAGAAGAAGATATTATAGCTTCCACATCCATCGATTCCCTTATATAGAAGTGAATGAGGATGCCATAGAGTGCTCGTTCAGATCGTTGGAGTTTGTCAACGCTGTATTCATTATCGAAGGATATAAAATTCCAGAGTCGAGGTTATCCAAGAGTACCAAGTTAGGGGTGAAGACGATAGTTGGAAAAGGCTGTCGCGCGGGAAAAGGATTAGGAAAATACCTCCAAGGAATGACTAGAGCGATAGAAGTGGCCGGGAAGAAAGATCGATTCGGTCTTGGTACCTCCCTAAAGTCCATGAGAAAAGAAGACAAGTTGAGAAGAGCAGAAAAATGAGAATGGCCCGACTTTCAGGTGTGGATATGGAATGGGAGCCCATGACTTTCCCTCCAATCCTTCACATTTTTTGCTCAGTGATAAATGCTTAATTTCATACATTTTCCTATTTAATTTCTTTATACTTTGTGCTTTGGTTCTTACTTCCTTGACATTTTACTAGGTTTTTATGCTTTGTAGGTATTTTGGAGGAGATGAAGTTAAAACATGTCAATTAGGATGTTAAAGAGCTTACAAAATCACAATCACAAGATGGAAAAAGAGTTGGGAGTCAAAAAGATCAAATTCTTGGTGCAAAGCAAGAAGACAGATTTGACCTCCGGAGCTTGTTGCTAAGACAACATGATGTTAGACTCTTTATTCGAAGAAACTTCCTTCTTGACTTTTTAAGATCACTTGATTACCTTTCCAACGGCTGGTCATGGGCCTAAATCGGATAAGAAATGGTCATCGAAATCGGCATTGGAATATCTCTCTAAAAACCCTAGTGGCAGAAAAAAAAACCTTAGCCGTAAATGACAACTTTTTCTTAATACCCTAGTTGACATTTAAGTTTATCCTTGCCAAAGAAGGATTAGTGGCTGTCAACTTGCATTAATTGCATTAATTGCAAGTATCTTTCCTTAAAGCTAATCCTAGTCAAAGTAGGAGAATTAAATCAGCCAAGACTTTCCTTCCTTACACTTACTTTGGCTGCAAGAATATAATCTCTCTTCATTAAAGAGTGCTTTGACTAAAACTTTCCTACTTTATTCAAACTTGGCTGCCAAGGCTTATATCTTTCCTTAAAACACAAAAGTCAGCCACTTTTCCTTAACTTTAGCCACAAGTCAGCATTTATTGAAGGGAGAGAGCTGAAATTCACTTGTTTGATGCCCTAGCTATTGCCTATAAATAGAGACCAAGGGGGCATACGAAATTGACACTTCCCCAAGCATCAAATTCTGATTTCTTCTTTGTTTTTGAGAGAGCAAGAGGCTGGATAATTAATATTCTTCTTCTTCTACTTCTTTCTTTCTTTTATTTTCTTCTTAGATTCTCTTTAATTTTATGTTTATGTTTACAATGCCTATGCTAGGCTAAACTTTTATTTGGTTAAGGTGATTTCAAAGCCCTAGACATGTTATGTAATTAATTTTTAGAATCTATCTATCATTGTTTTCTATCAAAGTTGCTTATGTTCTTCCATAAAAATTGTTCATGGTGATGTTTTGATTTGTTTAGGTGTACAACTAGATAGATCTTGATAATTATCTATTGCTAGTTTAGGAGTCTTGATCCGTGTAATTGTCTTGATTTCCTATTCATAAGTAGCAATTTGTGATTAATGATTATGGTCAAGTTTTCAATAATTGCAAAGTGGAACATAACCTAAGTTGAACAATCCGAGCTTATGTGTTTGTTGCTTAGATCAACCTATCTTTCTCATCATAAAGCTGTCATTAAATTGAATTTAGAGAGCTTATTCTAGGTTGTTTGATGGTTAAAGATTAAATAGAGAGCTTGTTCTATTTAACGACGAACTAAGGAAAGATTGGGGTAACAGAGCTTGTTGTTATCTACGGTTGTTAACTTTGATAGCTAATTAATGTTGATAGATATGAAATTGATTCTTAATGATGTCTAGAGATGGAGAATGAAACCTTAACCATATTTTTCATATTTGATTCTTCTTAATTACTTGTTTTCTCATTCTTATTGTTAACTTTAGTTTAAATCTGATTTCAAAATCCCCTTTACTTTTGTTTACTTGTTTTTTAGTTTTAAACTATTAACTTATAAACTAAAACCCAATCCCTGAGGACTCGGCTCTTGCTAATCACTATACTTTACAATTGATTCTTTTTAAGTGCAAGGTTAAATAAGATACACTCTTTTGGGTGCATCAAGTTTTTGGCGCCGTTGCCGGGGATTGCTTTCTTTAGTTTATTAGTTTATTGGTTTATTCATATTTTCAGTTCTAATTATTTACTTTCTTATTATTTATTAATTTATTTATTTTTTTATTAGTGAATGTTCCAAGCTCCTGAAGAAGACTTAAGACTTATGAAAATTCGGGAATTTATAACTTCTCACCAACAACCAATCGAGGAGTTGATCCAAAACATCCAAGAGGAGCAAGGAGAGATGGCAGCAGCTGAGAACCAAACTCTCAAGGAGCTAGCCGCTCCGGACTTGGATCAACAACCATTATGCATTGAATATGCTAATCTTGAGGTAGCTTTTGAATTAAAATCTGGTTTGATTCATCTTCTGCCAACTTTTCATGGTTTTGCAGGAGAGGATCCAAATAAGCACCTCAAGGAATTCCATGTAGTTTGCTCAAGCATGAGACCAACAGGAGTCACGGAAGAGCAAGTTAAGTTGAGAGCCTTCCCATTCTCTCTAGCTGATTCAGCAAAGGAATGGCTCTACTATCTACCATCCGGGACCATCACTACATGGAATGATATGAAGAAAACATTCTTGGAAAGGTATTTCCCAGCATCTAAGGCTGCCAACATTAGAAAAGAGATATGTGGGATTCAGCAATACAATGGAGAGTCCTTATATGAATATTGGGAGAGGTTCAAGAAACTTTGTGCATCATGTCCACACCATCAGATAAGTGAACAACTTCTCATCCAATACTTCTATGAAGGTCTCATGCCCATGGAGAGAAGTATGATAGATGCCGCTAGTGGGGGAGCTCTAGTTGATAAGACTCCCGGGGCTGCTAGAACTCTAATCTCCAACATGGCAGCCAATTCTCAACAATTCTTAATGAGACAAGATCCACCACCACAACCCAAGAGAGTTAATGAGGTAAGTATATCATCCCTTGAACAAAAATTTGATAAACTGACTTCTCTTTTTCAACAATTGGCTGTAGGTAATATACAGCAAATAAAGGCTTGTGGCATATGTTCAAACATGGGGCACCAAACTGATATGTGTCCAACACTTAAAGAGGACACCAATGAACATGTGAATGCCATGGGTGGATTTCATAACCAATCAAGGAAATATGATCCCTACTAAAACACATACAATCCAGGATGGAGGGATCATCCAAACTTCAATTATGGAGGGAACCAATCACAAACTATTCCTCCACCATTTGACAACAGGCCACCGGGTTTTCAGCAAAGAGTGCAACAACCATACCAAACCCGACAACAACAGCCACCCACCCAAAATTCAGGTACTTCTCTTGAAGATCTTGTTAAAGCTCTTTCTACTAATACAATTCAATTTCAACAGGAAACAAAGACAAGTATTCGAAATTTGGAGACTCAAATTGGGCAATTGGCAACAACCATGAGTCAAATGCAAGCAAGGGATTTTGGGAAATTACCTTCCCAAACCATAGTGAATCCAAGAAAGAATGCCAATGCTATAACTTTAAGAAGTGGGAAACAGCTAGAGACACCACAAAATGATAGTGCTCAAGGGGAAAACAACACCATGGCATCCTCTTCACATCCCAATGAGCCACTAAAAAAGGTAATTCCTAAACCATCCTTTCCTTCTTATATAACTCCTCCACCTTTTCCTAGCAGGTTAGCAAAGTCCAAGAAGGAGGAGCAAGAGAAGGAAATTTTGGAAACCTTCCGGAAAGTAGAGGTGAACATTCCTTTACTAGATGCTATCAAGCAAGTGCCAAGATATGCCAAGTTCCTAAAAGAGTTGAGTACATCTAAACGGAAGTTGAAATGGAATGAAAAGGTAAGTGTAGGGGAGAATGTGTCAGCTGTTCTTCAAAAGAAACTCCCACCTAAATGCAAGGATCCAGGTATGTTTACCATTCCTTGTAAGATAGGCAACACCAGGTTTGAGCGTGCTATGCTAGATCTAGGGGCATCTATTAATGTCATGCCATATTCAATTTATGCTTCATTGAATCTAGGACCATTAGAGGAAACCGGTGTTATAATACAACCTGCTGACCATTCTAACATTTACCCAAGAGGAGTTGTAGAAGACGTTCTTGTACAGGTTAATGAATTGGTTTTTCCCGCTGACTTTTATGTTATTGAGATGGAAGATGAGATGTCTTCTAATCCCACACCTATTCTATTAGGGAGACCATTCTTGAAAACAGCAAGAACTAAAATAGATGTACATGATGGCACTTTAACTATGGAATTTGATGGTGAAATAATTCGCTTTAACATTTTTGAGGCCATGAGATATCCTAGTGATGTGCATTCTATTTTTAATATTGATATAATTGACTCACTAGTGCAGCAAGCTTATGAGCTAGAAGGTGAAGATAGTGTGGAAATAGTCCTTAGCAAATATCTCGGAATGGGGAATGCTAAAGGGGAACTAGCCTTGAGTGACCATGTGGAAGGGGCACTAGAATCTTTACACTCGCTGCCACCTAAAGATGCAAGGTTTGATGTTTCATTTATTGATTTGCCTTTATCTAATGAGAAACGTCTACCTTCCATTTTGCAGGCACCAACTTTAGAGTTGAAACCACTACCGAACCACTTGAAATATGTGTTCTTAGGTGAAAAGGACACACTACCGGTCATCATTGCCAAAGAGCTCACACCTTTGCAAGAAGAGCGACTTATCCGGGTGCTTAGAGAGCATAAAACAGCAATTGGTTGGACAATTGCCGATATCAAGGGAATAAGCCCATCTATGTGCATGCATCGGATTTTGTTAGAGGAGGCGTCCAAAACCAACAAGAGAAGCACAAAGAAGATTGAACCCTCCTATGATGGAGGTTGTGAAAAAGGAGATACTGAAGCTCCTAGATGTTGGAGTGATCTATCCTATCTCGGATAGCAAATGGGTGAGCCCGGTCCAAGTGGTTCCAAAGAAATCAGGTGTAACGGTGGTAACAAATAATGAGAATGAACTTGTTCCTACTTGGATTCAAACAGGGTGGCGAGTTTGTATTGATTATCGAAAACTTAATTCCACAACTCGCAAAGACCACTTTCCTTTACCTTTTATTGATCAAATGCTTGAAAGGTTAGTTGGCCATTCTCATTATTTTTTTATTGATGGTTTTTCAGGTTATAATCAGATTGCCATTGCTCCGGAGGACCAAGAGAAAACAACATTCACTTGTCCATTTGGTACTTTTACATACCGGCGTATGCCATTTGGTCTTTGTAATGCACCAGCTACATTCCAAAGGTGTATGGTTAGCATATTTTCAGATTATGTAGAGAACATTATAGAAGTGTTTATGGATGATTTTAGTGTCTATGGATATTCTTTTGATAGATGTCTAGAGAACCTTACACTTGTACTTGAAAGATGCATGGAAACTAACCTTGTTTTGAATTGGGAAAAATGTCACTTTATGGTAGAACAAGGAATAGTTTTGGGCCATGTTATTTCTTCTAGAGGGATAGAGGTTGATAAATCTAAAATAGATATTATGTACTCTTTACCACCTCCCACAAATGTGAGAGAGGTTCGTTCTTTTCTTGGACATGCAGGTTTCTATAGGAGATTTATCAAAGACTTCTCAAAGATCACATTACCTCTTTGCAAGCTACTACAAAAAGATGTGGTTTTCCACTTTGATGACAAATGCAAAGAGGCGTTTGAAACATTGAAGGGACTCTTGACATCAGCTCCTATCATGCAACCACCAGATTGGAATGTACCTTTTGAAATCATGTGTGATGCTAGTGACTATGCCATTGGAGCTGTTTTGGGCCAACGGGTTGGCAAAGCCTCACATGCCATTTATTATGCCTCCCGAACTCTTAATGATGCTCAATTGAACTATTCCACTACTGAAAAAGAACTTTTGGCTGTTGTATTTGCGTTAGAAAAATTTCGATCTTATTTAATTGGTACTAAAGTAATTGTATATTCTGATCATGCAGCCCTTAGCTACTTACTCACTAAGAAGGAGGCCAAACCAAGGTTGATTAGATGGATACTTCTCTTACAAGAGTTTGATTTGGAGATAAAAGATAAGAGAGGTAGTGACAACCTGGTTGCGGACCATCTTAGCCGTTTAGTTCATGAAGAGGATGCACTACCCTTGAATGAGAACTTTCTGGATGAGCAACTTCTTTTTATAAGTACAACAACTCCTTGGTATGCCGATATTGTTAATTACTTAGTTACCAAGAAGTTGCCATAAGAGTTGACACAAGCTCAAAGAAATAAGATCAAGAGTGATGCCAAATACTACATATGGGATGATCCTTACCTTTGGAAGCATTGCTCCGATCAGATTATAAGAAGGTGTGTACTCGAATCTGAATTTCAATCTATTCTCACCTTTTGTCACTCTTATGCATGTGGAGGACACTTTGGATCCAAAAGAACAGCCATGAAAGTTCTTGATTCTGGATTTTATTGGCCTACTATATTCAAAGATGCATACCTCTTTTGCAAGTCATGTGATCGTTGCCAAAGAACAGGTAACTTAGGTGCTAGAAATCTAATGCCTCAAACTCCAATACTTATTGTTGAAATTTTTGATGTATGGGGCATGGATTTCATGGGACCTTTTCCTTCTTCTTTTGGTAATCTTTATATTTTACTTGCCGTTGATTATGTTTCAAAGTGGGTGGAAGCAAAATCCACTAGGACTAATGACTCTAAAGTTGTTTCAGATTTTGTCAAGACTAACATCTTTGCTAGGTTTGGAACGCCAAAGGCCATAATCAGAGATAGAGGTACTCACTTTTGCAATAGGACTATGGAAGCACTTTTGAGGAAGTATAACATCACACATAAGGTCTCCACCTCATATCATCCTCAAACTAGTGGGCAAGCTGAAGTGTCAAACCGAGAAGTTAAGTCCATCCTTGAAAAGACAGTTAATCCAAATAGGAAGGATTGGAGTTCACGACTTGATGATGCACTTTGGGCTTATAGGACAGCATATAAGACACCCATTGGTATGTCTCCTTATCGACTTGTTTATAGTAAGCCTTGTCATCTTCTGGTTGAGTTGGAACATAAATCATATTGGGCTATCAAACAATGCAACATGGAGATGGATGAGACAGGTAAGCAAAGAAAACTTGACCTACAAGAATTAGAGGAGATAAGGAATGATGCCTATGAGAATTCTAGGATTTACAAGGAAAAGACTAAGGCATTCCATGACAAGATGATATCAAGAAAGGACTTTGTTGTTGGACAAAAAGTTCTTCTCTTCCATTCACGCCTTAAGTTATTTCCAGGTAAGTTACGTTCTCGTTGGGTTGGACCTTTTGTTATTACTAATGTATTTACTCATGGTGCAGTTGAAATCCAAAGCCCAAAAACAGATAAGGCATTCAAAGTGAATGGTCATAGATTGAAGCCTTACTATGAGAACTTTCCAATACAAGATGTGGAGGAGTTACCACTTTTTGAGCTGAATTATGTTGAATAATAACGGCATGGGTCTAAGTCAGGCTGAGGACAATAAACCAAGCGCTTCTTGGGAGGCAACCCAAAAGGATGTAGAGCATTTATTATATCAGATTTGCATATTCCTTACTCTCCATCATTCTATCTTTTATTGTTTTTCTTTTGTTTTGTTTAGTAGTTCTTTTCTCTTACATATAATTCTTGCATTGGGGATAATAGCATTACATTGAGGACAATGTAAAAATTAAGTGTGGGGGGAAAAATTTAGGATTTTCTTTAGTGTGTTTTGTTTTTTATTCTTTTTATGTTGTTTTTAGTGTGTTTTAGTTACTTTCAATACTATGATGAGATATGAATTGCATAAGTCTAAAACAGATTTATTAGTGAGAAGATTTTCATGAGAATTGAGCTTGATATCAACTTTTTTATGAGCCAATGTTAATATGATATGTTGATTGAGAAAGAAGCATGTTTAGACTTAAATCTGACTTGTATAATCATCCTTGTGAGTTTTCGAGCCTATATGATTGATGCATTATACATATCAATCTAATTTCTTTCTTGAGTGCTCTTATGATTACAAGATTCTCTAGAACTTGCTTTAAACCTTGTTGAGACTATATTGATGCATATGACAACATGAATATGATAGAGGCATTAGGATTTTTAACCAGGGCCAAATAGCCATCCCTTATTGATGTTCCAAGAAAACATCCCCCTTAGTGAACCAATTTGAGCCTACAATGAATAAGCTATTTCTTTGGTAACCATAACTTGTCCCTAACCTAAATATACTTATTTATATCCTTACCCTGGTTCTAAAGATGAATTAGCATGTTTTGAGACATATTGCAAAGACAAGGAAGATCTATTCAAATTTTGGGTTAGAAACAAGAAATAAGTGTGGGGGAGGAGAGGCAAAAGTCAAGAGAAAAATAGAGGGAATATTGCCAAATACATTCCCATGTGAAAAAAAAAATTGAATAATCTCTTGAACTTCTAGTTAAAGAAAAGAAAAAGATGTTCGAAAGTTGTTTAGAATGAAGAAAAGGCCCAACATGAATATTCGGCCTACGTGATTATGTACTTGTAAAGAGTTTTGAGAAGTTTCTTTGTATGAATCTTATTATGTCTCTAAACTCTATAAAATCTTTGGAACTTTTGTAATATCCTTTATCTTTTATTCTTTAGCCACATTATTACCCCTTGGCCCCATTATAACCTTGCATAAAGACCTCTTGATTCATGAAGTTGCATGATCTAAGTAGTGGAGAATAGGTGGACAAGCAAGCATATGGTAGAAACTGTTTTCATGAGATTGATTGAGTGTAAACACTTCACCACTACTTTAAAGAGTGAAAATCATGAGGGTATCCCATTTGAGAAGTTGAGATTAAGTTTGAACATGCACTATTTTGATTGAGATATGTTATGTTAATTTTAGCTTAACTTAAACCATTTACTATCAAGCATGATTTTTTGTGAAACTCTTTAAGCTATTGATTAGTTTATAAGACTTGTTCAATGATTATCTATAAGTTCTATTGAAAGTGAACTAGATTCGGTTTTCTTACCTTGTGTCTATTTGATTTTGCTCAAGGACTAGCAAAAGATTAAGTGTGGGGGAATTTGATAAGTGCTTAATTTCATACATTTTCCTATATAATTTCTTTATACTTTGTGCTTTGATTCTTACTTCCTTGACATTTTACTAGGTTTTTATGCTTTGTAGGTATTTTGGAGGAGATGAAGTCAAAACATGTCAATTAGGATGTTAAAGAGCTTACAAAATCACAATCACAAGATGGAAAAAGAGTTGGGAGTCAAAAAGATCAAATTCTTGGTGCAAAGCAAGAAGACAGATTTGACCTCCGGAGCTTGTTGCTAAGAAAAAATGATGTTAAACTCTTTATTCGATGAAACTTTCTCTTGACTTTTGAAGATCACTTGATTACCTTTCCAACGGCTGGTCATGGGCCTAAATCGGATAAGAAATGGTCATCCAAATCGGCATTGGAATATCTCCCTAAAAACCCTAGTGGCAGAAAAAAAAACCTTAGCCGTAAATGACAACTTTTTCTTAATACCCTAGTTGACATTTAAGTTTATCCTTGCCAAAGAAGGATTAGTGGCTGTCAACTTGCATTAATTGCATTAATTGCAAGTATCTTTCCTTAAAGCTAATCCTAGTCAAAGTAGGAGAATTAAATCAGCCAAGACTTTCCTTCCTTACACTTACTTTGGCTGCAAGAATATAATCTCTCTTCATTAAAGAGTGCTTTGACTAAAACTTTCCTACTTTATTCAAACTTGGCTGCCAAGGCTTATATCTTTCCTTAAAACACAAAAGTCAGCCACTTTTCCTTAACTTTAGCCACAAGTCAGCATTTATTGAAGGGAGAGAGCTGAAATTCACTTGTTTGATGCCCTAGCTATTGCCTATAAATAGAGACCAAGGGGGCATACGAAATTGACACTTCCCCAAGCATCAAATTCTGATTTCTTCTTTGTTTCTTTGTTTTTGAGAGAGCAAGAGGCTGGATAATTAATATTCTTCTTCTTCTTTCTTTCTTTCTTTCTTTTATTTTCTTCTTAGATTCTCTTTAATTTTATGTTTATGTTTACAATGCCTATGCTAGGCTAAACTTTTATTTGGTTAAGGTGATTTCAAAGCCCTAGACATGTTATGTAATTAATTTCAGAATCTATCTATCATTGTTTTCTATCAAAGTTGCTTATGTTCTTCCATAAAAATTGTTCATGGTGATGTTTTGATTTGTTTAGGTGTACAACTAGATAGATCTTGATAATTATCTATTGCTAGTTTAGGAGTCTTGATCCGTGTAATTGTCTTGATTTCCTATTCATAAGTAGCAATTTGTGATTAATGATTATGGTCAAGTTTTCAATAATTGCAAAGTGGAACATAACCTAAGTTGAACAATCCGAGCTTATGTGTTTGTTGCTTAGATCAACCTATCTTTCTCATCATAAAGCTGCCATTAAATTGAATTTAGAGAGCTTATTCTAGGTTGTTTGATGGTTAGAGATTAAATAGAGAGCTTGTTCTATTTAACGACGAACTAAGGAAAGATTGGGGTAACAGAGCTTGTTGTTATCTACGGTTGTTAACTTTGATAGCTAATTAATGTTGATAGATATGAAATTGATTCTTAATGATGTCTAGTGGTGGAGAATGAAACATTAACCATATTTTTCATATTTGATTCTTCTTAATTACTTGTTTTCTCATTCTTATTGTTAACTTTAGTTTAAATCTGATTTCAAAATCCCCTTTACTTTTGTTTACTTGTTTTTAAGTTTTAAACTATTAACTTATAAACTAAAACCCAATCCCTGAGGACTCGACCCTTGCTAATCACTATACTTTACAATTGATTCTTTTTAAGTGCAAGGTTAAATAAGATACACTCTTTTGGGTGCATCACTCAGCAGGTTTGGAGTTTGGTGATAAGAATTTCGATGATGTGATGGTCATGTTGGAACAAGCATTCGAGAAATTCTATGGGGTTGAAGATAAACAGCCACAGGAAATGCTGACCGCATTGGCCAAGATAGATGAGTCGAAGAATGAAAGCACAAATTGGATGGTGTTCCCATGTCCCCCTAGTTACGAGTTGACAAATTAGAGTGTGATTGAACTTCCTTTAGTTTTTAAGTCTACTCAAGTGTAATGCTCTGAATCAATCTTAATTGCCTCTGCCCAAGGGCATTAAGAATCCTTTGTATGGGCTTATGTTTAAGACTTTTCATTCAATAAATGACAATCACGATGCATTTTCTTCATATTGATGTGTTCGCATTCTTTCATTTTTCATTCGTTCATTACTATTGCCTATATGCCTTCCTATATTGTTTCTTCCCCCACCTATTTATAGGTGCTCGGATACAGAATATGAGGACTGTCCTGTCAATAATTCTGAAATTGATTTTGGAAAACCCATTTGTGCGGGTGATTTTGACGCCAACAAAGATGTCGAGGATTGTGATTTGCCTCCGGATCTGTTGAGAATAATAGAATAAGAGGAAAAACAAGTATTGCCTCATAAAGAGCAGTTGGAAGTGATAAATTTGGGGAATGGGGAAGAAATAAAAGAAGTCAAGATTGGGACTGCCATTTCACCATCGATAAAGCAGGAATTGATAATTCTACTCCGGGAATACGCGGATGTGTTTGTATGGTCATACCAAGACATTCCTAGGTTGGATCCTGATATCGTGGTTCACAAGCTGCCATTGAAACCAGATTGCAAGCCAATTCAGCATAAGTTGAGAAGAATGAGGCCCGAAATGTTGTTAAAAGTAAAGGAAGAATTGAAAAAGCAATTCGATGCCGGATTCTTGGAAGTGGGTGAATACCCGGAGTGGGTAGCAAACATTGTCCTAGTTCTGAAGATAGACGGTAAAGTCCGGATGTGTGTCAGTTACCTCGATCTAAGTAGGGCAAGACCTAAAGATAATTTCTCATTGCCTCACTTTGATACTCTAGTCGATAATACCGCTAAGAATTTTGTGTTTTCCTTCATGGACGGGTTCTCAGGGTACAATTAGATTAAGGTGGCACCAGAGGATATGGAGAAAACCACATTTGTGACGATGTGGGGAACCTTTTGCTATAAGGTGATGCCTTTCGGACTAAAGAACGTCAGGGCAACATATCTAAGAGTCATGGTGACTTTGTTCCATGACATGATGCATAAAGGAATCGAAGTTTATGTCGATGATATGATCGCAAAGTTGCAAGAAGAGGACGGACATATTGCGAATCTTAAAAAGCTTTTTGAAAGGTTGAGAAAGTTCCAACTTAAAATCAACCCGACAAAATGTACTTTCAGAGTCACTTCAGGAAAGCTACTGGGTTTCGTTGTTAGCAAGAAAGGGATTGAAATTGATCATAATAAAGTGAAAGCTCTTCAGAACTTGCCTCCATCTCTTACTCAGAAGGAAGTAAGAAGCTTCTTGAGTAGGTTGAATTATATCGCTCGATTCATTTCTGAACTGACCGATAAGTGTGACCCGATATTCAAGCTACTCCGAAAGCGGGATCCAGGAGAATGGGATGAAGGATGCCAAATAGCTTTTGATAAGGTCAAGCATTATCTATCAAACCCATCAGTATTAATGCCGCCAGTCCCAAGAAAGCCGCTGATATTGTATTTGTCAGTATTCGAAAAGTCCATGGGATGCATGTTGGGGCAACATGATGAAATTGGAAAGAAAGAACAAGCCATCTACTATCTTAGCAAAAAGTTCACTGAGTATGAGTTGAAGTATTCATTGGTAGAAAGACTTTGTTGTGCCCTAGCCTAGGCTGCCCAAAGGCTCAGACAGTACATGTTGTATCACACAACATGGATGATTGCAAAGTTAGATCCCCTCAAATACGTATTTGAGACGCCTTCGTTGTCAGGAAAAACGGCGAGATGGCAAGTGTTGTTTTTCGAATATGATATTGTGTATGTGAATCAAAAGGCTATAAAGGGTAGCGTAGTAGTCGAATTCCTAGCAAGTCGAGCGGTGGAGGATTACGAGCCTCTGGACTTTGATTTCCCTAACGAAGACTGAATGTGATTCTCGCGATTGCAAAGTTAGATCCCCTAAAATACGTATTTGAGACGCCTTTGTTGTCAGGAAAAATGGCGAGATGGCAAGTGTTGTTTTTCGAATATGATATTGTGTATGTGAACCAAAAGGCTATAAAGGGTAGCGTAGTAGTCGAATTCCTAGCAAGTCGAGCGGTGGAGGATTACGAGCCTCTGGACTTTGATTTCCCTAACGAAGACTGAATGTGATTCTCGCAAGAAGATGGGACTTTTTATGAGAAGAAAACCTGGAAAATGTATTTTGATGGCGTATCTAATGCCATGGGACATGGAGTCGGTGAAGTGCTCATATCCCCTGAAGAAGATTATCATTCTTTCACTGCCAGATTGGATTTTGATTGTACAAACAATACCGTGATTATGAAGCATGTATTATGGGCCTTCGTGCCGCCATAGAAAGAAAGATCAAAACACTAGAGGTCTTCGAAGATTCAGCCCTGGTAATATACCAACTGAGCGGAGAATGGAAAACCCGAGATACAAAGCTAATCCGATATCAAGGGCTTATACTAAGCTTGATTGAGGAGTTCGAAGAAGTGGGTTTCAATTACTTGCTTTGAGAAGAAAATCGAATGGCAGATGCTTTAGCCACTTTATCATCAACATTTAAAGTTAATGAAGGGGCCGAAGTTGTGCCAATAAAGATGAGCATATATGAGTCTCCTGCCCACTACTTGATCATCGAAGAAGAAGCAGATGGTTGCCCTTGGTATTATGACATCTTGCAATACATCAAGAGTCAAAAGTACCTTGGACAAGCAACGAAAAATGATAAGAGAACCCTGAGAAGAATGGTGATAGGTTTTGTCTTAGATGGTGAAATCCTTTACAAGAAAGGGAAAGACCAGGTTCTATTGAGTTGTGTTGTTTCCGCTGAAGCTCAGAGAATCCTTGAAGAGGTCCACGAAGGGATATGCGGCACTCACGCCAATGGCCACATGCTGGGTAAACAGATTATGAGGACAGGATACTATTAGCTAACAATGGAAGGGGATTGTATCAATTACTCCCGGAAGTGCCATAAATGCCCGATATATGCAAAAAAGATTCATGTGCGTCCATCACCGCTGTATGTCATGACGGCTCCATGGCCATTCTCGATTGTGGGGAATGGATATGATCGGGCCCATTACACTGAAAGCTTCAAACGAACACCGTTTTATCCTGGTGGCCATAGATTACATCACAAAATAGGTAGAAGTCGCTTCTTACGCCAATGTAAAAAGTCAGTGGTGTGTAGATTCATCAAGAAGGAGATTGTGTGTCGATATGGACTCCCAAAAAGAATAATTTTGGACAATGCTCGCAACCTGAATAATAAGATGATGAGGGAAGTATGTACCCAATTCAAGATCAAGCATCATAATTCGGCACTTTATCGTCCGAAAATGAATGGGGCAGTAGAAGCAGCCAATAAGAACATCAAGAAGATTGTTGAAAAGATTACAGATATGTACAAAGATTGGCATGAAATCTTGCCTTTTGCTCTCCACGTGTATTGTACCTCAGTTCACACATCTACGGGTGCCATGCTGTTTTCGCTGGTATACGGGATAGAGGTAGTGCTGCCTACTAAGGTTGAAATCCCTTCACTTCGTGTTTTGATGGAAGTTGGCTTAGAAGAAGCAGAATGGGTCAGAGCTCGCTACGAACAGTTGAATCTCATCGAGGAGAAAAAGCTGAAGGCAATTTTCCATGGGCAGATATATCAGAAAAAGATGATTCGAGCCCACAACAAAAAGGTTCGCCCCAGGCAATTTCGAGAGTGAAAGTTGATATTGAGGAAAGCTCTCCTATTGTGAAAGATCCTCGTGAAAAATGGGGTCCGAATTGGGAAGGGCCCTATGTGGTGAAAAGAGCTTTATCTAGAGGAGCATTGATCTTAACTCGAATGGACGGTGATGACTTGAGAAATCCCGTGAACGTTGATGAATTGAAGAAATACTATGCTTGAAGAAAAAAAAAAGTGTGATGCTGTGCATATGAGAATTCAAATGATTCCAAGTGCAAAAAAAATGAAAATTCTATTTATCTATTTCCCCTGAGAATTGCTTTTCAATGAGAATATTCATGTTTGAAATGAGAAATGGCCAATTTTCATATTCCTTTTACTAAGAAGAAATTATCCCTAGTTACCCCCTTTGAGCCTTAGGAATTCTTTCTTTGAACAGTGATCAAGGATCACCCTCCATACTGGGGGGCAAATGCGAGGAAAAACCTCCATTAAAAAATCATGGCGAAAAGAACCATCGAAAACAAAAGAAAAAAGAGGAAAAAAAAACACAAAAAAATGTGAAAAAGAATGGCAAATGAAAGCCAAGAATGAAAATAAATAAAATTCAAAATGAGAGAAAAGTCCAAAAATGAATCCTTCTTATGAAATGATCCTTGATCTGATCACCATTAAACACATTTTGGGCCTATTTATCCTCCTTCTAAACCCGAACCTTGGCCTACATTACGTGCTTTTAAAGTCCATTTTGATCAAGCATGGGTATTTAACTTGAAGGGTTTTTCTCAGATTTCATCCCATCTTTTGAATTGTCATTTGTACCATGGAAGTAGGTAGAATTCTCAAATGCATGGTGGAACAAAAAAAAAAAAAAAAGAGGAAAATGAAAAAAGAATGTAAAAGGAGAGGTTTAAGCTGGAAACTCGAAAACGGCGACTTAAAACCAAATGAAGGACACTTGGGTTGAAAACCCGCAAAAGGCGGCCCAAGTACTGATCAAATATTGAATCAATGCTCCATGTAAAGAGGGAGAAAGTATCAGGAATTCAGAGAAATGGGTAAAGCTCAGTCTGAAAAAATAGCGAAAGCCGAGAAGTCACATAAGCAAATGGTAAGCTAAAAGATATTTCAAAGGAACTAAGGTAGGAAGGGTCCAGGATATTCTGTATTTGGGGCATCTATACCTTTTTCTTTACATTTTTCTTTTAAATCCTTGATATTCATCTTTGTTATCTAAACTTTTTTGCAATGAACTCTGTAGACAGTTAATTTTGTCCGGACCATTAAAACAGGTATGTTTTCTTCCTAAATTGATGTTTCCGAGTGTAAAAAGACTTTTTTCATCTTACGGGTGATACTCCGAGACTTAGTTTAAGAGGGCGAGCATAAAAAGTCAAACTTGAAAAAAGTCAACCCCAAAAAAAAGTCAACCCCGAAAAAGTCAACCTCGAAAAGTCAACTACTGAAAAATTCAACCCACTTTCAAAATCAAGATTTCAAGTTCAATTGAAAAATGGCGAAAGAATTTTGATAATCTGAGGTCTACATTGAAAGATATGGAGTTCGAAAGTTGGGATTTGGAGATTCAGTAGAAAGGAAACCCTAATCCGAGAATTTTGGGGAAAAGTGCTTAAACGATCAAATTGATCAAAATTGAAGGTTCCAAATGAAAGATAAGCACTGACTTCGGGTGATGGAGAAGCCACTTGCAAGAAAAACCGAAAGAAAAGTCAATCCGGGAGAAAACCGAGAATTAGGGTTTTTAGTGGATTTCGGTGAAATTGGGAAGAATCACAGAAATGGCCCGACTTTGTAAGACCAAAGCCCCCAATGGATGAGGAATGATCAAAAAGGGATAGCCCAAGGCTCATCTTGAAGAAAATCTGAAAAACAGACTTGTTTTGAGCAAAATCGGGTTTCGGAGGCAAAAGGGCAAAATTGGAAAATTTGGGAAAAATAGCAAATGAACTCTGAAAATTCTAAAAATTTGCAAATATCATTCTTACAACATTTGAAATATATTGGCAAAAGAAAATCTTGATTCGGAGTTCGTTTGCAAAATGGCCAAATCCCGAGCTTTTAATGTAGTAATTCAAAAAAGAAAATCCCGAAAAAATAGCAAATGAACTCCAAATATTCTGAAATTTTGCAAATCTCATTTTTAAATTATTTGGAAGATATTGGCAAAAGAAAATATTGATTCGGAGTTCGTTTGCAAAATGGCCAAATCCCGGGCCTCCTATGCAAAAAATCAAGAAGATAAATCCCGAAAAAATTGCAAATGGATTCCAAAAATTTTGAAATTTTGCAAATCTCATTTTTAAACTATTTGGAAGAGATTGGCGAAAGAAAATCTTGATCGGAGTTCGTTTGCAAAATGGCCAAATCCCGAGCTTCTATGCAATAATTCAAGAAGATAAATCCCAGAAAAATACCAAATGAGCTCACAAATTTTGAAAACTTCCAGATCACACTTATAAATTATTTGGAAGAGATTGGTGAAGAAAAATCTTGATTTGGAGCTCGTTTAGAAAAGGGAAAATGTAGGGGCATAAAAGGGCATTTTTGGAAGAAAAAATCCAAATAAATAGCAAATGAACTCGGATAATTTTGAAAACTTCCAGAACTCAATGTTTTACGATTTTGGAAGTATTAAAAAACTAAAAATTGAATTTGGAGTCCGTTTGATATTTATTTGCATCCGGGGGGCAAAACGGTCATTTCACCCAAGCAACCGAAAAGGGATTCTTTGGGCCTTTCAAAAAATTAGACTTGGGCTGGAAAAGAGAAGTGCTGGCCTGCCAATGCCGAAGGGAAGGAGGAAGCTTCTGATTTTTCAATCAAATGGCCAAGAATTAAGAGTTAGTTAGAGATTCTCTTTGATCAAGCCATGGTGATTAAGCCACATAGGCCAAGGGAGAGTGTCAACATTATTCTTGAACAGCTGTAATTGGGACAACTGATATGCTAATCTAAGGGTGATAATTTCATGATTTTTCACCTTGAATAACTAGCCCTTGGATGGAAGTTGGTTGGAATCAAAATGACAACATCCTAGGGGAGGAGAGAGTTAAAATTCTGCCAGCATTAAGGGGAGGTGTAGATTTTTCATTTTTACACTTTATTTTGCTGAGTTCTCTTGATTTTTACTTGGTTTTTCTCTCTTTGGTTGAAGGTAAAAAGAAAAAGTTTAGAAAAGAAAGGAAAGTTTGAAGAGATAAAGCTTGAAATATAGCTTCTTGAGGTTGCTCTTGAGCACCGACTCTTGCACTTTCTTGATTTTCCATTCTTGTTTTTGCTATTTTGATTAATATTTGGTGAGTTTCCTTTTTAAATAAATGTTTTTTTATTGTTCTTCTTAAGTTCTTTTTTCATCTCTTTCTTAAATATATTTTTTACAATTTTTTTTTAACAATATACTCACCATGGCCGAATGGCCTACATTCTTTATTTAAGTTGTTGTTTTGGTTTATTTTATCATGTTATTGATGTTATTTTCTTTGATCTTGATGTTCTATGGAGGATGAACAAGTTGCCTGAATGGAAAAAATGGAAAGGGAACAGAAAGAATTGCGAGAACAACTAGCAAAGTCTCAAGTAGAATCTAAGGATCATATGACTAAATTAATGGAGCTGATGTCCGCTGTAATCAAGGGAAAAGGGTACACCGAAAACTTTGTCGCCAGGAAAGGGTTAGAGGCACAAAAGGGTCAGAATGAGGTCGTAATGATTGATTCCCAAAACACTGTTAACCCCGTCAATGTCCTAAACTCAGATGATCCAGCTGAACAGGCAAAGTTGAAAATGGTTAATAAGGTAAAGTTGGCAGATTCCCAAGGGAAATATCAGTTGCTAGATGAAAGGCTCCGAGCAGTAGAAAGTACAGAGGTATTTGGGAGTTTAGATGCGAAAGAATGATGTTTGGTTCTCGATTTAGTCATTCCTCCTAAGTTCAAGATCCCTGACTTTGTGAAATATGACGGGACGATCGATCCGTCAGCCCACATCACTATGTTCTGCCGGAAGATGACAAGTCATATAGATAATGATAAGCTGTTGATTCACTGCTTTCAGGATAGCCTCAGCGGGTCTGCAATTAGGTGGTATAGTCAGTTGAGCAAGGATCAGATTCGCTCTTGGAATGACCTGGCTAAGGTTTTTCTAGACCAGTACAAGCATATGACCGACATGGCGCCTGATCGTCTCACCTTGCAAAATATGAAGAAAAGAGCTACTGAGAGCTTCAAAGAATATGCGCAAAGGTGGATGAGCCTGGCCGCCCAAGTACAACCGCCCTTAACTCAGAAGGAAACCACTGTCATTTTTGTGAATGCACTGCAGGCCCCGTACTATGATATACTTGTCGGCAACACCACGAAGAACTTTTCGGACATGGTAATTTCAGGGGAGATGATTGAGAATGCTATCAAGGATGGGAAAATTGAAGGAGAACGAACATCCAATACCAAGAAAAAGGGGGCATCTGAAAAGGAAAAGGAAGATACCCAAGTCGTGGAAGGCTTTGCCTTTGAAGTACAAGGTCAGGGATCTCATCAAGGTTGGTTCGATAAGTTTTAAAGATGGGAAAGCCAAGTGTCATTAGAAACATGGTGCATGATCATATTAGGTTTTTGACACATGTAGTTCTATACACTGTGATGATGAAAGCACGTGTCTCATGTTAACATCTACATGAATTAAATGAATTTTGAATTTTAAATGCTTTGTGTTTGTTGTGTTTTAACAATAACTTGAATTTGCAAAAACAAGCATTAAGGAATTTTTAATAATGGATAAGTCTCGAGAATATTGTTGATCATTGTTAGACATGACCCAACACCCTCCCCCCTCTTTTTTGGGCTTCTCTATGCCTAAACCCTTGAGTCAAGAATGCTTGAAAGACTTAATGCTTCAATGAATATGAATGATTGAACTTCACAAAATATATAAGCATTGTCATTACAGAATAAGCAAGGATGTAAATCCTAGTCTAGGCTATGAACAAAGGAACGAACTTTTTGAAATTTTTCGAATTCTTTGAAATTCAAACAAATGAGACATTCTTTCAAGAATCTAGATTTTGATAATTTGATGTGTGCCAAGATTGTGCTAAAACCATTCATCACCTTTTCCAATGACCATAAAACTTCAATTACCCAAACATCACTTCATGATTAATACCTTAGGGCACCAGATTATCCCATATCCCAGAGAAAACCCATTTTTAGGTCATATTTTCATTGTCTCTTCAAAGAACTCAGATTGGAAACTCAACCTTTTCAGTACAGACCTAGACTTGCTATGTTCCTTGTTGATACAAATTCTCATTGGTTAATCAAATCGAGGCATCATATGCGGAAATGATAGATATATGGGAAAAAGGATGGACTAACACATGAATTATTGGGGCATGCAATGAAACAACAGCAAAAAAGAAGAAAAATTGTGATACCATGCATATGAGAATTCGAATGATTTCAAAGTGCAAAATGAAATTCTGAATATCTATTTCCTTTGGGGATTGCTTTTCAATGTGAATATTCGTGCTTGACATGAGGAATGGCCATCTTTCATATCCCTTTCGCACAAAAAGAAATTATCCATAGTCACCCCTTTTGAGCCAAAAGAATTCTTTCTTCTTTGAACCCTGATCAAGGATTACCCTCTACACTGGGGGGCAAATGCGAGGAAAGATATTTTTAAAGATCATTGAGAAATGAGTCCTAGCTCAAAGACAGATACAAAGCAAATAGAGCCCCGAATAAATACGGGCTCACTCTGTCAAAGAGAAAAAAAGGGAAAAGATGGTGAAATGAAAGCCAAGAAAAAGAAAAAAGAAAACAAAATGTGTGAAGACATGGCAAATTGAAAGCCAAAAGCAAGGAAGAAAAAGAGCAAAGTCAAAAGGAAAGAAATGTCCAAGCAGGGACAAATGCTTCAAAGAGAATCCTCCTCAAAAAAGGATCCTTGATCTGATTACCCTCAAGCATATATTTTGGGCCTATTTATCCTTTCTTTTTGAACCCTGAGCCATGGCCTATATTACGTGCTTTAAAAGTCCATTTTGATCAAGCGTGAATATTTAACTTGAAGGGTTTTTCCTTAGATTTTATCCCATCTCATCAAATTATCATTTCACTAAGGAAGAATTAAGAATTCTCAAGTGTATGGTAGAACAAAAAAAAAAGAGAAAAATTGTAATGAATGGGACTCTAGGGCGAAAACCCAAAAATGGGCGGTCTAGAGTAAAATGAAAATTTTTGATGCCATCTATGAAAGTGCCGATACAGCAAAAAGAGAAGGTAATCTTAAAAAAGTGGTCATCGAGGAACATTTAAGAATTCCTGAACCTCCCAAATTGTCATTTCTCATTCAGAGGATTGTCTTCAAAAACTGAAACTTTTTTCCCAAGATTAAACTTTCCGGCCAATCTTGATCCTTGTCAAAATGCCTTGATATGGAAACTAAAAGAATGTTGAATTTGCTTGGTTCTCAATAAATTCATGATTTATAAAACCTGTTCCATTTGTGAGCCTAGAAGGGACATACATTTTTGTCATGAAGTTTTCCTGGAAAAGCCAGAATCTTGTTATACCAAGCCTTGCCAATCCCAATTGAAAAAACCCCAGATTGATACTTAGAGAAATTTCTAACAATGATCAGCAGTCTTCAAAAGATTTATACATCACACATTGTGGGGTTAATATTTTTTTCAGAAGTTTTCAAGATGCGAAAACAAATAAAGAGGTTTTTTGAAATACCCATTTTGATGTTGACATGAGACAAGGATTTTTCTAACCAAAAGGTATAGAACTGCCAGGATAGGTCTTGACTTCCAGATATGAGAAGAAGAAATAGAACCCGGTTTAGATCTTTGTTGATGAAAGTTTGAAAACTATTGGGGCAAAGAGTATAGTCAAAATGAATTGAAGATATACTCTTATTTGAAGAGGAAAAATGAATTTGAAAGGCTAAGCCAAAGTCTAGAAAAACAATCAGGGGCATTTGCATCACTCATGAGCATTCATCTCTTTATCAAGCTTTTACATCTGCACAGTGTCGGCAAGCATTTGCATCATTCATGGGTATTTGCATTGGGATTATCCCATAAGCATCTGCATTTTACCATTACATTTACATTCTTCATGGAATTCGCATTTGTGTCATCTCAAGAAATTGCATTATTTCTAGAATCATTGCATTTTCATTATTGTGTGGTAATTATAGTTACACCATTTATAAACTAGTTACATAAATACAACTAGTAAGGGCATCTGCATCATGAAACATGGGCATCAATCCAGGCCATTTGCATTTGCACTAAGAAACATTTACATCAATCCAAGCATTTACATTTGCACCATAAAGCATGAGCACCTTGTTAAAAGACATGTGCATCTGCATTATTTCCCAAAGCTTCTGTAGGAGTTACCTAGAATTTTACAATGAGCAAACCTTTGGTGGTGATAGCCAAAGCTTCTCGTGGGGATATGCAGAATTTTACAGTTTTAAAAGTGGACAAGTCTTCGGTGGTGATAGCTGAAGCCTCTGGTGGAGACATCTAGGGTTTTATAATTTTGAAAAATGAGAAATCTTCTTCTGGAGGAATTACCTAGACTTTTACAATGAGCAAGTCTTTGGTGGTGATAGCCAAAGCTTCTAGAGGAGTTACCCAGAATTTTACAATGAGCAAACCTTTGGTGGTGATAGCCAAAGCTTCTGGTGGGGATATCCAGAATTTTACAGTTTTAAAAGTGAACAAGTCTTCGGTGGTGATAGCTGAAGACTCTGGTGGAGATATCCAGGGTTTTATAATTTTAAAAAATGAGAAATCTTCTTCTAGAGGAGTTACCCAGATTTTACAATGAGCAAGTCTTTGGTGGTGATAGCCAAAGCTTCTGGAGGAGTTACCCAGAATTTTACAATGAGCAAACCTTTGGTGGTGATAGCCAAAGCTTCTGGTGGGGATATCCAGAATTTTGCAGTTTTAAAAGTGAACAAGTCTTCGGTGGTGATAGCTGAAGCCTCTGGTGGAGATATCCAGGGTTTTATAATTTTGAAAAATGAGAAATCTTCTTCTAGAGGAGTTACCCAGATTTTTACAATGAGCAAGTCTTTGGTGGTGATAGCCAAAGCTTCTGGAGTAGTTACCTAGAATTTTACAATGAGCAAACCTTTGGTGGTGATAGCCAAAGCTTCTGGTGGGGATATCCAGAATTTTACAGTTTTAAAAGTGAACAAGTCTTCGGTGGTGATAGCTGAAGCCTCTGGTGGAGATATCCAGGGTTTTATAATTTTGAAAAATGAGAAATCTTCTTCTGGAGGAGTTACCCAGATTTTTACAATGAACAAATCTTTGGTGGTGATAGTCAAAGCTTCTGGAGGAGTTACCCAGAATTTTACAATGAGCAAACCTTTGGTGGTGATAGCCAAAGCTTCTGGTGGGGATATCCAGAATTTTACAGTTTTAAAAGTGAACAAGTCTTCGGTGGTGATAGTTGAAGCCTCTGGTGGAGATATCCAGGGTTTTATAATTTTGAAAAATGAGAAATCTTCTTCTGGAGGAGTTACGCAGAATTTTATTCAACATGTGCATCTACATCAAGAAGCATTTGCATCAATCTAAGTTATTTGAATCTTCATCAAGAAAATTTGCATCAAATCAAGTCATTTACATTTGCATCAAAGACATTTGCACTAGTCTAAGTCATTTGCATCTACATCATGAAGCATTTGCATCAATTAAAGATATTTGCATTTGCATTTGCATCATGAAGCATCTGCATCATTTCTCAAAGCTTCGTTGGAGATATCCAGAGTTTTAAAATCCTTTGAAAAGGTAGCAAGTCTTCGGTGGTGATAGCTGAAGCTTCTGGAGGAGATACCCAAAATTTTACAAATTTTAAACAGTGAGAAAGTCTTTGTTAGTGATAGCCGAAGCCTCTGTGGAGATATCTAGAGTTTAAATTTATTTATTTTTTTGAAAAGGGAGAAAGTCTTTGGTGGTGATAGCCAAAGCCTCTGGTGGAGATATTCAGAGTTTTATAGTTTTAAAAATGAGCAAGACTTTGGTGGTGATAGCCGAAGCTTTTGGAGGAGATACCCAGAATTTTAAACACAAATGAGAACAAGACAGGTTAAGACCCCGAGACCATCGTCGAGGTCATTTCTTTTCTTGCAAATTGAATTCGTTTCCTTAAGACGGGTCGAGCCTTGATTAGTCAGGGAATTTAATTTAAGGATAAAATCTTCAGTTTACAGCTTTTTACAAAAAAACAAAACAAAAAAAAAATAAAATGAAATGAAATGATGAGAAAAGAAAAAAGAAAAAAGAAAGAAAAAAGGAAAAAAATGAAAAAAGAAAAAAGAAAAAAGAAAAAAATGAAAAAAAAATGTGAAAAAATGAAGAAATGAAAAAGAAAACCCCTTTCCCTTTCCTTTACATGTGATTTCATTGACCGTACAAAATTAGTGTTTGTTTATCTTTGCCTGATTCCTGATTCTCAGCAATAGCCAAAGAGGGGCAGCTGTAAACACCTAATTTTGTCCGGACCACTAAAACAGGTATGTTTTCTTCCTAAATTGATGTTTTCGAGTGTAAAAAGACTTTTTTCATCTTGCAGGTGATACTCCGAGACTTAGTTTAAGAGGGCGAGCATAAAAAGTCAAACGTGAAAAAAGTCAACCCAAAAAAAAAAAGTCCACCTCAAAAAAGTCAACCCCAGAAAGTCAACTACTAAAAAAGCCAACCCACTTTCAAAATCAAGATTTTAAGTTCAATTGAAAAATGGCAAAAGAATTTTGATAATCCGAGGTCTACAATGAAAGATATGGAGTTCGAAAGTTGGGATTTGAAGATTCAGTAGAAAGAAAACCCTAATCCGAGAAATTTGGGGAAAAGTGCTTAAACGATCAAATTGGTCGAAATTGAAGGTTTCAAATGAAAGATAAGCACTGACTACGGGTAATGGAGAAGCCACTTGCAAGAAAAACCAAAAGGAAAGTCAATCCGGGAGAAAACCGAGAATTTGGGTTTTTAGTGGATTTGAGTGAAATCGGGAAGAATCACAGAAATGGCCCGACTTGGTAAGAACAAAGACCCCAATGGATGAGGAATGATTCAAAAGGGATAGCCCAAGGCTCAGCTTTAAGAAAATCTAAAAATCGGACTTGTTTTGAGCAAAACCGGGTTTCGGAGGCAAAAAGGCTAAATTGGAAAATTTGGGAAAAATAGCAAATGAACTCTGAAAATTATGAAAAATTGCAAATCTCATTCTTAAACGATTTGAAATATATTGGCAAAAGAAAATCTTGATTCGGAGTTCGTTTGCAAAATGGCCAAATCTCGGGCTTCTTATGTAGTAATTCAAAAAGGAAAATCCCGAAAAAAATAGCAAATTAACTCCAAATCTTCTGAAATTTTACAAATCTCATTTTTAAATTATTTGGAAGAGATTGGCGAAAGAAAATCTTGATTCGGAGTTTGTTTGCAAAATGGCCAAATCCCGGGCCTCCTATGTAATAAATCAAGAAGATAAATCCCGAAAAAATAGCAAATGGACTCCAAAAATTCTAAAATTTTGCAAATCTCATTTTTAAATTATCTGGAAGATATTGGCGAAATAAAATCTTGATTCGGAGTTCTTTTTCAAAATGGCCAAATCCCGAGCTCCTATGCAATAATTCAAGAAGATAAATCCCGAAAAAATACCAAATGAGCTCCAAAAATTATGAAAACTTCCAGATCACACTTTTAAATTATTTGGAAGAGAGTTTTGAAGAAAAATATTGATTTGGAGCTCTTTTAAAAAATGGTAAAATGTAAGGGCATAAAAAGGCATTTTTGGAAGAAAAATCCAAATAAATAGCAAACAAACTCGGATAATTTTGAAATCTTCCATAACTCAATGTTTTATTATTTTGGAAGTATTAAAAAAATAAAAACTGAATTTGGAGTCCGTTTGATATTTATTTGCATCCGGGGGGCAAAACGGTTATTTCACCCAAGCAACCGAAAAGGGACTCTTTGGACCTTTCAAAAAATCAGGCTTGGGCTGGAAAAGAGAATTGCTGGCCTGCCATGGCCCAAAGGAAGGAGGAAGCTTCTGATTTTTCAATCAAATGGCCAAGAATTAAGAGTTAGTTAAAGATTCTCTTTGATCAAGCCATGGTGATTAAGCCACATAGGCCAAGGGAGAGTGTCAACATTATTCTTGAACAGCTGTAATTTGGGACAGCTGATATGCTAATCTAAGGGTGATAATTTCATGATTTTTCACCTTGAATCACTAGCCCTTGGATGGAAGTTGGTTGGAATCAAAATGACAACATCCTAGGGGAGGAGAGAGGTAAAATTCTGCCAGCATTAAGGGGAGGTGCAGATTTTTCATTTTTACACTTTATTTTGCTGAGTTCTCTTGATTTTTACTTGGTTTTTCTCTCTTTGGTTGAAGGAAAAAATAAAAAGTTTAGAAAAGAAATGAAAGTTTGAAGAGATAAAGCTTGAAATATAGCTTATTGAGGTTGCTCTTGAGCACCAACTCTTGCACTTTCTTGATTTTCCATTCTTGTTTTTGCTATTTTGATTACTATTTGGTGAGTTTCCTTTTTAAATAAATGTTTTTTTATTGTTCTTCTTAAGTTCTTCCTTCATCTCTTTCTTAAATATATTTTTTACAATTTTTTTTTTACAATATACTCACCATGGTCGTATGGCCTACATTCTTTATTTAAGTTGCTCTTTTGGTTTATTTTATCATGTTATTGATGTTATTGTCTTTGATCTTGATGTTTTAAATGTTATTTTGCTTCATATACTTGAGTTATATTTTAATTTGGTTGCTTTGTTTGTTTCCATTTATGATTTAAATATCATGTTCTTGCATTTTTAATTTTTTGTTTTCATGATGGTTAAATTTGTTGGTGTTTTAGATTTAGTATATCAAGTGTTTGTGAAAATTCTTGTGTGGTTTTTGCATGATTTGAGCTTTATATTTTAGTTGAGCATGTTTTAGATTTAGTATATCAAGTGTTTGTGAAAATGCTTGTGTGGTTTTTGCATGATTGGAGTGTTATATTTTAGTTGAGCATTTTAGTATATCAAGTGTTTTTTGAAAATGCCATGCTTGTTGGAGCTTGAGGCCATTTGGCTACTCCATGTGTTTTGCATTGTATGTTGCATTTTTGCCATGTTAGTTGGTAGGTTTTTGCATTTGCATGACATTTGATTTAGTTTTGCATGCTAGTATACCAAGTGTTTGTGAAAATGCCATGTTTGCTAGTTACATAGGCCATTCGGCCACTCCTTGAATCTTTGCATTGTATGTGCATTTTTGCTATGTTAGTTGATAGGTTAGCATTTGCATGATATTTGTTTGAGTTTTTGGTTTAAGCATGCCTTGTGTTTGTGAAAATGCCATGCATATTTTAGTTATTAAGTTAGGTTTATTTGCCATGCATGTTCATGCATTTTAGGTCTAGATTGCGTTCAATGCCATGCATGTTCATTTAGGTCTAGGTCACTATATGAATGCCATGCATTTTTTCATGACATTTAGGTTTAAGCTCATGCGTTTCATGCACTATGTTTGCTGTAATTTTTCATGCATTTCATGTTCATGCCACTTGAATAATGACTTAGGCCAATTAATGGTTCAAAGTCATGCTCTCTTGAGCACACTTGTGGAAAATTAAGTTTTGTCAAATTGATTATTCTACCTTTGTGATTTTTTTTTTTTTTACTTAGCCCGTTTTTATCTAACTTTCAAAAAGTCCTAACTACTATTTGTGAGTCATTTTATGAGTCCTAAATATTTTTACTTTTATTTTTAAATGATTTTATCAAAGGCAAAAATGTATTTTGGCAAAACAGTTTTTTCACCCAGTACTCTTACTTTTCCGACTTTTCTGGGCATTCATCTTTAATCAAAAAATTAAGCTGATTTTTTCTCATGTATTTTTACATGTCCTAAGTCTCCAGTATTTGTTTCAGAATTGTTTGAATTTTTAAAAATAGGGTAAAAAATCGTGGCTTAAAACTGGACAGTGGAGTCAGAATTGAATTTAAAGAAAAATCATTTTTCTGTTTTGGTTAAGTTACTTAGAGTGGACTGATTAGGAGGGTTAGCTACTGACTTAGGGTAGTTTCTAAGCCTTTTAAAACTCTAAAAATGGTTTTTCAAGTCTCGGGTTAAGGGTAGTCAAGTCTGGATTTTTAAACTTAGGAAATTAGAGCGAGGTTAAAAAATATTTAGCCCAGTTTTTATTTTTAATTCAAACTTTTCAAAATTGTTTTTAAACAACCATAAAGTATTTTGGTTTTAGAATATTTAATTTGACATATTTTCCTAAGGTAGCCGGATATCTTTTTAGATATACGGATTTCCTTAATTAATGGAAAAAATACATTTCATGCATTGCATTTTCCATATTCATGCATTTTATATAATATGTGATTCTTGCTATAATAATTCCTATGATATTGTTATTATTTTGATTTATATTTTTGATGTTATATGGTTTATTATATGATTTTGAATATTTCATGATATCCTATGCTTTTTATTTAGTTATTTTTATATTATTTAGCATATACTATGTTCATGCATTATAATTTTTATTCTTATTTTCATGCATATTATGTGATAGCATTATTTCATATTTCATGTCATTTAAATTATTTCATTTCATATAGAATATATTATGTTACTTAGGTCATTTCATTTCATGTACAATATATTATGTTACCTAGGTTATTTATTTCATATAGAATATATTATGTTACTTAGGTCATTTCATTTCATTTAGAATATGTCATATAACTTAGGTTATTTCATTTCATATAGAATATATTATGTTATTTAGATCATTTCATTTCATTTAGAATATACTAAGGCATTTAAATTATATCATATCATTTAGGAAGCATTATATTATTTAGATTTTGCTATGTCATTTTATTTATGTCATGCATATACATATTCATTTCTTTTAGATGTTTTCAAAAAAGGATAATGATTTTCAATAAAATAAAGATATTCCCGAGTTAAAATAATTCATCAGTTCTCTGCCGGGTTTGCTGGGGAGGATATCATCAATTATCATTAATAACAGAATATCTTCTTTAAAAAGAGAATGACTCGGAAAATTTTCCAAAATTAATAAAAATTTCTATATTTTGCCACGTTTGTTGGAGAATATAGGAAAATTTTGAATTTATAAATTCCGGATCATTTTCAATTAACAATGGAATTATTTTTCTTTAAATTGGGAATTAACTTGAAATACTAAATTTAAAACCGATTTTTTACTGAAGCTTGAGATAACACACGATTAATAATGTACCGATTTATACGGGCGTTGTGGGGGGCTAATCCTTCCCCGCACGTAACCGACTCCCGAACCCGCTTCTTTCATTTATCTGGTTTAAAACGCAGACTTGAAATTGGTTTTTAAAATGTTTTAATTAATTTTTAAAATATTTTATAAAAGCAGTTTTAATAGGTGGCCGACTACACCTAGCTAAAAAAGATTGGTGGCGACTCCATGTCTTTTTCAAGGTCATTTTCAAAACCTTCATTTTTCTAGAGGAATTAAGTCGACTTTTTCTCGTTTTTTTAATGTCACGCTTAACGAATAATAAAGTCTTGCGATGAGACTCGTTATTTTTTAGGTTGCGACAAACTCTTGTTGGCCTTTTCATGGCATTTGGCTATTTCATACCATCCTTCATATATGTTGTGATGCATTTTGAATGTTGTCAAATTGAATGATGATTAGCAAAATAAAAATCTTTAAACAAAAGGTTTTCTATGCATTACTGTGAGTAAATTTAAATTTTAGAAGAGGTCTGGAAACCACTAAAATTTGGAGAAACTCGCGACAATCCATAATACTGAAAAGCTCATCAAGTGGGGCAAACATTGGATGGACTAAACACATCAACCCACGATACTGAAGAACTCATCCAGTGAGACGAATTAGAGATAGATTGGAGGCACCGTCACAGAGTCAGAAAAACTTTGTTTATCATGATGAAACCATAGAGAAGAGCCCTTCAAGATAGGCAAATCAGAGATAGGTTGGAAACACCATCACAAAGTCAAAACTTGTGGATCACGGTGAAATCATAGATGAAAAGTCCATCAAGAAGGGAAAATCATGGATAGGTTGAAGACACGTCACAGAGTTAGGAAATTTGTGAGTCTCAGCAAATCCATAATGATGAAAAGCTCATCAAGTAAAGCAAACAATGAGTTAAAAAGATTCGTGAATCTCAATGAAATCATGGACTAAAACTCATGATACGATCATGTAATTGCATTCATCCCTAGGGAACAGCATCTTACAAACATTTGCAAAATCTGTCATCAACATCACTGCATTTGACTAACATTGCAAGAACCATAGAAAGTTTTCTTTCTTAAGTCCAACATAGCTGGCACAAAAGGAAGTAAGCACATCCAAATTTTGCTGGACAAGACAACCAGATTTCTTGGACAAGACACCCAAATATTCCTGGACAAGACAACAAGATTTTTAGGACAAGACATCCAAATCTTCCTGGACAAGACAACCAATTTTTTTTTTTTTGACAAGACATCCAAATTTTCCTAGACAAGACAACCAGATTTCTCGAACAAGACATCCAAGTTTTCCTGGACAAGAGAACCAGATTTCTCAGACAAGACATCCAAATTTTCCTAGACAAAACAACCAGATTTTTGGGACAAGACATCTAAATTTCCCTGGACAGGACAACCAGATTTCTCAGGCAAGACATCCAAATTTTCCTAGACAAGACAACCAGATTTCTCGGACAAGACATCCAAGTTTTAAAGAAATCGAACTCGTTTCCTTAAGACGGGTCGAGCCTTGATTAGTTAGGGAACTAAATTTAAGGACAAATCTTATTGTTTTAGACAAAGCTTCATCAAGATAAGGTAAGTCCCCGGGATCTCCGTCGAGGTATTTTCTTCTCTTGCGAATCAAACTCGTTTCCTTAAAACGGGTCGAGCCTTGATTAGTCAAGGAACTCAATTTTAGGACAAAACATATTGTGTCAGACAAAGCTTCACCAAGATAAGGTAAGGCCCTGGGATCTCCGTCGATGTATTTTCTTTTCTTGCAAATCGAACTCGTTTCCTTAAGACGGGTTGAGCCTTGATTAGTCAAGGAACTCAATTTAAGGACAAACATTTTTTATAATTTGCAAAAAATAAAAAATAAAAAAATGGATGAATAAAAAATGAAGAAAATTCTCCCTCTTATCCTTCACATGTGATTCCACTAATCGAACAAAATTATTGTCTATTTTATCTTTGCCTGATTCCTGATTTTCAGTAATAGTCAAAGAGAGGCAGTTGTAGCCACCTAATTTTGTCCAGGCCCCCTAAACAAAGTGTTTCTTCTTTTCAACTTCATCGAATGCAAAGAAACTTCCACCATTCCTCAGATGGGTCTCCAAGACTTTGATTCGGAGGTGAACACAAAAAGTCAGCTCAAAAAAAGTCAACTCCAAAAAAGTCAACCCTAAAAAGTCAACCACTAAAGAAGCCAACTCTCAGTCAAAATTAAGATTCGAAGTTGAATTGAACAATGGTGAAGGAATTTTGATAATTTTGGAGGTCTACAATGAAAGATAGAGAGTTTGAAAGACAGATTGCAAAAATTCAGTGTAGGAGAATACCTAATTTTGCAAATTTGGGGAAAAGTGAATGATCAAATTGGACAAAATTAGAGGTTCCAAATGGAATAAGATCAATAAATATGGATATTGGAAGGTCCAATTTTGAAGCGGAGTTGAAGGAAGAATTGGTTTGAAGAGAAAAAGGAAAATAAAGATTTAATGAATAAATAGGAAATTCACAAATTTGGGGAAAACTGTAGAGATGGCCCAATTCGGTGAAATTGAAGCCCCCAGTTGATAAAGGATAAATAAATAAAAATATCCCAAGTCCCAATTTGAAGTGGATCCCAAGAAAGAGCCGGTTGGAGGAAAAACGAAAAACGAGAAAATTCCCAATAATGAGAAAAAGGGGAAACCTAATTCGGAGAGGAATTCAGATGTAAAAATTGCGCATTTTTGACCAACTCCAATTCAATATATGAAAAAGTTAGTGGAAAAAGAAAATCTAGAAATTGGGCCCGTTTTAAGTAAAATCGAGGTTTCGAGGGTTAAAGGGCAATTTTGGAAAATTCAGAAAAAATTGAACTCGAGCTTGAAAAATTATGAAAACTTCCAGAACTGAGCTTTATATTAGATGGAAGGGATTGGATGAGAAAAATTCATAATTGGAGCTAATATGGAAAAAGAGAAAGTTCGGGTGCACTAATCCGAAATTCCAAGAGAAAATTTTGGGAAAAATAGAAAACGAGCTCCAAAAATTATGAAAACTTCCAGATCTTAGTTTTATATTTTATGGAAGGTATTGGAGAAGAAAAATCTGGAATTGGAGCTCAAATGGAAAAAGACAAAGTTCGGGTGCACAAATTTGAAATTCCAAGAGAAAATTTCGGAAAAAATAGAAAACGAGCTCGAAAAATTATGAAAACTTTCAGATCTGAGTTTTATATTTTATGAAAGGGATTGGAGAATAAAAATCTAGAATCGGAGCTCAAATGGAAAAATACAAAGTTTGGGAGGCACTAGACCAAAACTTTAAAGAAAAATCCGAGAAAAATAGAATCCGAGCTCAAAAAATTATGAAAACCTCCAGAACTGAGTTTTATATTGGATGGGATGGATTGGAAAATAAAAATTCAAAATTGGGGTCCATTTGCAATTAAATTAAGTTTAGGGGCCAAAATGGTATTTTACCGAAAAAACCGAAAAGTGCCATTTTGCAAATAAAAAAGAGTAATGGCCTGTAAATTTCCAAGCCATTTTTGGCCAACCTACTGATTAGAGGAGGGGGTGTGATCATCTTGAATCAAATGGCCAAGATTGAATAGTAAGATGATATTTTAAAGAAATGACAAGATTCTCCACTACTTGCCTACATGGCATTTTTGGCCAATGAGAGGCCTCCAAATTGCAAAGCCATGTGAAGGCCATGTGAAGAGCATGTGAAGGCTATGAGATGATGCCAAATAGGATTAAAAATGTCACCTAGGATGATATTTTAGTAGTAAGTCATATGATCATGACAAGTGGCTTAGATATTTTTGTAGAGATAGGAGACAAGAATAATCTAGGTGGCATTGTTGGCCAATGAGAGGTTAGAAAACCCTTAATTTAAGGGAAGCATCATGCAAATAGGGAGAAATTATTATGTAGGCTCTTCCTATCATGTCACCCATAGGCCGATGCAATAAAATTAGGCCATATCATCAATTCTTTCCATGTAAGAATTGACTGAGCCAAGAAAATGAAAATTAACTAACAGTGTTACTAAAAACAGTCTCAATAAAATTTATACAAATTTAAAGTATGCGGTTAAGCAATCTTAAAAGTAACCAAATCAATTGTTTTGGCATTCAAGTCTTCTTCTCCCATATATTTATTTATTATAAATTGAGAAAAATAGTAGATATAAGATTTCTTTAATGATAACAATTCTATTTTGAGTTTTAAGAAAATAGTTCTTCCAAGATATGCCGTCTTTTATCTTCGATCCTTCCCAAAAATTAAAATAAATTTGAAGAAACATGTTACTTATATTCCTCTCTATTCCCTTCCCTTCCTTCATGTTTCAATTATTATTTATCTAATCCTTATTTCAATACATACAAATATGCATAACAGAAATTTATTGGACAAAGCTATGTTTTGGATAAGTATATATTTGTTTTACTTTTTTTACTATGTTTTGGTTAAGTATATATTTGTCGGCATGCAGTGTTTGGGCATAGCTAGATATTGTATATTTTATTTGGTTTAAGTGTACGATTTGTACAGTTGCACACCAAGTCTTTGTTATTTTGCTTATACGAGTTTATTATTAAACTTGAGTGTTTTGATTTTGTTTGTACATTTTTTTTCTCGATTAACTTTTGTAGGTCAGTACAGTTAGTTAGTTTCTTTCTCTTTGACCTAGTCAACTCTTACATGGAAAGAATTGATGATGTGGCTTAATTTTATTGGATCGGCCTATGGGTGATGAAGTAGTAAGGGCCTACATAATAATTTATGGCAAATAGGGGACAAGCACCCTTAATTTAAGGAAAACATCATGCAAGCAGGGGACATTTTTTAGCCATGTGGTAAAGATGTTGGGGAGCATGTAAAGCATGACAAAGGGCTAAAAAAAAATAAAAATGCTCTCTACTACTATACAAGGGGACCGGCCACACCAAAGAGAAGGAGGGACTCAGTTTTTTACAAAGGCAATCTTACTACACTCTTGGAGGAGAAAAGGAAAAAAAAAAAAGAGAAAGAGGGAGAAGGAAGGAGAATTTGGAGTGCTTGATTTGGAAAGCAATTGCTAGGTAGCTATCCCCTCTCGTCTTTTTCAATTATTTTCTTTGATATCATGTTCTTTTTCTTCTCTTTTTTCATGTGATTTGTTAACTTTTTTTGTTGAATAAAAAGTTTTCAAAAATAAAATTTAAAGGTTTTCTCTCCTTTATTCTTTATTCTTTACAAAATAACTAAGTTGACAATTTTTTTTACTCATTTCTTGCTTTAGCTGAAACTGAAAGGGGGCTCATTATGCTTGTTTTTGCTTGATTTTCTTGCTTGCTTGTTGATTGTGGGCTTCACTATTGTGGTAGGATAGATTTTCAGCTTTGGTTTTTCTTTTAAAAAATTAAATAAAAAGGTTTGAGAAGCTTGAGGATCTTGATTTTAATCAAGTGATTTTGGTTAGGTAGGACTATGTCAAATGAACCAACCATTGAGCCAACCTTGTTTTTTTTTTTTTCTTGCTTGTTCATATTTTTAACTCATGATTGATTCATTGTCATATGTTTTTTGGCTGTAAAATCATGCATTTCATGCCATTTTCAACTAGGTTTTTGGCAAAGATCAACCAATGATCTCTAGCCAAAAATCCCTTGTCTTAGTTGAAAAAGTGATAGTTTAAGTTGGTTATTCTGACTTTGATCTTTTTTTTTTTTACTAAGTTATTTTTGTCAAAATAAAAAGATTTTGACCACATGTAGTAGACCTTTAGAGGATGCGCTGGTATTTTTTTCCAAGAATTAAGCTGGTTTTTTTTCCAAGAATTAAGCTGATTGACCATAGTTTTTAGCTTACTATTTTGACTTTAGTGAAAATTCGGTTAAGGAATCCTTGGCCCAAAAATTAAGCTGATTTTTTTCCATGGAGAACATCATGTCTCAAGTCTATACTATTTTTTCCATAATATTTTGAATTTTTTATGAAAGGTAAAAAAAAAATAGTTTTTCAAAACTAGTTTTGGGAGTCAAAATTGTTTTTTTAAAACTAATAATTTTTTGTTTTTATTTGTATACAAAGAATGGGTTAATTTGAGTCATTGGTTACTATCTTAGGTTGATTTCCATGTCATTTCAAGGATAAAAATCAATTTTACAAAAATTGGGTCAAGGGTGGTCAACCGTGGTTTCAGAAATAGGAGAAACTAGAGCTTTTATAGGGGTATTCGGCCATGAATTCATTTCCAGCCAAAAAATCCAATTGTTTTTAAATCCGAGCCCAAAGTCATTCGTTTTGAAAATCCAATTTAAGCTTCTTCAAAGGCAGTCGGATACCTTTTTAGGTATACAGATGTCCTTACTTCAAGGAATAAATACATCTTCATGCATTGCATTTTAAAAATGGTTTTTACTTAATTTGGCATAAAAACGTGTTTCTCAATTTCCTAAACATTTGGCGAGAATTAATTCCTAATCTTTGTCAGGTTTGCCGGGGAGGTTAGGAAATTATTCAACGCACGTGGTTTTGAAATCCCAAGGCATGAATTTTGTTTTATTCAGAATCATATAAATGTCATATGAAAGAATTAGTTTTCAAGCTTTGCCATTTACCGGGGAGTACGATAATACTTTCCGACATATGCCATTTATGTGATTCCTCACATGAAGGATCCATTTCAAAATAATGGTGTGTGCATGTGATCATGATATGATTATGAATATTTTATGATGATGTCATTTTCTGATTTTTGCCATGTCAAGTGTAGACATCTAATTTTGTCCTGACCTCTAAATCAAGTAATTTTCTTCCTAATGATGTTTTAGAATGTATAAAGTCTTTTCTCATCCTGTAGGTGGTACTCCAAGACTTTGTGTAAGAGGTCAAGCATGAAAAGTCAACCCCGAAAAAGTCAACTCCAAAAAGTCAACCACTAAAAAGTCAACCATCATTCAAAATCAAGATTCAAAGTTTAATTGAACAATGGTGAAATAATTTTGATAATCCGAGGTCTACAACGTGAGATATGGAGTCTGGAAGATAGGTTATGGAGATTCAGTGGAAAGTAAACCCTAATTCGGTAAATTTGGGGAAAAGTGCTTAAACGATCAAATTGGTCAAAATTGGAGTTTTTGAATGGAATATAATAATGACTACGGGTATTGGAAAGACCATTTGGAAGCAAAAACAAAGGAAGGGTCAATTTGGTAGGAATTCGAAAATTAGGGTTTTTGGTGATTTGGCAAAATTGGGAAAAATTGCAAAAATGGCCCAATTCGGTAAAATTAAATCCCCTAATTGATGAAGACTGGGTAAAAAAAGATAGGCAAAGGATCAGTTTAAAGTAATTCCGAGAAAAGAGCTGGTTGGAGGAAAAACAGAGAAACAAGAAAATTCTCGATATTGGGAAAAGGAAAAATGAAATCGGTTTGATCGTAAGACCAACTCCAATTCAATATATAACAAAGACAATGGAAAAAGAAAATCTTGAAATCAGACCTGTTTTGAGTAAAATCAAGGTTTCGAGGGTTAAAGGGCAATTTTGGAAAATCTGAGAAAAATAGGAAATGAGCTCAGAAAATTATGAAAACCTTCAGATCTGAGTTTTATGTCATTTGGAAGAGATCGGCAAAGAAAAATCCAAAATCGGAGCTCGTTTGAAAAATGGCAAAATTCGGGTGCACTAAGTTGAAATTCCATAAGATAAATCCGGGAAAAATAGTAAATAAGCTCAAAAAATTATGAAAACTTTTAGATCTCAATTTTCTATTATTTGGAATAGATTGGCGAAGAAAAATCCAGAATCGAAGCTCAATTGAAAAAGGCCAAATTTGGGAGGCATCAAACCGAAATTCCAGAAGATAAATCCGAAAAAATAGCAAATGGGCTTGAAAAATATGCAAACTTCCAGAACTCAATTTTATATTATTTAGAAAGTATTGGAAAAAGAAAATCCGGATTTGGAGTCCGTTTGCAATTTAATCAAGTTTGGGGGGCTAAAGTGCAATTTTATCGAAGAAACTCAAGAGGGCCATTTTTGCAATTTAAAGAATCGAGAGATGGCTGGAATTTGAAGGGCCATTCGGCCAGCCCAAGAAGAGGGGAGTGCTAGCTGATTTCTTCCATCCAAAGGCCAAAATTGGATAGTAAGGTGGTTATTTTTTTTTTATTGAGCCTTTGTGATTTTGCCACATGGTCAAATGAATGAAGAGGAAGGATGTCAAACATTATGGTTACATATTTTAGGCCATCTATATTAGTTAGGAGCTGATCACTTCATCTAATGGTGGTAAATTCATATTTTTAGCATCTTTGATTAATAGCCTTTGGATTAAATTAGCTAGGAAAAAAATGACAACATTGTGAGGACATAGAGACCATTCAGCAACCTCTATTTAGAAGGGGGGGTTTTGATTTTATCAAGGGTTCTTTTGGCTGAGTTATTTCATGCTTTGAGAAATAGCTAAGGGGTAGAAAAGCAAAGAAAAATTTAGAAAAGAAGAAAGCTTGAAAGATAACTTTGGAAGGTAGCCTTTTGGCACCTAACTCTTTTATTTTTCTTTCTTTTTCTATGCTGATTTTGCTCATTTTCCATATGATTTCTTGTTATTTTATTGTGTAATAAAGGTTTTTGAATCTTCCTTTTAATTCTCCCATTTTACGTTTTCATGAAAAAATCAAAAACAAATTTTTTTTACCTTTTTCCTTGTTATGGCCGAATGGTCCCGTGGTGTGATTGTCTTGTGTTTGATTTATTTTCTATGTTGGTTGTGGCATGTTAGCTTGTTTTGATGTTTTAGCTTTCTAAAATAATCAAGATATGGAGCTTATTTCTAACCTTATTTACTTATTTGTTCTTATTTTGCTGTTTTTATCATTTATTTTCATGTCTACTTGCTTTATTTACTAATTTTAATTTTCTGTTTTACTATATTAAGTTGTTCATGCTTTGCGTTATTGCCCTACCATGTGTTTGTGTATTTGCCTAGCTATATCTTTGCATTTGCATCATGATTGTTTGGCTATCATGCGTCCATTTATGTCTTATATAGTTGCCATGCCGTATGTTTGTGTTTTTACCTTGCTAGTATCTCACATTTCTTAAGTGTCTATTTGGCTACTACCATGCTTTTTGCCTTGGGCATTTGCATCGTCATTTTGAGTATGTGATTACCATGCTTTCGTTCATGCTTTCATTATGCCATGTTATTGTGTGCTTGTTGTGCCATATTCATGCATTATTATTATGTTCATTTGGTCCTTATATGTTCATATTATAGCCACTCATGTTTATATGTCATATTAGGCATTAGGTCATATTATTTGTCATGCATCTTCATATGACATTTTAGGCATTACGATCATCTTTGTATGCCATGCATTTTTCATGCTTAATAGATCTTAGGTCATTTTGTATTTCCATGCTTTCATGTCCATTATGTCTAGGGTCATATTTATTGCCATGTATATTTCATGCATATTAGGTCTAAGGTTACATTTAATGCCATGCACATTTCATGTTAGGCATTAGGTCATTTTTCATGCCATATATATTTTCTATGTCATCTAGGCATTAGGTCATGCATTTCATGCATTTAACTTGCTGTTTGTTCATGCATTTCATATTATCCCACTTTATTTTTGACTTAAGACAATCAATGGCTCAAAGCCAAGCTCACATGAGGATGCTTGTGGAAAATGAAGAAGTTGTCAAGTTGGATTTTCTACCTTTGTGATTTTTTTTCATTAGGAAATTCTTGTCCATATTTTTATAAATTTTTACTAATCTTTGTAGAACCTTAGAGGAGTCTGCAATATTTTTATTTCAATTTTTGAGTGTTTTTATCGAAGGTTAAAAAATGTTTTTTGGTTAAATAGTTTTTCACCCAGTTTTCCATGAATTTTCTGGTAGGTCATCCTTAGTCTAAAAATTAAGCCAATTTTTTCCCATAGAGATCGACATGTTTTGAGTCTCCCATAAGTTTTTCAGATTTTTTTGAAAATTTTAACATAAGTAAAAAAAATCACGTTTTAAAACTGGTCAGAAAAGTCAGATTTGATTTCAAGAAGAAAATAATTTTCTGTTTTGGCTAAGGCATTAAGAGGGGCTAATTTAGAACCATAGCTACTGTCCTAGGTTTATTTCTAAGTCATTTTAATCCTAAAAAGTGATTTTTATAAAGGTCGTGTCAAGGGTGGTCAAACTCGGGTTTTCAAAGTTAGAAAAATAGAGCCTTTTTAAAGGGAATTTCGGCCATAGTGCCATTTTGATCCAAAAATTTTCAAATTGTTTTCAAACCAATCACAAAGTATCTTTGATTTAGAAATTTTGATTTAATGTCTTTTCCTAAGGTAGCTGGATATCTTTTTAGATATACGGATTTCCTTATTTAAAGGAAAAAATACACTTTCATGCATTGTATTTTCCATGTTCATGCATATTATATGATATATGATTTTTGCTATGAATATTTCTATGGCTATGTTATTGTTTTGATTTATATTTCATGATGTTATATTGATTGTTATATGGTTGTTAATATCTTATGTTATTCTATGCTTTTTTGCTTAGTCATAAATTGTCATGCCATATATTTTAGGTTTATGCTCATGGGCCGGGCAGCCCACCCGGCCTGAAACAGTATTATTTTATTATAATAATATTATTTTATTTAATTTTAATTATAAAAAAAAAAATAATTCGATGAACAGTGAATTCGGGCCTACGGCCCGACCCAGGGCCGGGCCTGGGCAAATAATATGAAAAAAATCGGGCCACGGCCCGGCCCGGCCCATGAGCAGGTCTATGTTCATGCATTGTTTTTTATTCACATGCATATTTCATGATAATATTATTTTATGTTTCATATTATTTCATATTATTAATTATATTACTATGTCATTTAGATTATATTATGTCATTTAGAATATACTATGTCACTTAGATTTTGCCATGTTATTTAGATTATAGTATGTCATCTAGATTTTTGCTATGTCATCTTTACTATGTCATACATATTCATATTTTTAAAATATTTTAGAAAAGATAATGGTTTTCAATAAAAATAAAGATATTCCCGAGTTAAAATAATTCATGAGTTCTCTGTCGGGTTTGCTGGAGAGGATATCATCAATTATCGTTTGTAAAAGAATATCCTTCTTTCAAAAAGTGAAAATGATTCGAAGATTCTCCAACGAAATAAAAATTTCTATGTTTTGCGGGGTCTGCTGGAAAATATAGGAAAATTTTGAATTAATAAATTTTGAATTATTTTCAATTAAGAATGAAATTATTTTTCTTTAAATTGGGAATTATTTTGAAATACCAAATCTAAAACCGGTTTTTTTATTCAAGACTTGAGATAATACACGATTAATAAGGTACCGTTTTATACAAGCGTTGTGGGGGTGCTAATCCTTCCCCGCACGTAACCGACTCTCGAACCCGCTTCTTTGATTTCTCTGGTTTAAAAATGCAGACTTTGAAATTGGTTTTAAAAAATGTTTTGATTAATTTTAAAATGTTTTACAAAACCAATTTTAATAAGTGGCAAATCACACCTGGCCAAAAAAGATTGGTGGCGACTCCATTTCTTTTTCGAGGTTGTTTTCAAACCCTCATTTTATTTCAAGAGGAATTAAGTTATATTTTCCTCTGTTTCCCCCAGTGTCACACTTAACGAGTAAAGTCTCGCGATGAGACTTGTTATTTTTTAGGTTACGACAGCTTGGCGACTCCGCTGGGGACATTTAGAGAGTCAGGCTTAGAATTAGTCGTGTGTTATCAAAGTCTCGGTTTTGTCATTTTTATCTGTTATTTAATTTTAATTCCCATATTTTTTTTAAATAATAAGGAGAATTTTGAAAAAAATAAAATGTTTTTAAATATGTCCATACTCATGTGCATGCATTTTATTATTGTTCTCTAGTTATTTAATGTTGTATATTATAACTGCTTGTTGGTTAATGCGATACCCTATTCTTGAATGTTCTTTTAATAAATTGTTGGGGTATTGAGAATAAGGATTGTAGAATAGGTGGTGACAGGTTAGTTGTTCCTCCTCACACACTACACTTGCATTTGCATAACATGAGCTCTATACCCGAGTTTCGTCCTTTTAGGTGGAAGCAAAGTAACTAAGCCTTCGTGATTAACAATCTGCATGGGCTACTGAAACACTTCTGGAGTACTAAAATACCTAACACTTCCGCATGGGCTAGGGAAATAGACTCTAACGAATTGAACCCACTTTTATCGGGCTGCCTTACTCGCCTTCACTGGCGATAGTGAGGAACAATTCGGGGCTTTTAGAATCGATTCACCCTCATATAGTGAACCTAGGCGAAGCCATGCCGAATTTTCATTAGATGCACCGAAGCTAGGAACACATGGAGGAATGCTTCCGGTCTTTTGCTATTTATTTCTACATTTTGAATAAGCATTGTAGGTCAGGCAATGAGGAACGTACATCGCCTGTAATAAGCTTAATAACCCACACCAAAAGGCACCGTGATGCCTAAACAAGTTGATATTATTGGGGCATTCATTAATTTTCTCACTTTGCATTGATTATTTCACTCTTTTATTGCTTTACTATTTTTTCTATGTAATAATGCCGGAAAGTAGTATCTTTGGGTTGTTTTAAAAATAAAAAAAAATCTTTACAGGAAGTTGGAAAAAGAGAAAAGATGATAGAAAAATATTTCCTCTTTGAAAAGTGAAAAAATGAAAATAAAAAAATGAGGACAAAATGATGGAAAAGTTCTTTTGTAGTGGAGTAGTGAGGTAAAAATAATAAAAATCTCCTTTTAGTTTTAGACTTTTGAGAAAATGAGAAAATAAAAATGTCAAAAAATAGTTGTCAAGAAAATTCAAGGAAAATAGAAGGAGAAAAAAATCAAAATAATATTAGGATCCTCTTTTCCTTGATCTTTTATTGGCATTTTTGCATAATAGTCATATTATTTGAGAAGTTGTAAATATGAAAATTCATTTCCTCAAGCATATTCGCATTTTGTACATCTCATGCATCATTACATTCATGCATATAAGAATAGAGCATCTACATTCATAATTGTATTCTTGATCTCATGATAATAATGTCAATTTCTTTTGCATTGAAAGGGGTTCGAGATATGATAAATGAAACGGAGGAACGAATGGGTGCTTCAGAACGCAATCAAGAAGAATTTGGACATGAAATCCGGGAAGTGAAAGAATAGCTTGTCAAATTGATGTAAATGGTTGAGTATATGGCTAAGAGTAAGAGGGAACTTTCTCAGGGCTCTTCATCGCCTTCGGATCAACCAAAACAATCAGGTCCAAAACATACAATCCTTGTTGGGTCCTGCACGTGTCAATGCCAAAAAGGTTTGAACTCTGATGAAATTATGGACAATATCGTGAAAATGATTAAACCAGAGAGCCTAATACCAAAGACAAAAACCTCATATCCCAAACAGTCCCTGCAAATGCGAATATGTACAACCTCTACGGGATCTTCACTCTACTATGGTCTAAACCAGTATCCTCACTCTACTATGGTCTAATCGTCCACTGGGACGACCGCTACGGGATCTTCCAGGCCCACTCTATCACCACCAAATGGCAGTTCATACTTCTTCCCTCATCAAGCAACTTATCAAGCATATGAGATAAGAACCTCGAACTATGTACAACCTCCAAGGGTCTCGTGTCCAAATCCATACCCTTGCCTTACTATTCCACCACCTCTCCATGTAAACACTCCGGTTCGAGCCTTAGTGCCACCATCAAAGGACCCAACTCCTAGGCCATGTGTGGCTAAGAAACAACCCAAGAACGAGACCCAAAGGCATTTTGATCCCATTCCAATAAGCTACCAAGAGCTTTTCCCTATGTTGATCCGAAATCACCTGGTTGCCTATGTTCCATTGAAACCCCTGTCACCACCATATCCCAAGTGGTATAACCTGAACGCAAGATGTGATTATCACTGTGGAATTGTTGGGCATAGCATTAAGCACTCTAAGAACCTCAAAAACAAAGTGCAGTCTCTTATAGATGCCAAGTGGTTGGATCCGAAGACACTAATTGATGGAAGACTTGGGAAAGCCAAAAAGGCTTGGGAAATTGATGTTGACTTTGTCCTTTCATGATGTAATAGGACTTTGGTCTTTTCAGTAGCCGGCTCTTATAGCCTTAGGATGCTAGGAAAAATAAAATCCTTGTAAAGACAGTTTTAACCACTTATCAGATGTGTAAATATGGTTTATGTCTTTTGAATATTGGAACAGGAATGGATTAATTATGCTTTGAATTCATGAGATATTGATGATTAAGTTCCTCCAATTCTTATTTCCTCTGTGTTATATTCATTTCCTTTGCATTTGCATTCGATCAATTATTTGCCATACCATACATTTTCATTCATCCATGCATTGACATTTAGTTTATTGGCACATAACAATAGCTATATCAGTGCCGATGATAGAAAAGTCAATATTGTCATCAATAATTTTTGATCTCTAAAGGCAAATAAAAGGGGTTTCCCTAAAACCCCTAAAATAAAGAGCTATGACAGATTTCATGCTTAAAAGATAGCTTTGGTTTTCTTTTTGCAGGAAAGTAGAATGGGAGAGGATCATACTACCCAATTGGAAAAAATGGCACAAATGCAGAATGAGACATCTGAACAGGTCGCACAGGGGATTAAGATGATTCAGGCAAATAGTTGACAATGGATAGAAATTATGGGAGAACACTTTACACAGAAAAATAATCAACTTCAAGAGCATGGCAATCTGGGTAAAAATGATCAAGGACAAATTTATGATCAGGTTCATTCACAGCAAGTTCTGAGCCAAGAGGTAGAGATACAACAAAAAATGACCTATTGGAGGAAAGGATTCGAGTTGTTGAAGGTGGAGATGAAGTAAGTGTAGGAGAGTTTCTTTTGATCCCTGATCTGGTCATCCCGCCAAAATTCAAGGTTCCGAAATTCAAAAAGTATGATGGACTTAAAAGACCCAAAACACATTTGTCTGCATATTGTAATAAGATAGTGGCGCACGTGCATGATGAGAAATTCCTTATCTATGTTTTTCAATACAGCCTGACAGGAGGAGCATCTAATTGGTATTATCAGTTGAAAAAGGGCCAAGTGCATACATGGAGAGACTTAGTCCGGGCATTCCTGAAACAATACAAGCATATGTTGGAAATGGCTCCAGATCGATTGACACTCCAGAACATGAAAAAGAAGCCCAATGAGAACTACAAAGAATATGGTTATAAATGGAAAGATGTAGCCTCGCAAGTCCAACCACCTCTTACTGATAGAGAAATGAATGTTTTATTTGTGGATACCCTCCCATATCCATATTATGACAAGTTGATCGGCAATGTCTTTTCAGAATTTGTAGATATATTGTTTGCAATGGGTAGGATTGAGGATGGGATAAAAAAAGGGAAAATTGTGGGTACTGAAGCCAGAATGTTTTCGAAAAGAAAAATTATGTTGCCAAGGGGCACGTTCAAGTCGTAAATATTGAAGGCAAAAGTAAAAGAGGGTTCAGTGCAATGCAAGATAATCCTTTTGGTGGTTATTTACATCCCCGACCCTACGTCGACCATTGGATTCAGTACGGTCATCATCATGCTCCAAGGCCTTTCACATTACCTCAGGGTTTCGTCATGCCAAATGATTCGGAGTTTAATTCAGTCTATTCTCAGAGCAGTAAGAGAAAGAAGGAAAAGGTGTACCATTCAATAATGATGACCTACACAGAACTTTTTCCATTGCTTGTCCAAAGCCAAATGATTTCCGTTGTACTTGCAAATCCCAAGAAGTCTCCTTACCCGAAATGGTATGATCCTAATGCCACATGCGAGTATCATAGCAGGGTTAAAGGGCATTTCACTTAGAACTGCACTGCATTCAAGGACAAAGTTCAGGCTGTAATTGATGTAAACCCAATAAAGTCCAAAGAGCTCATGGATGCTTATCAAGGATGACGGGGCTAAGGATCATTTGTTCTCAGGGTAGCTTGCTAATAAGGGGCAATCCTTAACCTTGTTTTAAGTTTTGTTCTTACTTTCAATTTATTTGAAATGAATGAACTTTAAATTCCAAGCATCATGCATCATATCTCATTTGAAGTTTTGAATATTCTTCTTAAGCCTTGTTTATATGATTTGTGAAAGAAAAACAATAAGGCTGAAAATAAAAGTCCATACAGATAATTTTTTGTTTTGAAAATAAAAGGATACTCATTTGAATAGTGAAATAAGTTTCGAAAGAATGGGTGATCATCATGGGGGATGGATTCCTAGGAAACACTTTGTCTCTATACGTACATAGATCATAGACCAGTTGAATAAATACCACTCAAAAGCCATAAAGAATAACCTTTATTGAGGCCATGAGTAATGAAAATTTGAAAAATTCTTTTGTGGATTTCTTGAAAGTCAAGCAAACATGACAATCTTCAAAAACATCTAGATTAGGTAGTTTGATACGTGTTAAAGTTATGCCATGTTACAAATCATAGCAAAAACTCAAGGATTCAAAACCTTCGAATCCCTTTGAAAGAATCCAAATGCCAAGTCTCTAGGCCTTTTCCCAGACCTTGATTTATGATAACATGAACCAAAGGATGAACCAAAACACCTTTCTTTTTCTCTCCCCATGTGTTGGAAACACTTTGAAGAAATTGAAACCCAAACAAGTTCATTTAGCGAGAAGCCCAAAGATAAAATCTAAGATGTTCCTTCACAACAGGATTCTCGCAAACCAAAAGACCTTCACTTCAATGGCAAATCAAAATAAGACATCATTTGTGGCTGAAAATAAATCATGCATGAAGTTTTTGTGGCATGCAGCAAAAGGGAAAAAACAAGAAGAAAAAGAAAAAATATTATGACATCATGAATGTGAGAATTCGAATGTTTCCAAATGCAAAATGAAATTCTAATTATCTATTCCCCCTGTGGATTGCTTTTCAAGGAGAATATTCATACTTGATATGAGAAATGGTCATCTTTCATATCCCTTTCACAAAGAGAAATTATCCATAGTATCCAACATATATGGATATTCTCCTTAGCATTAAGTCTTTCAAGTGTATGGTGCTGATTTTTCTAACACGTTATTGGGTTGACTCAGTGGAAGACTTTACTTCTTCTTCTTCTTCTTCTTTATTTTTTCTTTTATGCTTTTTTGAATCTTGTGATAATAAACAGGTGGGAAATAGAAGACCAATGAACCAGATTAATTAGAAACCTTTTTTTAAACTTTTAAAAATTTTGACCGAAACAATTAATTTAGCACTTTTTTTTTTTAACTTTTAAAAAATTTGACCGAAACAATTAATTTAACTTTATACTATGTTAATTGAATTTTTTATTTTCTAAAATATAGATTCTATATTCTATATCATATATATATATATATATATATATATATATATATTCGTCGATATTCACTTTTAAATTCGAATAATATAGATTCTATATTCTACAGTATCACTCTTGAACATTTTTATGAATATTTATTTCTTTGACATTCTTTTCAATGAATAATTTTTTGTTTGAAATTTAGTGAAGCATCAATAGTGAGCTATGATATATATTTTTCCTCTAAAGCAAACAAATCTTATCTATTGGTAAACCAACCTTTGGTTCAACTTTCTACGCGTTATTTGTCGACAATTTTGCAAGCTGGAAATCCTATCTTTCGAGAGTTCCTAGTGCTTAGTGTAGATAAATAATAGTAGTTTAAGCAATATAAATTGGCAACCAATATCAGTAATCAGTATGAAGTCAATTTAAGTCATATACGAAAGCAAAAATGAGAGCAATTATTACCAACTGTTTATTGCAAAGAATGAGATCCATAATACAACCAAAAATGTACATGCTCTATTCACACATGCATGAAATGTGCAACATGCAAAAATGCTTGAAAAATGATTTTTTTTTTTATTTTTAAAAACAGCTAATGAACATCTGCCCCAACAATATCTACTTATTTAGGCATCACGATGCCTTCGAGGCGGAGCATCACATTTATTACGGGCGATGTACGTACATCGTTGCCCAATCTATCACACTTATTCGGAGTGTAAAATAGGTAACAAAAGGTTTAGAAATGTCCCTCCATGTGTTCCTATTTTCGGTATATCTAACGGAAATCCGGCATGGCTTCACCTAGGTTCACTATATGAAGGTGAATCGGTTCTAAGGCCCCGAATTGTTCCTCACTGTCGTCGGTGAAGGCTAGTAAGGCACCCCGATAAAAGCGGGTTCAATTCGTTAGAGTATATTTTCCTATGCCCATGCGGAGGATTATCACGAAGGCATTAGGTACTTTATACTCCGAAAGTGTTTCACTTGCCCATACGGAGGATCAATCACGAAGGTTTAGTTACTTTACTCCCACTTAAAAGGACGAAACCCGGGTAGAGGATTCATGTTATGCAAATGCAAATACAGTGTGTGCGGAGGAACAAAACAAACCTGTCACCACCAATTCTACACCCCTTATTCTAAATGCCCCAACAAGATTAAACAACATAAATCATCAATTAATCAATAAATAAATATATGCACCAAAATAATCAGAGAACAATTATAATATGTATGCACATGAATATGGACATATTTAAATACATTTATTATTTTTTTTCAAATTATTCTTAATTTTTTAAAATGTGGGAATTAAAATTAAATACCAATTAAACCAACAAAACCGAGACTTTGATAACACACGACTAATTCTAGGCCTGACTCTCTAATTGTCCCAGTGGAGTCGCCAAGCTGTCGCAACCTAAAAAATAACGAGTCTCATCGCAAGACTTTATTATTCGTTAAGCGTGACATTTAAAAAAACCGAGGAAAAGTCGACTTAATTCCTCTAGAAAAATAAAGGTTTTGAAAATGACCTTAAAAAAAAGACATGGAGTCGCCACCAATCTTTTTTAGCTAGGTGTGATCGGCCACCTATTAAAACCGGTTTTATAAAACATTTTAAAATTAATTAAAACATTTTTAAAACCAATTTCACGTCTCCGTTATAAACCAGAGAAATCAAAGAAGCGGGTTCGGGAGTCGGTTACGTGCGGGGAAGGATTAGCATCCCCACAACGCCCGTATAAATCGGTACCTTATTAATCATGTGTTATCTTAAATCTCGGTAAAAAAGTTGGTTTTAAATTTAGTATTTCAAGTTAATTCCCAATTTAAAGAAAAATAATTCCATTTTTAATTGAAAATGATTCGGAATTTATAAATTCAAAATTTTCCTATATTCCCAAACAAACGTGGCAAAATATAGAAATTTTTACTATTTTTAGAAAACTTTTCGAATCATTCTCTTTTTTTTGAAAGAAAGATATTCCTTTATTAATGATAATTGATGATATTCCCTCCAGCAAACCCGGTAGAGAACTCATGAATTATTTTAACTCGGGAATATCTTTATTTTTTATTGAAAAATCATTATCCTTTTGAAAACATTTTAAAAGATATGAATATGTATATGCATGACATAAATAAAATGACATAGCAAAATCTAAATAATATAATGCTTCCTAATGATATGATATAATGTAAATGCCTTAGCATATTCTAAATGAAATAAAATATCCTAAGTTATATGACATATTATAAATAAAATGAAATGACCTAGGTAACATAGTATATTCTATATGAGATGCAATATCCTAAGTCATATGATATATTCTAAATGAAATAAAATAACCTAAGTAACATAACATATTCTATATGAAATGAAATAACCTAAGTAAATGATATTTTCTAAATGAAATACAATAACTTAAGTAACATAACATATTCTATATGAAATCAAATAATTTAAATGACATGGCAAACATGAATGATATGCCATATAAATTAAATGAGATGGAATATGAAATAATGCTATCATATAATATGCATGAAAATAAAAATGAAAATAATAATGCATGAACATAGTATATGCTAAATAATATGACAAAAAAAATAACTAAATAAAAAGCATAGGATATCATGAAATATTCCAAATCATATAATAAACAATATAACATAACTCAAAATCATAACAATATCATAGAAATTATCATAGCAAGAATCACATATTATATAAAATGCATGAATATGGAAAATGCAATGCATGAAATGTATTTTTTCCTTTAATTAAAGAAATCCGTATATCTAAAAAGATATCCGGCTACCTTAGGAAAATATGTCAAATTAAATATTCTAAAACCAAAATATTTCTATATTTTGCCACGTTTGTTGGGGAAATCCTTCCATTCGTTCATGAAATGTGCAACCATTGGTTTATAAAAACAATATATATAATTCGATCGTGTTATAATTTTCTGAAGGATAACAAGTCTCATCGCGAGACTTTACTCGTTAAGTGTGACACTGTGGGGAAACAGAGGAAAAGATGACTTAATTCCTCTTGACATAAAATGAGGGTTTGAAAACAACCTCGAAAAAGAAATGGAGTCGCCACCAATCTTTTTTGGCTAGGTGTGATTTGCCACTTATTAAAACCGATTTTGTAAAACATTTTAAAATTAATCAAAACATTTTTAAAACCAATTTCAAAGTCTGCATTTTTAAACCAGAGAAATCAAAGAAGCGGGTTCGAGAGTCGGTTACGTGCGGGGAAGGATTAGCACCCCCACAACGCCTGTATAAAACGGTACCTTATTAATCGTGTATTATCTCAAGTCTTGAAAAAAAACCGGTTTTAGATTTGGTATTTCAAAATAATTCCCAATTTAAAGAAAAATAATTTCATTCTTAATTGAAAATAATTCGGAATTTATTAATTCAAAATTTTCCTATATTTTCCAGCAGACCCCGCAAAACATAGAAATTTTTATTTAGTTGGAGAATCTCCGAATCATTTTCACTTTTTGAAAGAAGGATATTCTTTTACTAACGATAATTGATGATTGTACAATCCGAGCTTATGTGTTTGTTGCTTAGATCAACCTATCTTTCTCATCATAAAGCTGCTATTAAATTGAACTTAGAGAGCTTATTCTAGGTTGTTTGATAGTTAGAGATTAAATAGAGAGCTTGTTCTATTTAACGACGAACTAAGGAAAGATTGGGATAACAGAGCTTGTTGTTATCTACGGTTGTTAATTTTGATAGCTAATTAATGTTGATAGATATGAAATTGATTCTTAATGATGTCTAGTGGTGGAGAATGAAACCTTAACCATATTTTTCATATTTGATTCTTCTTAAGTACTTGTTTTCTCATTCTTATTGTTAACTTTAGTTTAAATCTGATTTCAAAATCCCCTTTACTTTTGTTTACTTGTTTTTAAGTGATAAACTATTAACTTATAAACTAAAACCCAATCCCTGAGGACTCGACCCTTGCTAGTCACTATACTCTACAATTGATTTTTTTTAAGTGCAAGGTTAAATAAGATACATTCTTTTGGGTGCATCAAGTTTTTGGCGCCATTGCCGGGGATTGCTTTGTTTAGTTTATTAGTTTATTGGTTTTTTCTTATTTTCTGTTCTAATTATTTACTTTTTTTTTGTTTATTAGTGAATGTTCCAAGATCCCGAAATGGACATGTAGTAGCATGATTGTTAGTTAATAAATTTCAAATCCCTAGACATGATTGTTAGTTAATAAATTTCACAATGTCTTTCAATTATCTTTTGAATTTGTTATATTCTATGATTGCATGTCATGAATTGCTATCTTGTTTATTTAGGTGCGCAACTAGATGAATGTTCAACTAAAATAAAAATTGGCTCAAACTGTTACGTGTGAGGAAGGATTATAAACTACAAAGTGATGTTCAAAATTGCGATTAATGATGAAGTTAACAACTTTTTATTCCTACAATTTTTTAATATTATTAGTTTAGTTGAAGTATTGGAAAGAAAAGGCGGATTTATAGCAAAGAGTGGTTTTACGTTGTGTTAAAAGTAGCATGAATAGAAAGCAAGGGGAAACTTTGGATTTAAATTTCATTTTATTTCAAGAGGAATTTAAAATGTTTTACAAATCCGAAAAAGTTTTCATAATTTTTTGAGCTTGTTTGCTATATTTCCCGAATTTATCTTATGGAATTTCAACTTAGTGCACCCGAATTTCGCCATTTTTCAAACGAGCTCCGTTTCCGGATTTTCTCTGCCGATGATGCACCCAAAAGAGTGTATCTTATTTAACCTTGCACTAAAAAGATCAATTGTAAGTATAATGATTAGCAAGGGTCGAGTCCTCAGGGATTGGGTTTTAATCTATGAGTTATTAGTTTATAACTTACGTTCAAAGAAAACAATAAAAGAAAAGGGGTTTTTGAAGCCAGATTTAAACTAAAGTAAATAATAAGAATAAGATGCAAGGCGGTATAACCAGCCAATAAAAATATATATACTAAATTAGGCGGTATAACCAGCCAATGAAAATATATATACTAAATTAGGCGGTATAACCAGCCAATAAAAATAAAACAAAGTTAATATACAAATTAGGCGGTATAACCAGCCAATAAAAATAAATATACTTTTAAAAATAAGCAAACTAGAAAAGTAAGAAAACAAGTAAGTAAGAAGAATCAAATATGAAAAATATGGTTAAGGTTTCATTCTCCACCACTAGACATCATTAAGAATCAATTTCAGATCTATCAATATCAACCAACTATCAAAGTTAACAACCGTAGATAACAACAAGCTCTGTTATCCCAATCTTTCCTTAGTTTGTCGTTAAATAGAACAAGCTCTCTATTTAATCTCTAACCATTAAACAACCTAGAATAAGCTCTCTAAATTCAATTTAATGGCAGCTTTATGATGAGAAAGATAGGTTGATCTAAGCAACAAACACATAAGCTCGGATTGTTCAACTTAGGTTATGTTCCACTTTGCAATTATTGAAAACTTGACCATAATCATTAATCACAAATTGCCACTTATGAATAGGAAATCAAGACAATTACACGGATCAAGACTCCTAAACTAGCAATAGATAATTATCAAGATCTATCTAGTTGTACACCTAAATAAATCAAGACAACATCATGAACAATTCTTGTAGAAGAACATAAGCAACTTTGATAGAAAATTAATGATAGATAGAATCTGAAAATCAATCACAAAACATGTCTAGGGCTTTGAAATCACCCTTAACCAAATAGAAGTTTCCCCTAGCATAGGCATTGTAAACATAAACATAAAATTAAAGAGAATCTAAGAAGGAAATAAAAGAAAGAAAGAAGAAGAAGAAAATAAAGAAAAAGAAAACTAGAGAAAAGAAAGAAGAAGAAAACTTAGAGAATTTTATTACAATGGCTAATATCCTACCAATGTACAATATCTCCTCTACAATCATCCAAAGCCCTCTATTTATACACATTTTGGAGGGCTAAATGACAAGAGACAAGCTTTACAAATTTCAAAGGTAGGTATAATAGGTGGGTGCATTTTTCTAACAATTTTCGTCATATTGTATGACAATTTTGATCAGCCAACTTGATGGTCGATTTTGTCAATTTTGGAGGCCTGATCGGATCACATGGTCTTCTAGAAAAATGTTCCCCTATCAGTTACTGATCCATAGCCGTTGGAATCAGCTCATTTTCTGATGTGGATAAGAAGATATGGGCAAAATACAAAAACAGGTCAGCACAGACGTCATTGCACATCAGCCAACTTGATGGTCGATTTCGCTAGGGAAAACGACTCCGTTTCAAGAAGTGTAAAACATGAAAAAGATAGATATGCCTCTTAACTTTGCACGGTTAAAATTTCAGCCTTATTGCTTCAGTGAAACTCGAGATATAGCTGATATGGCAAAAGGTGTCGGAATTGGAACTGAACTGGATTTGCCCTTAATTCTAGTAATTTGAAATCACTCAAAGAAACTTGTGAAAAACACCAAATTACATAAAAATATAAAAGATCATAAACACAATTAGACTAAACAATAATAACTCGTATTTGACACAAAACAATAATAAAACATAACTAAAAACTCTATAATTATACGAGTTATCACACCCCCACACTTAGATTGTTGCTAGTCCCTAGCAACGACTCAATAAAAATAAAATAAGAAAATCTAATCTAATCCACTTTCGTAGGAAATCACGGTGGCACTTAGCATGTGACACAAGCCTTTAAACCCCTAGGTGTCCCTAGTGGACGAGTTTAGTCTCGTGAGGGTTTACTAGAACGATACCCACAAACATTGAAAAACTAAAATATAAATAAACTACATATACTAAAAATATTTACTCCTAATCCTTTCAATACAAATTAGAGACAATATTTGAACAAGTCTTATAAACTAATCAATAGCTTAAAGAATTTCACAAAAAATCATGCTTGAATGTAAATTGTTTGAGTTAAGCCAATATTAACATAACATATTTCAATCAAAATAGTGCATATTCAAACTTAATCTCAACTACTCACATGGGATACCCTCATGATTTTCACTCTTTAAAGTAGTGGTGAAATGTTTACACTCAATCAATCTCATGAAAACAGTTCTACCATATTCTTGCTTGTCCACCTATTCTCCACTATTTAGATCATACAACTTCATGAATCAAGAGGTCTTTAATCAAGGTTGTAATGGGGCCAAGGGGTTTGTAATGTGGTTGAAGAACAAAAGGATAAAGATATCACAAAGGTTCCAAAGAGTTCATAAAGTTTAGAGACATAAAAAGATCATACAAATAAAACTTCTCAAAACTCTTATAAAGCACATAATAACATAGGCTAAATATTCATGTTGAGCCTTTGCATCATTCTAACCAACTTTGTAACATCTTTTTCTTTACTTTAACTAGAAGTTCAAGAGATAGCTTTTTTCTTTTTCTCTTGACTTTTTTCTTTCTTTTCCCCCCATACTTATTTCTTGTTTCTAACCCAAATTTTCAATAAATCTTCCTTGTCTTTGCAACTTGTCTCAAAACATGCTAATTCATCTTTGGAACAAAGGTAAAGATATAAGTATATTTAGGTTAGGGACAAGTTATGGTTACCAAAGAGATAGCTTATTCAATGTAGGCTCAAATTGGTTCACTAAGGGTGTGTTCTCTTGGAACATTAATAATGGATGGTTGTTTGGCTCTGGTTATAATCCTAATGCCTCTATCATATTCATGTTGTCACATGTATCAATATAGTCTCAAACGGTTTAAAGCAAGTTCTAGAGAATCATGTAATCATAAGAGCACTCAAGAAAGAAATTAGATTGATTTGTATAATGCATCAATCATTATAGGCTCAAAAACTCACAAGGATGATTATACAAGTCAGATTAAGTCTAAACATGCTTCTTTCTCAATCAACATATCATATTAACATTGGCTCATAAAAAGGTTGACATCAAGCTCAATTCTCATGAAAATCTTCTCACTAATAAATCTGTTTTAGACTTATGCAATTCATATCTCATCATTGTATTAAAAAGGAACTAAAACTCACAAAAAAATAATAATAATAATAAAGACTCATAAAAAAAAAATAGTAGACAAAAATAAAAGAAATCCTAAATCATTCCCCCCACACTTAATTCTGACATTGTCCTCAATGTAAGTCTATTAACTCAAATGAAAGAATCATGTGTAAGAGAAAAGAACTAATAACATAAGAATATGAACAACTAAGACTCAAAACAAAACAAACTCATGCAACCTAAATAATCCTAAAATACTAAACAAAAATTAACAAGTAAACATAAAAAGATTAAAATCAAACTGACAAGGTATGTCTCAAGTCTCCCTTACTCAGACCTTGTTCAGAATGAATACTTCTAAATTGCTTAAAACACAACAAACTTTTTTTTTTTTTGAAAAGAAGAAATCAAACTGACAAGGTATGTCTCAAGTCTCCCTTACTCAGACCTTGTTCAGAATGAATACTTCTAAATGGCTTAAAACACAACAAATTTTTTTCTTTACTTTAAGTTAGCAAAATATGTCCCTTACCCCCTACTAAAATATGACATTGTCCCCAATGTCAAATTTTAAAGGTAGAATTTAGGAGATATTACCTGCAGAGGTTGCTAACCACTTATTATAACTGAGACACAACAAACAAAATGTTAGATAATGTCACAAAGACAAAGTGCAATCCACTCCTTGCTTGTCTATATCTCTTTTTCTTTTTCCGAGCGTTTGCGAAACAACCGTAGCAGGTAAATACTCATAAGCTTGGAGCTTTTTGAGTAAATCTTCAATGGTTGTTGCAGAAATTATGGTTCTCCTTGCCTCTGAAAACATGAATCCATTTTCCACAGCATTATCTAAATATGAAAGCAAATTACTAAAATAACCATTAATATTAAGCAAACCAATGGGTTTCTTATTTGTGACCAAAGATGACCAAGAAGCCACGCAAGCTATTTCTTCCAATGTACCCAGACCTCCTGGTAAAGCAATGAATGCATCGGCAGAATGGTACATGATTGTTATCCGTTCAGGGATACTCCAGACTTGTATTTCCTTACCCACGGTAGGTCCACAAAAATCTGTGAATAGTTTTGGCACGACTCCTAGAACTGGACTTCCTCCGGCGTGTGCTGCTGTAGCGACTGCTCCCATTAAACCCGTACTACCGCCTCCATAAATCAACTGGATCTTTTGTTGGGCAAGTATTACTCCAACTCTTATGGCTTCATCAGCGAATATGTTATTTTTCCCTGGATAAGCACCTCCAAAGACACAAATTTATTTAATGCGTTGGGACGAAGTACTTTCCATTTTTTTTTTCTTTTTTTTTTTCGAGTGCCTGAAAGAGAATGAGTACATGGTGTAATATATAGAGGACTGAGTAGTGAATCAGACAAGAGTGATAATGTCGCCGAAAGTGTATTTGACCTGTCAGAAGAAAATGTTAACCTAACAAAAGATTTTTGCCTGATTTCAAGAAGAAAATCAAAAAGAGAAGAAAAATCAACCGTAAAAGTCAAGAGTAATAGTGTAGCCGAAAGTGTATTTGGCATCTTCCTCTGGTTTTACGTCCAGAAACGGCTTAAACGCCTTCTATGAGTCGAGGATATGCTTCCCATCCAGTTTTCTTACAAGCTGGCAAACAGGGTCTTTTAACATCAGATTCCCAAGATGTTGCCATTCCCTTTGGAATTGCGGCCATAAATCAAGAATTTTTCTTTGTACGTCTCCACTAGGATGCGTCTCAAGAGAAAGTTGGATATTACCCAAATTCTCCTTACTCAGTCCATCCTTAATGAATTCAATTTTATCATCTCGATTAGAGGACGGAATCCCAATAGAACGACATTTACCGTTACACGTCCATCGTGCACATTTGTGGCAATTTGAACTCATGCGCTTTGCTCGTCGCTTCTTTGCAAAAGTGCTTCTACCTTTACCTGGTAAATGCAAAACAGGAAGATATTCATCTTCACGTACCTTGGCTTCAATTATCCAACGTATGTCTTCAGGAATCCCTTTGTGCATAAGCATTCTTAATCTTTCAAATCGAACTTGGTAAAGCTTCAGTAAAATATTTCGAGGAAAATGAGGAAATCGTTCTGCAATCTTGTGAGAATATCATCCATCCTGAAAAAATTGAAAGAGAAATTTATATACAATATCAGTTTTATGGGTAGCTGATGGAACCGACTTAAATAATCACGGAGTACCGTTATCCGCCATTTAACCGGGGTTAAAAAAATTATATTTACATCTAGTTATTTTCAAAACAAGGATCAGAAAGAAAAATAACATAAAAAGACTCAAAAACAAAACACTCTAAATAAAATCCTAAATTCTTCCCCCCACACATAATTCTTACATTGTCTTTAATGTAATGCTATTAATCCCAAATGAAAGAATCATGTGTAAGTGAAAAGAACTAATAAACAAAATAAACTTATGCAGCCTAAATGAACTTAGAAACACTAAACACAATTAGCAAAGAAACATAAGAAAAAGATAAAGAAAAAGAGAGCAAATCTGAGGATGGCAGTTTGGCAATGCTTTCACTAATTAGGCTGCCTCCCCCAATTAGCACTTGATTTAGTGTTTTGAACCTAACCAACACCCCTTCTTGGCATTTTAGGCTTGTCAGGCTCATACATGAAATTTCCCAAATTTATGCGTTTGAGAGGAAGCTTTCTTTGCACAACAGTGGATGCATTCTCCATTACAAGTATTATTCCATCATCCTTTGTGGTGCATATGTCATCGAGGAATGGAGCATATTTTGATACTTGTTGAATGACCTCCAAAAACAAGTTGTTTAAGGTTTCTGGCATGTGTTGTTCATGTTCTTCCTCCTTGAACTTTGCAAATCTACTAGGAAAAGGTGGAGAAGAAACATTAGTAAAAAGTGAAACCTTAAACGTTACCTCAGGTGCCGAAATACTCTTATTTGGATCTTTGGCTTCATTATCCTCAAGAATAGAATCCATCTCTAATTTTGTTTCATCCTCATCTTGTTCCTCATTCTTCAAGGTCACAATAGTAGCATTCTCCTTTGGGTTAACCATCGTTTGGGCTGGGAGTTCTTCAGATCTTTGTGCTACCCATCCCACCATACTACTAGCCAATTGGCTCATTTGCTTTTCCAAACTCTGGATGCTTGCCCTTGTTTCCTGTTGAAATTGCAAAGAATCAGTAACAAGAGAATAGACAAGATCTTCTAAAGAAGTACCTGAGTTTTGAGTCATATGTGGTGGTTGAAAAAGATCTGGTTCTTGAGACCATGATTGATTGAAGCTAGATGGATGAGTGTAATTGGCATAAGGATCTACTTCTTGGTAATTTTTCGAGTAGCCATAATTAGTATGATCCCACCATCCCTCATGGTAAGTGTTTGACTAATGATCATACTGTTTGTCTTGGAACACTTGATGGCCTTGACATCCTCCCATGGCCAATTGTTGAACTGGGGAGGTGAGATTGGCTTGTTGATTCTCCATGTTCATGTATGCCACCAACTCTTCAAGTGTTAGATTGCTCAATTCCATTGTTTTTTTTTTTTTTTTAAATTTGAAAAGAAAACTTGTATGTACAAGAAAATAAAACTAATTAGAACTGAAAATAAGAATAAACCAAGTAACAAATAAACTAAAGAAAGCAATCCCCGGCAACGGCGCCAAAAGTTTGATGCACCCAAAAGAGTGTATCTTATTTAACCTTGCACTAAAAAGATCAATTGTAAGTATAATGATTAGCAAGGGTCGAGTCCTCAGGGATTGGGTTTTAATCTATGAGTTATTAGTTTATAACTTACGTTCAAAGAAAACAATAAAAGAAAAGGGGTTTTTGAAGCCAGATTTAAACTAAAGTAAATAATAAGAATAAGATGCAAGGCGGTATAACCAGCCAATAAAAATATATATACTAAATTAGGCGGTATAACCAGCCAATGAAAATATATATACTAAATTAGGCGGTATAACCAGCCAATAAAAATAAAACAAAGTTAATATACAAATTAGGCGGTATAACCAGCCAATAAAAATAAATATACTTTTAAAAATAAGCAAACTAGAAAAGTAAGAAAACAAGTAAGTAAGAAGAATCAAATATGAAAAATATGGTTAAGGTTTCATTCTCCACCACTAGACATCATTAAGAATCAATTTCAGATCTATCAATATCAACCAACTATCAAAGTTAACAACCGTAGATAACAACAAGCTCTGTTATCCCAATCTTTCCTTAGTTTGTCGTTAAATAGAACAAGCTCTCTATTTAATCTCTAACCATTAAACAACCTAGAATAAGCTCTCTAAATTCAATTTAATGGCAGCTTTATGATGAGAAAGATAGGTTGATCTAAGCAACAAACACATAAGCTCGGATTGTTCAACTTAGGTTATGTTCCACTTTGCAATTATTGAAAACTTGACCATAATCATTAATCACAAATTGCCACTTATGAATAGGAAATCAAGACAATTACACGGATCAAGACTCCTAAACTAGCAATAGATAATTATCAAGATCTATCTAGTTGTACACCTAAATAAATCAAGACAACATCATGAACAATTCTTGTAGAAGAACATAAGCAACTTTGATAGAAAATTAATGATAGATAGAATCTGAAAATCAATCACAAAACATGTCTAGGGCTTTGAAATCACCCTTAACCAAATAGAAGTTTCCCCTAGCATAGGCATTGTAAACATAAACATAAAATTAAAGAGAATCTAAGAAGGAAATAAAAGAAAGAAAGAAGAAGAAGAAAATAAAGAAAAAGAAAACTAGAGAAAAGAAAGAAGAAGAAAACTTAGAGAATTTTATTACAATGGCTAATATCCTACCAATGTACAATATCTCCTCTACAATCATCCAAGGCCCTCTATTTATACACATTTTGGAGGGCTAAATGACAAGAGACAAGCTTTACAAATTTCAAAGGTAGGTATAATAGGTGGGTGCATTTTTCTAACAATTTTCGTCATATTGTATGACAATTTTGATCAGCCAACTTGATGGTCGATTTTGTCAATTTTGGAGGCCTGATCTGATCACATGGTCTTCTAGAAAAATGTTCCCCTATCAGTTACTGATCCATAGCCGTTGGAATCAGCTCATTTGCTGATGTGGATAAGAAGATATGGGTAAAATAAGAAAACAGGTCAGCACAGACGTCATTGCACATCAGCCAACTTGATGGTCGATTTCGCTAGGGAAAACGACTCTGTTTCAAGAAGTGTAAAACATGAAAAAGATAGATATGCCTCTTAAATTTGCACGGTTAAAATTTCAGCCTTATTGCTTCAGTGAAACTCGAGATATAGCTGATATGGCAAAAGGTGTCGGAACTGGAACTGAACTGGATTTGCCCTTAATTCTAGTAATCTGAAATCACTCAAAGAAACTTGTGAAAAACACCAAATTACATAAAAATATAAAAGATCATAAACACAATTAGACTAAACAATAATAACTCGTATTTGACACAAAACAATAATAAAACATAACTAAAAACTATATAATTATACGAGTTATCAGCCGATCTCTTCCAAATGACATAAAACTTCAAATCTTGATTTTGAAAGTGGGTTGACTATTTTAGTAGTTGACTTTTTAGGGTTGACTTTTTCGGGGTTGCCTTTTTTGGGGTTGACTTTTTTTGAGTTTAACTGTAGCTTTCCAATATTACTAGCTCTAAATCGAGTCCATAGTTTTTTTCACAACACCAGAGAAGATCTATGAAAGGCAGAAAGCTACAGTTAAAGGTCGTCGCTCCTTACTCCAATGGCCAACGCCTTGCCCTTAATATACAATACAATTAGTGATGATAATAGACAGTACGAATTCGGATATTTACAATTATTCGATTCATTTTTTGTGGATTCAGATATTGCGAATTCGGATAAAAACTAGAAACTTGAAAACCCTTCAAATATTATCAATTATTGTAGAAACAACGACCTTGATCGAAATTGCCATGTCATTCAGAATATGCCATATCATTTATCGGAACCTTCAATTTCGACCAATTCGATCGTGTAAGCATTTTTCCCCAAATTTCTCGAATTAGGGTTTCTTTTCTACTGAATCTCCAAATCCCAATTTCCAAACTCCATATCTTTCGATGTAGACCTCGGATTATCAAAATTCATTCACCATTTTTCAATTGAACTTCAAATCTTGATTTTGAAAGTGGGTTGACTATTTTAGTAGTTGACTTTTTGGGGTTGACTTTTTCGGGGTTGCCTTTTTTTGGGGTTGACTTTTTTTGAGTTTGACTTTTTATGCTCGCCCTCTTAAACTAAGTCTCGGAGTACCACCTGCAGGATGAAAAAAATCTTTTTACATTCTGAAACCTCAATTTAGGAAGATTCTGAAACCAAAACATTTCATTTTGCATTTGGAAAAATTGACGTATGCCCTATCATGAAATATTTCTATATTTTACCCTAAACCCTAAACAGTTAAACATTTGCCATGTTATTTAGATTATAGTACGTCATCTAGATTTTTGCTATGTCATCTTTACTATGTCATACATATTCATATTCATATTTTTAAAATATTTTACAAAAGATAATGGTTTTCAATAAAAATAAAGATATTCCCGAGTTAAAATAATTCATGAGTTCTCTGCCGGGTTTGCTGGAGAGGATATCATCAATTATCGTTAGTAAAAGAATATCCTTCTTTCAAAAAGTGAAAATGATTCGGAGATTCTCCAACTAAATAAAAATTTCTATGTTTTGCGGGGTCTGTTGGAAAATATAGGAAAATTTTGAATTAATAAATTCCGAATTATTTTCAATTAAGAATGAAATTATTTTTCTTTAAATTGGGAATTATTTTGAAATACCAAATCTAAAACCGGTTTTTTTTCAAGACTTGAGATAATACACGATTAATAAGGTACCGTTTTATACAGGCGTTGTGGGGGTGCTAATCCTTCCCCGCACGTAACCGACTCTCGAACCCGCTTCTTTAATTTCTCTGGTTTAAAAATGCAGAATTTGAAATTGGTTTTAAAAATGTTTTGATTAATTTTAAAATGTTTTACAAAACCGGTTTTAATAAGTGGCAAATCACACCTAGCCAAAAAAGATTTGTGGCGACTCCATTTCTTTTTCGAGGTTGTTTTCAAACCCTCATTTTATTTCAAGAGGAATTAAGTCATCTTTTCCTCTGTTTCCCCCAGTGTCACACTTAACGTGTAAAGTCTCGCGATGAGACTTGTTATTTTTTAGGTTACGACAGCTTGGCGACTCCGCTGGGGACATTTAGAAAGTCAGGCTTAGAATTAGTCGTGTGTTATCAAAGTCTCGGTTTTGTCATTTTTATCTGTTATTTAATTTTAATTCCCATATTTTTTTTAAATAATAAGGAGAATTTTGAAAATAATAAAATGTTTTTAAATATGTCCATACTCATGTGCATGCATTTTATTATGGTTCTCTAGTTATTTAATGTTGTATATTATAACTGCTTGTTGGTTAATGCGATACCCTATTCTTGAATGTTCTTTTAATAAATTGTTGGGGTATTGAGAATAAGGGTTGTAGAATAGGTGGTGACAGGTTAGTTACCTCACACACTACACTTGCATTTGCATAACATGAGCTCTATACCCGGGTTTCGTCCTTTTAGGTGGAAGCAAAGTGACTAAGCCTTCGTGATTAACAATCCGCATGGGCTAGTGAAACACTTCCGGAGTACTAAAATACCTAACACTTCCGCATGGGCTGGGGAAATAAACTCTAACGAATTGAACCCACTTGTATCGGGCTGCCTTACTCGCCTTCACTGGCGACAGTGAGGAACAATTCGGGGATTTTAGAATCGATTCACCCTCATATAGTGAACCTAGGCGAAGCCATGCCGAATTTTCATTAGATGCACCGAAGCTAGGAACACATGGAGGAATGCTTCCGATCTTTTGCTATTTATTTCTACATTTTGAATAAGCATTGTAGGTCAGGCAATGAGGAACGTACATCGCCTGTAATAAGCTTAATACCCCGCCCCAAAAGGCACCGTGATGCCTAAACAAGTTGATATTATTGGGGCATTCATTAATTTTCTTACTTTGCATTGATTATTTCACTCTTTTATTGCTTTACTATTTTTTCTATGTAATAATGCCGGAAAGTAGTATCCTTGGGTTGTTTTAAAAAAATATATTCTTTACAGGAATTTGGAGAAAGAGAAAAGATGATAGAAAAATATTTCCTCTTTGAAAAGTGAAAAAATGAAAATAAAAAAATGAGAAAATGATGGAAAAGTTCTTTTGTAGTGGAGTAGTGAGGTAAAAATAATAAAAATCTCCTTTTAGTTTTAGACTTTTGAGAAAATGAGAAAATAAAAATGTCAAAAAATAGTTGTCAAGAAAATTCAAGGAAAATAGAAGGAGAAAAAAATCAAAATAATATTAGGATCTTCTTTTCCTTGATCTTTTCATTTGCATTTTTGCATAACATTCATATTATTTGAGAAGTTGTAAATATGAAAATTCATTTCCTCAAGCATATTCGCATTTTGTACATCTCATGCATCATTACATTCATGCATATAAGAATAGACCATCTACATTCATAATTGTATTCTTGATCTCATGATAATAATGTCAATTTCTTTTGCATTGAAAAGGGTTCGAGATATGAGAAATGAAACGGAGGAACGAATGGGTGCTTCAGAACGCAATCAAGAAGAATTTGGACATGAAATCCGGGAAGTGAAAGAACAGCTTGCCAAATTGATGAAAATGGTTGAGTATATGGGTAAGAGTAAGAGGGAACTTTCTCAGTGCTCTTCATCGCCTTCGGATCAACCAAAACCATCAGGTCCAAAACATACAATCCTTGTTGGGTCCTGCACGTGTCAATGCCAAAAAGGTTTGAACTCTGATGAAATTGTGGACAATATCGTGAAAATGATTAAACCAGAAAGCCTAATACCAAAGACAAAAACCTCATATCCCAAACTGTCCCTGCAAATGCGAATATGTACAACCTCTACGGGATCTTCACTCTACTATGGTCTAAACCAGTATCCTCACTCTACTATGGTCTAATCGCCCACTGGGATGACCGCTACGGGATCTTCGAGGCCCACTCTATACCACCAAATGGCAGTTCATACTTCTTCCCTCATCAAGCAACTTATCAAGCATCTGAGATAAGAACCTCGAACTATTTACAACCTCCAAGGGTCTCGTGTCCAAATCTATACCCTTGCCTTACTATTCCACCACCTCTCCATGTAAACACTCAGGTTCGAGCCTTAGTGCCACCATCAAAGGACCCAACTCCTAGGCCATGTGTGACTAAGAAACAACCCAGGAACGAGACCCAAAGGCATTTTGATCCCATTCCAATCAGCTACCAATAGCTTTTCCCTATGTTAATCCAAAATCACCTAGTTGCCTATGTGCCGTTGAAACCCCTGTCACCACCATATCCCAAGTGGTATAACCCGAACGCAAGATATGATTATCACTGTGGAATTGTTGGGCATAGCATTGAGCACTCTAAGAACCTCAAGAACAAAGTGCAGTCTCTTATAGATGCCAAGTGGTTGGATCCAAAGACACTAATTGATGGAAGACTTGGGAAAGCCAAATAGGGTTAGGAAATTGATGTTGACTTTGTTCTTTCATGATGCAATAGGACTTTGGTCTTTTCAGTAGCCGGCTCTTATAGCCTTAGGATGCTAGGAAAAATAAAATCCTTGTAAAGACAGTTTTAACCACTTATCAGATGTGTAAATATGGTTTATGTCTTTTGAATATTGGAACAGGAATGGATTAATTATGCTTTGAATTCATGAGATATTGATGATTAAGTTCCTCCGATTCTTATTTCCTCTGTGTTATCTCATTTCCTTTGCATTTGCATTCGATCAATTATTTGCCATACCATAAATTTTCATTCATCCATACATTGGCATTTAGTTTATTGGCACATAACAATAGCTATATCAGTGCCGATGATAGAAAAGTCAATATTGTCATCAATAATTTTTGATCTCTAAAGGCAAATAAAAGGGGTTTCCCTAAAACCCCTAAAATAAAGAGCTATGACAGATTTCATGCTTAAAAGATAGCTTTGGTTTTCTTTTTGCAGGAAAGTAGAATGGGAGAGGATCATACTACCCAATTGGAAAAAATGGCACAAGTGCAGAATGAGACATCTGAACAGGTCGCACAAGGGATTAAGATGATTCGGGCAAATAGTGGACAATGGATAGAAATTATGGGAGAACACTTTACACAGAAAAATAATCAACTTCAAGAGCATGGCAATCTGGGTAAAAATGATCAAGGACAAATTTATGATCAGGTTCATTCACAGCAAGTTCTGAGCCAAGAGGCAGAGATACAACAAAAATATGACCTATTGGAGGAAAGGATTCGAGCTGTTGAAGGTGGAGATGAAGTAAGTGTAGGAGAGTTTCTTTTGATCCCTGATCTGGTCATCCCGCCAAAATTCAAGGTTCCGAAATTCAAAAAGTATGATGGACTTAAAAGCCCCAAAACACACTTGTCTGCATATTGTAATAAGATAGTGGGGCACGCGCATGATGAGAAATTCCTTATCTATGTTTTTCAATACAACCTGACAAGAGGAGCATCTAATTGGTATTATCAGTTGAAAAAGGGCCAAGTGCATACATGGAGAGACTTAACCCGGGCATTCCTGAAACAATACAAGCATATGTTGGAAATGGCTCCAGATCGATTGACACTCCAGAACATGAAAAAGAAGCCCAATGAGAACTACAAAGAATATGCTTATAGATGGAAAGATGTAGCCTCGCAAGTCCAACCACCTCTTACTGATAGAGAAATGAATGTTTTATTTGTGGATACCCTCCCATATCCATATTATGACAAGTTGATCGGCAATGTCTTTTCAGAATTTGTAGATATATTGTTTGCAATGGGTAGGATTGAGGATGGGATAAAAAAAAGGGAAAATTGTGGGTACTGAAGCCAGAATGTTTTCGAAAAGAAAAATTATGTTGCCAAGGGGCACGTTCAAGTCGTAAATATTGAAGGCAAAAGTAAAAGAGGGTTTAGTGCAATGCAAGATAATCCTTTTGGTGGTTATTTACATCCCCGACCCTACGTCGACCATTGGATTTAGCACGGTAATCATCATGCTCCAAGTCCTTTCACATTACCTCAGGGTTTCGTCATGCCAAATGATTCGGAGTTTAATTCAGTCTATTCTCAGAGCAGTAAGAGAAAGAAGGCAAAGGTGTACCATTCAATTCTGATGACCTACACAGAACTTTTTCCATTGCTTGTCCAAAGCCAAATGATCTCCGTTGTACTTGCAAATCCCAAGAAGTCTCCTTACCCGAAATGGTATGATCCTAATGCCACATGCGAGTATCATAACAAGGTTAAAGGGCATTTCACGGAGAACTGCACTGCATTCAAGGACAAAGTTCAGGCTGTAATTGATGTAAACCCAATAAAGTCCAAAGAGCTCATGGATGCTTATCAAGGATGACGGGGCTAAGGATCATTTGTTCTCAGGGTAGCTTGCTAATAAGGGGCAATCCTTAACCTTGTTTTAAGTTTTGTACTTACTTTCAATTTATTTGAAATGAATGAACTTTAAATTCCAAGCATCATGCATCATATCTCATTTGAAGTTTTGAATATTCTTCTTAAGCCTTGTTTATATGATTTGTGAAAGAAAAACAATAAGGCTGAAAATAAAAGTCCATACGGATAATTTTTCGTTTTGAAAATAAAAGGATACTCATTTGAATAGTGAAATAAGTTTCGAAAGAATAGGTGATCATCATGGGGGATGGATTCCTAGGAAACACTTTGTCTCTATACGTACATAGATCATAGACCAGTTGAATAAATACCACTCAAAAGCCATAAAGAATAACCTTTATTGAGGCCATGAGTAATGAAAATTTGAAAAATTCTTTTGTGGATTTCATGAAAGTCAAGCAAACATGACAATCTTCCAAAACATCTAGATTAGGTAGTTTGATACGTGTTAAAGTTATGCCATGTTACAAATCATAGCAAAAACTCAAGGATTCAAAACCTTCGAATCCCTTTGAAAGAATCCAAATGCCAAGTCTCTAGGCCTTTTCCCAGACCTTGATTTATGATAACATGAACCAAAGGATGAACCAAAACACCTTTTTTTTTCTCTCCCCATGTGTTGGAAACACTTTGAAGAAATTGAAACCCAAACAAGTTCATTTAGCGAGAAGCCCAAAGATAAAATCTAAGATGTTCCTTCACAGCAGGATTCTCGCAAACCAAAAGACCTTCACTTCAATGGCAAATCAAAATAAGACATCATTTGTGGCTGAAAATAAATCATGCATGAATTTTTTGTGGCATGCAGCAAAAAGGACAAAACAAGAAAAAAAAAGAAAAAATATTATGACATCATGAATGTAAGAATTCGAATGTTTCCAAATGCAAAATGAAATACTAATTATCTATTCCCCTTGTGGATTGCTTTTCAAGGAGAATATTCATACTTGATATGAGAAATGGTCATCTTTCATATCCCTTTCACAATGAGAAATTATCCATAGTCACCCCTTTTGAGCCTAAGGAATCTTTTTCTTTGAACCCTAATCAAGGATCACTGTCCATACTGGGGGGCAAATACGAGGAAGGATTTTCTCAAAAAATGATGGTGAAATAAGTTTCGACTGGGAGACAGAAAAAAAAGGCAAATTGAGCTCCCAAACAAGTACAGGCTCACTTTGTCAAAATGAAGATACAAGAAAAAAAGAAGGGAAAAGAGAAAGAGAAAAAATGGCATATTGAAAGCCAAGAACGAAACACACACACAAAAAAATGTGTGTGAAAGAGATGGCAAATTGAAAGCCAAGAACAAAGAAGAAAATAAGCAAAACTCAAAAGAAGGAAAGAGAAGTCCAGAAGGGACAAATGTTTCAAAGGGAATCCTTTTCAGGATATGATCCTTGATCTGATTACCCTCAAACACATATTTTGAGCCTACTTATCCTTTTTTTCTAAACCCCAAACCTTGGCCTACGTTACGTGCTTTAAAAGTCCATTTTGATCAAGTGTGGATTTTTGACTTAAAGAGTTTTCCTCAGATATATCCCATCTCATCGAATTATCATTTCATTGTGGAAGAATTTAGAATTCTCAGATGCATGGTGGAATAATAAAAAATGAGAAACAATGAAGCTGTAGGGTGAAAACCCAAAAACGGGCAATCTAGAGCAGAATAAGAAGAAATTCTAATGCCACACGTTGGTATTGCCAAAGCCATCAAATTGAGGAATACAATGAGCATCAAGGAACTCCTAGACATATCAAAAGAACAGCCTTTTCTTTGGAATTGATTTTGAAAGTTAAACCTTTTTTCCTTCCAACATTGAACCCATCATGGATAAGGTTAACACTTATCAAAATTCCATATTTAGAGATTGGAGGATTGATGAAATTTAATTAAAACTTTTTCCAAAAAAAAAAAAAACGTTTTGTTTTAAGGAATTCATGTTTTGAGGAAACTTACTCATGAGCCGAGACAAAAAGACATTCACCTTCTCCTCTTTGTCAAGATGAAAAGCTTTCCTAAACTTATTCAGATCTTATTGCATCAGCCCATTGACTTTGTTACATTAAACCGTTCAAATCACTCGGAAAGTGAGGCTGATTTCCCATCTCATTTACAAATGTTTCTAATGGTGATCACCAATTTTTGAAAGACTCCAATTTCACCTATTTTCGAAGAAATAAAATTGACATGACTTAGGAAGAACAAACTAAAATTTTGATGTAGATATGCTTGAGCAAAAAGTTCATATTGTTCAGGGGCGTGAAACTTTGAGTTTGAATGAAGTTTGACTCTGTGTTTTGGTTTTGATCAGATAACTGAAAAGAAAGAATCTACTGGGGCAAGAACAAATTGGTAATACGAAACCATGCATTTTCTTCCAACCAGATGATTTGGAAAACTCGGATGTGGGGCAGAGATCATCACTCCAGTAGGACAAGATAGCAAGAAATGAGGAAACTTCGCCAGGACACAAAGAAAAAGGGGGATGATCAATTCTCTTAACATTTTCTCAGATGATGTCATGCATCCCTACAAGTATTCATGCATCATATAATGAACATTTGCATCTGCATCTTCATAGGTTGTATTGGCTTTTGTATCAATATAATTGATCATTGTATTCGCCTAGCATTGAAGAGACAAAAAGGAAAAGAAGATAGGTTTCCTAGAGAGGAAAGGGTTTTCTTTAGATTTAGGAAAAAATCTGTTAAAAAAGAAAAGCAAAAGCTTGTCTGAAAAGAAAATACGTGAGTCTTGAGAATTTCTTGGAGACAATTGAAATCGAGAAAATGAAAATTTTTTAAAAATGAAATTGATTTTTGGATGAGAAAATTTTCAAAAGTTGTGGAGCCTTAGTTTAGAGGAGCATTTAATTTTTTTTAAAGATATGGAACTTCGAGAAAGGAGTTTTTACGATTAAGCCCAATATAGCTGGCACAAAAGGAATTAAGCCCAGTAAAGTTGGCATTTTAAATTTGGTTAAGCCCAATGAAAGCTGGCACAAAAATAATTAAGCTCAGTAAAGTTGGCATTTTATATTTGGTTAAGCCCAATATAGCTGGCACAAAATGATTAAGCCCAGTAAAGTTGGTACGTTAGATGTGATTAAGCCCAATGTAAGCTGGCAGTTATAATTTAAGCCCAGTAAAGTTGGCATGTTAGATTCGATTAAGCCCAATATAGCTGGTACAAAAATGATTAAGCCTAGTAAAGTTGGCATTTTAGATTTGATGAAGCCCAATATGGCTGGCACAAAAGGAAGTAAACCCAGTGAAGTTGGCACGTTAGATATGATTAAGCCCAATGTAAGCTGGCGGTTATGATTTAAACCCAGTGAAGTTGTCATGTTAGATTTGATTAAGCCCAATATAGCTGGCACAAAAATGATTAAGCCCAGTAAAGTTGGCATTTTAGATTTAGTTAAGTCCAATGTAAGCTGGCAGTTATGGTTTAAGCCCAGTGAAGTTGGCATGTTAGATTTGATTAAGCCCAATATAGCTGGAACAAAAGGAAGTAAGCCCAGTGAAGTTGGCACGTTAGATGTGATTAAGCCCAATGTAAGCTGGCAGTTATGGTTTAAGCTCAGTGAAATTGGCATGTTAGATTTGATTAAGCCCAATATAGCTGGAACAAAAGGAAGTAAGCCCAGTGAAGTTGGCACGTTAGATGTGATTAAGCCCAATGTAGGCTGGCAGTTATGATTTAAGCCCAGTGAAGTTGGCATGTTAGATTTGATTAAGCCCAATATAGCTGGCACAAAAATGATTAAGCCCAGTAAAGTTGGCATTTTAGATTTGATTAAGCCCTGTCACAACCTAAAAAATAACAAGTCTCATCGCGAGACTTTATATTCGTTAAGCGTGACATTAAAAAAACGGAGGAAAAGTCGACTTAATTTCTCTTGAAAAATAAAGGTTTTGAAAATGACCTTGAAAAAGACATAGAGTCGCCACCAATCTTTTTTAGCTAGGTTGATTGGCCACCTATTAAAATCGGTTTTGTAAAATATTTTATAATTAATTAAAACATTTTTTTAAAACCAATTTCAAGTCTGCGTTATAAACCAAAGAAAATTGAAGAATCGAGTTCGGGACTCGGTTATGTACGGGGAAGGATTAGCACCCCCACAAACGGTACCTTATTAATCATGTGTTTTCTCAAGTCTCGGTAAAAAGTTGGTTTTTAATTTAGTATTTCAAGTTAATTCCCAATTTGAAGAAAAATAATTTCATTTTTAATTGAACATGATCCGAAATTTATTAATTTAAAATTTTCCTATATTCCCCAACAAACGTGGCAAAATATAGAAATTTTTAATAATTTGGAAAATTTTCCGAATCATTCTCGTTTTAAAGAAGATATTCCGTTATTAATGATAATTGATGATATCCTCCCCAGCAAACCCGGTAGAGAACTCATGAATTATTTTAACTCAGGAATATCTTTATTTTATTGAAAATCATTATCTTTTTCAAAACATTTTTAAAAAAATATGAATATGTGTGACATGGTGAAGATGATATAACAAAGTCTAGATAATATAATGCAACCTAAATGATATGATATAATTTAAATGGCATAGCATATTCTAGATGAAATGAAATATCCTAAGTGAGATGATATATTCTAAATGAAATGAAATATCCTAAGTGACATGATATATTCTAAATGAAATGAAATATCCTAAGTAACATGATATATTCTAATGAAATGAAATATCCTAAGTAACATGATATATTCTAATGAAATGATATGATTTAAATGACATAGCAAACTTAAATGACATGGCATATTTTAAATAATATAATCTATATGACATGGAATATAATCTAAGTGACATGAAATGATATGAAACATAAAATAATGTTGTCAAGAAATATGCATGAAAATAAAAATAAAAATAATAATGCATGAACATAGTATATGCTAAATGATGTGACAAAAATAAATAACTAAATAAAAAGCATAGGATAACATAAAATATTTAAAACCATATAACAAACAATATAACATCATAAAATATAAATCAAAATAATAACAATACCATAGAAATTATCATAGCAAAAAATCAAATATTATATAATATGCATGAACATGGAAAATGCAATACATGAAAATGTATTTTTTTCCTTTAATTCAGGAAATCCGTATATCTAAAAAGATATCCGGCTACCTTAGGAAAATATATCAAATTAAATTTTCTAAAATCAAAATACTTTTGTGATTTGTTTGAAAACAATTTTGAAAATCTTGGATAAAAATAATTAATTGCCAAATTCCCTTTGAAAAAGGCTCTAATTCCTAAGTTTGAAAACCCGAACTTGACCACCCTTGACCCGAGCTTTATGAAATCACTTTTTAAGTTTAAAATGGCTTAGAAAATACCCTATGCCAGTAGCTAAAGTTCCTAATCAGCCCCCTCTAAGTAACTTAGCCAAAACAGAAAATTAATTTTCTTTCAAATTCAAATCTGACTCCACTGTCCAGTTTTAAATCACGATTTTTTAACCTATTTTTAAAATTTCAAAAAAATCTAAAAAAAGAACATGTAAAAATACACAAAAAAAATTGACTTAATTTTTTTATTAAAGATAACTACCCAAAAAATTGGGAAAGTCAGAACACTGGGTGAAAACTGTTTTGCCAAAACATATTTTTTTGCCTTTGATAAAATCATTTAACAATCAAAGTGAAAATGTTGGAAACTCTCCTAAGGACCTACAAATAGTAGCTAAAACTTCTAAAAATTTAGACAAAAATCGCCAAATTAAAAAAAATACAAAGGTAAAATAATCAATTTGACAACTCTTTAATTTTCCACAAGTATGCTCAAATGAGCTTAACTTTGAGCCATTGGTTGGCCTCAGTTATAAATCATGTGGCATGATATGATATGATATGCATGAACATACAGCAAATTGAATGCATGAAATGCATGATTTAAAACCTAAATGACATGGAAAATGCATGGCATAAAGAATATGGCCTAGACCTAACATGAACATGCATGGCAATAAATGCAACCTAAGTCTAAACATGCATGAAATGCATGGCAATGCTAATGAAACCTAGACCTAAAGAATGCATGGTAATAACACAAATACATAGTATGCTAAATCAAAATACACAAACTCATGTTATGGAAATGCAAACAAATCAACAAGCAATATGAAAATGCACATGCAATGCAAAGAAAATGGAAGTAGCCGAATGGTCATGAGCTCCAAATGATGATATTCTATCATGGAATTTTCAACAAACATATGGCATACTAAATCAAAATACACAAACTCATGGCATGGAAATGCAAACAAGTCAACAAGCAAGATGAAAATGCACATGCAAAGCAAAGAAAATGGAGGAGGCCGAATGGTCCTAAGCTCAAAATGATGATATTCTATCATGGCATTTTCACAAACACATGACATACTAAAATGCAAGGCTAAAAAGAAACATGCTAAAACATGCAAATATGAAGTAAAGGCATGAACACAACTAGACATTTTCACAAACACATAGAATAGTAAAATGCAAATCATGAACAAACTCAAACATTTTGAAAACAGAAAATTAAAAAATGTAAACAAGGAAAGTAAACATGAATACAAGATGAAATAATTAAAAAAATAGAGGTTAGTAAGTAGAAATATCAAAACAAACTACAAGCTTTAGTTATTTTTAGAAAGAAAAAAAATAGAACATCAAAACATGCTAAGCATCCCAATCAACATGAAAAAGAAGCAAACATCAACCATTAAAAAAATAAGGCCATTCAGCCACTTCTAAAAACATGGAGGAAATTTATTTTTTTAAAGTTTTTTTTTTTTAAGAAAGTTTAAAAAAAGAACTTCAAGAGAAAGCTCAAAAACACTTATTTCAAAATCAAAATCAAAAGAAACTCACCAAATATCAAATGAAAATAGCAAATCAAGGATGGAAATGCAAGAAAAGTTCAAGAGTATGGTGCTTTTGGCCACCTCTAAAAGCTATATTGCAAGCTTTTCCTCCTCTTACTTTCTTTGCCTTTCTAAACTTTCTATTTGCTTTTCAAAAATGGAGAGTAATCAGCCAAGAAAGAGTGAAAAAATGAAAAAAGACTCTCATCTCCCTTAAGGTGGTCGGTTGGTCTAGGAATAGTCTAGGAGGTTCTAGAATTTTTTTAACCAATTTGATCCAATGGCCTTCAATCCAAGATGCTTTCTATGTAGAATTATCACCCTTAGATTGGAATAATCAGCTCCTAAATATGATGTCATAAATAGGATGTCATAAATATGACATCATCCCTCTCCACCCATTGGTCCATGTGTTGCAAATTCAAAGGCTTGATAAAAAAATAACTACCTTCCTCTTCTCTCTTGGCCCTTAGATGAAAAAATAAAAAAAATTCCACTCCTCCATGGGCCTTGGCCGGCTGACCCTTCACATTCTCAGCACACTTTATTTTTTTAATTGCAAGAAAAGGCACTTTTCGGTTTCTTTGATAAAATGATCTTTTTGACCCCCAAACCTAAATAAATAGCAAACCGACTCCAAATTCAAATTTTCATTTTTAATACTTTCGAAATAATAAAAAATTGAATTCTGGAAGTTTTCAAAATTTTCCGAGCCCATTTGCTATTTTTTTATTTTTTCTTCCAAAATTGCCCTTTCGTGCACCCGAACTTTTACCATTTTTAAATGAACTCCAAATCCAGATTTTTCTTCACCAATCTCTTCCAAATAATTTAAAAGTGTGATCTGGAAGTTTTTATAATTTTTGGAGCTCATTTGCTATTTTTTTCGGGATTTATCTGCTTGAGTTTCTAGATAGTGGGCTCGGGATTTGCCATTTTGCAAACGAACTCCGAATCCAGATTTTCTTTCTACAATATCTTCCAAATAGTTTAAGAATGAGATATGAGAATTTTCAAAATTTTTGGAACTCATTTGCTATTTTTTCGGGATTTATCTGCTTGAATTTTTGAATAGTGGGTTCGAGATTTGCCATTTTGCAAATGAGCTCCGAATCCGAAGTTTTCTTCACCAATCTCTTCCAAATTATTTGCAAATGAGATCTGAAAATTTTTAGAATTTTTGGAGCTCATTTGGTATTTTTCCCGAATTTTCTATTTTTGCTCTTTTGCCTTTGAAGCCCGGTTTTGCTCAAAACAAGTCCGATTTTCAGATTTTCTTTTTCTGGGCCGTTGTCATATATTGAATTGGAGTTGTTCCAAAAATGCCCAATTTTTTACGATCAAATTCCCCTCCGATTTGATTTTTCCTTTCTTTCACTATCGGGAATTTCTTTGTTTTTCCATTTTTCCTACAATCGGCTCTTTTCTCGGAATTTCTTCAAACTGAGCCTTCGGCTATCCTTGTTTAATCACTCCTCATCAATTAGGGGCTTTAGTTTTACCGAATTGGGCTATTTCTACAACTTTCCCCAATTTCACCAAAATCCACCAAAAACCCTAATTCTCGGTTTTCTTCCAAATTGACTTTTCCTTCAGTTTTTCTTCCAAGTAGCTTCTCCATTACCCATATTCAGTGCTTATCTTTCATTTGGAACCTCCAATTTCGATCAATTTTATCGTTTAAGCACTTTTTCCCAAATTTTTCAGACTAGGATTTCCTTTCTACTGAATCTCAGTAACCCAACTTTCGAACTCCATATCTTTCAATGTAGACTTCGGATTATCAAAATTCTTTCACAATTTTTCAATTGAACTCTAAATCTTGACTTTGAAAGTGGGTTGATTTTTTCAGTAGTTGACTTTTTGGGGTTGACTTTTTCAAGATTGACTTTTTATGTCTGCTTTCTTAAACTAAGCCTCGGAGTACCACCTGCAAGATGAGAAAAGTCTTTTTGCATTCTAAATCATCATTTCAGGAAGAAAACATACCTGATTTAGTGGTCCGGACAAAATTAGGTGTCTACAAGCCCAATATAGCTGGCACAAAAGGAAGTAAGCCCAGTGAAGTTGGCACGTTAGGTGTGATTAAGCCCAATATAAGCTAGCGATTATGATTTAAACCTAGTGAAGTTGGCATGTCAGATTTGATTAAGCCCAATATAGCTGGCACAAAAATGATTAAGCCCAATAAAGTTGGCATTTTAGATTTGGTTAAGCCCAATGTAAGCTGGCAGTTATGGTTTAAGCCCAGTGAAGTTGGCATGTTAGATTTGATTAAGCCCAATATAGCTGGCACAAAAGGAAGTAAGCCCAATGAAGTTGGCACGTTAGATGTGATTAAGCCCAATGTAAGCTGTCGATTATGATTTAAACCCAGTGAAGTTGGCATGTCAGATTTGATTAAGCCCAGTATAGCTGGCACAAAAATGATTAAGCCCAGTAAAGTTGGCATTTTAGATTTGGTTAAGCCCAATGTAAGCTGGTAGTTATGGTTTAAGCCCAGTGAAGTTGGCATGTTAGATTTGATTAAGCCCGATATAGCTGGCACAAAAAGAAGTAAGCCCAATGAAATTTGCACGTTAGATGTGATTAAGCCCAATGTAAGCTGGCGATTATGATTTAAACCCAGTGAAGTTGGCATGTTAGATTTGATTAAGCCCAATATAGCTGGCACAAAAAGAAGTAAGCCGAGTGAAGTTGGCACGTTAGATGTGATTAAGCCCAATGTAAGCTGGCAGTTCTAGATTAAGCCCAGTGAAGTTGGCATGTTAGATTTGATTAAGCCCAGTATAGCTGAGCACAAGACAGGATAAGATCACGAGACCACCGTCAAGGTATTTTCTTCTCTTGCAAATCGAACTCGTTTCCTTAAGACAAGTCGAGCCTTGATTAGTCAAGGAACTCAATTTAAGGACAAAATCTTCTATTTACAATTAAAAAAATGAAAAAAAATGAAAAATGAAAACTCTCTTTCCTTTTCTTCACATGTGATTTCACTAACCGGACAAAATTAGTGTTTGTTTATCTTTGCCTGATTCTCAGCAATAGCCAAAGAAATGAAGCTGTAGAGACCTAATTTTTTTTTTGGACCCCTAAATCATGTAATTTTCTTCCTAATGATGTTTTAGAATGCAGAAAGTCTTTACTCATCCTGCAGGTGGTACTCCAGACTTTGTTTAAGAGGTCAAGCACAAAAAGTCAATTTGGAAAAAGTCAACCCCAAAAAAATCAACTCCAAAAAGTCAACCACTGAAAAGTCAACCATCATTCAAAATCAAGATTCAAAGTTTAATTGAACAATGGTGAAAGAATTTTGATAATCCGAGGTCTACAACGTGAGATATGGAGTCCGGAAGATAGGTTATGGAGATTTAGTGGAAAGGAAACCCTAATTCGATAAATTTAGGAAAAGTGCTTAAACGATCAAATTAGTCAAAATTGGAGTTTTCGAATGGAATATAATCAATGACTACGGGTATTGGAAAGGCCATTTGGAAGGAAAACCAAAGGAGGGGTTGTAATAACCAATTTCAGTCCGGGTCAAATCTGAATCGGACCCGGACTATTTACGGGGCCCAATACTAGACCACCCAGGCCTATTGGCCCAATCAGGCCCAGCCAAACTGATGCACCCGAAAGAGTGTATCTTATTTAACCTTGCACTAAAAAGATAAATTGTAAGTATAGTAGTTAGCAAGGGTCGAGTCCTCAGGGATTGGGTTTTAGTTTATAAGTTAATAGTTTAAAACTTAAATTCAAGAACAATAAAAGAAAAGGGGTTTTTGAAGCCAGATTTAAACTAAAGTAAATAATAAGAAGAAGATGCAAGGCGGTATAACCAGCCAATAAAAATATATATACTAAATTAGGCGGTATAACCAGCCAATAAAAATATATATACTAAATTAGGCGGTATAACCAGCCAATAAAAGTAAAACAAAGTTAATATACAAATTAGGCGGTATAACCAGCCAATAAAAATAAATATACTTTTAAAAATAAGCAAACTAGAAAGGTAAGAAAACAAGTAAGTAAGAAGAATCAAATATGAAAAATATGGTTAAGGTTTCATTCTCCACCACTAGACATCATTAAGAATCAATTTCAGATCTATCAATATCAACCAACTATCAAAGTTAACAACCGTAGATAACAACAAGCTCTGTTATCCCAATCTTTCCTTAGTTTGTCGTTAAATAGAACAAGCTCTCTATTTAATCTCTAACCATCAAACAACCTAGAATAAGCTCTCTAGATTCAATTTAATGGCAGCTTTATGATGAGAAAGATAGGTTGATCTAAGCAACAAACACATAAGCTCGGATTGTTCAACTTAGGTTATGTTCCACTTTGCAATTATTGAAAACTTGACCATAATCATTAATCACAAATTGCCACTTATGAATAGGAAATCAAGACAATTACACGGATCAAGACTCCTAAACTAGCAATAGATAATTATCAAGATCTATCTAGTTGTACACCTAAACAAATCAAGACAACATCATGAACAATTCTTGTAGAAGAACATAAGCAACTTTGATAGAAAATTAATGATAGATAGAATCTGAAAATCAATTATAAAACATGTCTAGGGCTTTGAAATCACCCTTAACCAAATAGAAGTTTAGCCTAGCATAGGCATTGTAAACATAAACATAAAATTAAAGAAAATCTAAGAAGAAAATAAAAGAAAGAAAGAAGAAGAGGAAGAATATTAATTATCCAACCTCTTGCTCTCTCTAAAGAAAAAGAAAACTAGAGAAAAGAAAGAAGAAGAAAACTTAGAGAATTTTATTAAAATGGCTAATATCCTACCTATGTACAATGTGATCCCTTACAATCATCCAAGGCCCTCTATTTATACACATTTTGGAGGGCTAAATGACAAGAGACAAGCTTTACAAATTTCAAAGGTAGGTATAATAGGTGGGTGCATTTTCTAACAATTTTCGTCATATATGACGATTTTGATCAGCCAACTTGATGGTCGATTTTGTCAATTTTGGAGGCCTTATCTGATCACATGGTCTTCTATAAAAATGTTACCCTATCCGTTACTGATCCATAGCCGTTGGAATCAGCTCATTTGCTGATGTGGATAAGAAGATATGGGCATAATACGAAAACAGGTCAGCACAGACGTCATTGCACATCAGCCAACTTGATGGTCGATTTCGCTAGGGAAAACGACTCCGTTTCAAGAAGTGTAAAACATGAAAAAGATAGATATGCCTCTTATCTTTGCATGGCTACAAATTTCAGCCTTATTGCTTCAGTGAAACTCGAGATATAGCTGATATGGAAAAAGGTGTCGGAACTGGAACTGAACTGGATTTGCCCTTAATTCTAGTAATCTGAAATCACTCAAAGAAACTTGTGAAAAACACCAAAATACATAAAAATATAAAAGATCATAAATACAATTAGACTAAACAATAATAACTCGTATTTGACACAAAACAATAATAAAACATAACTAAAAACTATATAATTATACGAGTTATCACACCCCCACACTTAGATTGTTGCTAGTCCCTAGCAACGACTCAATAAAAATAAAATAAGAAAATCTGATCTAATCCATTTTCGTAGGAAATCACGGTGGCACTTAGCATGTGACACAAGCCTTTAAACCCCTAGGTGTCCCTAGTGGACGAGTTTAGTCTCGTGAGGGTTTACTAGAACGATACCCACAAACATTGAAAAACTAAAATATAAATAAACTGCATATACTAAAAATATTTACTCCTAATCCTTTCAATACAAATTAGAGACAATATTTGAACAAGTCTTATAAACTAATCAATAGCTTAAAGAATTTCACAAAAAATCATGCTTGAATGTAAATTGTTTGAGTTAAGCCAATATTAGCATAACATATCTCAATCAAAATATTGCATGTTCAAATTTAATCTCAACTTCTCACATGGGATACCCTCATGATTTTCACTCTTTAAAGTAGTGGTGAAGTGTTTACACTCAATCAATCTCATGAAAACAGTTCTACCATATTCTTGCTTGTCCACCTATTCTCCACTATTTAGATCATACAACTTCATGAATGAAGAGGTCTTTAATCAAGGTTGTAATGGGGCCAAGGGGTTTGTAATGTGGTTGAAGAACAAAAGGATAAAGATATCACAAAGGTTCCAAAGAGTTCATAAAGTTTAGAGACATAAAAAGATCATACAAAGAAACTTCTCAAAACTCTTTACAAGTACATAGTCACCTAGGCCGGATATTCATGTTGGGCCTTTTCTTCATTCTAAACAACTTTGTAATATCTTTTTCTTTTTCCACAAATTCAAGAGATGATTCATATTTTTTTTTTTTACATAGGAATGTATTTGCCAGTATTCCATTTCTTTTTCTCTTGACTTTTCTTTTCTTTTCCCCCCACACTTATTTCTTGTTTCTAACCAAAAAATATCCCTTGTCTTTGCTACTTGTCTCAAATCATGCTAATTCTTCTTTGGAACAAAGGTAAAGATATAAGTATATTTAGGTTAGGGACAAGTTATGGTTACCAAAGAGATAGCTTATTCAATGTAGGCTCAAATTGGTTCACTAAGGGTGTGTTCTCTTGGAACATCAATAAGGGATGGCTGTTTGGCCCTGGTTAAAAATCCTAATGCCTCTATCATATTCATGTTGTCACATGCATCAATATAGTCTCAAACGGTTTAAAGCAAGTTCTAGAGAATCATGTAATCATAAGAGCACTCAAGAAAGAAATTAGATTGATTTGTATAATGCATCAATCATTATAGGCTCAAAAACTCACAAGGATGATTATACAAGTCAGATTAAGTCTAAACATGCTTCTTTCTCAATCAACATATCATATTAACATTGGCTCATAAAAAGGTTGACATCAAGCTCAATTCTCATGAAAATCTTCTCACTAATAAATCTGTTTTAGACTTATGCAATTCATATCTCATCATTGTATTAAAAAGGAACTAAAACACACTAAAATAATAATAATAATAATAATAAAGACTCATAAAAAAAATAGTAGACAAAAATAAAAGAAATCCTAAATCATTCCCCCCACACTTAATTCTTACATTGTCCTCAATGTAAGTCTATTAACCCAAATGAAAGAATCATGTGTAAGAGAAAAGAACTAATAACATAAGAATAGGAACAACTAAGACTCAAAACAAAACAAAACAAACTCATGCAACCTAAATAATCCTAAAATACTAAACAAAAAGTAACAAGTAAACATAAAAAGATTAAAATCAAACTGACAAGGTATGTCTCAAGTCTCCCTTACTCAGACCTTGTTCAGAATGAATACTTCTAAATTGCTTAAAACACAACAAACTTTTTTTTTTTTTAAATTAGCAAAATATGTCCCTTACCCCATATTAAAATATGACATTGTCCCCAATGTCAAATTTTAAAGGTAGGATTTAGGAGATATTACCTGCAGAGGTTGCTAACCACTTATTATAACTGAGACACAACAAACAAAATGTTAGATAATGTCACAAAGACAAAGTGCAATCCACTCCTTGCTCGTCCATATCTCTTTTTCTTTTTCCGAGCGTTTGCGAAACAACCGTAGCAGATAAATACTCATAAGCTTGGAGCTTTTTGAGTAAATCTTCAATGGTTGTAGCAGAAATTATGGTTCTCCTTGCCTCTGAAAACATGAATCCATTATCCACAGCATTATCTAAATATGAAAGCAAATTACTAAAATAACCATTAATATTAAGCAAACCAATGGGTTTCTTATTTGTGACCAAAGATGACCAAGAAGCCACGCAAGCTATTTCTTCCAATGTACCCAGACCTCCTGGTAAAGTAATGAATGCATCGGCACAATGGTACATGATTGTCATCCGTTCAGGGATACTCCAGACTTGTATTTCCTTACCCACGGTAGGTCCACAAAAACCTGTGAATAGTTTTGGAACGATTCCTAGAACTGGACTTCCTCCGGCGTGTGCTGCTGTAGCGACTGCTCCCATTAAACCCGTACTATTGCCTCCATAAATCAAGTGGATCTTTTGTTGGGCAAGTATTACTCCAACTCTTATGGCTTCATCAGCGAATATGTTATTTTTCCCTGGATAAGCACCTCCAAAGACACAAATTTTTTTAATGCGCTGGGATGAAGTACTTTCCATTTTTTTTTTCTTCGAGTACCTGAAAGAGAATGAGTACATGGTGTAATATATAGAGGACTGAGTAGTGAATCAGACAAGAGTAATAATGTCGCCGAAAGTGTATCTGACCTGTCAGAAGAAAATGTTAACCTAACAAAAGATTTTTGCGTGATTTCAGGAAGAAAATCAAAAAAGAGAAGAAAAAATCAACCGTAAAAGACAAATAAAAAAAAAAACGAGAATAATTACACAAATCGAACTATACGTAAATTAAACCAAAATAAAGTTATTGCAAATCAAACCAAAAGCTGAGAAGTCATTTATTGTAGTTGTGATTGTGGCTCACATCTTCCTCTGGTTTTACGTCCAGAAACGGCTTAAACGCCTTCTATGAGTCGAGGATATGCTTCCCATCCAGTTTTCTTACAAGCTGGCAAACAGGGTCTTTTAACATCAGATTCCCAAGATGTTGCCATTCCCTTTGGAATTGCGGCCATAAATCAAGAATTTCTCTTTGTACGTCTCCACTAGGATGCGTCTCAAGAGAAAGTTGGATATTACCCAAATTCTCCTTACTCAGTCCATCCTTAATGAATTCAATTTTATCATCTCGATTAGAGGACGGAATCCCAATAGAACGACATTTACCGTTACACGTCCATCGTGCACATTTGTGGCAATTTGAACTCATGCGCTTTGCTCGTCGCTTCTTTGCAAAAGTGCTTCTACCTGTACCTGGTAAATGCAAAACAGGAAGATATTCATCTTCACGTACCTTGGCTTCAATTATCCAACGTATGTCTTCAGGAATCCCTTTGTGCATAAGCATTCTTAATCTTTCAAATCGAACTTGGTAAAGCTTCAGTAAAATATTTCGAGGAAAAGGAGGAAATCGTTTCTGCAATCTTGTGAGAATATCATCCATCCTGAAAAAAAAATGAAAGAGAAATTGAAAGAGAAATTTATATACAATATCAGTTTTGTGGGTAGCTGATGGAACCGATTTAAATAATCACGGAGTACCGTTATCCGCCATTTAACCGGGGTTAAAAAAATAAAATAAAAATTATATTTACATCTAGTTATTTTAAAAACAAGGATCAGAAAGAAAAACAACCTAAAAAGACTCAAAAATAAAAAACTCTAAATAAAATCCTAAATTACTAAACAAATAAACATAAAAATAAATAAATAAAAACAATAAAAAATAATAAAAGGAAAAGAAAGCAAATCTGAGTATGGCAGGTTGGTAATTTCTTCATTAATTGGACTGCCTTCCCAATTAGTACTGATTTAAGTTGTCCAACCTAACCAACACCCCTTCTTGGCTTTTTAGGCTTGTTAGGCTCATACATGAAACTTCCCAAATTTGAACGTTTGATAGGAAGCTTTCTTTGCACAAAACTGGATGCATTCTCCATTACAAGTATTATTCCATCATCCTTTGTGGTGCATATCTCATCGAGGAATGGAGCATATGTTGGTACTTGTTGAATGGCATCCACAAACAAACTGTTTAAGGTTTCCAGCATGTTTTGTTCATGTTCCTCCTCCTTGAACTTTGTGAATCTACTAGAGAAAGGTGGAGAAGAAACATTAGTAAAAATTGGAATCTTAAACGTTACCTCAGGTGCCGAAATACTCTTATTTGGATCTGTGGCTTCATTATCCTCAAGAATAGAATCCATCTCTAATTTTGTTTCATCCTCATCTTGTTCCTCATTCTTCAAGGTCACAATAGTAGCATTCTCCTTTGGGTTAATCATCGTTTGGGCAGGGAGTTCTTCAGATCTTTGTGCTACCCATACCACCATACTACTAGCCAATTGGCTCATTTGCTTTTCCAAACTCTGGATGCTTGCCCTTGTTTCCTGTTGAAATTGCCAAGAATCAGTAACAAGAGAATAGACAAGATCTTCTAAAGAAGTACCTGAGTTTTGAGTCATATGTGGTGGTTGAAAAAGATCTGGTTCTTGAGACCATGATTGAGGAAACGAAGGGATTTTCTCAAAATAAAGCAAGTACGTGAAGCTAGATGGATGAGTGTAATTGGCATAAGGATCTACTTCTTGGTAATTTTTCGAGTAGCCATAATTAGTATGATCCCACCATCCCTCATGGTAAGTGTTTGAGTAATGATCATACTGTTGGTCTTGGAACACTTGATGGCCTTGACATCCTCCCATGGCCAATTGTTGAACTCGGGAGGTGAGCTTGGCTTGTTGATTCTCCATGTTCATGTATGCCACCAACTCTTCAAGTGTTAGATTGCTCAATTCCATCATTTTTTTTATTTTTTATTTTTTTTTTTTTTCAAAATTTGATAAGAAAAACCCGTATGTACAAGAAAATAAAACTCATTAGAACTGAAAATAAGAATAAACCAAGTAACAAATAAACTAAAGAAAACAATCCCCGGCAACGGCGCCAAAAATTTGATGCACCCGAAAGAGTGTATCTTATTTAACCTTGCACTAAAAAGATAAATTGTAAGTATAGTAGTTAGCAAGGGTCGAGTCCTCAGGGATTGGGTTTTAGTTTATAAGTTAATAGTTTAAAACTTAAATTCAAGAACAATAAAAGAAAAGGGGTTTTTGAAGCCAGATTTAAACTAAAGTAAATAATAAGAAGAAGATGCAAGGCGGTATAACCAGCCAATAAAAATATATATACTAAATTAGGCGGTATAACCAGCCAATAAAAATATATATACTAAATTAGGCGGTATAACCAGCCAATAAAAGTAAAACAAAGTTAATATACAAATTAGGCGGTATAACCAGCCAATAAAAATAAATATACTTTTAAAAATAAGCAAACTAGAAAGGTAAGAAAACAAGTAAGTAAGAAGAATCAAATATGAAAAATATGGTTAAGGTTTCATTCTCCACCACTAGACATCATTAAGAATCAATTTCAGATCTATCAATATCAACCAACTATCAAAGTTAACAACCGTAGATAACAACAAGCTCTGTTATCCCAATCTTTCCTTAGTTTGTCGTTAAATAGAACAAGCTCTCTATTTAATCTCTAACCATCAAACAACCTAGAATAAGCTCTCTAGATTCAATTTAATGGCAGCTTTATGATGAGAAAGATAGGTTGATCTAAGCAACAAACACATAAGCTCGGATTGTTCAACTTAGGTTATGTTCCACTTTGCAATTATTGAAAACTTGACCATAATCATTAATCACAAATTGCCACTTATGAATAGGAAATCAAGACAATTACACGGATCAAGACTCCTAAACTAGCAATAGATAATTATCAAGATCTATCTAGTTGTACACCTAAACAAATCAAGACAACATCATGAACAATTCTTGTAGAAGAACATAAGCAACTTTGATAGAAAATTAATGATAGATAGAATCTGAAAATCAATTATAAAACATGTCTAGGGCTTTGAAATCACCCTTAACCAAATAGAAGTTTAGCCTAGCATAGGCATTGTAAACATAAACATAAAATTAAAGAAAATCTAAGAAGAAAATAAAAGAAAGAAAGAAGAAGAGGAAGAATATTAATTATCCAACCTCTTGCTCTCTCTAAAGAAAAAGAAAACTAGAGAAAAGAAAGAAGAAGAAAACTTAGAGAATTTTATTAAAATGGCTAATATCCTACCTATGTACAATGTGATCCCTTACAATCATCCAAGGCCCTCTATTTATACACATTTTGGAGGGCTAAATGATAAGAGACAAGCTTTACAAATTTCAAAGGTAGGTATAATAGGTGGGTGCATTTTCTAACAATTTTCGTCATATATGACGATTTTGATCAGCCAACTTGATGGTCGATTTTGTCAATTTTGGAGGCCTTATCTGATCACATGGTCTTCTAGAAAAATGTTACCCTATCAGTTACTGATCCATAGCCGTTGGAATCAGCTCATTTGCTGATGTGGATAAGAAGATATGGGCATAATACGAAAACAGGTCAGCACAGACGTCATTGCACATCAGCCAACTTGATGGTCGATTTCGCTAGGGAAAACGACTCCGTTTCAAGAAGTGTAAAACATGAAAAAGATAGATATGCCTCTTATCTTTGCATGGCTACAAATTTCAGCCTTATTGCTTCAGTGAAACTCGAGATATAGCTGATATGGAAAAAGGTGTCGGAACTGGAACTGAACTGGATTTGCCCTTAATTCTAGTAATCTGAAATCACTCAAAGAAACTTGTGAAAAACACCAAAATACATAAAAATATAAAAGATCATAAATACAATTAGACTAAACAATAATAACTCGTATTTGACACAAAACAATAATAAAACATAACTAAAAACTATATAATTATACGAGTTATCACAAACCCATCGCCAACAGAGCCCAATCCACCTGGCCAAACAGGGCCTGCTACCTAGCAGGCCCATTTCCCTAACCCTAGCCCCCCTACAGCAGCCGAAACCCTAGTCTACCATCCCCTAGCCCCATCCAACACGCCACCAACCTGGTGGCTAGCCCTGCCAACCCCCTTCTCACATGACAGCCACCCCCCACACGGCAGCCACCCACTCCACGCAACCAAACCCCAAACACTCAACCCACCATAAAACAAATCCCAACATAGTCACCAGAGGAGGACCCGGATTCGAAATCCCCCATTTTTTTGGAACAACCATCAACAAAAAAAAAGATTCACTAAAACTCTCACCCCATACGAAACCCTCGGATCGGTTCGAGCCCCCCCCGACCAAAAAACCATCACCACCGAGACCCCCTCCATCTCTAACCCTTACAGCCACAACCCAAAAACACCAAACACACACCACAAAATCACAAAAAAACACACAAACAACAGCAAAATAAACCCACAAAAGATAACACAAACCAAAAGGGGGTCTCGGCCTTTTGAGATTTCGGATTTCGGGGTCGTTTTGAAGGCTATCGGAGTTGGTCAGAAGATAAAAAGTCTAAAACTTTGGGTTTAGATCTACGAGATCGGGGTTGGATTTGGAGGAGACGAGTGGGGTTTTTGGAAAATGTGAGATAAAAGGAAGATTTTGGCCTGATTTTTGGTCGAAAGACCCATCAGCGACGCTGGAAGACGATTGCGTCGGCGCCGAAATCTGGAAAAACTTGTGTTTTCCGGTGAGACCTTAGAGAGAAGGCAGAGAAGAAAAAGGGGGGTTTGGTTTTAGAGAGAGAGAAATCTGATTTTTTTTTAAAAAAGAAAAAAAAAACAAAAAAAGCCCTTTTATAATGGTGCCGAAACGGCACCGTTTCTATAAGCCTAGGGTCCGCGCGCCTGACACGGGGCCTAAAAAAAGGAAAAAAAGAAGATCCTGCCCACGCCGAACCGGATCCGACCCGCGCCGAACCGGACCCGAGCCGCTCCTTCACAGCCCAGGCCTTGGGCCCAGCAGCCCAGGCACTGATTTTGGGCCAGGAAGGAAAGAAGGGAAAAAAAAGGAAACAAAAAAAGAAAAAAAATAATGAAAATTAAAATAAAAAGAAAAAGAAAAAAATTAAAATTAAAATTTTAAAAAAAAAGGTAAAAAAAAAATTAAAATGAAAAAAAAGAGGGGAAAAATATAAAAAAAAAGGAAAAAAAAAGAAAAGAATTAATTAATCCTCTCGGGAAGTTCATCCGAGCACTAGGCCTCGACTCCGCACGTTTTCGAAAGTAAGTTTTATTTTATTTTTTGTTGTTTTCATGTTATTATTATCCGATTTAATTTTATGATATGTTACGTATTATTATTATTTTATTCTAATGATCATTAATATTATTATATTATTATTTTTGTTTATGGTTCATTTTCATTATCTATTTTTATTTCATTTTATGTTATTTATATTTATTAATGTTCTTCTTTATTTATTTATTTTATAATAGTTATCATTATGGTTATTATACTATTGTATTTTATTTATGTTCATGTTCTTGTCTATTTTTTTTATTTTATTATTATTTGTTCTTTTAATATTATTCTATGGTATTTATTTTGTTACTTCATTAGCACCATTTATTTCACTTATTTATTTTATTATAGCTGTTATTAAATTTTTCACCATATTATTATTTTTGCCCATTTATTATTTTATTTTATTATTATTATTATTATTATTATTATTTTATATATATATTATCTGTGGTATTTTTGAGTTCTCTGCTGAGTCTGCCAGGGAGGATACCATCAATTATTATTAATAACGAAACATTTTTTTTTTAAAAAAAAAAAAGAAAAGCAAAGGTGATTCGGAGAATTCCAAAACAAGTAAAAAACAATTCTCATGTTTTGCCGGGTCTGTCGGGGAATATGGGAAATTTTGTATCAATAAAGTCCGGATCATTCTCAAATGACATAATTTTTTCGGAAAAGGGAATTTTTGAAATACCAGAATTAAAACCAATTTTCACCGAGACTCGATATAACACACGATCAATAAGGTACTGTTTTATACAGGCGTTATGGGGGTGCTAATCCTTTCCTGCACGTAACCGACTCCCGAACCCGCTTTTGTTTTTTTGGTTTAAAACGCAGACTTCAAAATTGGTCTTTCTTAAAATGTTTTAATTTATAAAAATTGATTTTAATAGGTGGCCAATCACACCTAAACAAAAAAGATTGGTGGCGACTCCCGTTTTGTGTTTTCAAAAACGTCTTAGCGGTCAGAAAAAACCGTTATGACAGCTTGGCGACTCCACTGGGGACCCACAAGAGAGTCAGGCCAAAATTGATCATGTGTTGTCAAAATCTCGGTTTTGTTGTTTTAATTGATATTTAATTTTAATTCCCACATTTTTATTAATAAAGAGAATTTTGAAAATAAAAAAAAAATTTAAAATATGTCCATATTCATGTGCATACGTTATTATTGTTCTCTGGTTACTTAATTTTATATATTATCGTTGCTCTTTGATTAAACTGCTATCTTACATTTTTTATTCTTTGCCTTGGTATATTATCGGGGTATTCGAAATATGGGTTATAGAGTAGGCGATAAAAGGTTTGTTTGTTCCTCCTCACACACTACACTTGCATTCGCATAACATAAACTCTATATCCGAGTTCGTCCTTTTTAAGTGAAAGTAAAGTAAACTACGCCTTCGTGACTAACAATCCGCATGGGCTAGCGAAACACTTTCGGAGTATGATATTCCTATGCCTTCGTGATTAACAATCTGCATGGGCTAAGGAATAAATACTCTAACAAATTGAACCCGTTCCTCGGATCGGGGTGCCTTACTAGTCTTCACGGGCGACAGTGAGGAACAATTTGGGGCCTTTAGAATTCAGCCGAACCACATATAGTGAACCCTACAAAGTCGAACCTAGGTAGAGCCGTGCCGAATTTTCGTTAGATATACCGGAACTAGGTACACATAGAGGAACATTTATTTGTTTTACATTCCAAATAAGAATGATACACCGGGTAAAGATGAATGTACATCGCTCTTAATAAGTTTAATATTCCGCCCCCAAAAGGCACCTTGATGTCTAAATAAGTCGATACTGTTGGGGCGATGTTCATTAACTTTTTGAATTTGTAAATATGAAAATTCTTTCTTTCAATCACCTTGCGTTTCATACATCTCATACATTTCATGCATTAATGCACTTGTAAATAAAGCATGTACATTTATAATTATATTTTTGATTTCACGGTGATAATAATCTCATTTGATAAATCGCATAAACACTTGTTGTTGATTAAATAAGAATTGCAAACCGGTAGTGTTGAATAAATATTTGGACACCTGCGCCATAATAAGACCCACTACCCCAAAAGGTTTTGATAGAAATTGGTTTTTGAAAATAATATTTTGGTTTTTGCGGGAAAAATATGTTTTAAAAAAAAACTATGGATTGAATTTGGAGGCAAAGGTCGTGCAATATATTGTTGAATAATTAAGTTCAGTCCAAATCATGTTAATCTAATTCTTGACTAGTTTTCTGTATATATTCGTGCATTAATTTGTTTATTCTTTAGACAAATCAAATTAGCATCCTGTTGCAATCATAACATGCATGGTCATTCATTGTAGAATACATTTGTGACATACATGATCGTTCTCCGTATATACCAGTATATCAATTTATTTATTCTTTACATGCATCATATCAACATCGTGATTGCATTCATAACAATAAGGTCATGCATTCGTAACATACATGGTCACTCACTGTACATGTTCACGCATTAATTTGTTTATTCTCTACATGCATCATATGGGCATCGTGTTACATTCACGGCATTCATAGCTCATTCATCATGAAACACACTTGGGGAATAAAAAAGAAGTTGGCTTAGTTTTAAAAACTTTGAAGAGATTTCTCTTTCAAATCAGAGGTATAAGAATTACTGCGTACCTCTATGACACAGGCCGGAAAATAGACTGGATAGAATGGAAAGGGCACAGAGGGAATTACAAGAACAATTAGCCAGATCTCAGCAAGAAGCACGAGAACAGATAACAAAATCTCAAGAGGAGCACGCGAGCAAATAGACAAGATGATTGAAATGATGACTAGACTGACCCGAGAAAAATGGGTTGCTGAAGGGTCGATCATAAGGGGAGAACCTCGACCTCAAGTAAACAACAACGAAGATCCGATTTACCTACCAAGTCAACAAGGCCGAGGACAATTTCAATTGAACTCGGAATTTCACCCCTCAGACCCAGTTATTATTTCAAGCCAAGATGGTTCACTGGAACAAGAAAAGCTGAAGAAACGTGTGGTAAAGCAAGTGGAAGACACAGAAGTGCAACAGAAGTATGATCTGTTTGAAGAGAGACTCAAAGCCATAGAAGGAATAGACGTTTTCGGGAATATGGATCCGAATGAGCTCAGCTTGGTCCTAGATTTGGTGATTCCGCCAAAATTCAAGGTCCCTGAATTTGAAAAGTATGACGGATCGAAATGTCCATCAACCCACATCACGATGTTTTGTCGAAAAATGGCTAGCTACACCAACAATGACAAGCTGTTAATCCACTGCTTCCAAGACAGTTTAACAGGGTCAGCTGCAAGATGGTATAATCAGTTGGATCGGGGCTGTATCCATTCTTGGAAAGATCTGGCAAAAGCTTTCAAGACTCAATATAAGCACATGATCGACATGGCACCAGATAGGTTAACATTGCAGAATATGGAAAAGAAGCATACTGAGGGTTTTAAGGAATATGCCCAACGATGGAGGGATATGGCAACACAGGTGCAACCACCACTCACTGAGAAAGAAAATACAGTATTGTTCATCGGTACATTAACGGTACCTTATTATGACAAGATGGTTGGCAATGCCTCAAGAAATTTCACTGATATAGTTATTTCTGGTGAGATGATCGAGAATGCTATCAAAAACGGAAAACTCGAAGGAGATAAGACATCCAATGCCGAAAGAAACGAGGCACCTGAAAAGAAAGAGGAACATGTTCAGGCTGTGGGAGAATTCACTCCATATCCCCAATTCTCTTCATATCAATCATATTAATCCACCAATGCCTCTCCAAGCCATTATCCTTACAGGCCAAATACTCATCCCCAAACACCTAATCCTATGTCAGCCCCTGCAACTAGGCCTGCTTCCCAGAAACGACCGCGGGGCAACCAAGAGAAAGTTTCAATCCCAGTCTCCGACCTGTTGCAATTACTAATAAGGAACCAATACCTCACCCCTGTGCCTTTGAAAACAACTCCAAACCCATCAACAAGGAATTATGACCCAAACAGCAAGTGTGAGTATCACATGGGGGCAATTGGACATTCAATTGAAAAATGCAGACAACTGAAGGAAAAGATTGAAGGTCTTGTCCACGATGACATTTTGACTCCAGAGCTATTCGAACAGTGGAAATCCGCATTGCCATAAATCGGTTTCTTCACCACGGGTTTTGAGGATGAGAATAGTTACCTTTAAAAGCATGTCAACAAGCATTGAGGAATATGCATGTAGTTCTATGCCTCATCATGAAAGCACTTGTCTTATGTTGGCATCCACATGAAATCAATAAATTTTGAATTTCAAATGCTTGGTGTTTATTGTGTTTTAATAATAATTTGAATTTGCAAAAATAAACATTAAGGAAATTCTTGATTTTGAAGAACACGTTCTTAAAAGGAAAAAAAATCTTTCTTCACATTAAGAAATGATGGGGAGTCTTGAGAATATTGATGATCATTGTTAGGAATGACCCAACACCCTTCCACCTCTCTTTCGGACTTGGCTATGCTTGAATCCTTTGAGTTTGAAAAAATCAATGCTTCCAGGAATATATTGTTGAATTTCAGAAACCATAGTCAGTACAATAAGAAAAATGCAGATCCTAGTTTAGGTTATGAGCAATGGAACAAACTTTTGAAAAAAATCCGAGCTCTTTGGTGTCTCAAACAAGTGAAACCTTTTTCAAGAATCTAGATTATGGTAAATTGATGCGTGTCAAGGTTATGCCAAAACCATTCACATCCCTTTCCGTAACCACAAAACAAGAGTTGCCCAGACGTCACTTCATGATTAACGTCTCAGGTAACAATGACTAAACCTGATTTTCTCATGTTCCTAGAAAAAAGCTATTTTTGGGCCATATTCTTTCTTGTCCCTTCGGAGAGCCAAAAAAAGACTTAAGGTGTTCCTCGTTATGATACGAATTCTCATTTGTATGACCAATCAAATGGTGCATCATTTGTAGATACGGAGGACATGTGGTGAATCAAATGGTGCATCATTTTCGGGGCATGCATCATAAAAAAATGAATGATGAGTGTGACATCATGCATTTATGAAATTCACGATGGTTTCAAGAAAGGAAGAAACCTTTTCATTATTTTCCTCTAAGGAATGACTCTTCGATTTACGTGCTTGTGTTTGAAATGAAAAATGGCCATCTTTCATCATTCTTTCACAAATTATAAAATATCCTTTTGCAACCCCGTCTGAGCCTAATTAATACTTTCGTTCTTTCAACCCCGATCAAGAATCACCCTCCACACTAGGGGGCAAATGCGAGGAAGGATCTTTTCAAAGGTCACAGATAATGAAGTCCTGGTTCAAAGATGAAAAAAGATTGCCTTGAATCAAAGAGCAATTTGAGCTTCCAAATAACTATGGGCTCACCTTGTCAAAATAGAAATGCCAAAAAAAAAAAGATAAAAAGAAAAATGAAAGCAAAAAAAAAAATAGAAAAGGAAGAAAAGAACGGATGAAAATCATCGGATAAAGAGAAAAGCTCAGAAAAGACAAATGTTTCGAAGAGAATCCTCCTCATGAAATGATCCTTGATTTGATCACCTTAAACACATGCTTGAGCCTATTTATCTTCTCTTTCAGAATCTCGAACCTTGGCCTACATTACGTACCTGGAAAAGACCATTTTGATCGAGCATGGACATTTAGATTGATGAGTCTATTCTTAGAGAAATGCATGAGACTTCGGTCTCCTTTCTGGTTAACAATCCTTTTTGGATAAGTCTTGATTTCTTAAATGCATGGTGAAACATTTAATGAAAAATGAAAAGAAAAAACAAAAGAAACTCTAGGGTGAAAACCCAAAATGGGCAGTCTAGAGTAAAATGGGAGATTTTTTTACGCCACCTATGTATTGTCGAGGCCATGACCAAAGAGGAGGTCATTTTGAGGAAATCGAGGAACATTTGGGATTCCAAAATATCCCAAAACTGTCAATTCTCGTTTGGAGGTTTGGCTTCAAAAACTGAGACCTTTTTCCCTTCCAGAATTGACTTTCCAGTTTGAACATCCCGGCTAGCCTTGACGGTTCTCAAAATGCCATGATTTGGAAACTAAAAGAAGGTTGCATTTGTTCGATTCCCAGAGAATTCCTGTTTTTTTTAAAACCTGTTCTATTTGTGAGTCTAGAAAGGACGTATATTTTTCTTGTTGTGAAGTCTCCTTGGATCAACCAAAATCTTGTTGTACCAAGCCTTTTGACTAAAATTGAAAAAAGCCGAATTGACACTAAAAAAAAAGTCTAACAGTGGTCATCAATCTTTAAGAGATTTGGATATCAGAGGATGACATTTTCAGCCCAAAAGTTTTCAGTACATAAGCAAATATTTTTCAAAAAAAGAGAGCAAGCAAAAGCAAATAAAAAATGAAAATATTTTCGGAAGAAACCATTTTGATTAAAAATGATGTTGGCATGAGGCAAATGTTTTTCTGGCCCAAAGGTATGGAACTATTGAGGTAGAAGAAATGAACATTCGGCTCAAAATTCTGTTGATAAGAATTTGAAAACCATCGGAGCAAAGACCAGAGTGAAGAAAAGGGTTGATCTCTTACGTGACACGAGTGTTTCGGGATACGCTCTGTCGCGAACAAGAAAAATAATTGGAAAAGCTAGACCAAGGTCAGGAAAAACAATTGGGAACATTTGCATCATTCATCAACATTCGCATATTTATTGAGTTTTGCACCTGCATCGTGTCGTAAAACATTTACATTGTTCATGGGTACTTGCAAGTGTATCATCAAGGGGCATATGCATTGACTTCGCATGACATTCACATTTCACGCATGACATTGACTATTCAAAATTTTGACGTTTTAATTTGAACCTTCAGTGAGATTTTCTTCAAAATATACTTGTGAAAGAGTTTCAGGTATGATCACCAAGACCTCCAGGCACCTATTTTAAAGACCTCCGGGTTTCCTCTTTTAAGTCCTCCGGGCACAGGAAAAGAAAAAGAAAATTAGAAAAAAGAATACCTCCGGGCATCTGTTTTAAAACCTCCGGGTTACCTCTTTTAAGTCCTCCGGGCACAGCAAAAGAAAAGGAAAATTAGAGAAAAAGAAGACCTCCGGGCATCTGTTCAAAGACCTCCGGGCACCTCTTTCAAGACCTCCGGACACCATTCTCAAAGAAAAGACATTTTTAAAAGACATTCGGGCATCTATCTCAAGACCTCCGGGCATTATTCTCAAGAATCATGTTTTCATGACCTCTCCGGGCACTATTCTCAAAAATCATGGATAAGACCTCCGGGCACCATTTTCAAAGAAAAGATAATAAGACCTCTGGGCATCCGTTTCAAGACCTCCGGGCACTATTCTCAAAAATCATGGATAAGACCTCCGGGCAACATTTTCAAAAAAGACATTTTTTAAGACCTTCGGGCACCTGTTTCAAGACCTCCGGGCATTATTCTCAAAAGTTATGTTTTCAAGACCTCCGGGCACTATTCTAAAAAATCATTGATAAAGACCTCCGGGCATCATTCTCAAAGTCAGGAATAAGACCTCCGGGCACCATTTTCAAAGAAGTAACATTTTTTTAGACCTCCGAGCATCAGCTTTCAAAAACCTCCAGGTAACATCTTTCAAAATGATATTTTCCAAAACCTCCGGGTACCATTTTCAATTCTTGCAAAGTTGAACTCGTTTCCTTAAGACAGGTCGAGCCTTGGTATGATTAGTCAAGGTAATCTCTTTAAGGCAAATCATTTTATCACAAGCTTCCAAAAAAAACTCCTAATCTTTCCTCAACGATGAACCAAGAGCCTCTCTAAATATGGACCTCTGTAACCGGACAAAATTGGTTTTATTGTCTTTGCCCTATTCCTGATTCTCAGCAATGTGCAAAGAGGGGCAGCTGTAATAACCAATTTCAGTCCGGGTCAAATCTGAATCGGACTCCGACTATTTACGGGGGCCAATACTAGACCACCCAGGCCTGTTGGCCCAATCAGGCCCAGCCAAACCCATCCCCAACAGAGCCCAATCCACCTGGCCCAACAGGGCCTGCTAGGTAACCCTAGCCCCCCTACAGCAGCTGAAACCCTAGTCTACCATCCCCTAGCCCCATCCAACACGCCACCAACCTGGTGGCTAGCCCTGCCAACCCCCTGCTCACACGGCAGCCACCACCCACACGGCAGCCACCTACTCCATGCAACCAGACCCCAAACACTCAACCCACCATAAAACAAATCCCAACACAGTCACCAGAGGAGGACCCGGATTCGAAATCCCCCATTTTTTTCGGAACAGACATCAACAAAAAAAAAGATTCACTAAAACTCTCACCCCATACGAAACCCTCGGATCGGTTCGAGCCCTCCAACAAAAAAACCATCACCACCGAGACCCCCTTCATCCCCAACCCTTACAGCCACAACCCAAAAACACCAAACACACACCACACAATCACAAAAAAACACACAAACAACAGCAAAATAAACCCACAAAAGATAACACAAACCAAAAGGGGGTCTCGGCCTTTTGAGATTTCGGATTTTGGGGTCATTTTGAAGGCTATCGGAGTTGGTCAGAAGATGAAAAGTCTAAAACTTTGGGTTTAGATCTACGAAATTTGGGTTGGATTTGGAGGAGACGAGTGGGGTTTTTGGAAAAGGAGAGATAAAAGGAAGATTTTGGCCTGATTTTTTGCTGAAATACCCATCAACGACGGCGGAAGAAGACGGCGCCGGCGCCGAAATCTGGAAAAACTTGTGTTTTTCGGTGAGACCTTAGAGAGAAGGCAGAGAATAAAGAGGGGGTTTGGTTTTAGAGAGAGAGAAATCTGATTTTTGTCTTTTAAAAACAAAAAAAGCCCTTTTATAATGGTGCCGAAACGGCACCGTTTTTATAAGCCCCAGGGTCCGCGCGTCTGATCCGGGATCTAAAAAAAAGGAAAACGAGAAGATCCGGCCCACGCCGAACCGGACCCGAGCCGCGCCTTCACAGCCCAGGCCTTGGGCCCAATAGCCCAGGCACTGATTTTGGGCCAGGAAGGAAAGAAGAGAAAGAAAAAAGAAAAAAAAGTAAAAAAAAATTAATTAAAAAAAAAGAAAAAAAGAAAAATAAAAAAAAAAAATTTAAAATTAAAATTAAAATTTTAAAAAAAAAAGGTAAAAAAATTAAAATTAAAAAAAGAAAAAAGGGAAAAATATAAAAAAAGGAAAAAAAAAGAAAAGAATTAATTAATCCTCTCGGGAAGTTCATCCGAGCACTAGGCCTCGACTCCGCACGTTTTCGAAAGTAAGTTTTATTTTATTTTTTGTTGTTTTTATGTTTTTATTATCCGATTTAATTTTATGCTATGTTACATATTATTATTATTTTATTCTAATGATCATTAATATTATTATTATATTATTATTTTTGTTTATGGTTCATTTTCATTATCTATTTTTATTTTATTTTATGTTATTTATATTTATTAATGTTCTTCTTTATTTATTTATTTTATAATAGTTATCATTATGGTTATTATATTATTGTATTTTATTTATGTTCATGTTCGTGTCCATTTTTTATTTTATTATTATTTGTTCTTTTAATATTATTCTATGGTATTTATTTTGTTACTTCATTAGCGCCATTTATTTCACTTATTTATTTTATTATAGCTGTTATTAAATTTTTCACCATATTATTATTTTTGCCCATTTATTTTTTTTATTATTATTATTATTATTTATATATATTATCTATGGTATTTTTGAGTTCTCTACTGGGTCTGCTGGGGAGGATACCATCAATTATTATTAATAACGAAACATTTTTTTTTTAAAAAAAAAAAGATAAAAGCAAATGTGATTCGGAGAATTCCAAAACAAGTAAAAAACAAAATCTCATGTTTTGCCGGGTCTGCCGGGGAATATGAGAAATTTTGTATCAATAAAGTCCGGATCATTCTCAAATGACATAATCTTTTCGAAAAAAGGAATTTTTGAAGTACCAAAATTAAAACCAATTTTCACCGAGACTCGATATAACACACGATCAATAAGGTACTGTTATACAGGTGTTGTGGAGGTGCTAATCCTTCCCCGCACGTAACCGACTCCCGAACCCGCTTTTGTTTTTTTGGTTTAAAACGCAAACTTCAAAATTGGTCTTTTTTAAAATGTTTTAATTTATAAAAACCGATTTTAATAGGTGGCCAATCACACCTAAACAAAAAAGATTGGTGGCGACTCCCGTTTTGTGTTTTCAAAAACGTCTTAGCGGTCAGAAAAAACCGTTATGACAAGGGTCAATCTGGAAAGAAACCGAAAACTAGAGTTTTTGGTGAATTTTGGCGAAATTGGGGAAAATTGCAAAAATGGCCCGATTTGGTAAAATTAAAGCCCTTAATTGATAAAGAGTGGGTAAACAAAGATAGCACAAGGCTCAGTCTGAAGTAATTCCGAGAAAAGAGCCGGTTAGAGAAAAAACGGAGAAACAAGGAAATTCTCGATATTCGAAAAAGGAAAAATCAAATCGAAGGGGAATTTGATCGTAAAAAATAGGAATTTTTGGACCAACTCCAATTCAATATATAACAAAGACAATGGAAAAATAAAATCTGGAAATCGGACCTATTTTGAGCAAAACCGAGGTTTCGAGGGTTGAAGGAAAATTTTGGAAAATTCAGAAAAAATAGCAAACGAGCTCGGAAAATTATGAAAACCTCAAGATCTGAGTTTTATGTCATTTGGAAAAGATCGCAAAGAAAAATCCAGAACCGGAGCTCGTTTGAAAAATGGCAAAATTAGGGTGCACTAAGTTGAAATTCCAGAAGATAAATCCGGGAAAAATAGCAAATGAGCTCGAAAAATTATGAAAATTTCCAGATATCAATTTTATATTATTTGGAAGAGATTGGAAAAGAAAAATCCGGAATCGGAGCTCAATTGAAAAAGGCCAAATTTGGAAGGCATCAAACCGAAATTCTAGAAGATAAATCCGAAAAAATAGCAAACATGCTTGGAAAATTATGAAAACTTCTAGAACTCAATTTTATATTATTTAGGAAGTATTGGAAAAAGAAAATCCAAATTTGGAGTCTGTTTTCAATTTAATCAAGTTTGGGGAGCTAAAGTTCAATTTTATCGAAGAAACTGAAGAGGGCCATTTTTGCAATTCAAAAAATAGAGAGTTGGTTGGAATTTGAAGGGCCATTCAGCCAGCCCAAGAAGAAGGGAGTGTTGGCTAAGTTCTTCCATCCAAAGGCCAAAATTGGATAGTAAAGTGTTTTTTTTTTAGCCTTTGTGATTTTGCCACATGGTCAAATGAATGAAGAGGAAGGATGTCAACATTATGGTTACATATTTGAGGCCATCTGTATTAGTTAGGAGCTGATCACTTCATCTAATGGTGCTAAAGTCACATTTTTAGCATCTTTGATTAGTGGTCTTTGGATCAAATTAGCTAGGAAAAAAATGACAACACTGTGAGGACATAGAGACCATTCGGCTACCTTTATTTAGAAGGGGGTGATAACTCTAGAAAATATAGTTATTTTGCCACCTTTTATGCTTTTAAATCGGCTAAGTCCTTGAGGATTTTATTAGGATTTGATTAGTTTTAGATGTTTTTATATTTATTTTATTTATCCATGTTATGCTTAAAATAGTTATTTAGTAGTTATTTATGTGTTTTTATAGGTCCAAGGTGATCTGGAGCTTCGAGGTGCAAAATGATGAAAAATGATGTAAAGCAATGAGTAGGCAGATTCGACCTCCGGAGCTTCTTTCAAGAAAAACTTGATCTTAAAGACTTCAATTGAGAAAACTCCCTCTTGACTTTTGAATCTGACTTCTATACCTTTCCAACGGCATAAAGCGCGTCAAAATTGGACGAGATTTGCCCCGTCAAAACCTCTGACGGAGTTCGAGAAGACGACGAGGCGATGTATAGCAAAACGAGAAGGTTGACTCTCCAATTCGAGAGTCAGCGCTGCAGCGCCGGGGAGTCGTGAACAGTACCACAAAAATGTGAAAAAAATGTAAAACTTATCTATTTTGCTTGGGAGCGAAGTTTCGGACTCCAGAAGACCTTAAACACTTTAAATATGACACTTTTAGGTCAGAATAAAGGGGATTGGATACCTAGAAACCTAATTCTCTCTCAAAAAGATAATTGTCATCTACTTCTCTCAAGAAGATTGGAAGATTCAAGATTCAAGAATTGACAACTCTTAGTTTTCTCTTTTCTCTTCTTTATTTTTCTTGTGTTGTTGATGATGGTGAAACTATTTGAATATTTGTTTCCATTAATTATCATGAACTAAATTTCTTTTACTAGGATTTCAATGGAACTCAACACATAGTTTGAATTTACTTTCTCTCTCTAGCTTGATTTAATGGTTTGTTGAGTTGTTTTATTCTTGTTATTAATGCTTCTAATTGTTTGGCCACCAATTAGATTGATTTGTTAACCTAAATACAACCAGACATAGGGAATTTAGTGTTAGACATGAATTGAATGACACATGTTTCATATTCATTTATTATGATGAATTGATCTGCAGGTAGGGTAGAAATATACTTTCTTGTCATGTGTAACCATTGCTAGAGCTTAAGCTTAATGAGTTCTTCTTTAATTCAATTATCATAGACATATAGTTAATTGGTTTAGAAGGGATATTTTTATAAGACCATCGACATATACTTATAAATAAGATAGAACTCTAGGTTAACAACTCAAGATCATTAACCAAGTGAAGAGGTAGAGAGAGATTCAAGTAAAGTATTGAGCGAAGTTGTAATCCTAGGCTTTTATAATTAATTGAATTCACCCTTTTATTTTACTTGCTTTCAATATTAGCTTCTTTTAATTTTAGTTTTTAATTACCTTCTTTATTTAATTGTTTAGATAACATTTAGTGTGTTAATTTTAGAACTTAGCAAAATTAATAACAATTCCTAGTGGGTATGACACTCTACTTCCACTTTATTACTTGTTTGCGATACGTACACTTGTGTAGTGAAATTTGACAACAAGTTTTTGGCACTGTTGCCGGGGAATTGTTTATTATTTTTGTTAATATTAATATCAGGCAACCTTAGTCTTACTTTAAACTTTATTTTTCTTTATTATTTTTTGGTACTCTTGATCGTGGTATGCGAAGTGCTTGAAGTCTGGAATTCTTCCTTTTGATCCAAAACCAGAAAGAACTTTACATCGACTTCAAAGGAAGAATTTACAAGCTTCAACTCACATCCATACAATGGCCGCAGCTAATGAGACAAAGACTTTGCGAGAGTATGGGGTTCCTCTCATGCAAGATCTTCAGACTAGTATTCAGAGGCCTGCCATCCAGGCCAATACATTCGAGATAAAGTCGGACATCCTTCAGATGATCAATACATCAGCTCAGTTCAGCGGCTTACCGAACGATGATCCGAGTGCTCACATCATGAATTTCCTGGAAGTTTTCGATATTTTCAAACAGAATGATGTTACTGATGATTGCATTAGACTGAGACTCTTCCCTTTCTCACTTTGAAATAAGGCTAAAAGTTGGTTGAACTGTCTTCCTGTAGGCTCCATTACTACTTGGGCTGATCTAGCCCAGAAATTTCTTGCCAAATATTTTCCTCGAGCCAAGACAGCTAAGATGTGGAATGATATCACATTTTTTATGCAATATGACTCAGAATCATTATATGAAGCTTGGGAAATGTATAAAGATCTGCTTCGACGATGTCCTCATCATGGGATACCTGACTAGCTTCAGGTAAACACCTTTTACAATGGGTTAATAGGTTCTACTAGAAGTTCTATAGATGTTGCAGCAGGTGGGGCACTCATGGGAAAAGAAATTGATGAGGCTTATAATTTAATTGAGGAGATGGCGTCTAATAGTTATCAATGGTCCACTGAGCGAATTTTGCCAAAGAATGCTCCAGGTGTTTATTAGTTGGATGAGATCAGTGCTTTATCGGCACAGATGGCTGCTTTGTCCAAGAAATTTGATACTATGAGTGTGCATTCAGTCCAAATCCCAATTGTATCATGTCAATTTTGTGGGGAAGGACACAACAGTGATAGATGCCCAACCAAAGCTGAATCTGCTCAATATGTGGGAAACTATAATAGGCAGTAGAACAACCCATATCCAAACGATTATAATCCAGGTTGGAGGAATCAGCAAAACTTTTCTTGGAACGACCAAGGGCCATCATCACAAGCTAAGTAAGTAGTCCCTCCTGGTTTTCAAGCACAAGCCAGGGCTCTTGTCCAAGAAAAGAAGACATCTATGGAAGAGATGTTTATGCAATTCATGGTAAGAACTGATAATCTTTTTCAGAATCACTTCAGGAGCATAAAATATCACTCCAAAGTCAAGCTAAAACACTTCGAAGTCATGCTGAAATACTTTAAAGTCAAACTGAATTACTTCAAATTCAAATAGCATCACTTAGAAATCTTGAGACACAAGTGGGCCAGCTTGCTAATGCGATTAACAATCGCCAAATGGGATCTTTACCAAGCGATACTATGACCAATCCTAAGACCCATGAGAAAGAGCAATGCAATGCCATTACATTAAGGAATGGGAAAGAAGTAGAAATGGGTAGCCAGAAGCATAATGAGAGAATTCAAAAGAAGACACCTCGAGGTTATCCACCACCACCCTTTCCTCAACGTCTTCAGAGAAAAGTGTCAGAATTGCCGCCCAAGCCTCTTGAAGTGGAAAATTTAGGGGAAAAAAATTGAAAGAGCACAAGAAAAATAGAAGAAGCCTCTAGTCTATCCACCACCACCCTTTTCTCAGCGCCTTAAAAAGAATAAGCTTGACAAACAGTTTCAGAAGTTTCTTGAGGTATTCAAAAAGCTCCATATTAATATACCTTTTGCTAAAGATTTAGAACAAATGCCTAAGTATGTCAAGTTTATGAAAGAAATTTTGTCTAAGAAGAGGAAATTGGATGAGATTGAGACAGTTGCACTTACTGAAGAGTGCAGCGCTATTCTTCAAAAGAAATTCCCACCCAAACTCAAAGATCCGGGAAGCTTCACCATTCCATGCGCCATAGGTGATAAATTTTTTGGTAAAGCTTTATGTGATTTGGGGGCGAGTATCAATTTAATGCCTCTTTCTATCTATCGAAAGCTTGGTTTGGGGGAAATAAAGCCCACTACAGTGATGTTGCAAGTAGTCGATAGATCCATCAAACATCCAAGAGGCATGGTTGAAGATGTGCTAGTCAAGGTTGACAAATTCTTCTTTCCTGTTGATTTCATTGTGCTTGACATGGAGGAAGATAGTGAAATACCCATAATTCTTGGGAGACCATTCTTAGCCACTGGTAGAACTCTCATTAATGTGCAAAAAGGAGAACTTACCATGAGAGTTCTACACCAACAGGTAACTTTTAAAGTTTTTAAGGCTATGAAGTTTTCTAATGAGTTTGATGAATGTTTCACAGTCAAAGTGGTGAACAGTGATTCCAAAGAAGCATCCAATGAAAATTGTTCCACCACACCATTTGAGGCAGTTTCACATTCTACTTCCAAGATGTATGGATGCCACAATTTTGTGAATGCAAGGCCTCATAAAGCAAAGGTAAAAGGGGGCAATGGTTCAAGTGGAAGGATGCTGACTAATGAACAATGAGATAGTCAAGCTGATGACTATAAATCAAGCACTTCTTGGGAGGCAACCCAAGTTCTAAACTTTTTATTTCTCTTTTCTTTTAATTTTTATAGTATTTTTATTATTATTAATTCCTTTTTACTTTGTTTTCTTTTGTAGTGATTACTCATCCAACTTGGACAAGCATGATGAAGTCTAAGAGGAAAACTAAAGCTTCTCCTACTTTGCTTGCATCGATAGGGGAGTTTTCTTGTTCTTACTCTTTTTATTTCTAAACGTTGTGGACAATGTTTGTTTTAAGTTTGGGGGTGTGTCTTTATCTTTATTTTAGTTTGTGTGATTGTCTAATTTTTTTTAGGAGTCTAAAATTTTTTCGTTTTTGCTTGAGATGTTTTGCACTTAGTATGATGGAATCCTTATCCAATGATGAATTTTAGTTATTGATTTGTCTTGATTCTTGGGAAAACATAAGCATGAGAAGAATTTGTGTTAAGTTCTTTTGTTAGTTTCATGTTAGGATGTAATTTTCACAAATTGAGCCCTTAATCTCTTGTTTAGATTTGCATTGCTTATTTAAAGGCTGATTATGTTGATGTAAATTGCAATTATATCTAGACCCTAGAATTTGTTTGATTCTCTCTTGAGGTGAAATCCTAGACAACACTAAGTTGAGGAGATGATTTAGGCTATCTTTGGATCGTTTGAGCCTTTCAAGCTTACCTTTATATATGATTATCCTTAGTCTACCTCTTTCTGCCTAATTGATATATCTATTTTCTTTGATTGCCACATCTTTTAGCCTAGCCAAATAAGAAAAACCATGATTAACCTTCACTACATAGGCATGTGATTATATTACAGGAAACAATTATGAGCCATGTCGAATTTGGGTGAAATGGTGTTAAAAAAACAAAAAAAACAAAAAGTTATGGTTCATCGAAAACGAAAAATAGAAAAAAAAAAAGTGAATAAATTGGTGAAGCGAAAAAGAAGTGTATTCAAGGAAGAAAGTATGTAATTTGAGGAAAAGACTATGGCTCTCAAAAATCCTGAAAAAAAATGTAAAGTGTCTATGGGGGACTTAAAACGAAATTTATCCTTTATCCTACCTTGACCCTAGTCTTACATTACAAGCTTAATAAAGACCTACTTGATCCTTGATGAAGTGTTAGTCTACATTAGTGGAGAGAGAGATGAAAAGCAAACATATGAGAATCTAGTACTAATTCGTATTTTTCATTTATATAAACTTATTTAGATTGCATGTGATGATTTGCAAAGAGATTATACACACACACACTGAAAATCCATTCAACCATCAAGTTTACGATTGAATTGAATCATAGATTTGGATTATGTTTATGTTCTACTTTGAATCAGGATTTTGAGGTAACTTTTGAGGAAAATTAAAAAAAAAAATCATTGTTTGAGTGCATTTATCTTGAGTAATGTTTTGTGTCAGGTTATTTTGTTAGTGTGTTTTGTTTTGTTTTGCTCGAGGACTAGAAAAGTATTAAGTTTGGGGGTGTGATAACTCTAGAAATTATAGTTATTTTGCCACCTTTTATGCTTTTAAATTGGCTAAGTCCTTGAGGATTTTATTAGGATTTGATTAGTTTTAGATGTTTTTAGATTTATTTTATTTATCCATGTTATGTTTAAAATAGTTATTTAGTTGTTATTTATGTGTTTTTATAGGTCCAAGGTGATCTGGAGCTTCGAGGTGCAAAACGATGAAAAATGGTGCAAAGCAATGAGCAGGCAGATTTGACCTCCGTAGTTTCTTTCAAGAAAAACTTGATCTTAAAAACTTCAATTGAGAAAACTCCCTCTTGACTTTTGAATCTGACTGCCATACCTTTCCAACAGTATAAGGCACGTCAACATTGGACGAGATTTTCCCAGTCAAAACCGCTAACAAAGTTTGAGAAGATGACAAAGGTGAAGTGCAGCAAAACGAGAAGGCTGACTCTCCAATTCGAGAGTCAGCACTGCAGCGCTGGAAAGTCAGCACTGCAGCGCCAGGGAGTCGTGAACAGTACCACAAAAATGTGAAAAAATGCAAAACTTACCTGTTTTTCTTGGGAGCGAAGTTTCGGACTCCAGAATGCCTTGGACACTTTAAATAGGACTCTTTTAGGTCATAATAAAGGGGATTGGATACCTAGAAATCTAATTCTCTCTCAAGAAGATACTTGCTATCAACTTCTCTCAAGAAGATTGAAATATTCAAGATTCAAGAATTGACAACTCTTAGTTTTCTTTTTTCTCTTCTTTATTTTTCTTGTGTTGATGATGGTGAAACTATTTGAATTTTTGTGTTCATTAATTATCATTAACTAAATTTCTTTTACTAGGATTTCAATGGAACTCAACACATAGTTTGAATTTACTTTCTCTCTCTAACTTGATTTAATAGTCTGTTGAGTTGTTTGTTCATTCTTGTTCTTAATGCTTCTAATTGATTGGCCACCAATTAGATTGATTTGTTAACCTAAATACAACTAGAAATAGGGAGTTTAGTGTTAGACATGGATTGAATGACACATGTTTCATATTCATTTATTAGGATGAATTGATCTGCAGGTAGGGTAGAAATATACTTGTCATGTGTAACCATTGTTAGAGCCTAAGCTTAATGAGTTCTTCTTTAATTCAATTATCATAGACATATAGTTAATTGGTTAGGAGAGATATTTTTATAAGACCATCGAGAGATACTTATAAATAAGATAGAACTCTAGGTTAACAACTCAGGATCATTAATCAAGTGAAGAGGTAGAGACAGATTCAAGCAAAGTGTTGATGCACCCAAAAGAGTGTATCTTATTTAACCTTGCACTAAAAAGATCAATTGTAAGTATAGTAGTTAGCAAGGGTCGAGTCCTCAGGGATTGGGTTTTAGTTTATAAGTTGATAGTTTAAAACTTAAATTCAAGAACAATAAAAGAAAAGGGGTTTTTGAAATCAGATTTAAACTAAAGTAAATAATAAGAATAAGATGCAAGGCGGTATAACCAGCCAATAAAAATATATATACTAAATTAGGCGGTATAACCAGCCAATAAAAATATATATACTAAATTAGGCGGTATAACCAGCCAATAAAAATAAAACAAAGTTAATATACAAATTAGGCGGTATAACCAGCCAATAAAAATAAATATACTTTTAAAAATAAGCAAACTAGAAAAGTAAGAAAACAAGTAAGTAAGAAGAATCAAATATGAAAAATATGGTTAAGGTTTCATTCTCCACCACTAGACATCATTAAGAATCAATTTCAGATCTATCAATATCGACCAACTATCAAAGTTAACAACCGTAGATAACAACAAGCTCTGTTATCCCAATATTTCCTTAGTTTGTCGTTAAATAGAACAAGCTCTCTATTTAATCTCTAACCATTAAACAACCTAGAATAAGCTCTCTAAATTCAATTTAATGGCAGCTTTATGATGAGAAAGATAGGTTGATCTAAGCAACAAACACATAAGCTCGGATTGTTCAACTTAGGTTATGTTCCACTTTGCAATTATTGAAAACTTGACCATAATCATTAATCACAAATTGCCACTTATGAATAGGAAATCAAGACAATTACACGGATCAAGACTCCTAGACTAGCAATAGATAATTATCAAGATCTATCTAGTTGTACACCTAAATAAATCAAGACAACATCATGAACAATTCTTGTAGAAGAACATAAGCAACTTTGATAGAAAATTAATGATAGATAGAATCTGAAAATCAATCACAAAACATGTCTAGGGCTTTGAAATCACCCTTAACCAAATAGAAGTTTAGCCTAGCATAGGCATTGTAAACATAAACATAAAATTAAAGAAAATCTAAGAAGAAAATAAAAGAAAGAAAGAAGAAGAGGAAGAATATTAATTATCCAACCTCTTGCTCTCTCTAAAGAAAAAGAAAACTAGAGAAAACTAGAGAAAAGAAAGAAGAAGAAAACTTAGAGAATTTTATTAAAATGGCTAATATCCTACCTATGTACAATATGATCCTCTACAATCATCCAAGGCCCTCTATTTATACACATTTTGGAAGGCTAAATGACAAGAGACAAGCTTTACAAATTTCAAAGGTAGGTATAATAGGTGGGTGAATTTTTCTAACAATTTTCGTCATATTGTATGACAATTTTGATCAGCCAACTTGATGGTCGATTTCGTCAATGTTGGAGGCCTGATCTGATCACATGGTCTTCTAGAAAAAGGTTCCCCTATCAGTTACGGATCCATAGCCGTTGGAATCAGCTCATTTGCTGATGTGGATAAGCAGATATGGGCAAAATACGAAAACATGTCAGCACAGACGTCATTGCACATCAGCCAACTTGATGGTCGATTTCGTCAATATTAGAGGCCTGATCTGATCATATGGTCTTCTAGAAAAAGGTTCCCGTATCAGTTACGGATCCATAGCCATTGGAATCAGCTCATTTTCTGATGTGGATAAGCAGATATGGGCAAAATACGAAAACAGGTCAGCACAGACGTCATTGCACATCAGCCAACTTGATAGTCGATTTAGCTAGGGAAAACGACTCTGTTTCAAGAAGTATAAAACATGAAAAAGATAGATATGCCTCTTAGCTTTGCACGGCTACAAATTTCAGCCTTATTGCTTCAGTGAAACTCTAGATATAGCTGATATGGCAAAATGTGTCGGAACTGGAACTGAACTGGATTTGCCCTTAATTCTAGTAATCTGAAATCACTCAAAGAAACTTGTGAAAAACACCAAATTACATAAAAATATAAAAGATCATAAACACAATTAGACTAAACAATAATAACTCGTATTTGACACAAAACAATAATAAAACATAACTAAAAACTATATAATTATACGAGTTATCACACCCCCACACTTAGATTGTTGCTAGTCCCTAGCAACGACTCAATAAAAATAAAATAAGAAAATCTAATCTAATCCATTTTCGTAGGAAATCACGGTGGCACTTAGCATGTGACACAAGCCTTTAAACCCCTAGGTGTCCCTAGTGGACGAGTTTAGTCTCGTGAGGGTTTACTAGGATGATACCCACAAACATTGAAAACATAAGAAAAACTAAAAATAATAATTATAACTAATCCTTCCAATATAAATTTGAGATAATCATTGGACAAGTCTTAAAAACTAATCAATAGCTTAAAGAAATTCACAAAAAATCTTGCTTTAATGTAAATAGTTTGAGTTAAGCCAATATTAACATAACATATTTCAATCAAAATAGTGCATATTCAAACTTAATCTCAACTTCTCACATGGGATACTCTCTTTATTTTCACTCTTTAAAGTAGTGGTAACGTGTTTACACTCAATCAATCTCATGAAAACACTTCTACCATATGCTTGCTTGTCCACCTATTCTCCACTAAAAGATCATGCAACTTCATAAATCAAGAGGTCTTTAATCAAGGTTGTAATGGGGCCAAGGGGTTTGTAATGTGGTTGAAGAACAAAAGGATAAAGATATCACAAAGGTTCCAAAGAGTTCATAAAGTTTAGAGACATAAAACAATTATACAAAGAAACTTCTCAAAACTCTTTACAAGTACATAGTCACCTAGGCCGGATATTCATGTTGGGCCTTTTCTTCATTCTAAACAACTTTGTAACATCTTTTTCTTTTTCCACAAATTCAAGAGATGATTCATATATATTTTTTTTTCTTGACTTTTCTTTTCTTTTCCCCCCACACTTATTTCTTGTTTCTAACCAAAAAATATCCCTTGTCTTTGCAACTTGTCTCAAATCATGCTAATTCATCTTTGGAACAAAGGTAAAGATATAAGTATATTTAGGTTAGGGACAAGTTATGGTTACCAAAGAGATAGCTTATTCAATGTAGGCTCAAATTGGTTCACTAAGGGTGTGTTCTCTTGGAACATCAATAAGGGATGGTTGTTTGGCTCTGGTTATAATCCTAATGCCTCTATCATATTCATGTTGTCACATGTATCAATATAGTCTCAAACGGTTTAAAGCAAGTTCTAGAGAATCATGTAATCATAAGAGCACTCAAGAAAGAAATTAGATTGATTTGTATAATGCATCAATCATTTTAGGCTCAAAAACTCACAATGATGATTATACAAGTCAGTTTTAAGTCTAAACATGCTTCTTTCTCAATCAACATATCATATTAACATTGGCTCATAAAAAAGGTTGACATCAAGCTCAATTCTCATGAAAATCTTCTCACTAATAAATCTGTTTTAGACTTATGCAATTCATATCTCATCATTGTGTTAAAAAGGAACTAAAACACACTAAAAATAATAATAAAGACTCATAAAAAAAAAATAGTAGACAAAAATAAAAGAAATCCTAAATCATTCCCCCCACACTTAATTCTTACATTGTCCTCAATGTAAGTCTATTAACCCAAATGAAAGAATCATGTGTAAGAGAAAATAACTAATAACATAAGAATAGGAACAACTAAGACTCAAAACAAAACAAACTCATGCAACCTAAATAATCCTAAAATACTAAACAAAAATTAACAAGTAAACATAAAAAATATTAAAATCAAATTGACAAGGTATGTCTCAAGTCTCCCTTACTCAGACCTTGTTCAGAATGAATACTTCTAAATTGCTTAAAACACAACAAAATTTTTTTTTTTTTTTTAAATTAGCAAAATATGTCCCTTACCCCCTACTAAAATATGGCATTGTCCCCAATGTCAAATTTTAAAGGTAGAATTTAGGAGATATTACCTGCAGAGGTTGCTAATCACTTATTATAACTGAGACACAACAAACAAAATGTTAGATAATGTCACAAAGACAAAGTGCAATCCACTCCTTGCTCGTCCATATCTCTTTTTCTTTTTCCGAGCGTTTGCGAAACAACCGTAGCAGATAAACACTCATAAGCTTTGAGCTTTTTGAGTAAATCTTCAATGGTTGTAGCAGAAATTATGGTTCTCCTTGCCTCTGAAAACATGAATCCATTATCCACAGCATTATCTAAATATGAAAGCAAATTACTAAAATAACCATTAATATTAAGCAAACCAATGGGTTTCTTATTTGTGACCAAAGATGACCAAGAAGCCACGCAAGCTATTTCTTCCAATGTACCCAGACCTCCTGGTAAAGCAATGAATGCATCGGCAGAATGGTACATGATTGTCATCCGTTCAGGGATACTCCAGACTTGTATTTCCTTACCCAAGGTGGGTCCACAAAAATCTGTGAATAGTTTTGGCACGATTCCTAGAACTGGACTTCCTCCGGCGTGTGCTGCTGTAGCGACTGCTCCCATTAAACCCGTACTACCGCCTCCATAAATCAACTGGATCTTTTGTTGGGCAAGTATTACTCCAACTCTTATGGCTTCATCAGCGAATATGTTATTTTTCCCTGGATAAGCACCTCCAAAGACACAGATTTTTTCAATGCGCTGGGACGAAGTACTTTCCATTTTTTTTTCTTTTTCGAGTGCCTGAAAGACAATGAGTACATGGTGTAATATATAGAGGACTGAGTAGTGGATCAGACAAGAGTAATAATGTCGCCGAAAGTGTATCTGACCTGTCAGAAGAAAATGTTAACCTAACAAAAGATTTTTGCGGGATTTTAGGAAGAAAATCAAAAAGAGAAGAAAAATCAACCGTAAAAGTCAAGAGTAATAATGTCGCCGAAAGTGTATTTGGCATCTTCCTCTGGTTTTACATCCAGAAACGGCTTAAACGCCTTCTATGAGTCGAGGATATGCTTCCCATCCAGTTTTCTTACAAGCTGGCAAACAGGGTCTTTTAACATCAGATTCCCAAGATGTTGCCATTCCCTTTGGAATTGCGGCCATAAATCAAGAATTTCTCTTTGTACGTCTCCACTAGGATGCGTCTCAAGAGAAAGTTGGATATTACCCAAATTCTCCTTACTCAGTCCATCCTTAATGAATTCAATTTTATCATCTCGATTAGAGGACGAAATCCCAATAGAACGACATTTACCGTTACACGTCCATCGTGCACATTTGTGGCAATTTGAACTCATGCGCTTTGCTCGTCGCTTCTTTGCAAAAGTGCTTCTACCTGTACCTGGTAAATGCAAAACAGGAAGATATTCATCTTCACGTACCTTGGCTTCAATTATCCAACGTATGTCTCCAGGAATCCCTTTGTGCATAAGCATTCTTAATCTTTCAAATCGAACTTGGTAAAGCTTCAGTAAAATATTTCGAGGAAAGGGAGGAAATCGTTTCTGCAATCTTGTGAGAATATCATCCATCCTGAAAAAAAAATGAAAGAGAAATTGAAAGATAAATTTATATACAATATCAGTTTTGTGGGTAGCTGATGGAACCGACTTAAATAATCACGGAGTACCGTTATCCGCCATTTAATCGGGGTTAAAAAAATAAAAATTATATTTACATCTAGTTATTTTCAAAACAAGGATCAAAAAGAAAAAACAACATAAAAAGACTCAAAAATAAAACACTCTAAATAAAATCCTAAATTCTTCCCCCCACACATAATTCTTACATTGTCATTAATGTAATGCTATTATCCCCCAATGCAAGAATTATATGTAAGAGAAAAGAACTATTAAACAAAAGAAACTTATGCAGCCTAAATGAACTTAAAAACAGTAAACACAATTAACAAAGAAACATAAGAAATAAAAATAAAAACAATAAAAAGAAAAATAATAAAAGAAAAAGGAAAAGAAAGAGAAAGCAAATCTGAATATGGAAGGTTGGCAATTTCATCTTTAATTGGGCTGCCTTCCCAATTAACACTTGAGTTAGTGTTTTGAATCTAACCAACACCCTTTCTTGGCTTTTTAGGCTTGTTAGGCTCATACATGAAATTTCCCAAATTTATGCGTTTGAGAGGAAGCTTTCTTTGCACAACAGTGGATGCATTCTCCATTACAAGTATTATTCCATCATCCTTGGTGGTGCATATCTCATCGAGGAATGGTGCATCTTTTGGTACTTGTTGAATGAAATCCACAAACAAACTGTTTAAGGTTTCCAGCGTGTCTTGTTCATGTTCATCCTCCTTGAACTTTGCGAATCTACTAGGAAAAGGTGGAGAAGAAACATTAGTAAAAATTGGAATCTCAAACGTTACCTCAGGTGCCGAAATACTCTTATTTGTATTTGTGGCTTCATTATCCTCAAGAATAGAATCCATCTCTAATTCTGTCTCATCCTCATCTTGTTCCTCATTCCTCAAGGTCACAATAGTAGTATTCTCCTTTGGGTTAATCATTGTTTGGGCAGAGAGTTCTTCAGATCTTTGTGCTACCCATACTACCATACTACTAGCCAATAGGCTCATTTGCCTTTCCAAACTCCGGATGCTTGCCCTTGTTTCCTGTTGAAATTGCAAAGTATTAGTAACAAGAGAATCGACAAGATCTTCTAAAGAAGTACCTGAGTTTTGAGTCATATGTGGTGGTTGAAGAAGATCTGGTTCTTGAGACCATGATTGATTGAAGCTAGATGGATGAGTGTAATTGGCATAAGGATCTACTTCTTGGTAATTTTCTGAGTAGCCATAATTAGTATGATCCCACCATCCCTCATGGTAAGTGTTTGAGTAATGATCATACAGTTGGTCTTGGAACACTTGATGGCCTTGACATCCTCCCATGGCCAATTGTTGAACTGGGTAGGTGAGATTGGCTTGTTGATTTTCCATGTTTATGTATGCCACCAACTCTTCAAGTGTTAGATTGCTCAATTCCATCGTTTATTTTTTTTATTTTTTTTTCAAAATTTGATAAGAAAAACTTGTATGTACAAGAAAAATAAAATTAATTACAACTGAAAATAAGAATAAACCAATGAACTAATAAACTAAAGAAAGCAATCCCCGGCAACGGCGCCAAAAATTTGATGCACCCAAAAGAGTGTATCTTATTTAACCTTGCACTAAAAAGATCAATTGTAAGTATAGTAGTTAGCAAGGGTCGAGTCCTCAGGGATTGGGTTTTAGTTTATAAGTTGATAGTTTAAAACTTAAATTCAAGAACAATAAAAGAAAAGGGGTTTTTGAAATCAGATTTAAACTAAAGTAAATAATAAGAATAAGATGCAAGGCGGTATAACCAGCCAATAAAAATATATATACTAAATTAGGCGGTATAACCAGCCAATAAAAATATATATACTAAATTAGGCGGTATAACCAGCCAATAAAAATAAAACAAAGTTAATATACAAATTAGGCGGTATAACCAGCCAATAAAAATAAATATACTTTTAAAAATAAGCAAACTAGAAAAGTAAGAAAACAAGTAAGTAAGAAGAATCAAATATGAAAAATATGGTTAAGGTTTCATTCTCCACCACTAGACATCATTAAGAATCAATTTCAGATCTATCAATATCGACCAACTATCAAAGTTAACAACCGTAGATAACAACAAGCTCTGTTATCCCAATCTTTCCTTAGTTTGTCGTTAAATAGAACAAGCTCTCTATTTAATCTCTAACCATTAAACAACCTAGAATAAGCTCTCTAAATTCAATTTAATGGCAGCTTTATGATGAGAAAGATAGGTTGATCTAAGCAACAAACACATAAGCTCGGATTGTTCAACTTAGGTTATGTTCCACTTTGCAATTATTGAAAACTTGACCATAATCATTAATCACAAATTGCCACTTATGAATAGGAAATCAAGACAATTACACGGATCAAGACTCCTAGACTAGCAATAGATAATTATCAAGATCTATCTAGTTGTACACCTAAATAAATCAAGACAACATCATGAACAATTCTTGTAGAAGAACATAAGCAACTTTGATAGAAAATTAATGATAGATAGAATCTGAAAACCAATCACAAAACATGTCTAGGGCTTTGAAATCACCCTTAACCAAATAGAAGTTTAGCCTAGCATAGGCATTGTAAACATAAACATAAAATTAAAGAAAATCTAAGAAGAAAATAAAAGAAAGAAAGAAGAAGAGGAAGAATATTAATTATCCAACCTCTTGCTCTCTCTAAAGAAAAAGAAAACTAGAGAAAAGAAAGAAGAAGAAAACTTAGAGAATTTTATTAAAATGGCTAATATCCTACCTATGTACAATATGATCCTCTACAATCATCCAAGGCCCTCTATTTATACACATTTTGGAAGGCTAAATGACAAGAGACAAGCTTTACAAATTTCAAAGGTAGGTATAATAGGTGGGTGAATTTTTCTAACAATTTTCGTCATATTGTATGACAATTTTGATCAGCCAACTTGATGGTCGATTTCGTCAATGTTGGAGGCCTGATCTGATCACATGGTCTTCTAGAAAAAGGTTCCCCTATCAGTTACGGATCCATAGCCGTTGGAATCAGCTCATTTTCTGATGTGGATAAGCAGATATGGGCAAAATACGAAAACATGTCAGCACAGACGTCATTGCACATCAGCCAACTTGATGGTCGATTTCGTCAATATTAGAGGCCTGATCTGATCATATGGTCTTCTAGAAAAAGGTTCCCGTATCAGTTACGGATCCATAGCCATTGGAATCAGCTCATTTGCTGATGTGGATAAGCAGATATGGGCAAAATACGAAAACAGGTCAGCACAGACGTCATTGCACATCAGCCAACTTGATGGTCGATTTCGCTAGGGAAAACGACTCCGTTTCAAGAAGTATAAAACATGAAAAAGATAGATATGCCTCTTAGCTTTGCACGGCTACAAATTTCAGCCTTATTGCTTCAGTGAAACTCTAGATATAGCTGATATGGCAAAATGTGTCGGAACTGGAACTGAACTGGATTTGCCCTTAATTCTAGTAATCTGAAATCACTCAAAGAAACTTGTGAAAAACACCAAATTACATAAAAATATAAAAGATCATAAACACAATTAGACTAAACAATAATAACTCGTATTTGACACAAAACAATAATAAAACATAACTAAAAACTATATAATTATACGAGTTATCAAGTGTTGAGCGAAGTTGTAATCCTAGGCTTTTATAATTAATTGAATTCACCCTTTTTAGTTTACTTGCTTTCAATATTAGCTTATTTTAATTTTAGTTTTTAATTACCTTCTTTATTTAATTGTTTAGATAAGATTGAGTGTGTTAATTTTAGTACTTAGCAAAATTAATTACAATTCTTCGTGGGTACGACACTCTACTTCCACTTTATTACTTGTTTGCGATACGTACATTTGCGTAGTAAATCTGACAAAAGGGGTTTTTCATTTTATCAAGGGTTCTTTTGGCTGAGTTATTTCATGCTTTGAGCAATAGCTAAGGGGTAGAAAAGCAAAGAAAAATTTAGAAATGAAGAAAGCTTGAAAGATAGCTTTGAAAGGTAGCCTTTTGGCACCTAACTCTTGCATTTTTCTTTCTTTTTCTATGTTGATTTTGCTCATTTTCCATATGATTTCTTGTTATTTTGTTGTGTAATAAAGGTTTTTAAAACTTCCTTTTAATGCTCCTATCTTATGTTTTCATGAAAAAATCAAAAACAAATTTTTTTTACCATTTTCCTTGCTATGGTCGAATGGTCCCTTGCTGTGATTGTCTTGTGTTTGATTTATTTCCTATGTTGGTTGTGGTATGTTAGCTTGTTTTGATGTTTTAGCTTTCTAAAATAATCAATATATAGAGCTTATTTCTAACCTTCTTTACTTATTTGTTCTTATTTTGCTGTTTTTATCATTTATTTTCATGTCTACTTGCTTTATTTACTAATTTTAATTTTCTGTTTTTACTATATTAAGTTGTTCATGCTTTGTGTTATTGCCATACCATGTATTTGTGTATTTGCCTAGGTATATCTTTGCATTTGCATCATGATTGTTTGGTATCTTGCTTCCATTTATGTCTTACATATTTGCCATGCCATATGTTTGTGTTTTTGCCTTGCTAGTATCTCACATTTCTTAAGTATCTATTCGGCTACTACCACGATTTTTGCCGTATGCATTTGCATCTTCATTTTGAGTATGTGATTACCATCCTTTCATTCATGCTTTCATTATGCCATGTTATTGTGTGCTTGTTATGCCATATTCATGCATTATTATTATGTTCATTTGGTCATTTTATGTTCGTATTATAGCCATGCATGTTTATATGTCACATTAGGCATTAGGTCATGTTATATTGCCATGCATCTTCATATGATATTTTAAGCATTAGGGTCACCTTTGTATGCCATGCATATTTTCATGCTTAATAGATCTTAGGTCATTTTGTATTTCCATGCATGGTTTCATGTCCATTAGGTCTAGGGTCATATTTATTGCTATGTATATTTCATGCATATTAGGTCTAAGGTTACATTTAATGTCGTGCACATTTCATGTTAGGCATTATGTCATTTTTCATGCCATATACATTTTCTATGTCATCTAGGCATTAGGTCATGCATTTCATGCATTTAACCTGCTGTTTGTTCATGCATTTCATATCATCCCACTTGATTTTTGACTTAAGCCAATCAATGGCTCAAAGCCAAGCTCACATGAGCATGCTTGTGGAAAATTAAGAAGTTGTCAAGTTGGATTTTCTACCTTTGTGATTTTTTTTCATTAGGCAATTCTTGTCCATATTTTTAGAAATTTTTACTACCTTAGAGCAGTCTCCAATATTTTTATTAAGATTTTTGAGTGTTTTTATCAAAGGTTAAAAAATGTTTTTTGGTTAAACAGTTTTTCACCCAGTGTTCTGACTTTCGTGAATTTTCTGGTAGGTCATACTTAGTCTAAAAATTAAGCCAATTTTTTCCCATAGAGTTTGACATGTTATGAGTCTCCCATAAGTTTTTTAGATTTTTTTTTTAAATTTTAAAATAGGTAAAAAAATCACGTTTTAAAACTGGTCAGAAAAGTCAGATTTGATTTCAAGAAGAAGATAATTTTCTATTTTGGCTAAGGCATTAAGAGGGGCTAATTTAGAATCATAGCTACTGTCCTAGGTTGATTTCTAAGTCATTTTAATCCTAAAAAATGATTTTTATAAAGCTCGGGTAAAGGGTGGTCAAACCCGGGTTTTCAAAGTTAGGAAAATATAGCCTTTTTAAAAGGAATTTCGGCCATAGTGCCATTTTCATCCAAAAATTTTCAAATTGTTTTCAAACCAATCACAAAGTATTTTTGATTTAGAAAATTTGATTTAATGTCTTTTCCTAAGGTAGCCGGATATCTTTTTAGATATACCGATTTCCTTATTTAAAGGAAAAAATACACTTTCATGCATTGCATTTTCCATGTTCATGTATTGCATTTTCCATGTTCATGCATATTATATGATATATGATTTTTGCTATGAATATTTCTATGGCTATGTTATTGTTTTGATTTATATTTCATGATGTTATATTGATTTTTATATGATTGTGAATATTTTATGTTATTCTATGCTTTTTTGCTTAGTCATAAATTGTCTTGCCATATATTTTAGGTTTATTATGTTCATGCATTGTTTTTTATTAACATGCATATTTCATGATAATATTATTTTATGTTTCATATCATTTCATATTATTAATTATATTGCTATGTCATTTAGATTATATTATGTCATTTAGAATATACTATGTCACTTAGATTTTGCCATGTTATTTAGATTATACTATGTCATTTAGATTTTTGCTATGTCATCTTTACTATGTCATACATGTTCATATTCATATTTTAAAATGTTTTAAAAAAGATAATGGTTTTCAATAAAAATAAAGATATTCCCGAGTTAAAATAATTCATGATTTCTCTGTCGGGTTTGCTGAGGAGGATATCATCAATTATCATTAATAAAGGAATATCTTTCTTTCAAAAAATAAAAATGATTCGAAGATTCTCCAAATAAATAAAAATTTCTATGTTTTGTCGGGTCTGCTGGAAAATATAGGAAAATTTTGAATTAATAATTCCAGATTATTTTCAATTAAGAATTTTTTTTTTTAAAATTGGGAATTGTTTTGAAGTACCAAATCTAAAATGACTTTTTTCGAGACTTGAGATAACATACGATTAATAAGGTATCGTGTTATACGGGTGTTGTAGGGGTGCTAATCCTTCCCCGCACGTAAATGACTTCCGAACCCGCTTCTTTGATTTCTCTGGTTAAAAAACGCAGACTTTGAAATTGGTTTTAAAAATGTTTTGATTAATTTTAAAATGTTTTACAAAATCGGTTTTAATAGGTGGACGTTCACACCTAGCCAAAAAATATTGGTGGTGACTCCATTTTTTTTCGATGTTGTTTTCAAACTCTCATTTTATTTCAAGAGGAATTAAGTCATCTTTTCCTATTTTTCCCCCAATGTCACACTTAACGAGTAAAGTCTCGCGATGAAACTTGTTACTTTTTAGGTTGCGACATCAAGCATGCCATGTCATTCATTCATATGCCATGTCATCTAGAGCTTTCCATGTCAAGCATGCCATGTCATTCATACACATGCCATATCATTTAGATTATGCCATGTCATGCATGCATATGCTATATCATTTAGATTATGCCATGCCATGTCATTCATTCATATGCTATGTCATCCATTCATATACCATGGCATTCATTCATGTGCCATGTCGTTTGGATTTTGCCATGTCAGGCATGTCATATCATTCATTCATATGCCATGACATTCATTCATGTGAATTGCCATTTAGATTATGCCATGTCATTAATTTACATGTCATGTCATTCATTCATATGCCATGTCATTTATTCATGTGCCATATCATTTAGATTATGCCATGTCATTCATTCACATGACATGTCATTCATTCATGTGCCATGCCATTTAGGATTTGCCATGTCATTAATTCTTTTGGCCATGTCATTTAGATTTTGCCATATCAAGCAAGCCATATCATTAATTCTTTTACCATGTCATAATAAATGTTTGCCATGCCATGTTAAATATGCATGTTGTTTAATTTTTTTCTTAGTAATATTCTTGCATATTCATGATCATTTCTTTGTGATTTTAAAATGCATGAAATATTATTACAGATTTTTTATAAAACAAGATTATTTTCAAGTTAAAATAATTTATGAGTTCTCTGCTGGTCTGCCGGGGAGGATATCATCAATTATCATTAACAACGGAATATCTTTATCTAAAAACGAAGGTGATTCGGAGAACTTCAAAATCAAGGAAAAATTTCATGTTTTGCCAAGTTTGTCGAAAAATATGGAAACTTTTATGCTAATAAATTCCAGATCATTTTCAAATAAACTATGAATTTTTAAGAGAATTATTTTCAAACACCATATTTAAAACCGACTTTTACCGGGACTCAAGATAACACACGATTAATAAGGTACCGTTTTATATGGGTGTTGTGGGGGTGCTAATCCCTCCCACACGTAACCGACTCCCGAACCCGCATTTATTTTCTCTGGTTCAAAGAGCAGACTTTAAAATTGATTTTAAAAAGTATTTTAATTAATTTTAAAATATTTTATAACAACCGATTTTAATAGGCGGCCAATTATATCTAGCCAAAAAAAAAGTTGGTGGCAACTCCATTTGTTTTTCGAGGTCGTTTTCATACCTTCAACCTTTAATTTAGAGGAATTAAGTCATCTTCTCCTCTATTTTCCCCAATGTCACACTCCTTAAGACAAAGGCCCGGATGTGTCCCCACGACGGGGGCAAGAGAATTCTTAAACCCTTTTAAGAGGTTGCGATAAGGGTCTTCTAGATTTGATCTTGAAATTTGACTTCAATGGTCTTCTAGACTTGATCTTGAAATTAGCTTCAAGGGTCTTTGAGACTTGATCTTGAAATTTTAATTCAAGGGTCTTCTAGACTTGATCTTGAATTGATGAAATCCGCTTCAAGGGTCTTCTAGACTTGATTTTGAGAAACGATATTTTTCTTCTTTCTTGGATCAACACAAGATCGAAAAGCAACTTCTTGAGAAATCTTTAAGAACAAACATAGATGGTGTTCTTAAGAATTTCTTCAATTCTTCAAAGATTTCTTCTTGAGACTGTGGAGAGGATTTAACTCTTCCAAATCTTCTTCTCTTCAGGCTTCCGAATTGTGAAATTGTGTTAAAGGGAAGCCCCTCTAAATAGTGCTAGTCAGCCAGGTGAAAGAGAATTCTAAAAGAACTTATCTTCCTTATTTATCTCTAATTAATTTAATTTAATTAGAGATAATACTTTATTTTTATCTCTTAATTAATTTAATTTAATTAGAGATAATACTTTCTTATTTTCTCTTAATTAATTTAATTTAATTAGAGATAATAATTCATTATTTAGCTCTTAATTAATTTAACTTAACTAGAGATAATACTTTCTTATTTATCTCTTAATTAATTTAATTTACTTAGAGATAAAATAATTATGACACATGGGTGAAATTTGATTGGATGACCCATGAATCCTTGCAATTTGATTGGTCAAAAAAATTTCTTCTTCTACAATGCTTTATCTTGATTTAAATCAAACAAAAATTGACTTTTCCTTATCTTAATTTAAATCAAATAAAAATTATACTAATATAGTGAAACCTATTTAAACTAAATATAAAGAAACTACAAATGGTAGAAGATGATCTCTCAATCATAGGTCCCATAATGGAAGAAGGGAGGAAGATAATGACAAATTTTCAAGACTGCACAGTTAGACATACAAGCAGAAATGGTAATGAGGCAACCCATGCTATGGCTAAACTTAGTTTTCAACTTAATGAGAATTCTTTTTGGATAGAAGAATACCCTGATTTCATTCATCAAGTTGTAATGACTGATGCTATTAATATTTAATAAAAATATGAGCATTACTTTCAACAACAACCAAAAAAAACTAAAACTAAAAGAATTATATTAACTTTGTGTTCAAATTGATTAAATCAAATAGATCTAAAGATTTCAAAACAAAAATTGAAGCACGATTGTCGAAAGGAAAAAAAACAATTTGTGCATTTATCAATTTTTTTTATTATTATTTAGATTATGATGATAGTGCAGGTGTAATCTTTATCTTTTTATATTTTTTAAGAAGTAGAGTTATAAATAGATTTACATTTGGATGTAATTCAAGTTTAATACAAATAAAATTGTTTAAGGTTGAATTTCTTTATTGAAAAACTTTTTTTTGCGTTTCAATATTCTTACTCCTTAATTTACCAAATAAGGTGCAGTTTGCAAGGTTTAAAAACAAGTTGCATTGGTTTTTGTCAAACCAATTTGATGGGAACCAAGGTGGACCAAGTCTTCAAGATCCTTTGCAAGTTCCAGCTGGGCTAATCACAAGGTCAAGAGCTAAGAAGATCAAGGAAGTAATGCAAGGATTAGTGTAATCCACTTGGGCCGAGTCTACAAATCTGTTAAGCAAGATCTCAACATTCAAGATGGGTTTGAAAGAAGAAGAACCAGCTTTAATCCATGTGATACAAGTTTTAAAGGGGACGGCATAACCTAATGTTCAGTGTGGGCCTATTTTATTTCATTAATCTATTAGGCATGTGAGGCCTATTATATTTCATTAATCTATTAGGCATGTTGCGACTATGTTTAATTCATTAATCTAATTAGACGTGTGGGGTCTATTTTATTTATTAGGTGGACTTAGTTATTAGTTTGTTTTGGGCTTGAGTGTTTCAGCCCTAATCTTTTAATTATTGCTAGTCCTAGCTGATCTAGGAATTCTATTTAGAAGTATATACACATTCTTGTAGCCTTTGGCAAATAGAATATCAGATTATAATGAAGATTATTCTTCTTTGAAAACTTATTAATTTTCTCTACTTGTTCTTGATTGAACTAAAAAAACTTATCAAAGGTAATTCCTTTGTGGAGTTCAAACCAAATCTAGGTTCTTGAAATAAGTTTTCAATGGGTCTAGATCTTTTGACTTGACTATTGGCTTTCTTGGGTGATTATTCAATTTGATTGTGGGTTCAGGGTTTCAATCCCTAAGGGTTCACATCATTTGGTATCAGAGCTTAGGTTTCAAATCAGGTCTAATCTATCTTTTTATACTCTTTACCATATTGCATTGGGGTTTTGGTTTATCCTTTCACTTCTTGCGTTGGGTTTTAGGTTTATCCTTTGACTTCTTGTATTTGGGTACTTGTTGTTTTTTTTAGGCATTATTGCCTTGGGGTTTAGTCTTTAGACATTCTTGATTTATATTTTTTACTTGAGGTTTAGTCTTTAGGCATTCTTGAATTCTCCTTTTTACTTGGGGTTAGTTTTTAGGCATTCTTGATTTACCCTTTTTACTTATTGCTTTAGGGTTTTAGTTTCTTTTCTTTTCTTGCTGTTGAAATCGAATCAAGATTCTTTTTTTTTTCGATTCTTGTTGTTAAATAAAGATCAATCTTCGTTCTTGATCGAATCTTTATCTTCTTGAGAAAAAAAAGAAAAAAAATTCGAAAAAAAAAATAAATTTGGTGTTGATTGATCTTTATCTTTGCATGGTTTTTGGTTTATCTTCATAGGGTTTATCTAGTAACCCTACAGAATTTGTGGTTTACTAAGAAACAAAGGAAAAGGACTACGCAGGATTTTTGGCAAGCTTGGGGTTTTCCCAAAAGTTGCGCTACAGGGTATATCTAATATCTTGTTTTTTGAATCTTTTGCTGGTTTGAATAATACAAGATTGTTTCCTGATTTAGTTCAACTAGTTCTTAAAGAATTCGGAAGAGAAAACAAGAGTGGTAAAAGGCAATAGTGGGTGAGAATAATATTGGAAAAAGCCAAAAATAGTGAAACACGAGTGGAGTGATAATATTATTTGAATGTAAACACTAAGGGAGTGTGTGAGGTTTTATCACTAATATTCTTGTTCTTTGCAGCGCATTAAAGATGTCTCAAAAGGTGACTCAACACCTAAGGAGGAGGCAAATAATTAATTCTTTACGTTGTAGGCTATGCAACAACAGTTTGAACGGTTGAATTTTGTGTTGGAGGAGGTGAGAGATAGGATGGATCAACAGGAGGTAGCGATTAGAAATCTACAAGGTGGGCGAGATAGGAGGAGATGTGAGCCTAGTGTTGAAAATGAGTTTGAGAACGAAGTAGGTGAGTCTCTTATTGGCAGGTGTGCTCTCAATATACAATTTAAGATAAATTATATGGAGCAGCGGAGATAAAACATATTTCATACTATATGTTTTGTAAATACCAAGGTATGTAGTATGATTATATAGTTAAGAAATTGAGCTTACCTTTACGAAAACACCACATACCTTATAAGTTGCAATGGTTGAATGAATGTGGGGAGGTCAAGGTCAATAAGCAAGTTTTGGTAGCTTTTAGGTATAGTGATGAGGTGCTTTGTGATGTAGTACCTATGCATGCTAGCCATCTTTTGTTGGGGAGGCCGTGGTAGTATGATGGGAGGGTGATTCATGACGCGTTTAGGAATATGTATAACTTTGTAAAAGATGGAAAAACAATCAAGTTTGTTCCTTTAACTCCAAAACAGGTCTATGAGGACCAATTGAAATTGAAAAAAGATATTGAACAAAAAAAAAGAGTGAGGCCGAAACACAAGAAAGAAAAATGAGAGTGATGCCGAAAACTCAAGAAAAAGAGAGTGAAAAAGAAAAAGGAGAGGTGGCTTAAAATAAGAAAAGAGAGTGGAGCCACGAGAGAAAAAAGAAAAGACAAATAAGAGTTTTTATGCAAAGAAGAGTGAGATTAAAAGGGCTTTCTTGGCAGATCAGCCTATGATTTTTCTTGTTTACAAAGAATCTTATCTTAATCTTGATGATACTAACCATTCTCTTCCTAGTTTGGCTGTTTCTTTGTTGCAGAAGTTCGAGGACGTATTCCCGGAGGAGATACTGATTGGGTTGCCACCCATAAGAGGCATTGAGCATCAAATTAATTTCGTACTTGGAGCCGTTATTCCAAATCGACCGGCTTACAGGAGTAATCCGGAAGAGACAAAGGAGAACACTGTTACAAGTAAGGTATGTACTTCTTATGTCATCCGTTACAAGCAAGGTAAGGAGAACATTGTTGTTGATGCTTTATCTCGAAGGTATGTACTTTTTACTTCTTTGAGTGCTAAAATGCTTGGGTTCGAATATGTGAAAGATATGTATGCCAATGACGCTGACTTTTTTGTTGTATTTATGGCATGTGATAAAGCGGTATTTGGTAAATTTTACAAGCGTGATGGTTATTTGTTTACAGAAAGTAAGTTGTGTGTGCCTAATTGTTCAATGAGTGAATTGTTAGTGCGTGAGGCACATGGTGGAGGATTAATAGGACACTTTGGTGTCAGGAAAACCTTAGACATTTTACATGAACATTTCTTTTGACCTAGGATGAGAAGAGATGTCATTCGCATTTGTGGTAAGAACATTACTTGTAGAAAGGCTAAACCTAAGGTTTAACCACATTGGTTGTATACACCCATACCCGTTCCTAGTGAGCCATGGGTAGACATATCTATGGACTTTGTTTTGGTGCTTCCTACGACAAAAAGGGATAGAGATTCTATATTTGTGGTAATGGACAAATTTAGTAAAATGGCACATTTCATTCCATGCCATAAAACATATGATGCCACAAACATAGCTGATTTGTGTTTCAGGAAAATAGGTGCATTTGCTACTATTAAAGAAAGGTTATGTTATGCACTTGTGTTAGCATTACCTAACTTTAACAAAACTTTTAAGATTGAATGTGATACAACAGGAATAGAAATTGGAGTCGTTTTGATGCAGGATAGACGATCCATAGCTTTCTTCAGTGAGAAGCTTTCCAAATCCGTGAGAGAATTAATAATAATGCTTATAAAGTGGATCTTCCAGGTGAGTATAAAGTTTCTACTACTTTTAATGTTTCTGATTTTTCTCCTTTTGATGCAGGCGATGATTCGAGGTCGAACCTTTTCGAGGATAGTGGGAATGATGGGAACCAAGGTGGAACAAGTCTTCAAGATCCTTTGCAAGTTCCAGCTGGGCCTTTCACAAGGTCAAGAGCTAAGAAGATTAAGGAATCAATGCAAGGATTGGTGCAATCCACTTGGGCCGAGTCTAGAGATCTGTTAAAGCAAGATCTCAACATTCAAGATGGACTTGAAAGAAGAAGAACCAATTTTAATCCATGTGATACAAGCTATAGAGGGGACGACATAACCTAGTGTTTAGTGTGAGCCTATTTTATTTCATTAATCTATTAGGCATGTAGGGCCTATTCTATTTCGTTAATCTATTAGGCATGTTGGGACTATGTTCAATTCATTAATCTAATTAGGCGTGTGGGGCCTATTTTATTTATTAGGTGGACTTAGTTATTAGTTTGTTTTAAGCTTGAGTGTTTCAGCCCAAATGTTTTAATTATTGCTAGTCTTAGCTGACCTAGGAATTCTATTTAGGAGTATATATACATTCTTGTAGCTGCCTTTGGCAAATAGAATATCATATTATTATTGAATGAAGATTATTCTTTTTTGAGAACTTATTAGTTTTTTTTTACTTGTTCTTGATTAAATTAAAGAACTTATCAAAGGCAATTCTTTTGTGGTGTTCACACTAAATCTAGGTTCTTGAAACAAGATTTCAACGGGTTTAGATCTTTTGACTTAACTATTGACTTTCTTAGGTGATTTTTTAATTTGATTGTGGGTTTAGGATTTCAATCCTAAAGGTTCAAATCACAATTGCATTTTTTAGTTAGTGGACAAACATTAAATGAAACCAAACTTAGCTAATATATTTTTCATTTTAATCTTAGTTCTTTATTAGAATGCTATCTTTTTTCCTTATATTTGGATTTGAACATGTTTAAAATCTTATAATTTACCACAATCAAATAAAATAAAAGTCATACTTTTTCTAAATTATTATAAATTAGATATATTTTTATTGAAAAATAATCTTTTTAAAAAAAAAATTATAAATCAATCGAATTATGAATATATATAAGAATAAATTATTTTAATTTTATGATTATATAATTATATATAATAGATACTTATTTTTATTTTATATTTTATTAAAATTAAAATTAAAATAGATTAAAAAACAAATTTAAATTACAAATTATAATAAAAAAATTCCGTGCATCGGGTTAAAAAACTAGTATAGAGATATAGTAGATACCTTATCCGTATCCGTCCCCCCACAGTGAAGTCTGAAGCAGTGAGAAAAATTATACATAACATAGCTTTCCGTTTTTCCTCCTCAACATATCCACTGCAATGGCAGCCATGCTCTCACTCTCTCCAAACCCTGCTATAGCAACTTCACTATCTCTTCATTCCACTTTCAAGGTTCTCTTTCTTTCACTCTCTCTTATATGTATTATTATATACACTACACTCACTATTACTTAATTGAAGCTTTCTCTTTTTATTGCAGGGAAATCTGAGGAATTTAAGACCAAACCCATGTCAAATTATCCCTATCAGAACCAAGCAACAACGGCAACAGACACAACAAGGGACAAGGTCTTTAGTTGTTGTGAACCAAGCAGCAAAAAGCCAAGTGTCAGTTACAGCATCTAATGTTAGGTTTCGGTTGGACAATCTGGGACCTCAGCCAGGGTCAAGAAAGAAAGGGAAGAGAAAGGGGAGAGGAATATCGGCTGGACAAGGTGGCAGCTGTGGGTTTGGAATGAGGGGTCAGAAATCACGTTCTGGTCCAGGTGTTAGAAAGGGATTTGAGGGTGGGCAAATGCCGCTTTATAGGCGTATCCCCAAATTGAGAGGGATTGCCGGAGGTAATCTTTGTTTTTTATTTGTTTATTTATGATTTTTATAAACTTCAAATGCTTTATGGGTTTGTGGCTACTGGGTTAGAATTTTTAATTTGATTGTTTACAGTGCTAGCATCAACTTGCTATTTCTTTGAACCTTGAACTCTGCAATTTTTGGTAAATACTCTGCAAAATTGCTCCCTTAAGTAAGAACTTAAGCAAGCTTGTAGGTTTCTATTTGAGTTGTAGAAATAGTCGAATATTCAACCAAATGAGTGCCCAAGTCATGTCTATGTAGCCTACCTAAGGACTGGTTTCGGTTTGAGCATCATGATTTGTAGGTAGCAATTGACAATTTGTGCTTTCTCACTAGCTGCTACGTTGCATGGATACGGGTACGGTACCGGTACCCGGTATGGGATACGGCAAATTCTAAAAAACTAGGGTACGAGTACGTTAATATTATATATATATATATATATATAACTGAAATTTCACATATGACACAACATAATATAAAAGATAAAAAAACACACAAATTTCACATAAAAGTGCTTAAATTGTTCAACATGACAACATCTCAAAATAAGAAACTATATACTTAAATTGTTCAACATGAAAACATCTAAACATGACTATGAAAATCAAACTCTAACAGTGTCTATATCATTATTTCCTTGCCCATCATCAGTGAAAAGAACAGCCTCCAAATCTGGTTCATCAAGAGAAAGACTAGCAACTTCAAGAATTCCGGCCCCTTCAAATGGATCCCATTCATCTCCACCAATATCCCACATTCTGGTCTCACCCTCATTATAGTTCTTACTCCTCCTTGAAAGGAGACGAAGATTTGTATGTACAAAAAACTAAGTCTTCAGCTCTCTTGGGATTAAGCCTATTTCTTTTCAGGGAATGGATAAAGGAATATGTGCTCCAATTCCTTTCACAAGAAGAGGAAGAGCATGGTTGTGAAAGGAGCTTTAAGGCAATGGATTGAAGTTTGGGGAGTGAAGATCCATACATGACCCACCATTCCTTTGGTTTCAAGTTCCATCTATCTTGCAAGCAATCAAATTGGCCAGTTTCTTCTTCAGCACTTTTGAATTTAACAAACTCCATAGTCGCCTCTAGCCTTTCATTTGGATCTGGAAAGTAATTTCTTAGACATTTGTTTCTCCCTATACAAATCTCATTGTCCTTATGTGGGGGAACTCGATTTGGAGCTTCCTCAAGCCATTGTCTGCAATAATACCTATTATACAAAATATAAATTATAATTGGTATAATCCAAAGTACATTTAAGAAAAAGTAAAAGAAGTTGGAACTTGTAAGTTAATTAAATTTACCTAGGATTAAGTGAATGAGCCAAACAATGAAGTGGTGTGCAACTTTTAGTCCATCTATCAATTAGGATGTTATACACCACTCTATAAAAGGATGAATGTTGATTCAACTCCTTGCCCTCATGCTGATATATTGCTAATTTCACTTGCTCAATCATAGAATCCCATTTCTCATAAACCAAATAAAGGTTTGCCTTATCAGTATCACAAGAACGAAGCATTTCATTGATGGGTTTTGTAAAGCTTAGAATATAGTCAACTTGATCCCACCAATTGTCATTCAGAATTGTTTCTTTCACAACGGTAGCCTTTTGAACATCATCTTCTCTATAGTGAGACCATTGTTCACTAATGACCATAGATTGGAGACCATGCTTAATGGTTTCAGCCTTTTAAACATTATAACGGTTGAGGCAAATCTAGTCTCAGCAATAGAAAGTAGCTTCAGATGCACAAATTGATTAAACATAGCTAGCCTCATGGAATGATTCATGATAAAATTTTTAATGAAAAAGGCATCATCAGCAATAGCAATAATCCAATTACACTCAGCATAAACAACCTCATTCTTTGGTGTATTTTTAGGTGTGCAAATGTTTTTCAGAGCAAGATTCAACGTGTGCACTACACACGGTGTCCAAAGAATATGAGGATGGATTGATTCAACAATTGATCCAGCAGCCTTGCAAACAGGTGCATTATCAGTAATAATTTGGACAACATTTTCTGCTCCAACCTCATCAATGGTGGACAAAATCAGATTGGCAATGTAATGCTTGTCCTTGTATTCACCTGAACCATCAATAGCCTTCAAGAACATAGGTCCCAAATCCGAGGCAGCCATGAAGTTAATCAATGGTCTTCTTTGTGAATCAGTCCAACCATCAGTCACTATACTCACACCTTTTTCTGGCCAAGTGTCTTTAATAGGTTGAAGTAACCTCAATAGGTGGGTTTTTTCTCTTTGCAATAGTGTAGTTCTTATAACATTATAGCTAGGTGGAAGAAAACCCAAGATAGAGGTGTTTGCAGCATACGTGAATGAACTAACAAAATATGGATTTCTAGCAATATTGAAAGGCAAACCAGCAGAATAAAATAGCCTAGCTATTTCACATGACAAATGCTCTCTTGCCTCATTATTAAATGCCCTTCCTAATGCTCCTTCACTGGCTTTTCTTCTCTTGCTCCCATCAAAAGACATATCAGCTCTAGGTGGGTTCAAACTTGTAGTTCCAGTAGGTAAAGGAATTTGCACCGGCTTTGCTTTTTCAGTAGCCTCTCTATCTATTTGTTTCATCTTTGCAAGATATTCATTTACTATAGATGAACATACACTTATCCCATTTCCTTTTTCCCTCAATAGATGAGCCCCCACTCTAAAATAAGACCCCTTGTAAGTTCCAGTATAGAAATTGCAATGCCAACTTGCATTCCCTCCCCCTGCTTTTTTGCTTTGCAACATAGTTACATAAGCCCAAAGGGGACAACTACTTTCAGCTGTTCCAGATGCATATTTACTAGTCAAAGAAGCAGAATAATTGGATGTGCCACTAGCAGACCCACTACCAGATCCAACACTAGATTCTTGTGAAAACATCTGTAGTAAAATAAATCAACAGACTTATAAACCCACATTTATCACTTATCAATACTTCAAGCATTCTTGCAAATGAAATAATGATACTGATAGTGATACATCTCATTTTTCTCTGAACCTTAAATGTTTTAACACCAATGAATTGTTGAAAATTGGGATTTTCTATCCTATACAAGTTAAATTTCTGGTCTGCCCTTAAACATAATTAAGTTTGTTGATAGAGATATATTATTAATTAATCAACTTGATAATAGCAAGAAGAATTGTCAAAATATAGAGAAACAAAAGCACACTAAAACAGCAGAACAGAAAAAACAGGTAAAGAAATCTCTTGCAATGATTGTCTACTTAAGTTTGCAGTTAGGGAAAGCCACTTTGTGCTGCAGAATCATTCTATATAATAGAAAATAATGAAAATATATGTACCACTTATAACATGATCATACACATAGACACAGAAACTGAGTATCAACAAGTAGAACAGGTTCTACAAAAAGTTCATGCAAATCATCAAATCCCAGAAATGGGTGCAGCAATAACTAGAAGAAAAAGGAAATTCTTAATCCAGAAACATCAGTATTTGACAATCACTATTTCATACCATATCGTAGATGAGTCAGGAGCAAAACCCAAACACAACAAAATCAAAATAGAGGGAGAAAGTCAGAAACATACATTTGGAGGCTATGGGCTATGGCTGTCGAGAAGTGAGGATTGAGGAGGGATTGACGGAGCAATCGCCGAACCCACCACTGAGCGCTGGTTTGCTGCTGTTGTAAAGAGGAGAGAAGAGCCAATCGACAATGAAAGAAAAGAAAAAAGGGGCAATCGACAATGAAATTGAAAAGAAAAGAGGGAAGGGAAATTTGTTGTCGACTGATAAAGAAAAAAAGAAGCTGTTGTCGAGCTGTTGATAAAGAAAAAAAATGGGTTTAGGGCAATAAATTTGGCCAAAAGGCGTACCCAACTCACCTGAGCCGTACCCAGGCGTATCCAGCCGTACCCAATATATATATATATTTTTTTTCTTAAAGTCAGGTACGTACCCAGGCGTACCCCAAGCGTACCCGTACCAGGTACGTACCAGGTACGGGTACACCTTCAAAATACACGTACCCATGCTTCATAGACTAGCTGTTTATGAGCTTGTTTGGTCCGACTGGATCTAGGAAGTAGACCTGTGAATTCAGTAGGTCGGGTTGGCTTTGGATCCGATCAATTCAGGTCAGAACAATTCGGTTCTTAAAAAATTCGTATCATTTCGGATTCGGGTCGGTTCGAGTTCGGATCGATTCGTATTCAAGTCGCTTCAGGTTGGAGTTCGGGTAATGCAGATTTGACACTAGGTTATTCGGGTTCGAATCATTTTTGATTCATTTTATTAATTTTTAAAATTAAATCAAACTAAAATTTAAACAGATTATTTGATCGAGTCATATTTTATTAAAATTTTATTGAAAGATAAAAAGTAAAATAAATAAATAAAATTTTAAATAAATATAAACATTGCAATTTGTATACTTTAAATTAAAGTTAATTTTTTATATAAATGAAAAAATATGTGATTTTACTCTTTTATTAAACTAAAATGTTTTTACTTAATGTTTCATTGTATGTAGTCATTGGTTCACTACTTCACTTTTAATCGAATCTCACAAAATCATCTTAATTTTCAATTTTTATACCAAAGATTTCTATTGAAACTTTCAAAAAATCATCATTTTTCTTAAGCCAAGCCAGTACTAATAGATTACCACTAACTATGAGTCATATATGTAATATACTAATATGCTCATATGCCAAATGGATCCATAATATTTACGATAATAAATTATGAATTATATGATAACTGATATTATTATTGAAATGAAATTATTACGTAGTAAGTCAAATACAACAATATTCGGATTTGTAATTTAAATTTTAAAGTCTAATATGTGGATATGTAATTTGAAGTCAATATTGCATTAGATATTCCTACCTAAGTTTGCATAAAACAACCTACATTGACTGGACTTATTTTGAAGTGGTGACTAACAATTTACATTTTCTTTTGCATATTAGAAATTTTGATGAAATTTCATCTATTTGCTGACATGTGTTAGCTTAAGTATATTGATCAAACAAGAGGATGAAATTTGTTCCAAAACAAATTAATTATGTTTTTAAGAAAAAGAAAGATTATTTATAAAATATTTTCGATTTTAAAGCATAAATAAAAAATTACCAAAATAAAAGAGTTGAGAGAGAAAGATAAATTTTTTGTCATTTCAAAACTATGATAAGTTATAGGCTAACGATATGCTTCTAATATTCATATAGTAGAGCTGAAGAATGGGAGTTTAAAAGTTACCATTGGTGGCGAGAGGATGTGGTGATCGGTAGATTGAAGAGTTTGAAGTGGTTGGAATTAAGATGACATTTTCACCTAACGTTGTGATCCAAAATTTTAAGTGGTCAAATCAGTTGAGAAAACTTTTTTCCATAAATAGGTGAAGATCTACTGCAATTGTGAAAACAATGAAGACTATTAGAACTTTCTTTTTTTTTTTCTTTTTTTTTTGTTCAAATGACTATTATAACATGAATGAATATAATAGTTAAACCCTTTTCCATTAGCTTAGTGTTTGGATAATTGGTGCACATCTACCTGTTTCATCTTAGATTATAAACCAAAGTTTGAGCTTTGGAGCATTTTCACCTCTCAACTATGTTGCATGGATACGGGCACGGTACCGGTATTCGGTACGGGTACGAGATACGGTAATTTTTAAAAAACTAGGGTACGGGTACGCTAATATTATATATATTTTTATAAAAAACTAAAATTTCACATAATAAAATATGACACAACATAATATAAAAGATAAAACACACAAATTTCAACATGACAACATCTAAAAATAAAAAACTATAATACTTAAATTGTTCAACATGACAACATCTAAACATGACTATGAAAATCAAACTTTGATAGTGTCTATCTCATTATTTCCTTGCCCATCTTCAGTGAAAAGAATAGTTTCCAAACATGTCTTAGGGCATGATAATGCTATCGATAATGAAAAGAAGGGAAGAGAAATATGCTTTAGGGCATTAAAATGCTGACTTTTAGTGTAAATTTTGGCCAAGCCGTACCCATTCATTTTTTTTTTAAAAAAAAATTGGTACGTACCCGGTACATACCCAGCCGTACCCGATGCGTACCCGTACCCGGTACGGGTACTCATGCTTCAGAGCCTCTCATTAATTATTTATGTGATGTCTTGTCCATTGACCCTTGTATGAAATAATCTTTCATCCTTCCTCAGCTTGCACCTTCTTTTACACTGGATTTATTTGCAAAGCACATTACATTCATTTGGCTTACATGTGAAGAGATATTAACACTTAAATACAAAAGTTGGGTTCTCTTTTCTATGGCTTGAACTTTTCGGTAACAACTATCTCGTTAACAAAGACTTGGATGTAAAAAATTTCCTCCTATTTGGGTGCCTTACCAGGATAAGTTTTTCCATTATATTGGTGCTGGCTTCTCAAATCCTTTTTCCTAAAGCTCATATCAGATTAGGTTTTTACTTTATCATGCTATCTTTTTCCCTTGTTTGGCATAACTTCTTTCCAGTTTTAGGTTTGAATTTGGTGCCTCTGTTCATCTTTTTGTATATTTGCACACTGTTTAAATCTGTTACTGACATTTTTTCTATTTTCATTTTCCTTTACAAGGCATGCATGCGGGATTACCTAAATACATCCCTGTTAACTTAAAAGACATAGAAACAGCAGGATTTCAAGAGGGAGATGAGGTGTCGTTGGACAGTTTGAAGGAGAAGGGTTTGATCAACCCATCAGGAAGAGAGAGGAAACTCCCTCTAAAGGTACGTATGATCTTGGATTTATGTTATGACAACTGTAGGGATGAGACCAAGCCTTTTAAGTCCATATGTATGTTTGATGGCCTCCAAAGAAGAACATGTTCTCTTGATCAATTTGTTGAGTAGAAAGTTCTTTTTATCATATGCATGAAGCATTAATCATGAGAAAAATTGGATTCTAATTTCTTTAATAATAATGGAAATGGCAATGCGATTGCAATAAGCTCTATCAAAAGAAGTACTTCCTTTGACTTCGGAGGTCAATCTCTACAATTTAAGAGGTGGGCAGAATAACTGCGTAAGGTTCATCTCCAGATGCTAGTCTGCCTATATTGCATGTTTCTATTCTTTTTTTTTTTTTTGGGCCAAACATACTATTCTGACCCTTGCCTTTGTGATTTCATCTGCAAAATACATATGGAAGATTCGTGAATAGTGCTTGATTTATTATGGAACATTGCATGGAATACCTTGTCTTATTCGGAATTTGGGGATATTAAAATGGGGAACGGTGCTAATCTCTTGACAACTGGTTTTTCAATTTCCATACAAATCATGTTTGCAGACGCACATACACATATATGTAGATATATTTTTCCTAGTCAAAAGTTGGCAGGCCAGAGTCCTATTTCTCATGTTCAATTTGGAAAATATCAATCCAATTGTGGTTAAGCTTGCTTGTGTTGTCTATAGCAGTGTTGTCAAGGGTGCAAGGCGCACTCTAGGCGCTAGAACCCTTGTATTGCCTTAGGCGCAAGACGCAAAAAAAGCGCTCGCCTGAGTGAAGTAAGGCGCAATATTTATATGTGTGTCTATGTATGTATATATATATATATAATAAGCTTAAGATATATAATTATAATAATAAACTCTAAAGAGTGGTCTAGTTTATCTACAAAACATGCAATTTATTTTTTGCCCAATATGCATGATTTCCTTATGGTCCCATATTTATTGCTGAATACTCAAATATTGAGAAGTGGAGAGTTTGATATTATCTCCTTTCTTACTAGTAAAGGTACATCTAATGAAAAAAGTTAAAATTAAAGAAATTAAAGAGAACTTCAATCAGGCGAGCTTTTTTTACGCCTATCGCCTTACAAAAAAGTGCGCCTAGGCGCACCAGGCGTGCGCCTGATCAAATGAGCCTCGCCCGAAAGGGTCTGAGGCGCTTTTGTTATCTAACGCTAAGGCGCAAGGCGTAGGCGCGCCTAGGCGCACGCCTTGACAACACTGGTCTATAGTTCCTAATTGTGTTTAAAATCCACTGCATTTGTTGTGTCTTCTGTGTTTCTTTTGATTGATTTCTTGAAATCTTTTGCATGACTGTATAAATGGCCATAATGCTTTTAGACAAGAGCATTTCTTGTTTGCTTTTATTTCTGGAAGATTGCATCCTCTAAAATCAGCAAATCAGTGGTTCCTTTTGCTAATGGAAGTTGCATCTTTTTCTTATTGTGATTCTCTGATTATCTTTTCCTCAGGAAAAGTTAAAAGAAGTGGACCACATTAAGGTCAAAATGTTCTTTCCTAATTTAAGACTGAAAGAATCCTAATTGCAAAATCTGTTTTATTAATTAGGGATGGGTTAATTAAACATTAGAAATAATATTGTTCTTAAAATAAAACATTCATTGTCATTGATTATTTTTTATGTTGATTTAGATTCTTGGTGACGGGGAGTTGAATGTAAAGCTGAACTTCAAGGCTCGTGCCTTTTCAGCATCTGCAAAGGAAAAGCTTGAGGCTGTTGGTTGCTCTCTCACTGTATTGCCTGGCCGAAAGAAGTGGGTTAAGCCATCAGTTGCAAAGAACGTTGCACGAGCTGATGAATACTTTGCCAAGAAGAGGGCTGCAGCAGCAGCAGCAGCAGCAGCAGCAGCATCTGAGTTAACTTCTGCATGAATGGTATGTAATTGATCTGCTTGTTTTGATAAAATAGAGAGCAGTGAAGAAAATTGCATCTATCTCGCCTTCTTTCTACATTCTTTTTGGGGAGCCAAGGAGGGCTAATGGTATCTACTCATTTCATTCACCAAAAAGAAAGAATTTTTTTTTTTTATATATATATTTTCCATGGTGGAAGTAAGAATAGTGATCGCAATGCGACATTACGAGCGTTATTTTGTGATTTCGATTTTCTTCGTCACTGATATTTACGATCGATATTTATTGTAATTGACACCGATAGCATTCATTACGTCTGCAAATGCAATAAACACGATGCGGTCGAAATGCATTCGCGATCATAATTTAAATCCCTAATGGCAGCAGAAATAAATCAACAATGCCTATGTATTCTCCGGAGCTATCCGAATAGATGCACTAAGAACCGGCCAACAGTGTGGGCGCGGGGTGAAAATTCTCTATAAAAAGCAAATAATATAAAAGTATATTAACAATATAAAAGCAGATGTAAAAGTACATATTTACTATACATCTTTTGTAGCCAATGTTTTTATTAATATTTTATACCAAAATAATACCTGGCAGCACATTTTATCAAGCTATCAAGCAAAAATTCTGTTAACCTTAAAAAAAATTCAATAAAAAAAAAAACATATAAAAGATCAAACTAAAAAAATTCAGAAGCTCAACAGGTGGTGGTAGAAGTGGCTCTAATTAATGTGGTTAGGGTTTTGGAAAGAATGAAAATAGATCTTCGGGTTTGATAAATTTGAGTTGATTTTGTTTTTAATTTGATACACTTACAAAAGTAATATGGACCGAAACATGATCTTATAAGAGCATAAAATTGATAAGTCACTTTTTTCATGGGAATATAACATAAGAGAGGGATGGGTTTAAGATTACCGCATTATTCCTAAATTTCAGGTATATGCGACATCTTACATTCTCAACTTTTAAGAATGTTGAGAATCAAAAATGATAAATTTCGAAATAAATGATAGATTTCGAACAATAATGTAAGATGCTGCGAAGCAAACTTCCTCCATACTTAACTTGAAAGAGATCTTCAACTTATAAATAGAATTTAACTATGTTACTTGAATTCGGGTGTGAGTGTCGGACATGAGCATGTGTCCAACACAGATATGTTCAATTTTTTTTAAAGATTTCCATATACTTAGAGGATTTTTGGAGGATCATATCCCCATACCCATGTCCGGATATACGTCGGACACGGATGTCGGACATAGATACTTCAAAAAAAATGAAGAGTCGGAGCAACATAAAAATTTAAGTTAGACATTCTTGGCTTTCTCTATCTGATTAATGAAAAAAATTCTTCAGAAGGTGGCTTTCTTATATAACGATGATACGTCTTAATAAAACAACATTAAAGATCCCTTATCTTATTTTCCTTTTGCGTGTGAAATTAATTACCTGTTCTTTTTTTTTTTTTTTTTTTTTTGAGAGAGAAAGGAACTGAATGAAACATTGTGCCTTAAATAGAATTGTTAGACTGATTGATTGGTCACCACCCACCCTTTGAAACTTAGGCTTTTTTTTTTCTTTGTCACCTCATGCATTGCTCTCTAAGAAGTAATTCTCGTGTGGGTTTTGTTTATGGTTGCTTGGATGGCTACTCAACTTAAAATGGAAATTATTGAAAGTGACACAACTATTGCTTTCCTCACTATAAAAGAAAATTGATTTTAGCAACGGAAATATTTACGACGAAGTAATTTCGTCAGAAATACATCATTATTTTCAATAGAACTCGTGCTTTTTCGATTGAATTCCGTCTAAAAAAAGTTAAGACTTTTAGCGACAAAAATTGAGTATTTACAATGGAACTATCATGACGGAATTTTTCTGTCGCTAAATGTTTGGCGGGAAGATTGGTCCTTCCCGCCAGTTTTTTTGCAAAGGAATTTCAAAAAAAAAAAAATGTTAAATTTGATTAGCCAAATAGACTTTTTCGACGAAAAATTTGGAAGCATATTTTCGACGAAATTCTGTTGAAAAATTGTATTTAGGGCGTTTACAATATTCCGACAGAATTTTGTCAAAAAAATTATTTCTTACAAAATTTCGTCGAAAAAACTTATTTTCGACGAAATTATTTTCGATGGAATTCCGTCGGAAATAAGTTCAAAATTATTTGTGACGGAATTTTCCATCACTAATGACGAAAATTCCATCGCTAATGTATTTTGGCAGATTAAAAGTGCTTGACCTCCATTTCTCTTTTCTTCTTTTTTCTCTCTTCTCTCTCTTCCCCTCGCGCTGCCTGACCCCGACTAAATGAACTCGTCGCCGTCCATCCACCTGCACCAACCCCGACCGTCGATTGCCTCTCCGATGCCTTCCGCCACCCAGGTACGCTCTCCCTCCTCTTTTTCTCCTTCTCTCTTTCTTTTTCTTTTTCTTCCATTTTGCTCACACCTCCACTGTGTGCAACAACCTCCACCGCGAGCAACCACCTCCACCACGTTCTTGGTAAGTTTCTTTTTTTTTTTTTCCATATTTCATTATTTATTTTACAAAATATATATTTTTATTTATTTTATGATTTATGTGTTTACTATGTTATTGAAAATTTTATTTGATTTATGTGTTTATAATATTGTGTAATTGATTTTGTAATTTTGTCTTTATTGTATAATATGTGTTTATTTATTGTGTTTATTTTATAAATGTTTATTGTGTAAATGAAAACTTTTATTAATATTTATTGTATTATAATATGTATATTATTAATTATATAATATGTGTTTATTTATTGTGTTATTGTATAATCTAGAACGTTTCCCCTGTTTCGCTATGGGTTTTGATTTTTTATATAATTTTAATTATATTAAATAGTAATTATTTATTTAAATATTTAAATATATATTTATATATTAAATAATTATATTTTTTAATATATAAATTAAATATTTTAAATTATGCCTTCTTCACAAATAAAAAAAATTTATTACCAAATTAATTTTAAATAAAAAAAATTGAAAGTTTTAAAATTTAAATTTTTTTACAATTAAGTGACAAATTCACCAAAAAATAAAACTTAAATCGATTTTTTTACCAATCAGATTTCACTTTCTTCTATTATGGGAGTCTAAACCAATCAATTATTTAAGTATTTTGTTTTCCTCAAAGATAAAAAATAATTGCAAAATCTTATTTTCACATTTTTTCTATTTCCTTATTATAATTATTTATTGTAATAATAGTAGACAATAAATATTTTTAGTTAATTGGTTTATTTTGTAATTCTTCCAATATTTTTGATTTATTAATTAATTTTGTAATTCTTTCAAAAAAAATGGTCACAAATAGGGATGACAGCGGATCGGATATTTACAATTTTTAAAATTTTTGAATCCGCTTAATTTATTTGAAATCTGAATCTATTTATTATCGATTTACTATTCGAATTCTTATCCGATTTAATGAGCAAATATCTGTCAGATATGTGAATCTGCTAAATATTCGAATTTATTAAATTATTTTTGAAAAAAATAAAATTATAAAATTAAATAAGAACTAAATATGTAAATGGAGTGGATAATGGATTTGGACATCCGAATCAAAATTAAAGCGAATTCGAATAACGAATATCTAAGAGTTCATATTCGAACCTGCTGCGGATAGTAAATTGATACCGAATATGAAAATTATCTGAATCCGTAATATCTGAATCCGAAAAAAAGAATCGAATCACAAAAGTAAAAAAAATAATTCCTTATTAACAATTATTTATTACAATGACTGTAAATTATAAATATTTTTAATTGATTCAGTTGTGGTTGTAAATATGTAAATGGAGCAGATAATAGATTCGGATATTCGACACTATCCGAACTAAAATTAAAGCGGATTCGAATAACGCATATCCAATGTTTCATACGAATCCACTTTGGATAGTAAATTTAATATCTGAATTCGAAAATTATCTGAGTCCGTAATATCTGAATCTGAGAAAAACGAAACGAATCACAAAAGCTAAAAAAAAATTATTTCTTTATTAATAATTATTTGTTGTAATAACTATGAACTGCAAATATTTTTAATTGGTCAATTTATTTTATAATTTTTTAACAAACTAAAAAGAAAAAGAAAAAAGACAGTTGTCGCTGCCTAACATTGCTACAGTACCCCATGGGATGATTTTAATATATAGGTAGAGATATTTGTTGTGTGATTTATGTGTTTATTGTGTAATTAAATTTTTTTATTAATATTTATTGTATAATATGTGCTTATTTATTGTGTGATTTATGAGTTTATTGTGTAATTGAAATTTTTTATTAATATTTATTGCACTCTTGAAGATATTTGTCATACAAGTTTTGTACTTGTGTTTTACCTTGTGTCAAACACCAATTTGTATTAAGGATCTGAATTAATTGTTGGAACTTGAAGCACCCATTAAGATTTGTGGTATTATTCACTTCTTTTTTAAATACCCAATTTTTACTTTTTGGTTTTTTGATGACCCATATGCTTATTTTGACTTGTTTTGATGATTTGAAATTTAATTTTGTTACTTTAAGGTCAATTTTATGAGAGCCGCACTTTTCTTATTTAGCTTAATTACAACTTATTATGATTCTCTTTTACCTCTATGGATTTGCAAATTACTTTATGCTTATTGATTCCTCTAGTTTTGGTTATTAGCTTGGGTTTTTTATTTGTGTTTTATTTGAGATGTATGTGCTTGAGAATATATATACGTGTATGTTTGTGTTATTGAGATATATGTTATTGTGTTATTGATATATTTGTTTGTGTTATTGAGGTTGAAAGTATATTTATGTAATATATGAGATATATGTGCGTGAGAATATATATATATATGTGTGTGTGTATGTGTGTGTACGTGCTTTTGTTAATTAATTTGATGTCTTCAAATATATATTGGATTATGGGTTGAAAATATATTTGTATTAATAATTGTGTAATTTTGTTAATTTGATATCTTTGAATTTGCCTTAATAGATGTTACACACATGCAAACGAACCTTTTATGTAATCATGTGATTGAACTGGAACTTTTGGTGTAGGAGATAGTGGTGCAGGTGGATTCGGTCACGATCCGAGAATTTGAATGATGCTTTTGTATACAATATTTTAAATAATTTTAAATAATTTGTTATTCGAATACTACTATATTTTTTTATTTATGAAATTTTATTTAATTATTGTGTTAATTATTTCATTTGTTTTAATTACAAAATAATCATCATTATTATTAAATTAATTATCATTAATATATCATTAACATAATATTAAAGTAAGCCCTTCAATTGGTTGGCAATTAGTTTCTATAAGCTTGACGTGTGGCAAGCTTTCATTTTTTTTTTGATGAAAATAAAAAAAAAAGAAAAAGAGAGAAGGACAAGAAAGAAAAGAAAGAAAGAAAGATAAAAAAGAGAAAGATTCGTATATTTATGTCGTGTTCGTGTTACTTTTTCGTATTACAATCGTATTTAAAGTATTATATAGTTATATAATTTTTTTACACGTTAATAATTCATTTTATATAAATCTTGACAAGTTCGTATATTCGTGTTATGCATTGAAGATATTACAAGAGCAAAGTCAACTCAACAAACACAACTACCAATTACATCAGCATTGACTGCAATAACAATGCTCTCCACAAATTTATGCAATTATCAATTCCTGTAATTTATCCAATCACTGTCCTTAACACACGCACACACATTCTAAAAATGTAAATACCCTTATCATGTATCTTGTATAAATCACCTAAAGCTGATAATTAAAATAGTATGCCATTTCACAACAACTCAGCTCCCCTTTACATGGTGTCAGAGCTCCTATAAGCTTACAAGTCTTTCAATCCTTTTTTTTTTTTTTTCTGTCATCCTATCATGGCAGTAACAACAAATTCATCAGGCACCACTGGACCTATTTCTATCAAAGCTATAGCACAATTGCCTTTGAAACTCACCTCCTTGAACTTTCCTTCTTGGCAAATCCAGTTAAAATCACTTCTTAAAGGTTATGACCTTGTACATTACCATATTGGAACACATCTAAGTCCAGAGGTAATGATCATAGTAGACTCAAAACAGGTTCTCAATCCAGAATATACATGCTATTGTAGCATCAGTTTCTGAATCAATCGTTCCTCTAATTGCAATTGCCAAAACCTCTCACGAGGCATAGGACATCCTCTCCAAATTTTTTTCCAGTAAGACCAGATCGAGAATTATGTCTCTAAAGAAGAAGCTGACAGTAACAACTCAAGATGGCAGATCCGTTGCAGCCTACATGCAACTAATGAAAACCACTGTAGATGAATTAGCACTGGCACAATCATCAATTGCTGAAGAGGATCTTATTATTTTTATATTGAATGGACTTGGTTCAGAGTTCAAAGAAATCTCTACAGCTATTCGAGCCAAAGAATCAGACATCTCCTTTGAAAAACCTCATGACAAACTTGTAGATTTTGAAACAGCAACCAAACAAAAAGGCACTTTCTCTATTCCTGTTGCTATAGCCAACTATGTTAGATATTCTAAAAAAGGGAGTGGTCATCATTCCTTTAGAGAAGGACCATCTAGAGGTTCCTATCATTCCAACTTCAACAGGAACCAATTTTCATATCAAAAGAAGAAACAGTTTCCTACCAACCAGTCACCTCAACCAAGACAAATCTGTCAACTGTGTGACAAACAACGCCATATTGCTAAAACCTATCGACGACATAAAGTCAATGTTAAAGAGCCTACAGCCAATCATGTTACCTCTTCTCATTCCCAAAACAATCAACGCTGGATCATAGACTCAAGGGCGTCCAATCATGTAACCAATGATCTTGCTAATCTTTCTCTTTGCGCTGATTATGGAGGACTTGATGAGTTATTAGTTAGAGATGGAGCAGGTCTGCAAATCAGTCATATTGGTTCATCTTATATTCCTAAAAACACAAAACATCTTTCATTATCTAATGTTTTACATGTCCCTACTATGCAAAAAAATTCTTGTTTCTGTGTCGCAGTTTTGCAAAACTAACCAAGTTTCTGTTGAATTTTTCCTTTTCATTTTTTGGTGATGGATAAAAGATGGGGGAAACTCTGGTCAAAGGTCTGAGCAAGAATGACTTATATGAACTCCTATATTCAGTACCAGCACCCTCAACTTTAGTCAGTGTCAGAACCTCCACCAACCTCTGGCACACTTCACTCGGTTATCCCTCTTCCAAAGTTCTCCATCACATGCTTAAGTCTTTTAATCTATCACATGAAAATTCTAATACAAAGTCAGTTTGTGATTCTTGCCATAGTAATAAAAGCCTTAAATTACCTTTTTCATAGACCAGTTTATCAAGCTCTAAACCTCTAAAATTACTCTACATATATGTTTGGGGACCAACACACACACCATCACTCAATGGCCATATATATTATGTTATATATATTGATCACTGTACAAAATACATATGGCTATTTCCTATGAAGTCAAAATTTGATATTTATACAATTTTCCCAGCATTCAAAGCCACTCTTGAGGATTTTTTGCAACATCCATTATTTCTATATACTCAGATAATGGTGGTGAGTATAAGAAATTGTCAACTCTTCTTAATAGTCATGGTATATCTCATTTCACTACCCCACCCCATACTCCTGAACATAATGGAACAGCAGAACGGAGACACAGACATCTAGTTGAAATTGGACTAACCCTTCTTCATCATGCCTCCCTACCACTTAATTTTTGGTCCTATGCATTCGAGACAACTGTTTACCTTTTTGTTAATCCTGGCTCAAACCTTATAACAACTACAAAATGAAACCAAAGTCCAAGTTTTGTGTTTTCTTAAGTTATTCAACCTGTCAAAGTCCATTTTACTATTATGATCCTTAATCTAAAAAAGTTTATGTCTCACGCCATGTCTTGTTCCATGAAAATAGCTTCCTATTTAAATCTGTTCACACAGAGTCCTCACAAAACCAATACTTCACACTGGTATCAACCCATCAGTACACTACAGCAACATCAATTTCTTGGTCTTTTCTCATGTTTCGATCTTACACCACAGGCTGCTGCTCCAGTTCCTGATAATTCTATTGCTTAAATCCCACAACAGACTTCTCCCACTACTTCTACTTCATCATGTAATGATCTCTCACTTTCTTTTGAGTCTCAAACTCAACAAATTACTCATCCTGTTGACCACAGTTCTCAACAACCTGTTACTAGCACACACTCCATGGTTACAAGGTCCCAAAACAATATCTTCAAGCCCAAACACATTTTTCAAGTATCCAAACACAATCTACCCCCAACTCTTGAACGAACTTGTGTTAGTACAACCCTCACTCGTCCAAACTGGAGACAAGCATTGTTCTCCAAATATAATGCCTTAGTTACAAATCACACATGGGATCTTGTTCCACCTAATCCCAAACAAAATGTCATTGGCTGTAAATAGGTGTACAAAGATAGACTTGTAGCCAAAGGATTTCATCAACGCCCAGGCATTGATTACAAAGATACCTTCAAACCTGTTGTTAAGCCAACTACAATTAGGACTGTCTTGTGTATTGCTCTTACTTATGACTGGCCAATTCATCAACTTGATATCAATAATGCTTTCCTTCAAGGCACACTGTCCAATCAAGTATACATAGCCCAACCTTTAGGCTTTATTGACAAAGACAAACTAGACTTTGTCTGCAAACTACAAAAGGAAATTTATAGTCTTAAGCAAGCTCCAAGAGCATGGTATCAGGAGCTGAGCTCTTTTCTCATTGATTCTGGATTTCAAAATTTGGTTTCTGATGCATCTCTATTCATCTACTCCAAGGACTCTGACTTGATATACTTCCTTGTCTATGTTGATGATCTTTTGATCACGGGCAACAATAGGACAGGTATAAAGAATTTTCTTCACAAACTGTCTCAACGATTCTCGCTTAAAGATCTTGGTCATATTAATTTCTTTTTAGGAGTTGAAATCATTACTACTAATTCTGGTATGTTTCTCTCTCAATCTAGTATATTAGAGACATGACATGCTCAATGCTAAAGAAATTGCCACGCCACTAGCTACTAATGTTCCCCTTAAACAAACTGATGGAACCAGCTGATGCCACTGCCTACAGAAAGTTAATAGGATCTCTACAGTATCTCTCCATTACAAGACCTAAAATTGCATTCTCTGTCAACAAACTATCTCAGTTCATGCTCACTCCCAGTCAATGTCACTGGTCTATTTTAAAAAGAATCTTAAGATACCTCAAAGGCACCATTTACCATGGACTTTACCTCAAAAAAAATTCTAAGCTGAATCTGTCTGCCTTTAGTGACTCTAATTGAGCAGGAAACCTTGATGATCATTCATCCACTACTGCTTATGTGATCTATCTAGGTGGCAATCCTAGATGCCTTTAGTACTATTGTTAAGCCAACTACAATTAGGACTGTCTTGTGCTTTGCTCTTATTTATGACTGGCCAATTCATCAACTTGATATCAATAATGCTTTCCTTCAAGGCACACTGTCCAATCAAGTATACATGGCCCAACCTTCAGGCTTTATTGACAAAGACAAACCAGACTTTGTCTGCAAACTACAAAAGGCAATTTATAGTCTTAAGTAGGCTCCAAAAGCATGGTATCAAGAGCTGAGCTCTTTTCTCATTGATTTTTGATTTCAAAATTTGGTTTCTGGTACGTCTCTATTCATCTACTCCAAGGATTCTGACCTGATAGACTTCATTGTCTATGTTGATAATCTTTTGATCACGGGCAACAATATAGCAGCTATAAAGAATTTTCTTCACAAACTGTTTCAACGATTCTCGTTTAAAGATCTTGGTCATATTAATTTCTTTTTAGGAGTTGAAATCATTACTACTAATTCTGGTATGTTTCACTTTCAATCTAAGTATATTAGAGATATACTAGAAAAGTTTGACATGCTCAATGCTAAAGAAATTGCCACGCCACTAGCTACTAATGTCCCCCTTCAGCAAATTGATGGAACCAACTGATGCCACTGCCTACAGAAAGTTAGTAGGATCTCTGCAGTATCTCTCCATTACAAGACCTGAAATTGCATTCTCTATCAACAAACTATCTCAGTTCATGCACACTCCCAGTCAATGTCACTGGTCTAGTTTAAAAAGAATCTTAAGATACCTCAGAGGCACCATTTACCATGGACTCTACCTCAAAAAAAAAATTCTAAGCTGAATCTGTCTGCCTTTAGTGACTCTAATTGGGAAGGAAACCTTGATGATCATTCATCCACTACTGCTTATGTGATCTATCTAGGTGGCAATCCTAGATACCTTCAGTCCTATTGTAAAGCCAACTACAATTAGGACTGTCTTGTGCTTTTCTCTTATTCATGACTGGCCGATTCATCAACTTGATATCAATAATGCTTTCCTTCAAGGCATACTGCCCAATCAAGTATACATGGCCCAACCTTCAGGCTTTATTGACAAAGACAAACCAGACTTTGTCTGCAAACTACAAAAGGCAATTTATAGTCTTAAGTAGGCTCCAAAAGCATGGTATCAAGAGCTGAGCTCTTTTCTCATTGATTTTGGATTTCAAAATTTGGTTTATGATACGTCTCTATTCATCTACTCCAAGGATTCTGACCTGATATACTTCATTGTCTATGTTGATGATATTTTGATCACGGGCAACAATACAGCAGCTATAAAGAATTTTCTTCACAAACTGTTTCAACGATTCTCGCTTAAAGATCTTGGTCATATTAATTTCTTTTTAGGAGTTGAAATCATTACTACTAATTCTGGTATGTTTCTCTCTCAATCTATGTATATTAGAGATATACTAGAAAAGTTTGACATGCTCAATGCTAAAGAAATTTCCACGCCACTAGCTACTAATGTTCCCCTTCAGCAAATTGATGGAACCAATTGATGCCACTGCCTACAGAAAGTTAGTAGAATCACTGCAGTATCTCTCCATTACAAGACCTGAAATTGCATTCTCTGTCAACAAACTATCTCAGTTCATGCACACTCCAAGTCAATGTCACTGGTCTAGTTTAAAAAGAATCTTAAGATACCTCAAAGGCACCATTTACCATGGACTCTACCTCAAAAAAAATTCTAAGCTGAATCTGTTTGCCTTTAGTGACTCTAATTGGGCAGGAAACCTTGATGATCATTCATCCACTACTGCTTATGTGATCTATCTAGGTGGCAATCCTAGATACCTTCAGTCCTATTGTTAAGCCAACTACAATTAGGACTGTCTTGTGCTTTGCTCTCATTTATGACTGGCCAATTCATCAACTTGATATCAATAATGCTTTCCTTCAAGGCACACTGTCCAATCAAGTATACATGGCCCAACCTTCAGGCTTTATTGACAAAGACAAACCAGACTTTGTCTGCAAACTACAAAAGGCAATTTATAGTCTTAAGTAGGCTCCAAAAGCATGGTATCAAGAGCTGAGCTCTTTTCTCATTGATTTTGGATTTCAAAATTTGGTTTATGATGCGTCTCTATTCATCTACTCCAAGGATTCTGACCTGATATACTTCATTGTCTATGTTGATGATCTTTTGATCACGGGCAACAATACAGCAGCTATAAAGAATTTTCTTCACAAACTGTTTCAACGATTCTCGTTTAAAGATCTTGGTCATATTAATTTCTTTTTAGGAGTTGAAATCATTTCTACTAATTCTGGTATGTTTCTCTCTCAATCTAAGTATATTAGAGATATACTAGAAATGTTTGACATGCTCAATGCTAAAGAAATTGCCACGCCACTAGCTACTAATGTTCCCCTTCAGCAAATTGATGGAACCAACTGATGCCACTGCCTACAGAAAGTTAGTAGGATCTCTGCAGTATCTCTCCATTACAAGACCTGAAATTGCATTCTCTGTCAACAAACTATCTCAGTTCATGCACACTCCAAGTCAATGTCACTGGTCAAGTTTAAAAAGAATCTTAAGATACCTCAAAGGCACCATTTACCATGGACTCTACCTCAAAAAAAAAAAAATTCTAAGCTGAATCTGTTTGCCTTTAGTGACTCTAATTGGGCAGGAAACCTTGATGATCATTCATCCACTACTGCTTATGTGATCTATCTAGGTGGCAATCCTAGATACCTTCAGTCCTATTGTTAAGCCAACTACAATTAGGACTGTCTTGTGCTTTGCTCTTATTTATGACTGGCCAATTCATCAACTTGATATCAATAATGCTTTCCTTCAAGGCACACTGTCCAATCAAGTATACATGGCCCAACCTTCAGGCTTTATTGACAAAGACAAACCAGACTTTGTCTGCAAACTACAAAAGGCAATTTATAGTCTTAAGTAGGCTCCAAAAGCATGGTATCAAGAGCTGAGCTCTTTTTTCATTGATTTTGGATTTCAAAATTTGGTTTATGATACCTCTCTATTCATCTACTCCAAGGATTCTGACCTGATATACTTCATTGTCTATGTTGATGATCTTTTGATCACGGGCAACAATACAGCAGCTATAAAGAATTTTCTTCACAAACTGTTTCAACGATTCTCGCTTAAAGTTCTTGGTCATGTTAATTTCTTTTTAGGAGTTGAAATCATTACTACTAGTTCTGGTATGTTTCTCTCTCAATCTAAGTATATTAGAGATATACTAGAAAAGTTTGACATGCTCAATGCTAAAGAAATTGCCATGATACTAGCTACTAATGTTCCCCTTCAGCAAATTGATGGAACCAACTGATGCCACTGCCTACAGAAAGTTAGTAGGATCTCTGCAGTATCTCTCCATTACAAGACCTGAAATTGCATTCTCTGTCAACAAACTATCTCAGTTCATGCACACTCCAAGTCAATGTCATTGGTCTAGTTTAAAAAGAATCTTAAGATACCTCAAAGGCACCATTTACCATGGACTCTACCTCAAAAAAAAAAATTCTAAGCTGAATCTGTCTGCCTTTAGTGACTCTAATTGGGCAGGAAACCTTGATGATCATTCATCCACTACTGCTTATGTGATCTATCTAGGTGGCAATCCTATATCTTGGAAATCTTCTAAACAAAGGTCAATATCTCGCTCTTCAACTGAAGCAGAATATCGAGCAATTGCTAATAGAACAACAAAACTTGTCTGGATTCAAAGTCTACTGGCAGAGTTACATATCTCCACTTCTAAACCACCAATTTTGTACTGTGACAATATCTGGGCCACGTACCTTAGTTCTAATCCAGTCTTCCACTCTAGAATGAAGCACCTTGCAATATATTACCACTTTGTGCGTCAGCATGTTCATACTAGTCAACTTCAAGTGTGCTACATCTCTACCAAAGATAAAATTGCAGATGGTTTAACTAAACCATTTAACAAGACACAAAATTCTTGTTTTTACGATCCAAGATTAGTGTTGTTGATGGCTCCACCATCTTGCGAGGGAATATTGAAGATATTACAAGACCAAAGTCAACTCAGCAAACACAACTACCAATTACATCAGCACAATCACAACATTGACTGCAACAACAATGCTCTCCACAAATTTCTGCAATTATCAATTCCTGTAATTTATCCAATCACTGTCTTTAACACACACACACACATTCTAAAAATGTAAATACCCTTATCATGTATCTTGTATAAATCACCTAAAGTTGATCAATGAAACAGTGTGCCATTTCACAACAACTCAGCTCCCCTTTACATCGTGTTCATGTTACTTTTTCGTGCCATGTTATATTCTCCCTTTCTGTCCAAAATGTCAGGTCTAATTGGTACCATTCAAATAACTCTCAATTTTGTATCACGTGTCGTATGATGATTGGTTCTTTAAATTTTTTTTTTGAAAATAAGATCATATTAATGTTTTGGTTTTTATATTATTGAATTATAAAATTTTTCTATTGATAAATGATTAGTAAAAACTAAAATATTAAATAATAATATGAGATGGATTGATGTAAGTGGGGTTTTTTTTTTTTTTTTTTTTTAGGTATTGAATCAAAAGGAAAATATTATTATGGTTAAATGGTAAAAAAAATTATGCTAAATGATGATATAAGTTATTGGGTTTATATTTTTATTATATTATTATGCATGTCTTTTTGAAAGAATTTTATTTAAACTTAAAAAATTATCAAATACAAAGTATTTTGATCAATTAATTTAAAAATTATTAAAGATAATCACTTTTAATAAAAGATAACTAAAACTATTTTTAAAAATTTTAATATTAAAATATTTTTAAATTTTATAATCATTTAAAATAATGAAAAAATATAATAAAACATTTTAATCAATTATTTTTTATAAAAAATTGAAAATAAATTAGTATTTCATAACATGAGAATTTGTTATTAAAATTTAAACACTTTTCATGATTTTTATGAATACAATAATGAAGAAATTAAAAATTATTGCTACTTATAATTAATTGTAATTATATATTTCAAATAGAATGATTCATTCTTTCTTAATGATCCTTTCATTATTTCTTGAAAAAATTTAAAATTTGCAATTCCTGATAATAAATGTTTTTATTAATTTTTATTAATATAATATAATATATTATTCAATTTGAAATTATTCCTTTTATTATTTTTACTATTGTCATATAATTTGTTTTTAAAAAAAAGTGACATGCGAATTCGTGGCCACCATTCTAGTTATATATAAAATTTATTATTATTATTATAATTATAATTATATACATACATATTTATATATATATAAATAATAAATCGAATTAGTTGTCGATGGAATTTTTCATCTCAATAATTATTTGCGACGGAATGTCAATCCAATTTCTGATTTCATGATTATTTTTGTAAGGACTATTTGATCCTAGAAAGGTAGGTTTATATTATACCTTACTATATTTATTTTTGAGTCCATGGGACTCAAAGAGTATTTTTAAAATAGGTTATGGAAAGTTTGGTCCAACAATAAAAAGTCCTATGAGTTTTTTTTTTTTTTTTTTTTTTTTTTTTTTTTTTTTTTTTTTAAGATTTTTAATTTTTAACTTTTAAGATTTTTTAATTTTATTTTTAAATGATGTATTTAAAGGGATTGGTTCGCACGTTCACTCGCAGGTCGATTTAAGATCCGTACCCGACCCGTCCGAGAATTTTTTTTAAAAAAAAATATTTTATGAATTATTTTTATTATTTTTAGCTTTAAATTTTTTATTTTTAAATCATGTATTTAAAGTGATTGATTCGCATTTTAACTCGCAGGTCGATTTAGGATTCGTACTTGACAATCACCGGAAAAAAGTTTAAAAAAATATTAATTATTTTTTCAATTTTTCAATTATGTATTTAAAGGCGTTGGTCCGCATGTTAACTCGCGGGTTAATTTAGGATCACTACTCGACCCGATTGAAAAAAAAAAAAAATATTTTATTAATTATTTTTAGTTTTAAGTTTGTTATTTTTTTTTATGATGTACTTAAAGGGGTTGGTTTGCACGTTGACTCTCGAATCGGTTTAGGATCTTTACCTGACTCGTTGGAGAAAAAAAAGTTAAAATAAGAAATTTATTTTATTAATTATTTTTATTTTAAATCGTGTACTTAAAGGGTTGGTCCATACGTTCACTCACGGGTAGATTTAAGATCCGTAATCGACCCGTTTGAAAAAAAATAAAAAATTATTTTAGTTTTTTATTTTATTTTATTTTTTAAATGATGTATTTAAAGGGATTGATCCGCACATTGACTCGTGGTCAGTTTAGGATCCGTACCAAACCCGCTAGGAAAAAAAGTTAAAATAATAAATTTAGTTTATTAATTAATTTTTTATTTTATTTTTAAATAATGTATTTAAAAGGATTAGTCCATATATTGACTCGCGGTTCGATTTAAGATCCATACCCGATGGGAAAAAGTTTAAAAAATATTTTATTAATTATTTTTATTTTAATTTTAAATGATGTATTTAAAGGGATTGATCCGCACGTTGACTCACGGATCGATTTAGGAAAAAAGTTTAATATATATATATTTTATTAATTATTTTAATTTTAATTTTAATTTTAAATGATGTATTTAAAGGGGTAGGTTCGCACGTAGAGTCGCGGGTCGATTTAGGATCCGTACCCGATCCGCTTAGGAAAAAACGAACTTGCTGCTAACCAATGTGAGAAAATCAATCCTACGAGAGAATGACAAACCACAATTTTGTTTTCTTATTTTTTATTTATTATTTTTTATCTCCTATAAATAAAAATATACTGCATACAATAAAGTCTAAATATTTTTAAATATATATTATATATAAATAACATCTAAAAATACATTTATATTATGTAATTTATAAATAAAAAATTACGATAAATTTAATTTTCATAATTAACAAGGTATAATTATATCAATATTATTAAAATTTTAAAAATATATATTATTATTTAATAAAATATAATTTTAAATTAATTTATTATTATTAATTAATTAAAAAATTTATAAAAAATTAAAAGTACCCCCAACGAAGCGGGGTCTTTTTTCAAGTATATGATGATAATTAAGTGCAAAAAGGAATATATAGGAGGAATTTCACATTTTGAACCTTAATTTTATATTTACTAGTGTCACTTCATGTGGGCCTAATACTTGTATATGAACTAATGAAATCCTATAAGAAAAGCAAAAATATCAAAAAACTAATGTTGAAACTATAATGCAAATAACATTATACAGGTATAATTTCAAGTTATATCATACATGTTAATAACATCATGCAGATTGCTGCATTTGCTTGACAATTTTAAAGTTTGCATTAAGTATCATCATCCATGAAAATGTATAAGAATACATGTAAAAAATAAGATTATGATGGATAAAACTTAGGATTATAGTTTTGGGTAACACCAAAATGTTTGATATCCATCATACTAAGTGAACATTATATGGATATGTAACATAATTAAGATATATATTGATAGGAGATCAAACGTAGATCAAATTAATATATTTGATGTCCATCATAATATGGGTAACAAAGTATCATTTCTTCTTATGTTCATACATCAAATATGATCAAAATATGACTTGTTTTTGTAACATTTTTTTGGTTTGGCTCTTATATCAAAAGTGAAAAAAAAATGATTTGTTTTTATGTAAATTGCAAGCATTGATGTTTCTAATTGTCAACTATTTCTTTCTCATTGCAAGATAGATAAGATAATTGTTGTTGGAATGCATATTTACATTTAAATAAGGAAGGTGTTTGTGTGGTATACTTAATGATTTTCTTATGTGTATCGTGTTTTTTGCCAGTGATATGATTCTTCTGGGAACAAGTCTTTTAAAATTAGAGCATCAGATGGTGATTACGAAAATTGTTCTTCAGATTTAATAGGTTCTGGAAATATTGCATGCTGGTGTTTCCAATGTTTGTTGAATTATTTGCATTTCATCAATTTTTGGTGATTGTTGAGCAAAAGGTTCAATCTATTTAGGTTGTTTAGAGGTGTTTGAAGAGCTAACAACTTTTTCATCTAGAATTTAGAAATGAAGACTTTGTAGCCCAAGGCCCCAACCATTTTTTTGGTACAAGAAAAGTTTAGGTGAGGGGAGACTACTTCAGTCCAAGGTCAGGGCATGCCACAGACTTAAGAGAGGGCTAACAATGGTATTTATAGATCACCTACTAAGTGGGACTACTAATGAAACTTGAACCATGGTGTTTGCCAAAATGTTATAAGTACTAAATCAACTGAACCAACTCACGTTGGTTGAAGACCACACCTTTGGTTATACCTTGAGCTAATTTTGAAGATCCGCTCTTTGGTTATAAGCTTTTTAGTTGGACTAGCAAATACCATTTTATCAAGATATACCTACCACTCATCTCATTCTTAATTTTTGATATATCAATTTTTCGACAAGTTTAACAAATGTAGTTCTATATAACCAATACGTATTATCTTGTATTATCATATTTAATATGATGCTAGTTAAACATAGTAGATACAAGGATAATAATTTAAACATATGTAATGAATGCATGCTTTTATTATTTAAGTTAATAAATTTGTGTTAATTACATAAGCAATAAGACTTTTTCATTAATATTTGGAGGACCAAAAGAATCTGGTATAGGCCATCAATCCCTTTTAGCATTGTTGCATATATTGTAATTAATACCATCCGATGAATGGATCAATGTTAGTAATCTTTGCTCGACGACTTAATCTTGCACTCTAAAGATGATGAAAAAAAAATCAGTTAAATAAAGAAGGAGATAATTAATTGTTTTTATTAGGTGTTTCCTACCTCAATATGTTTTTGGTTGAATTTAAGTAATTCTGCAATTGTTGCTAGCTTGGTGGTTCATTAGCATCTATAGCCCTTTATGGTTGATTTTGCATAGGAATGAGCTCAAGATCTACTTCATTTTCATATTTGTATTATATTAAAGTGGGAAAAAATTAATAAATAATATTTGCTAGAATCTTTTTGAAGCTTTTCAATTTTGTATTTCTTATTAGCTGTTAATAATTATTTAACTATAAATTTTAAGATATGTTTTGTAAGTTGTAACTCACCACAAAATCATTCGAAATTTTGCATTCTTTCCATTCTAGTACTAGTTCATCAGTAATATCTATGGCTGATGCGAAGAGAAATAAAAATGTCAATTTTGAAAGAGATATTGTTGTTGGAAAGATGAAATTGAAGCTGTCAATTATACGAAAAGTAAAGAAAGAATACATTAATTGCTTGAAAAGAATTTACAATAGTAAGACTCATTGATGTAATTGAAAAGTGCAATATCATTATTACAAGTTAAAACTTAACAAACAAAAAGATGAAACAACTACACAATATAAGAGCCATTTAGATAGATGCATAAAAAATTATCTATAAAGAGATAATTCAGTCTTTTGGACAACCATAAGTGCCTAGATCAGAGTGTACGAGTTGCGTTTAGACTTGGAAGTATGATCAAACAAAGATAAAAGAGGTTTTTTCTCACATGATTATTGCCATAACGTGTAAATCAGAAAATTTTATAACTAAATAAAAAATAGAGTTGCAACTAATTTTTTTATTAAGTGTAATTAGTCACCTAAATAAATTTATCCTTTTTAAAGAAATTCAAAACTTGACTAAAACTTCTTAAAAAGAATAGATTCTATTCTACATCTCAAAACTACGTTCGAGAGTATGGTTATGTGTGGGAAAAATTAACACCCCTACAACATCCTTCAAAAGATGGTACCTAATTAGTCCTATGTAAGTAATCCTAAAGAGGTCTTGGATAAATAGTCATTCATAATTTATTATTTATTAAATATTGAAAAATTTTAAGTTTTTTTTACCATTCTGAAAGAGAAAATCTTAGAAATTTTCTCAAATAAAGAGTATTAAAGAAAGAGTATTCATGAAAAACTCATTTTTTCCTTAAAGATGCTCAATCGTAAGATCTTTTATTATTATTCAGATTATTTATATTGAAATATTGAAAAATTCTTAAACCTTGAAAAGAAATCTTAAATTTTTATCACCTTGGGAATATCCAAGAGAACCATTCTTAAAGAAGCTCCATCATCGTATTTTTTTTTATATTATTATTTAGATAATTTAAGTGTTAAAATATTAAAAATTTTAAATTATTTTTCATCAATTTGAAAAAAAAAATAAATAATAAATTTGTTTCACCTTAAGAGTATTCAAGAGAACCAAAATTTTCCTTGAATAGATTTCATTGTCGAATTTATTGTGTTTTATGAAAAGTGCACTTTTTATTTAAAAATAAATTTCAATCTTTAATATTGATTTTTTTTTTTTTTTAAAAAAAACTCTCCATCAGATTGGTAGAATTTAAAAAAAAAATAAATGCTCACAAAATAATTTCTTAAAAACATGCCCAACTGCAATCCCCTTATAATTTCATCACCAGAAAAACCTTAATTTATTCTTTATTTTAAATTATTCATTACAAAAAGTACAAGTGACTTGATTTAATTTGTTAAGTTTTAAATCTTAAATCCCACTAAATATTTATTATTATTTAAACAAAAGATTTACCATCCTTAGGTAAAATCAAATAACATATTAAAAAAAAAAAACAATAAATTAGTTAAATAAATAACAAGTAAATTAATTAATTAATGAATAAATCAATGAATAATTAAATAATTAACAAATAATAAATAATAAATAAATAAAATTACCAAACAAGTAAGAAAACAAATAAATAGATAAATAAGCAAGCAAGAAAATAAATTATTAAGTCAATAAATAAACAAACAAATAAATAGTAAATCATAAAATAAAAAAATTAGAAAATTAGAAAAATAAAAATAAATAAATAAATAAAATAAAGAAACAAATAAACAAACAAACGGGTTGAATAAATAAATAAAAAAATTACCCAAATAAATTAGGCCAAGCCTAATTAAAAGCTCTATAGAAAATGTGCTACTAGTTACTAGAGGAACGGGTTGGGTCGCAATTGGACTTGGGTCACAAACGGGACGACATGCGGGTCTCCTTTCTTTCTACTTAATCAGATTACAAATGGGTTGGATTGATAAATCTACACAACATTCTACAATTTTTTTTCCGATATGATGTGTATATTGATAATATATTACACATCATAAAATCACTCTTTAAACAATTAACAATTCGTAATATGGCAACAGTAAAATCACCAATGATTTTACCATCTAGAAGCAACAAGAGAATATCATAAAAGATATAGGAAGATGAAGGCTTGATATGAGCCTAATTCACTACCCAAAGGAGTACATCCATAAAGGCATAATGGCCACTTCAAACTACTAGCGACAAATAAGATATCAAACTCTTCTATTAATCTAAAAAAAAAAATCTTTTATTTAGCTGCTTGTTAACACTAATTCTAATCAGACGACGCTTAGAAAAGTGATCATGTAATTGTCACGGGCCGAGACTCAAAAGACTTGGGCATAGACCTGCATGGATCGTGACACAAGAACAAGGCTAGAAGCTGTGACTCAAAAGACTAATGTTAATACTATGACTATCTAGTTCAGTCATGAAGCGTGATGATATTTTTCTAGGGAGCTTCTAAGGTAAGCTCTTTAGGGTGAGCTTTCCATCAGCTCATGACATTACCTAATGAAAAAAGGCCATGTAAGCAAAATTACTTTATACCTCAAAACTGGTTATACCCATTTCAAGGTTTGTAGGTGAAAGTTATTTTTACACTTTTTATTATCATTTGAATATCAAATATTATTATAATTACATAAATATGTTACAAGTAACATAAATCTTTATAATTAAAAAAATCAAAATTACAAATAGTTATTATATTTACATAAATTATATGGTCTATTACATAATTTATTATGATAAGTAATAGAAAAAAGTATTACAACTTTTGTTATCATTACTATTGTTTTATTAAAAAATTATGATATTACAACTTTGATTAGAAAGAACTAAATGCAAATTATTGTTACATTTATATGTGTACATTATATAAAAAATAAATTTTGATTGACATAGCACACAAAATGACATGTGAATGAAAGAAATAATGACATGAAAAATGATTGACATAGCACAAAACAACATGGCATATGGATGGCATGGTATATAGATGACATGGCATAAGAATGAATGTCATGTGAATGAAATCGACATGGCATAAGGACCTAACATATGGATGACGTAGCATAAGAATGAATGTCATGTGAATGAAATTGATATGGCATACAAAATGACATGGTATATGGGTGACATGGCATAAGAATGAATGTCATGTGAATGAAATCGACATGGCATACAAAATGACATGGCATATGGATGACATGGCATATGGATGACATGGCATAAGAACGAATAACATGTGAATGAAATTGACATGACATGCAATATGATATGACATACATGATGACATGGCAGAAGTGATGCATTGGCATAAGTGACATGGCATAGGAATGAATGTCATGTGAATGAAATCGACATGGCATATGGATGACATGACATAAGAACGAATATCAGTGAAAGAAATCGGCATGGCATACAAAATGACATGGCATATGGATAACATGGCATAAGAACGAATATCATGTGAACGAAATCGGCATGGCATGCAAGATGATATGACATACATGGCAAAAGTGATGACATGGCATAAGTGACATGGCATTGGAATGAATGTCATGTGAATGAAATCGACATGGCATACAAAATGATGGCATATGGATGACATGGCATAAGAACGAATATCATGTAAATGAAATCGACATGGCATGCAAGATGACATGACATACATGATGACATGGCATAAATAATATGGCATTAAGTGATAACATGGCATAGGTAACATCGCATAAAAAGATGACATGGCATAGGTGACATGGCATAAAATGGTGACATGGCATAGGTGACATGGCATAAAATGATGACATGGTATAAGTGACATGGCATAAAATGATGACATGGACAAGTGTCACAGCATGAGGATGAATTTATTTGAGAGTGACTCGAAATTTATTAATACCAAAATCTTTTCATGTTCCCCGGCAAACCCAAAAAAACATAGAAATTTTTATTTATTTTGAAATTTTCTTAATCGTTTTTGTATTAGAAAAGGATATTTCTTTGTTAATAATTAATGATATCCTCTTCGGCAGACCCAGCAGAGAAAACCATGAATTATTTAAACTCGAGAATATTGCCTTATTTATTAAAATGTTATGAATATGCAAATTGACATTAAGGCATGCAAGACTAACAAAACATGTTAAGCATTTTCATTGTAATATGGAAGATGAGATGATGACGTGGCATAAGAATGACATGGCATAAAGTGATATAGCATGGTGATGCATGTCATGTGAATGAAATCGACATGGCAAAACCAAAATGAGATAATCACAATGACACGGCAAACTAAATGACATGGCATGAGAAAATTGTGTCATGGAAATAGAATGACAATGGATGAAAAGTCATGGTGATCGAATGGTTATGGCATGCTTAATCATGACATGAAATGGGCTCAAACACTAAATGACATGGAAAATGGCATGCTATATGAATGATATGGCATAAAGATACAATGACATGTATGAAGTATCATGGTGGCCGAATGGTCATGGTGATGGCATGCGAATGGCCGAATGCATGTGGATGGCCGAATGGCATGACATGATAACATGGCATGAAGGGCATGGCATGAAAATACACCTAAACCATAAATGACATGGTAAGTGACATGGCATGACATGTTATATAGATGACATGGCATAGATGACATGGCATGTAAAATGAATGACATGGTATAGGTGACATGGCATGAAATAATGACATGGCATGACATGACATGTAAAATGAATGACATGGCATAGGTGACATGGCATGAAATAATGACATGGAATAGGTAACATGTCATGAAATAATGACGTGGCATAGGTGACATGGCATGAGAATGCATCCAAACTATAAATGACATGACAAATGACATGGCATGACATGTTATATGGATGACATGGCATGAAATGATGACATGGCATAGGTGACATGGCATGAAATAATAACATGGCATAAAATGATGACATGGAATAGCCAAAAATGACTTACTCTCTTCAGGACATGGAAAGTGAGCTAAGATGCATGACATAACCAAACATGATGCAAGGCATGGCATGAAGAATATATGGGCTGGCCGAATGGTATATGTTGCATGTCAAGAACACAAAATGCAGGAGAACCCAACTACATGACCTAGAATACATGACACAACCAAGTATGATGCAAGGCATGGAATGAATAAAAAAAAACATGAGATGGCCGAATGATATAGGGGATTTATCACAACATGAAAATGATGTAAAAACTAATATAGCATAAAAATGATGCAGAGAACATGACCAAAATATGCATAAATATGCAAGGAAGTAATAAGAAAAACAAGTAAACAAAGAACAAGGAAAGTTGAGCTCCATGGTTGGTACAAATGGGCATAGCCCTCCCCTAACCATAATCACTTGATATTATCAAGATCATGAAGCCTTTCCAACTTACAAATCAGAAAATAAACCAAGCTAACTAAAAAAAGGGAGGTGAGCTCCATGGTTGGTACAATGGGCATAGCCCTCCCCTAACCATGGTCATTTGATTTTTATTAATATCATGTAGCCTTTCAACCTCTTTTACTTCATTTATTTTGAAAAATTAGAACATAAAAAAGATAATAAACCTTCCACAATCATGTTTCCCACAACAAACATGCAAAACAAAAATCAAGGCAAGCACAAACAAGGCATTCAGCCATAAAAAAAATTTGTGAAAAATTGTTTTCTTCCATTCTTGATGAAAAGGAAAAGATGAAAGCTTAAATGAACATTTCAAAACTTTTATTTTCACATGAAGAGAAATAGAAATCACATAGAAAACAAAGAAAAACACATGAGAATGAAGAAGAAAATCATGCTAGAGCTAAGTAGGAATGTCTACCTTCCAAGCTTTCTTTGTAAACTCTCTCTTGCTTTCTTTCAAAAACCTTTTTCTTTCCAAATTAGCTACCGAACTCCTCTAACAAATGAACATTCAAATTAAGGAAAAAAACATTCCCTCCCTCTCCCTCATGCTTGGCCGGTTGTCCTTTCAACCATAGGATACAATGTGCTCATTTTTCTCCAACAATCCTAACCCTTAGATTAGGATCTTTTCATGACAAATAAAAATATCATCTTGCCATTTGATCTTGGCTCTTGAAAGGTGTACTCATCCTTAACAAGCACCTAGGCCATTGGATGAGACAAAGGCCACTCCCTCATGCTCCCCTTGGCCGAACCCCTCTCCACCATAGGATGAATTGTGCTCATCTTTTCTTTAATAATCTTGGCCATTGGATGAGGATATTTTCATGACAATAAAAATGTCATCTTCCAATTTGATCTTGGCCATTAAAGGGTGTACTGATCTTTTCTACAAGGCATCTAGGCCATTGGATGAGGGGGGACCATTTGCAAGGCAATAAAAATGGCATTTTTTAGCTTGATAGTGACCATTGAATTAAATTGATCAAACCTCACCCTTATCCCCTATGCATGGCCGGCAAAGACCTGGAATATTCAAGAATTTCTTCCATCTTTCATATTTTTCTTAATTGCAAATTGGCCATTTTTGGTTTCTTCAATAAAATTACCTTTTTGCCTCTCGAACTTAATTTAATTACAAATGGACCCCAATTTTGGATTTGTCTTTTCCAACTCATCCCATTCAATGTAAAACTTGATTATGGAGATTCTCACATTTTTCCGAGCTCATTTGCTATTTCTCCCGGATTTATCTCTAAAATTTCGGTTTAGTGCTTCCCAAATTTAGCCTTTTTCAAATGAGCTCCAATTTTGGATTTTTCTTCATCAATCTCCTCCAAAAATTATAAAACTCAAATCTAGAAGTTTTCATAATTTTTCGAGCTCGTTTTCTATTTTTCCCGAAATTATCTTATGGAATTTTGGCTTAGTGCACCTGAACTTTGTCATTTTTCAAATGAGCTCCGATTCTGGATTTTTCTTGACCAATATCTTCCAAAAATTATGAAACTCAGAACTTGAAGTTTTCATAATTTTCTGAGCTCGTTTGCTATTTTTCCCGAAATTATCTTCTGGCTTTTCGGGTTAGTGCACCCGAACTTTGCCATTTTTCAAATGAGCTCCGATTCTAGATTTTTCTTCACCAATCTCTTCCAAAAATTATGAAACTCAGAACTGGTAGTTTTCATAATTTTCTGAGCTCATTTGTTATTTTTCCTGGAATTTTCTTTTGGAATTTCGAGTTAGTGCACCTGAACTTTGCCATTTTTCAAATGAGCTCCGATTCCGGATTTTTTCTTAACCGATCTCTTCCAAAAATTATAAAACTCAGATTTGGAAATTTTCATAATTTTCGGAGCTCGTTTGCTATTTTTCCCGAAATTATCTTTTTAAATTTTTCGAGATTGCCCTTCAGCCTCCGAAGCCTCGGTTTTAGTCAAAACGGGTCCAATTTTCGGATTTTCTTTTTCCACTTCCTTTGTCCTATATTGAATTTGAGTTGGTCCTAAAATGCCCAATTTTTACGATCAAATTCCCTCCCATTTAGTTTTCCCTTTTTCAAACTCGGGAATTTTCTCGTTTTTTCGTTTTTGCTCTAACCAGCTCTTCCTTGGGATCCACTTCAAACTAGGCCTTGGGACATTCTTGTTTACTCATTCTTTATCAACTGGGGGCTTCAATTTCACCGAATTGAGCCATCTTTGTAGTGTTTTCCAAATTTGCCGGATTAGGTCTTCTCCTACATTGAATTTTCGTAACCCATCTTCCGAACTCTATATCTTTTGTGGTAGACCTCGGATTGTCAAAAAAAAATTTCCATTGTTTAATTCAACTTCGAACCTTGATTTTGACTGGGAGTTGACTTTTTTAGTGATTGACTTTTTAGGGTTGACTTTTTCGGGGTTGACCTTTTTCGAGTTGACTTTTTATGCTGACCTCCGAAATAAAGTTTTGGGGACCCATCTATGGAATGGTGGAAATCTCTTTGCGTTCTGGGAAGTTGAAAAGGAGAATTTGCCTGGTTTAGTGGGCCCGAACAAAATTAGGTGTCTACAACAGTTTTTATTATCTTTATAGGTATTATAGATGTTATGCATTTTACAACTTTTATTATAGATAGTAAATTACTAATTATTGTTATTATTATCTGTTTATGTTATAAATAACATAAGTTATTATAAATAGATAATAAAAATAGTAATATTAAATTTATTATATTTACATAAACTATTAAAATTTATTATATTTACATAAACTATTATGCGAATTACATAAATTATTATAATTAGTTAATAGAAAATTGTATTACAACTTTTATTACTTTTACAAAATTTTGTTAAGTTTTTATGTTTTTACAACTTTTGTTAGGAAGATTGAAATACTAAATTTTGCTATAATTACATATTTTTATTATAAATAACGTCATTTATTTCAAAAGATAAATGAAAGCATTAACATCAAAATATATTATGTAATTACATGAACTTGTTAGCATTACTTAAATCATTATTGTAACTAGTAAGAAAATTAAGTAATCTGACTTAACATATTTTTATCATAATTACAATTATTTAATATAATTTACGAAATATATTATATATAGTGATAATAATTGTTGTAATTTACTTTTAGTTTCTGGTTAAGAAGAATTACAATTTATATTCTCCTTGTTACATAAATTATTACATAAAGATAATATTTCTTGTAACTTATCCCCGTCTTGGAGAATTACAACTTTTGTTATCAAATTAATAAAATGTATAAGACATTACTGAAATTATTATGTAAATTGACTTACATAATTGATCATGATTACAATTATTTATTAAGAATTACTGAATACATTATATTTAAAAATAATATTTCTTATAATTTAGTTGAGGTTATTTGTTACAATTAATTACAACTTATATTAGCTAAATTACAAAAGTTTATTAAAGGTTGCATAAATTATTACATTATATTATAACAAATTTATATAATTAACAGTAAATCAAATTCACATAACTTTCTTACTCTTCTGGGATAATTACAACTTTTGTTATAAAATTATTAAAATTATTACATCATCAGATAACAAACTTATGTAAACTCAATTACATATTTTATCACAATTACAACTATTTATTAAAAAATACTAAATATATCATGTGTAAAGATAATATTTGTTGTAATTCAATTGGCGTTGTTTGGTAAGAAAAATAAAACTTATATTATCCATATTACCTAAATTTATTACCGTTTACGTAAAAGGGTACAGTATCTCATAACAATTTATGTAATTAAAATGTAAATCATTATTGTTTCATATTACTTAGTTTATTATGAAATTACAACAAATATTATGTGAAAAGGTAATGTTTGTTGTAACTTTCTTACGATTTAGGAGAATCACAATTTTTGTTATCAAATTACTAAAATGTATTATATATTACTGAAATTATTACATTATCAGATAACAAACTTATGTAAACTTAGTTACATATTTTATCATGATTACATTTATTTATTAGAAATGACTAAATATATTATGTGTAAAGATGATATGCTTTATAATTTAGTTGAAGTTATTTGCTAAGAAAATTACAACTTATATTATCTATATTACCGAAATTTATTACCATTTACATAAAAAGTTACAGTAGCTAATAACAATTTTATGTAATTAAAATGTAAATCATTATTCTTTCATGTTACTTATTTTGTTATGAAACAACAAATATTATGTAGAATGGTAATGTTTGTTGTAACTTTCTTACGACGTAGGAGAATTACAACTTTTGATATCAAATTACTAAAATATATTATATGTTACTAAAATTATTACATTATAAGATAACAAATTTATGTAAACTTTCATATATATTTTATCATGATTACAATTATTTATTATAAATTACTGAATACATTATGTTTAGTGATAATATTTGTTGTAACTTAATTGAAGTTACTTGTTCAGAAAATTTACAACTTATATTATCCAAAATACAAAAAATTATTACAGGTTACATAAATTATTACAGTATATTATAACGTATTTATGTAATCAACTGTATATCATTATTCACGTGACTTTGTTACTCTTCTGGTACAATTATAACTTTTGTTATCAAATTACTAAAATGTATTACATGTTACTGAAATTATTACATTATCAGATAACAAATTTATGTAAACTTTCATCCAAATTTTATCATGATTATAATTATTTACTAGAAATTATCGTATATATTGTGTTTAGTGATAATATTTGTTGTAATCAAGTCGAAGTTATTTGTTAAAAAAAAATTACAACTTATATTATCCGAAATAAAGAATTATTATAGGTTACATAAATTATTATAGTATATTATAACATATTTATGTATTCACCCATATATCATTTTTCACGTCACATTCTTACTCTTCTGGTTTAATTATAACTTTTGTTATCAAATTACTAAAACGCATTATATGTTACTGAAATTATTACATTATAAGATAACAAATTTATGTAAACTCTCATACATATCATGCATCTTTGATTATGCATCGATGGACCAAAAATGCCAAACTGTGTCCCATTGTTTGTTGAGGTCGATGTTTCACCTGAAATGATGCAAATGGTACGGTATGCGTTCCTAAATTCTAGTTGTAATAGAATGTACTATGTAGCATCCAAAACAAATTACTCATTTAATCAAGCAAGAAGTGAAATTAATAGATTGACTACAGAAATGGAGGACTTGTATCAGTTCAATGATTCAGTAGTTGAGAATATCACAAAAGCAAAAGTTCAAGACCTTGTTAAGATACGAAGTAAAGGGAAAGAAGTTGTTAAAAAGCAAAAGTCTTCCAAAGCTAGAAAGTGTGGGTATTGGAAAATTGAAGGACATACAAAAGTTACTTGCCCACTTTTGAACATTGGGATTCAAAGTACTAGTGTTGAAAACAGTTACTATAATAGTGACAATGAGATGGCATCTTCATTAGAAGCATGGTTAGGCTACTCATCAATACCTACAAAGTTAACTTCTGATCATGTGAGATTTATATTATTCAGAATAATTTAAAATTAAGTAAAACTATAATTTTGGTTGATGAATATTTTATTTCGTAATTAACTAATGTGTCACTCATCTCAGGGAGAAGATGAAGTGGAGACTGGAGCCTTTTTTCCAACAATAGAGGTTGAAGGAAACATGAGTATGCAGGTAAAATTTTGTTTGGAATAAGATTTGATTTGGTTGTAGTAAGCTTATCATCATGTTTGAACTAATATATCTATATCTTCTTTAAATTGATATTGTTAGGAGGATTTATTTTCATTTAGCAATTATAAATCAAGATTGACTGAACCTAAAGAACTACAAAACATGTGTGAGTGGTTTGGATCACCAAGTTGGTATCTTATTATGATGAATTTGCCTTTCCATATAACGTTTTGCATAAGTATGTACTATGTAAGGCACGAATTGTTGTGGTATGCCTTTAATCTATGTTTATGCTCTTCCTATCAATGGTATGTAATACATTTATTTCAATTAGATAGCACAAGTTGTCTTCGAGAAGACAGTTAGTATATAGCTAAAATACATACAATAAAAATGTACATTTGCGTAGTAAAAAAATAGCAAAGCTGGTTGTACAAAATCAGATAAGGATCGATCTTTAACATCATCAAACTACATCAGAGTAGGTTATTAATAATACATGACATTCCACATGTTTCTAGCTACAACATTCCTATACCCCACTCTAACTGTTCCAATTTGAATAACTACAAAATATATTAATATACAAAGCACATACAAGGAGAACCTAATATATTGTACAAGTTACTTAGTTACATACAATAAGAAGCAGAACCGCCATGCATAGTAACCTAAAAAAGTCTTGCGAGTAGTAAAATATACATCAAATACAAACCAATGTTTCAAAGCATTAACATTGGGAAATTACATGAATTTCTTGCATCTTACCCTAAAAGATAGATGACATAAATCTGGTTATACCATAACCCCAATGAAATTGCCATATAGGCACCTCTGAACCTTCTTCAAAATAGCCCTCGAGGAATTAATTAGCTTTTTTTATAACAAAATATTCCAAAAAAAAAAGTTCACACTAAAGGCAAGCAAATAAGAGTAATGTTAGAATATTAAAAATAAACCCTACAGCCTTAACCATTCACATAACCAAGAATGAAAACATTTGTATAAAATTTACCCTTATCACAACTTTAACTTTGCTATATACTTTTATGGTCGTTTCATTAGAGAAGATGTCTTTCTTTTCTGGTGCTTAATGGCACCATCACAAACTCTTTTTCGTAAGGTGTTCTGGTCATGGTTTATGACGTCACAAAGTAACAGAAACTTGTCCTACTCCCTAACATGCTACATTGAACATACAATAACATTATAGTTTGCATAACCCCGACATTACAACAAATAAATAAGTCATTAAATGACAGCATTGACAATAGCTTGCCACAAATTTATAATCTGTAACGTGTAGATTTTGCATGAAATAAAAAAGATACATTATGCATGTAGACACCTAATTTTGTCCGGACCACTAAAACAGGTATGTTTTCTTCCTAAATTGATGTTTCAGAATGTAAAAAGATTTTTTTTCATCCTGCAGGTGGTACTCCGAGACTTAGTCTAAGAAGGCGAGCATAAAAAGTCAAACTTGAAAAGTCAACCCCGAAAAAGTCAACCTTAAAAAGTCAACTATTAAAAAAGTCAACTACTGAAAAGTCAACATACTTTCAAAATCAAGATTTGAAGTTAAATTGAAAAGTGGCGAAAGAATTTTGATAATCCGAGGTCTACATTTAAAGATATGGAGTTCGGAAGTTGGTTTACGAAGATTCAGTAAAAAGAAAATCCTAATTCGGGAAATTTTGGGAAAAGTGCTTAAACGATCAAATTGGTCAAAATTGAAGGTTCCAAATGAAAGATAAGAACTGACTAAGGGTAATGGAGAAGCTACTTGAAAGAAAAATTGAAAGAAAAGTTAATTCGGAAGAAAACCGATAATTAGGGTTTTTGGTGGATTTCGGTGAAATTTGAAAGAATTACAGAAATAGCCCGATTCGATAAGACTAAAGCCCCTATTTGATGAGGAGTGATTAAAAAAGGATAGCCCAACGCTCAGTTTGAAGAAAATCTGAAAATCGGACTTGTTTTGAGCAAAATTGGATTTCGGAGGCAAAAGGGCAAAATTGGAAAACTTGGGAAAAATAGCAAATGAACTCCATAAATTCTAAAAATTTTCAGATCTTATTCTTAAATAATTTCGAAGATATTGGCGAAAGAAAATCCAGATTCAGAGTTCGTTTGCAAAATGGCCAAATACCGGGTCCCCAATACAGAAATTCAAAAGGAAAAATCTCGAAAAAAATACCAAATGAGCTCCAAAAATTTTGAAAATTTGTAGATCTCATTATTAAATTATTTCAAAGAGATTGGCGAAGAAAAATATTGATTCGGAGTTCGTTGGAAAATGGCCAAATCCCGGGCCCATTATGAAGTAATTCAAGCAGATAAATGCCGAAAAAATACCAAATGAGTTCCAAAAATTATGAAAACTTCCATATCATACTTTTAAATTATTTTGAAGAGATTGGTGAATAAAAATCTAGATTTAGAGCTCGTTTAAAAAATGGTAAAGTTTGGGAGCACAAAAGGGCAATTTTGGAAAAAAAATCCAAATAAATAGAAAATGGGCTCAGAAAATTTTGAAAACCACCAAAATTCAATTTTTTATTATTTCAAAATTATTAAAAAAATCATTTTTGAATTTGGAGTCTGTTTGCTATTTATTTATGTTCGGGGGGCAAAAATGTCATTTTACCAAAGAAACCGAAAATCGCCTTTTCTTGTTTTTAAAAATTTGAAACATGGGCTGGAAGAGGAGGTGTCAGCCGGCCAAGGCCCAATGGTGGGTAGATATTTTTTGATTTTTAATCAAAAGGCCAACAATGAAGAGGAAGGTAGTTATTTTTGTGATCAAGCCTTTGAATTTGCAACACATGGACCAATGGTTGGAGAGAGAATATATTTATGACATATTTATGACATCATAATTCAAGGGCTGATGATTCTAATCTAAGGGTGAGAATCATACATAGAAGGCATCTTGGATTGAAGGCCATGGGATCAAATTTGTTGAAAAAAATTCTAGAACCTCCTAGGTTCTTCCAAGGGCTAGCCGGCCACTACAAAGGGGGAGGGGTTCTCTCTTTCATTTTGACTCTATTCACATTTTTATTTTTGCTGAATGCTCTCCATTTGTGAAAAGAAAAAAGAAAATTTTAGAAAAGAAAAGAAAGTTAGAAGAGAAAAAGCTTGCAATATAGCATCTAGAGGTTGCTTTAGGCACCATACTCTTGCACTTTCCTTGATTTTCTGTACTTGATTTGCTATTTTCATTGATATTTTGGTGAGTTGCTTTTGATTTTCCTTTTTAAAATAAGTGTTTTTAAGTTTCTTTTTCAAGTCCTTCTTGATACTTTCTTGTAAAAAGCTTTTTGGATTTTTTTTCTCTTGATTTAAAGGGGTGGCCGAATGGCCTATTGATTTTATGTAGTTGCTGTTTGCTTTTTTATTTCATGTTATTCATGGTATTTAACAAGTTTTGATGCTTTAAATCTTCTTAAAATACATAAATATGAAGCTTGTTTTGATTTGGTTGCTTGCTTGATCCCATTGTTGAGTTTTTTTTATCTTATTATCATTTTTATTTTATTTATCTTGCATCTTTGATTTTTTGTTTTCAAAGTGTTTAAGTTTGTTTATGATTTACATTTTGTTAATCCATGTGTTTGAGAAAATGCCTACTGGTTTTCATGCCTTTACTTTATATTTGCATGATTTAAGTATTATTCTTTATCTATGCATGTTATTCTGTAAAGTGTTTGTGAAAATGTCATGTTCATTGGACCATTCGGCTACCCCCTTTCTTATGCTTTGTGTGTGCATTTTTATTATGCTAGTTGATAGGTTTGCATTTCCATGATATGTTGTGTATTTTATTCAAGCATGCTATATGTTTGTGTATTTTCCATGCATTCTTTAGCTTTAGGTTGTGCTTGCATTATCATGCATTTCATGCATTTTAGACCCAGGTTGCATTAAATGCCATGCAAGTTCATGTTAAGTCTAGGTCATTTTCTTGATGCCATGCATTTTCTATGTCATTTAGGTTTTAAATCATGCATTTCATGCATCATATTTGCTGTATTTTCATGCATTTCATGTCATGCCACATGATTTATGACTTAGACCAATCAATGGTTCAAAGTCATGCTCATTTTGAGTTTGAGCATACTTGTGGAAAATTAAAGAGTTGTCAAATTGATTATTCTACCTTTGTGATTTTTTTACTTATCCAATTTTTGCATAACTTTTCAAAAGTGTTAGCTACTGTTTTTGAGTCTTTAGGAGAGTCTCTAACATTTTTACTTTGATTTTTAAATGATATTATCAAAGGCAGAAAAATATGTTTTGGCAAAACAGTTTTTTCACCCAGTACTCGTACTTTCCTGATTTTTCTGGGCAGTCATCTTTAACCAGAAAATTAAGACATTGTTTTCCCGTGTAGTTTTACATATTCTAAGTCTTCAGTATTTGTTTTAGATTTCTTTGAATTTTTAAAAATAGGTCAAAAAATCGTGTTCTAAAACTGGACAGTGGAGGTAGATTTGAATTTGAGGGAAAATAATTTTTCTGTTTTGGCTAAATTATTTAGAGGGGGCTGATTAGGAAGTTTAGCTACTGTTTAGGGTAGTTTCCAAGCCTTTATAAACCTCGGGTTAAGGGTGGTCAAGTCCGAGATTTTAAACTTAGGAAATTAGAGCCGTTTAAAAAGGGTTTAGCTAGGTTTTTATTTTTTAATCTTTCCAAAATTATTTTCAAACAATCACAAAGTATTTTGATTTTTAGAAAATTTAATTTGATATATTTTTCTAAGGTAGCGGGATATCTTTTTAGATATACGGATTTCCTTAATTAAAGGAAAAAAATACATTCTCATGCATTGCATTTTCCATATTCATGCATACTATATAATATGTGATTTTTGCTATGATAATTTCCATGGTGTTGTTATTATTTTTTATTTATATTTTTTATCTTATGTTGTTTATTATATGGTTTTGAATATTTAATGATATCCTATGCTTTTTATTTAGTTATTTATTTTTGTCACATTATTTAGCATATAGTATGTTCATGCATTATTATTTTTATTTTTATTTTCATGTATATTATATGATAGCATTATTTTATGTTTCATGTCATTTCATGTCATTTAGATTATATGCCATATCATTTATATTTGCCATGTCATTTAAATCCTTTTATTCCATTTAGAATATATCATGTTACCTAGGTCATTTCATATAGAATATATTATGTCACTTAGGATATTTCATTTCATATAGAATATATCATGTTACCTAGGTTATTTCATTTCATTTAGAATATATCATATGACTTAGGATATTTCATTTCATTTATAATATGCTATGACATTTAAATTATATCATACCATTTAGGTTGCATTATATTATCTAGAATTTGCTATGTCATCTTATTTATGTCACACATATTTATATTTTTTAAAAAGTTTTGAAAAAGGTAATGATTTTCAATAAAATAAAGATATTCCTTAGTTAAAATAATTCATGAGTTCTCTGTCGGGTTTACTAGGGAGGATATAATCAATTATCATTAATAACGGAATATGATAACTCGTATAATTATATAGTTTTTAGTTATGTTTTATTATTGTTTTGTGTCAAATACGAGTTATTATTGTTTAGTCTAATTGTGTTTATGATCTTTTATATTTTTATGTATTTTGGTGTTTTTCACAAGTTTCTTTGAGTGATTTCAGATTACTAGAATTAAGGCCAAATCCAGTTCAGTTCCAGTTCCGACACCTTTTTCCATATCAGCTATATCTCGAGTTTCACTGAAGCAATAAGGCTGAAATTTGTATCCGTGCAAAGCTAAGAGGCATATTTATCTTTTTCATGTTTTACACTTCTTGAAACGGAGTCGTTTTCCCTAGCGAAATCGACCATGAAGTTGGCTGATGTGCAATGACGTCTGTGCTGACCTGTTTTCGTATTTGGCCCATATCTTCTTATCCACATCAGCAAATGAGCTGATTCCAACGGCTATGGATCAGTAACTGATAGGGTAACATTTTTCTAGAAGACCATGTGATCAGATAAGGCCTCCAAAATTGACAAAATCGACCATCAAGTTGGCTGATCAAAATCGTCATGTATGACGAAAATTGTTAGAAAATGCACCCACCTATTATACCTACCTTTGAAATTTGTAAAGCTTGTCTCTTGTCATTTAGCCCTCCAAAATGTGTATAAATAGAGGGCCTTGGATGATTGTAAGGGATCATATGGTAGATTGGTAGGAAATTAGCCATTATAATAAAATTCTCTAAGTTTTCTTCTTCTTTCTTTTCTCTAGTTTTCTTTTTCTTTATTTTCTTCTTCTTCTTTCTTTCTTTTATTTCCTTCTTAGATTCTCTTTAATTTTATGTTTATGTTTACAATGCCTATGCTAGGCTAAACTTCTATTTGGTTAAGGGTGATTTCAAAGCCCTAGACATGTTTTGTGATTGATTTTTAGATTCTATCTATCATTAATTTTCTATCAAAGTTGCTTATGTTCTTCTACAAGAATTGTTCATGATGTTGTCTTGATTTATTTAGGTGTACAACTAGATAGATCTTGATAATTATCTATTGCTAGTTTAGGAGTCTTGATCCGTGTAATTGTCTTGATTTCCTATTCATAAGTGGCAATTTGTGATTAATGATTATGGTCAAGTTTTCAATAATTGCAAAGTGGAACATAACCTAAGTTGAACAATCCGAGCTTATGTGTTTGTTGCTTAGATCAACCTATCTTTCTCATCATAAAGCTGCCATTAAATTGAATTTAGAGAGCTTATTCTAGGTTGTTTAATGGTTAGAGATTAAATAGAGAGCTTGTTCTATTTAACGACAAACTAAGGAAAGATTGGGATAACAGAGCTTGTTGTTATCTACGGTTGTTAACTTTGATAGTTGGTTGATATTGATAGATCTGAAATTGATTCTTAATGATGTCTAGTGGTGGAGAATGAAACCTTAATCATATTTTTCATATTTGATTCTTCTTACTTACTTGTTTTCTTACTTTTCTAGTTTGCTTATTTTTAAAAGTATATTTATTTTTATTGGCTGGTTATACCGCCTAATTTGTATATTAACTTTGTTTTATTTTTATTGGCTGGTTATACCGCCTAATTTAGTATATATATTGGCTGGTTATACCGCCTAATTTAGTATATATATTTTTATTGGCTGGTTATACCGCCTTGCATCTTATTCTTATTATTTACTTTAGTTTAAATCTGGCTTCAAAAACCCCTTTTCTTTTATTGTTCTTGAATTTAAGTTTTAAACTATTAACTTATAAACTAAAACCCAATCCCTGAGGACTCGACCCTTACTAACTACTATACTTACAATTTATCTTTTTAGTGCAAGGTTAAATAAGATACACTCTTTTGGGTGCATCAGAATATCTTCTTTTAAAACAAGAATGATTCGGAAAGTTTTCCAAACTAATAAAAATTTCTATATTTTGCCACGTTGGTTGGGGAATATAGGAAAATTTTGAATTTATAAATTTTGGATCATTTTCAATTAAAAATGAAATTATTTTTCTTTAAATTGGGAATTAACTTGAAATACTAAATTAAAAATCGACTTTTTATCGAGACTTGAAATAACACGTGATTAATAAGGTAAGTGTTGTGGGGGTGCTAATCCTTCCCCACATGTGATCGAGTCCCGAACCCGCTTCTTTGATTTCTCTGGTTTAAAACGCAGACTTGAAATTGGTTTTAAAAATGTTTTAATTAATTTTAAAATGTTTTATAAAACCGATTTTAATAGGTGGCCGATCACACCTAGCTAAAAAAGATTGGTGGCGACTCCATGTCTTTTTCAAGGTCATTTTCAAAACCTTCATTTTTCAAGAGGAATTAAGTCGACTTTTCCTCGTTTTTTTCTTTAATGTCATGCTTAAAGAATAATAAAGTATTGCGATGAGACTTGTTATTTTTTAGGTTGCGACAGCTAAGCGACTCCACTGGGGAATTTTAGATAGTCATGCCTAGAATTAGTCGTGTGTTATCAAAGTCTCGATTTTGTTGGTTTAATTGGTATTTAATTTTAATTCCTACATTTTTTAAATAATAAGGAGAATTTTGAAAATATTAAAATGTTTTAAATATGTCCATATTCATGTGCATACATTTTATTATTGTTCTCTATTTATTTAATAATTGTATATTATAACTGCATGTTGGTTAATGCGTTACACTATTCTTGAATGTTATTTTAGTAAATTGTTGGGGCATTTAGAATAAGGGGTGTAGAATAGGTGGTGAAAGGTTTGTTGTTCCTCCTCACACACTACACGTGCATTTGCATATCATGAGCTCTATACCCGGGTTCTGTCCTTTTAGGTGGGAGCAAAGTAACTAAGCCTTCGTGATTAACAATCCGCATGGGCTAGTGAAACACTTTCGGAGTACTAAATTACCTAAGCCTTCGTGATTAACAATCCGCATGGGCTAGGGAAATAGACTCTAACGAATTGAACCCGCTTTTATCGGGGTGCCTTACTAGCGTTCACCGACGACAGTGAGGAGCAATTCGGGGCCTTTAGAATCGGTTCACCCTCATATAGTAAACCTAAGTGAAGCCATGCCGGATTTTCGTTAGATATACCAGAGATAGTAACACATGGAGGGACATTTCGTTAGATGTACGTACATTGCCCGTAATAAATTTAATACCCCGTCCCAAAGGCATCGTGATGCCTAAGTGAGTCGATACTGTTGGCGCAAGTGTTCATAAACTTTTTAAAATTGAAAATATCAAAACATTTTTTTTCAAACATTTTTTTTCAAACATTTTTGCACATTTCATGCGTATGTGAATAAAGCATGTACATTTATGGTTGTATTGTTGATCTCATTTTTTGCAATAAATGGATACTAATAATAATCTTATTTGATGATTTCATAAAATCGGTATTGTTACATGAACATTTAGATATTCTACCATAGTAGGATCCACTATCCCGAAATTCTTTTAAAAATAATATGTTTGGTTTTTCATAGAGAAAACATGTTTCAATAAAATCATAGATTAAATTTGGAGACAAATCTTGGATAATGAGATTTTTGAATAATCAAAATTTGGATCCACCAATTTCGTGTAATCACTGATTAATTCTTTTGTATATACCTTTGTGTTAGTTCATTTATTCTTTGCATGTATTATTTTGACTTCCTGTTACAGTCATAGCATGCATGGTCATTCATTGTAGAATACATTTATGACGTGCATGGTCATTATTTATATATACCTATGCATCAATTTGTTCATTCTTTAAATGTATCATGTTGGCATCAAGTTGCTTTCATGCATTCATAGTCAGCATGATTTAACTGTATATATCCATGTATCAATTTATTCATTCTTTACATGTATCATGTTGGCATCAGGTTGCATTCATGCATTCATAGTCAGCATGATTTTTCTATATATATCCATGCATTAATTTGCTTATTCTTTACATGCATCATGTTGGCATCAGGTTGCATTCATGCATTCATAGTCAACATGATTTTTCTGTATATATCCATGCATTAATTTGCTTATTCTTTACATGCACCATGTTAGCATCAGGTCGCATTCATGACAAACATAGTCATCATAATTTCTCTGTATACGCTCATGCATTAATCATCAGTATATTCATGCACATAAGAATAGAGCATGTACCTTCATAATTGTATTCTTGATCCCATGGTAATAATGACATTTTCATTTGCATGAAAGGGGTTTGAGATATGAGGAAAGAATCAAAGGAACGATTGGGTGCTTTGGAACGCAATCAAGAGGAATTTAGGCATGAAATCCGGAAAGTGAAAGAACAACTCGCTAAATTGATGAAAATGGTTGAGGATATGGGTAAGAGTAAAAGGGAACTTTCTCAGGGCTCTGCATCGCCTTCGGATCAACCAAAACCATTAGGTCTAGAACATACAATCCTTATTAGATCCTGCTCTTGTCAATGCCATAAAGGTTGCAACCCTGATGAAATTATGGACAAAATTGTGAAAATGATTAAACCCGAGAGCCTGATACCAAGGATAGAAACTTCATATCCCAAACAGTCCCTGCAATTGGTCCTATGTCCAAACCAGTATCTCTCAACCTACTATAGCCCAATTGTCTACTAGGATGATCACTACAGGACTCCTGAATTCCACTCCATTACCACCAATTGGCAGTTCGTATTGCTTCCCTCATCAATCACCTTATCCAGCATCTAGGATAGGAACCTCGAGCTATGTACAACCTCCAAAGGCCCAGTGTCCAAATCCATACCCTTGTCATGTAAACACTACGGTTCGAACCTTAGTGCCACCGCCAAGTGCCCTAACTCCTAGGCTCTGTATGACTAAGAAACAACCCCAGGATAAGACCCAAAGGCATTTTGATCCCCTTCCGATCAGCTATTAAGAGCTTTTCCCAATGTTGGTCCGAAATCACCTGATTGCCTACGTGCCGTTGAAACCCATGTCACCATCATACCCAAAGTGGTATAATTCGAATGCAAGATTTGATTATCACTGTGGAACTGTTGGGCATAGCATTGAGCACAGCAATGCACTCAAGAACAAAGTACAATCCCTTATAGACGTCAAGTGGTTGGATCCAACGACACTGATTGACAAAGGACTAGAAAAGGGTAATTAGGATTGGGAGATCTACAACAATGGTATAGAAGGACTTCGGTCTCATATGATGTAGTAGGATTTCACTTTTTCAGTAGCCGGCTCTTATAGCCTTAAGATGCTAGGAAAAATAAAGTGCTTGTAAAAGACAGTTTTAACCACTACTTAGATTTTGTAAACATGGTTTATACCATTGTGAACGTTGATATGGGAATGAATTGGTTGTGCTTCAAATTTTTGAGATGTTGATGATTAAGTTCCTCCGATTCTTATTTCCTCTGTGATATCTTCCCCTTTGTATTTTGCATCCGATCAATTATATTTCATACCATACTTTCATACATGCATCTTGGTAGCATCAGGTGGTATTCATGACAAACATAGTCAGCATGATTTTTCTGTATATGTTCATGCACTAATTTGCTTATTACATACATCATGTTAGCATTAGGTCGCCTTCATGAGACACATGGTCAGCATGATTTTCTTTGTATATACTCTGTGTCAATCATTCATTGTTTACATGCATCATATTTGACATTGTGTTGCATTCATAGTGTATACGATCATTCATAAGGAAATATGCTAAAATATACATGGTCATTCATTGCATATATCCATGCGTTGATTTGTTTATTCTTTGCTTGCAGCATGTTGGCATCGTGATTGCATTTATTACATACACGGTTAGCATGTTTCCACTGTACATGTCCATACATCATTTTGTTTATGTTTCATGGGTATCTAATTGCATTCATGGCTCCTTCATCATGACATACATTTGGGGGGAGTAAAACAGAAGTTGGCTTGGCTTTAAGAGTCTTTGAAAGAATTTCCAATTCAAATCAGAGGTATAAGAAGTACTGAGTACCCTTTTAATACAGGCTAGAGCTATGGAGAATGAACAAGCTGCCCGAATGAAAAGAATGGAAAAGGCACATGAAGAATTGCGAGAACAGCTGGTAAAGTCTCAAGCAGAATCTAAGGATCAGATGACTAAATTGATGGAGCTGATGTCCGCCGTAATCAAGGGAAAGGGATACACTGAAAACTTGGCCGCCAGAGAAGGGTTAGAGGCACAAGAGGGTCAGAGTGAGGTCATGATGTTAAATGGCCAGAATACAATTAATTCCAGCAACATTCTGAATTTAGATGATCCAGCTAAACAAGCAAAATTGAAGATAATTGAGTCGGACGAGGCTGAGTTGGCAGATTCCCAAGGGAAATATCAGTTGCTAGATGAAAGGCTCCGGGTAGTAGAAAATACAGACGTATTTGGGAGTGTAGATGCGAAAGAACGATGCTTGGTCCTCAATTTAGTCATTCCTCCTAAATTCAAGGTCCCTGACTTTGTGAAATATGATGAGACGACCGATCCATCAACCCACATCACCATGTTTTGCCGAAAGATAGCAAGTCACATAGATAATGAGAAGCTTTTGATTCACTGCTTTTAGGATAGCCTCAGCGGGCCCGCAATTAGGTGGTATAGTCAGTTGAGCAAGGATCAGATTCGCTCTTGGAATTATTTGGCCAGGGCTTTTCTAAACCAGTACAAGCATGTGACCGACATGACACCTGACCTTCTCAACTTGCAAAATATGGAGAAAAAGGTTACTGAAAGCTTCAAAGAGTATGCTCAGAGGTGGAGGAACATGGCCACCTAAGTACAACTGCCCTTAACTCAGAAGGAAACCACTATCCTTTTTGTGAATACATTACAGGCCCCATACTATGATAGACTTGTTGGCAACACCACGAAGAATTTTTCGAATATGGTAATCTCTGAGTAAATGATTGAAAATGCTATCAAGGCTGGGAAACTCGAAGGAGGTAAAACATTTAATGCAGAGAGAAACAGGAAGCCCAAAAAGAAAGAGGAAGGTGTCTAAGCTATGGTAGACTTTGCCCCGTATATTCCGGCTACTTCATACCAACCACCCTGTCCTTCTATGAACTATATACCCCAGGGTTCATACTTATACCCAACGGCATCTCAGAATCTAGTAAATTTTCAACCTTTTGTCAGTCAGAGGAAATCGAAGAATATCCAGAAAAGAGATCAGTTTGAGCCACTCCCCATGTCTTACTCTGAACTATTGCCCCAGCTGGTCAAAGAGCAACTCCAGACTAAAGTTCCAATGGAGCCTATCCAACCCCCATATCCGAGCTAGTATGACGAGAATGCATATTGTGATTATCATTCTGGGATTCGGGGACATACCACGAAAATTGCCTATGTTTGAAACGGAAGGTTCAAGCACTCATCAATAAAGGGCAGTTAGATGTAGGGAAGAAACAAAGGTCAGACAGCGTGGAGAATCTACTAAATGGGAATGAGGAGACCATTGTGGATGTCATAATGGAAGAAGTAGATGTGGAAAGTTCGAAAAGAGTACCGAGGAATAGCCAGTTTGAATTAGGAAGAACATGTCAAGGAGGAGTTTTTTATGCATGTAGTTTCATACCTCATGATGAAAACACTTGTTTTATTGTGACATTCATATGAATTAAATAAATATGGAATTTTAAATGCTTTGTGTTTTTTGTGTTTTAACAATAATTTGAATTTGCAAAAAAAAAAGCATTAAGGAAGTTTTAATAATGGACGGTCTCGAGAATATTGATGATCATTGTTAGAAATGACCCAATACTCTCCCCCTCTCTTTTGGGCTTCTCTATATCCAGAACACTTGAAAAATCTAACGCTTCAAGGAATCTGAATGATGGAACTTCATAAAAAAAAAAAAAAAAAAAAAAACATTGTCATCACATAATAAGCAAAATTGTAAATCCTAGTCTAGGCCATGAATAAAGGAACGAACTTTTTGAAAATTTTCGAATTCCTTGAAATTCAAACAAATGAGACATTCTTTCAATAGTCTAGATTTTGGTAATTTGATGTATGTCAAGATTGTGCTAAAACCATTCATGACCTTTACCAATAACCACAAAACACTAATTGTCCAAACATCACTTCATGATTTACACCCTGGGGCACAATGATTAAACTAGACTATCCCATGTCCCAGAGAAAACTCGTTTTTGGGTCGTATTTTCCTTGTCCTTTCAAAGAACTCATATTTGAAACTCAGCCTTTTTAAAATAGACCTAGACTTGCTATGTTCCTCGTTGATACGAATTCTCATGGTTAATCAAACTAGGGCATCATATGTGGAAATGATGGTTATATGGTGAAAAAGGATGGACTAACGCATGAATCATTGGGGCATGCGAAAAAAAAAAGAAAAAAATTGTGATATCATGCATATGAGAATTCAGATGGTTCCAAAGTGCAAAATGAAATTTTGATTATCTATTCCCCTGGGAATTGCTTTTCAATGTGAATATTCATGCTTGACATGAGAAATGGCCATCTTTCATGTCCCTGTCACAAAAAAAATTATCCATAGTAACCCTTTTTGAGTCGAAAGAATTCCTTCTTCTTTAAACTCTGATCAATGATCACTCTCTACACCGGAGGGCAAATGCGAGGAAGGATCACTACGAAATGAGTCCTAACTCAAAGACGGATACAAAGCAAATGGAGCCCCGAATAAATATGGGTTCTATCAGAATAAAGATGCAAAAGAAAAAAAAAACAGAGAATGCGAAAAAATTATGGCAAATGAAAGCCAAAAGGCAAAAAAAAAAAAAAAAAGTCCAAAAGGGGCAAATGTTTTAAAAGGAATCTTCCAAAAAAAAAATGATCCTTGATCTGATTATCCTTAAACACATATTTTAGGCCTATTTATCCTTTCTTTCTGAACCCCGAACCATGGCCTACATTACGTGCTTTAAAAGTCCATTTTGATCAAGCATGAATATTTAATTTGAAGGGTTTTTCCACAGATTTTATCCCATCTCATCGAATTAGCATTTCACTAAGGAAGAATTTAGAATTCTCAAATGCATGGTAAAACAATGAAAAAAGAAAAAATTGGAGAGAATGGGACTCTAAGGCGAAAACCCAAAAATGGGTGGTTTAGATTAAAATGGGAATTTTCGATGCCATCTATGATAGTCCGATACCACAAAAGAGAAGATCATCTTAAAGAAGTGGTCATCGAGGAACATCTAGGAATTCCTTAACCCCCCAAAGTATCAACTCTCATTCGGATGATTGATTTCAAAAACTGAAACTTTTTTCTCCAAAAATCAACTTTCCAGTTGGGATAATGCCATGAATAGCCCCTAAAGTTTACTAAATTTGTCAATGTGGTACTTGTATTTTAAAAATGTTCAATGTAGTACCTGTACTATCAAACCGTATATCAATGTGGTACCTTGACCTAACACCGTTAAATATAGATGATAATATGGCATTGACTAATCAGGTGATGACACGAGGCAGTACTTGATTTTTTAGAAATTAATATTTGAATTTTTGTTAAAAAAATTTTAAAAAAAGGAAAACAAATATTTTAAAAAAAATTAAAATATATAAATTATTTTTTTAAAATTAATATCTATTATATTATATTATATTAAAAATTTAAAGTTATATTTTTAAAAATTAAATATGTTTTTTCATTAAAATATTTTAAAATTTTAAAAATTAAAAATTATTTAAAAATTTATAAAAATTAAAAAATATATATTTAACTAAAATTATTTATAAAATATAAAATATTTTCAAATTACTTGTTAAAATATTTATAATATCTAAAATTTTTAAAAAATATTTTAAAAAATTTAGTTTTAAAAATTACAAAAATCAAAAAATAAAATAAAATAATTTTATTTTATTGTTTTAATTTTTTTAAAAATATTTATTAAAAATTACAAAAATTAAAATATTAGATTAAAATATTTTATTATTTTAATTTTTGTTAAAAATATTTATTAAAATTAAAAGGTGGAGAGAGAAAAAAAGAAAATTTCTTAAATTAAAATAATAATTTTTTTATTACATGTGGCATCACTGTGTGGTGCCACGTGTAAAAGAAAAAATTTTAATTTTTAAATTAAAATAATATATTTTTTTGGTAATACACATAGCATCATTATATGGTGCCATATGTCAAGTTTTTATTGGATACAAAAGCCACTTGATCAATATTTAACGGTGTTACTGACAGGTACTACAATAGCAAACGGAGTCAAAAAGTTAAGTACCAAAATAGACATTTTTAAAGTACAGGTACCACATTGACAAACTTGATAAACTTCCGGGGCTATTCATAACATTATCCCTTTCCAGTTTAAACATCCCAGCCAATCTTGACGCTTGTCAAAATACCTTGATATTGGAAACTAAAAGAATGTTGAATTTGTTTGGTTCTCAATGAATTCATGATTTATAAAATCTGTTCCATTTGTGAGACTAGAAGGGACATACATTTTTTGTTGTGAAGTTTTCCTGGAAAAACCAAAATCATGTTGTACCAAGCCTTGTCAATTCAAGTTGAAAAACCCAAATTAACACTTAGGAAAATTTCTAACAGTGATCATCAGTCTTCAAAAGATTTGTACATTACACACTGTGGGGTTAAAAATTTTTTACTCAGAAGTTTTCATTAAATAAGCAAAATTGTTTTTCAAAAAGGGAAAATAAAAATATTTTTTGAAATACCCATTTTTTATGTTGACATGAGATAAGAGTTTTTCTAATCCAAAGGTGTAAAATTACTAAGGATAACCTTGACTTCCAAATACGAGAAGAAGAAATAAAACTCAGCAAGAAGATTTCTGTTGTTAAGAGTTTGAAAACTGTTGGGGCAAAAAGAATAGCCAAAGATTGAAAAAGGAGTTGAAGATATACTCTGATTTGAATAGGAAAAATGAATGGGAAAGGCTAAGCCAAAGTCTAGAAAAACGATCGGGGGCATTTGTATCATTCATGAACACTCATCTCTCTATTAAGCTTTGCATCTGCACCGTGTCAGCAAGCATTTGCATCATTCATGGATATTTGAATTTGCAGTATTCATTGAGCATCTGTATTCTACCTTTACAAGTACATCCTTCATAGATATTTGCATTAAAATCATCTCAAGCAAGTGCATCATTTCTAGGATCATTGCATCTTCATTGTAGCTGTAATTACACCATTCATGAACCACTTACATGAACATGATTCGTAGGGACATCTGCATATGCATTTAGAAGCATTTGCATTAATCCAAGACATTTGCATTTACACCATCAAGCATTTGCATCCTCTCTCAAATCCTTCAGGTTAATTTCCATGCCATTTCAATTTCTGGTTTCATCCAGATCTTTTTCAAATTTCTGGTTTCACCCATGCTTTTCAATTTCTGGTTTCATCCAGATCTTTTTTCTGGTTTCATCCATGTTTTTCAATTTCTGGTTTCATCCAGATCTTTTTCAAATTTCTGGTTTCACCCATGCTTTCCAATTTCTGTTTTCATCCAGATCATTTTTCAATTTGCAGGTTTCACCCATGCTTTTTAATTTCTGGTTTCACCCATGTTTTTCAATTTCTGGTTTCATCTAGATCTTTTTCAAATTTTTGGCTTCACCCATGCTTTTCAATTTCTTGTTTCATCCAGATCATTTTTCAATTTTTAGGTTTCACCAATGCTTTTCAATTTATGGTTCATCCAGATCTTTTTCTGGTTTCACCCATGTTTTTCAATTTCTGGTTTCATCCAGATCTTTTTCAAATTTATGGTTTCACCTATGCTTTTCAATTTCTGGTTTCATCCAGATCATTTTTCAATTTTCAGGTTTCACCTATGCTTTTCAATTTCTGGTTTCATCTAGATCTTTTTCTGGTTTCACCCATGTTTTTCAATTTTTGGTTTCATCCAGATCTTTTTCAAATTTCTGGTTTCACCCATGCTTTTCAATTTCTGGTTCCATCCAGATCATTTTTCAAATTTCTGGTTTCACCCATGCCTTTTCAATTTTTGGTTTCATGCAGATCTTTTTCAAATCTCTGGTTTCACCCATGCTTTTCAGTTTTTGGTTTCATCCAGATCTTTTTCAAATCTCTGGTTTCACCCATGCTTTTCAATTTCTGGTTCCATCTAGATCATTTTCAAATTTCTGGTTTCACCCATGCCTTTTTAATCTCTGGTTTCATCCATATCTTTTTTAATTTTTGGTTTCACCCATGCTTTTCAATTGTTGGTTCCATCCAGATCATTTTCAAATTTCTGGTTTTACCCATGTAATTTCAATCCCTGGTTTCACGTAGATCTTTTTCAATTTTTTTGGTTTCACCTATGCCAGTAAGGTTAGCACAAGACAGGATAAGACCCCGAGACCATCGTCGAGGTCTTTTCTTCTCTTGCAAATCGAACCTGTTTCCTTAAGACGGGTCGAGCCTTGATTAGTCAGGGAATTCAATTTAAGGATAAAATTTTCTGTTTGCAACTTTTTTCAAAAAAAAAATGAATGAAAATTTAAAATATGAAACAATAAAGAAATAAAAAAATGATGAATGAAAACCCCTTTCCCTTCTCTTCACATGTGATTTCACTAACTGGACAAAATTAGTGTTTGTTTATCTTTGTCTGATTCCTTATTCTCAGCAATAGCCAAAGAGGGGCAGCTGTAGACACCTAATTTTGTCCGGACCACTAAAATAGGTATGTTTTCTTTCTAAGTCGATGTTTCAGAATGTAAAAATATTTTTTTTCATCCTGCAGGTGGTACTCCGAGACTTAGTCTAAGAAGGTGAGCTTAAAAAGTCAAACTTGAAAAAGTCAACCTCAAAAAAGTCAACCTTAAAAATTCAACTACTAAAAAAGTCAACCCACTTTCAAAATCAAGATTTGAAGTTCAATTGAAAAGTAGCGAAAGAATTTTGATAATTCGAGGTCTATATTGAAAGATATGGAGTTCGAAAGTTGGGTTACGGAGATTCAGTTGAAAAGAAACCCTAATTCGAGAAATTTGGGGAAAAGTGCTTAAACGATCAAATTGGTCAAAATTGAAGGTTCCAAATGAAAGATAAGCACTGACTACAGGTAATGGAGAAGTTACTTGAAAGAAAAATTCAAAGAAAAGTCAATTCGGAAGAAAACCGAGAATTAGGATTTTTGGTGGATTTCGGTGAAATTTAGAAGAATTGCAGAAATGGCCCGATTTAGTAAGACCTAATAGATGAGAAGTGATTAAACAAGGATAGCCCAAGTCTCAGTTTGAAGAAAATCTGAAAATCGGACTTGTTTTGAGCAAAATCGGGTTTCGAAGGCAAAAGGGCAAAATTAGAAAATTTGGGAAAAATAGCAAATGAACTCCAAAAATTCTGAAAATTTGCAGATCTCATTCTTAAATCATTTTTAAGAGATTGGAAAAAGAAAATCCGGGTTCGGAGTTCATTTGCAAAATGACCAAATCTCGGGTCCCCTATGCAGAAATTCAAAAGGAAAAATCTCGGAAAAATACCAAATGAGCTCCAAAAATTCTGAAAATTTGCAGATCTCATTCTTAAATTATTTCGAAGAGATTGGTGAAGAAAAATATTGATTCGGAGTTCGTTGGGAAAATGGCCAAATCCCGGGCCCACTATGTAGTAATTCAAGCAGATAAATCCCGAAAAAATACCAAATGAGTTCCAAAAATTATGAAAACTTCTAGATCATATTTTTAAATTATTTGGAAGATATTGGTGAAGAAAAATATGGATTTGGGGCTCGTTTAAAAATGGTAAAGTTTAGAAGCACAAAAGGAAAATTTTGGAAGAAAAATCCAAATAAATAGCAAATGGGCTCGAAAAATTTTGAAAACCTCTAGAATTCAATATTTTTATTATTTTAGAAGTATTAAAAAAAGAAATTTTGAATTTGGAGTCCGTTTGCTATTTACTTATGTTCGGGGGGCAAAAAGGTCATTTTACCAAAGAAATCAAAAAGGGCCTTTTCTTGTTTTTAAAAAAATTGAAACATGGGCTGGAATAGGAAGGGTCAGCCGGCCAAGGCCCAATGTGGGCAGATATTATTTTATTTTTAATCAAAAGGCCAACAATGAAGAGGAAGGTAGTTATTTTTGTGATCAAGCTTTTGAATTTGCAACACATGGACCAGTGGTTGGAGAGAGAATATAATTATGACATCTTTATGACATCATAATTCAAGGGCTAATGATTCTAATCTAAGGGTGAGAATCCTACATAGAAGGCATCTTGGATTGAAAGTTATAGGATCAAATTTGTTGAAAAAAATTCTAGAACCTCCTAGGTTCTTCCAAGGGCTAGCCGACCACTACAAGGGGAGAGGGATTCTCTCTTTCATTTTGACTCTATTGACATTTTGATTTTTGCTGAATGCTCTCCATTTGTGAAAGGCGAAAAGAAAATTTTAGAAAAGAAAGGAAAGTTAGAAGAGAAAAAGCTTGCAATATAGCTTCTAAAGGTTGCTTTAGGCACCATACTCTTGCACTTTCCTTGATTTTCTATTCTTGATTTGCTATTTTCATTGATATTTTGGTGAGTTTCTTTTGATTTTCCTTTTTAAAATAAGTGTTTTTAAGTTTCTTCTTCAAGTCCTTCTTGATATTTTCTTGTAAAAAGCTTTTTCAAATTTTTTCTCTTGATTTAAAGGGGTTGCCAAATAGCCTATTGATTTTATGTAGTTTATGTTTGCTTTTTTGTTTCATGTTATTCATGGTATTTAACAAGTTTTGATGCTTTAAATCTTCTTAAAATACATAAATATGAAGCTTGTTTTGATTTGGTTGCTTGCTTGTTTCCAATGTTGAGTTTTTTTATCTTGTTATCATGTTTATTTTATTTGTCTTGCATCTTTGATTTTTTGTTTTCAAAGTGTTTAAGTTTGTTTATGATTTACATTTTGTTAATCCATGTGTTTGAGAAAATGCCTATTGGTTTTCATGCCTTTACTTTATATTTGCATGATTTAAGTATTATTCTTTAGCTATGCATGTTATTGTATTAAGTGTTTGTGAAAATTCCTTGTTCATTGGACCATTCGGCTACCCCCCTTTCTTATGCTTTGTGTGTGCATTTTATTATGCCAGTTGATTAGGTTTGCATTTCCATGATATGTTGTTGTGTATTTTGTTCAAGCATGCTATATGTTTGTTTATTTGCCATGCATTCTTTAGCTTTAGGTTGTGCTTGCATTATCATGCATTTCTTGCATTTTAGACCTAGGATGCATTAAATGCCATGCAAGTTCATGTTAAGTCTAGGTCATTTTCTTGATGCCATGCATTTTCTATATCATTTAGGTTTTAAATCATGCATTTCATGCATCATATTTGCTGTATTTTCATGCATTTCATGTCTTTCCACATGATTTAAGACTTAGACCAATCAGTGGTTCAAAGTCATGCTCATTTTGAGTTTGAGCATACTTGTGGAAAATTAAAGAGTTGTCAAATTGATTATTCTACCTTTGTGATTTTTTTTACTTAGCCAATTTTTGCCTAACTTTTCAAAAGTGTTAGCTACTGTTTGTGAGTCTTTAGGAGAGTCTCTAACATTTTTAATTTGAGTTTTAAATAATTTTATCAAAGGCAAAAAAATGTGTTTTGGCAAAACAGTTTTTTCACTCAGTACTCGTACTTTCCCGATTTTTTTGAGTAGTCATCTTTAACCAGAAAATTAAGCCAATTTTTTCCATATAATTTTACATGTTTTGAGTCTCCAGTAATGTTTTTAGATTTTTTTGAATTTTTAAAAATAGGTTAAAAAATCGTGTTCTAAAACTGGACAATAAAGGCAGATTTGAATTTGAAGGAAAATCATTTTTCTGTTTTGGTTAAGTTACTTAGAGGGGGCTGGTTACGAAGTTTAGCTACTGACTTAGGGTAGTTTCTAACCCTTTTTAAACTCTAAAAATGATTTTTTTTAAGTCTCGGGTCCGGGATTTTAAATTTTGGAAATTAGAGCCATTTAAAAAGGGTTTAGCTAGGTTTTTATTTTTTAATCTAAGTTATCCAAAATTGTTTTCAAACAATCACAAAGTATTTTCATTTTAAGAAAATTTAATTTGATATATTTTCCTAAGGTAGCCGGATATCTTTTTAGATATACGGATGTCCTTAATTAAAGGAAAAAATACATTCTCATGCATTACATTTTCCATATTCATGCATACTATATAATATGTGATTTTTGCTATGATAATTTCCATGGTGTTGTTATTAATTTTTATTTTTATTTTTGATGTTATGTTGTTTATTATATGGTTTTGAATATTTCATGATATCCTATGCTTTTTATTTAGTTATTTATTTTTGTCACATTATTTAGCATATATTATGTTCATGCATTATTATTTTTATTTTTATTTTCATGCATATTATATGATAGCATTATTTTATGTTTCATGTCATTTCATGTCATTTAGCTTATATGCCATATCATTTATATTTTCCATGTCATTTAAATCATTTTATTTCATTTAGAATATATCATGTTACCTAGGTCATTTCATATAGAATATATTATGTCACTTAGGATATTTCATTATCTAGACTTTGTCATGTCATTTTATTTATGTCACACATATTCATATTCATATTTTTAAAATGTTTTGAAAAAGGAAATGATTTTCAATAAAAATAAAGATATTCCCGAGTTAAAATAATTCATGAGTTATTTGCCGGGTTTGCTGGGGAGGATATCATCAATTATCATTAATAACGGAATATCTTCTTTTAAAACGAGAATGATTTGGAAAGTTTTCCAAACTAATAAAAATTTCTATATTTTGCCACATTTGTTGGGGAATATAGGAAAATTTTGAATTTATAAATTCCGGGTCATTTTCAATTAAAAATGGAATTATTTTTCTTTAAATTGGGAATTAACTTTAAATACTAAATTAAAAATTGACTTTTCATCGAGACTTGAAATAACATGTGATTAATAAGGTTCCGTTTTATACGGGCGTTGTGGGGGGTGCTAATCCTTCCCCACACGTAACCGAGTCCCGGATCCACTTCTTTGATTTCTCTGGTTTAAAACGCTGACTTGAAATTGGTTTTAAAAATGTTTTAATTAATTTTAAAATGTTTTATAAAATCGGTTTTAATAGGTGGCCGATCACACCTAGCTAAAAAGGATTGGTGGCGACTCCATGTCTTTTTCAAGATCATTTTCAAAACCTTCATTTTTCAAGAGGAATTAAGTCGTCTTTTTCTCGGTTTTTTCTTTAATGTCACGCTTAACAAATAATATAGTCTTGCGATGAGACTTGTTATCTTTTAGGTTGCAACAATGCAGTTATAATAGAGGTGTACAAAGTTGAAATAATATGAAACTAATTATGCTATGAGATATCTAAATGCACCAGTTTTAGTTGCTTTCTAGTTGCATTTTTTTCTATAGTTATATTCTTAACAGCAAGATTTAAACTTATGGTGAGTTAAAAGCTGCCCCTATAACCTAGATTTAAATTTCTACACAATTTTTCTTCTGTTAGATTTAAGCTGCTTGAAGAATCTGCCTCTAAAAACAGGTATTTCTATTTACTCTAGGTTACATTCTCTCAAGGGTGAATCAGCAGGGTCAATGCTTGCTATCAGCCCAAGCACTGCAACAAAATCCTTTTTCTAAACTTTCCAATAGTTTCTTTGACCACTACATCTAATTTGTAATGCTCAAGTAGACTAGAGTTCTAAAACAGTTAGATGTTTAATTTCAGTATGTAATGATCTTTAGTGAAACTATGAACTCTACAAAAAAGTCCACATGCAGACAATGTCACAACCTAAAAAATAACAAGTCTCATCGCAAGATCTATTATTCGTTAAGCGTGACATTAAAAAAATCGAGGAAAAGTCGACTTAATTCCTCCTGAAAAATGAAGGTTTTGAAAATGACCTTGAAAAAAATATGGAGTCGCCACCAATCTTTTTTAGTTAGGTGTGATCGGCCACCTATTAAAACCGATTTTATAAAATATTTTACAATTAACTAAAACATTTTTAAAACCAATTTCAAGTCTGCGTTTTAAACCAGAGAAATCAAAGAAGCGGGTTTGGGACTCGGTTACGTGTGGGGAAGGATTAGCACCCCCCACAATGCCCGTATAACGGTACCTTATTAATCTTGTGTTATCTCCAGTCTCGGTAAAAAGTCGATTTTTAATTTGGTATTTCAAGTTAATTCCCAATTTAAATAAAAATAATTCCATTTTTAATTGAAAATGATCCGAAATTTATAAATTCAAAATTTTCCTATATTCCCCAACAAACGTGGCAAAATATAAAAAATTTTATTAGTTTGAAAACTTTCCGAATCATTCTCATTTTAAAGAAGATATTTCGTTATTAATTATAATTGATGATATCCTCCCAGCAAAACCGGCAGAGAACTCATGAATTATTTTAATTCGGGAATATCTTTATTTTATTGAAAATCATTACCTTTTTGAAAACATTTTAAAGAATATGGATATGAATATGTATGACATAAAAAAATGACATAGCAAAGTCTAAATAATATAATGCAATCTAATTGATATGATATAATTTAAATTTATTAGCATATTCTACATGAAATGAAATATCCTAAGTTGTATGATATATTCTAAATGAAATGAAATGACCTAGGTAACATGATATATTCTATATGAAATATAATATCCTAAGTCATATGATACATTCTAAATGAAATAAAATATCCTAAGTGACATAATATATTCTAAATGCAATGAAATGACCTAGGTAACATAATATATTCTATATGAAATGAAATGACCTAGGTAACATAATATATTCTATATGAAATGAAATAATTTAAATGACATGGCAAATATAAATAATATGGCATATAATCTCAATGACATGAAATATAAAATAATGCTATCATATAATATGCATGAAAATAAAAATAAAAATATAATGCATGAACATAGTATATGCTAAATAATGTGACAAAAATAATTAAATAAAAATCATAGGATATCATGAAATATTCAAAACCATATAACAAATAATATAATATCAAAAATTTAAATCAAAGATAATAACACCATCATGAAAATTAAACATAGCAAAAATTACATACTATATAATATGCATGAATATGGAAAATGCAATGCATGAGAATGTATTTTTTCCTTTAATTAAGGAAATCCGTATATCTAAAAAGATATCCAGCTACCTTAGGAAAATATATCAAATTAAATATTCTAAAATCAAAATACTTTGTGATTGTTTGAAAACAATTTTGAAAAGCTTAGATTAAGAATAAAAACTTAGCTAAACCCTTTTTAAATGGCTCTAATTTCCTAAGTTTAAAATCCCGGACTTGACCACCCTTAACCCGAGACTTAAAAAAAATCATTTTTATAGTTTAAAAAGGGTTAGAAACTACCCTAAGTCAGTAGCTAAACTTCCTAACTAGCCCCATCTAAGTAACTTAACCAAAACAGAAAAAGGATTTTCCTTCAAATTCAATTCTGACTCCACTGTCCAGTTTTAAAGTACGATTTTTTACATTTTTTTTTCAAAATTCAAAAAAATCTAAAACAAATACTGGAGACTCAAAACATGTAAAACTACATGAAAAAACATCGGCTTAATTTTCTAATCAAAGATGACTGCCCAAAAAAATTGGGAAAGTACGAGTACTGGGTGAAAAAATTGTTTTGCCAAAACACATTTTTTTGCCTTTGAAAAAATATCATTTAAAAATCAAAGTAAAAATATTAGAGACTCTCTAAAAGACTCACAAACAGTAGCTAACACTTTTGAAAAGTTAGACAAAAATTGGCTAAGTAAAAAAAATCACAAAGGTAGAATAATCAATTTGACAACTCTTTAATTTTCCACAAGTATGCTCAAGAGAGCATGACTTTGAACCATTGATTGGCCTAAGTCATAAGTCAAGTGGCAAGGACATGAAATGCATGAAAAGTACAGCAAATATGATGCATGAAATGCATGATTTAAAACCTAAATGACATGAAAAATGCATGGCATCAATAAATTGACCTAGACCTAAATGAACTTGCATGGCATTTAATGCAACCTATGTCTAAAATGCATGAATATGCATGGAAAAACAAACCAATCCTAAACCTAAAATATGCATTGCAATAACACAATAACATGGCATGCTTAAACAAAATACTCAATCAAATGTCATGAAAATGCAAACCTATCAACTAACATAACAAAAATGCACACACAAAGCAAAGAACATGAGGGTGGCCGAATGGCCTCATGCTTAAAATGGGCATGGCATTTTCACAAACACATGATATACTAACATGCTTAGCTAAAGAATAACACTCAAATCATGCAAATATAAAGTAAAGGCATGAAAACCAATAAGCATTTTCACAAACACATGGATTACAAAATATAAAACATAAACTAACTTAAACATTTTGAAAACAGAAAATCAAAAATGCAAGAATAGTAAAATAAACATGATAATAGACTCAAAAATGGAAATAAACAAGCAACCAAATTTTATGTATTAGAAAGAGATTTAAAGCATCAAAACTTATTTAATATCAAGAATAACAAAGCAAAACAGCAACTCTAAAAAACACTAGACCATTGGGCCAACCCCAAAACAAAAGGGAAAAAAAACATTTTCAAAAGCTTTTTACAAGAAAGAATCAAGAAGGAACTTAAAGAAGAACATTAAAAACACTTATTTAAAAAGAGAAATCAAAAGAAACTCACCAAAATAATAATCAAAACAGCAAATCAAGAATGGAAAATCAAAGAAAGTGAAAGAGTATGGTGCTTAAAGCAACCTCTAGAAGTTATCTTTCAAGCTTTTCTCTTCTAACTTTATTTTTTTTTCTAAACTTTTCTTTTTGCTTTTCAACAATGGAGAGAAAATCAGCCAAAACCAAGAGAGAATAGAGAGTAAATATCTGAAAATTAAAGAGAGACCCCTCCCTTGTAGTGTGGCCGAATGCCCCCCTTTAGGCTAGGATGTTGTCATTTTTCATTCCACCAATTTTCATCCAAAGGCTATTGATCCAAGATGTTTAAAACATGAAATTATCACCCTGAGAATAGGCCATCAGCTATCCACAATTACAGCTGTGCAAAAATCTTAAGCCATTATGTTGACACTCTCCCTCTTCATGCATTGGTCCATGTGGCTTATTTGCAAAGGCTTGATAAAAAAATAACTAACTTTCTCTTCATTGTTGCCCTTTTGATTTAAAAATCTAGCCTTGGGCCTTGGCCGGCCAGCCCCTTTTCTTCCAGCTCATGTTTCAGTTTTTCAAAGGCAAGAAAAGCCCTTTTCAGTTTCTTGGGTAAAATGACCTTTTTTCCCCCCGAACATAAATAAATGGCAAACGGACCCCAAATTCAAATTTTATTTTTTCAATAATTTCAAAATAATAAAAAATTTAATTCTGGAAGTTTTTAAAATTTTCCGAGTCCATTTGCTATTTATTTGGATTTTTTCTTCCAAAATTGCCCTTTTATGCCCCCAAACTTTACCATTTTTTAAACGAGCTCCAAATCCAGATTTTTCTTCACCAATCTCTTCCAAATAATTAAAAAGTATGATCTGGAAGTTTTCATAATTTTTGGAACTCCTTTGGTATTTTTTCGGGATTTATCTGCCTGAATTACTACATAGGGGGCCAGGGATTTGGCCAATTTGCAATCGAACTCCGAATCAAGATTTATTTTTCCAATCTCTTCAAAATAATTTAAAAATGAGATTTGCAAATTTTCAAAATTTTTGGAGTTTATTTGCTATTTTTTCGGGATTTATCTTCTTGAATTTCTGCATATGAGACCCGGGATTTGGCCATTTTGCAACGAACTCCGAATCAATATTTTATTTTTCCAATCTCTTCGAAATGATTTAAGAATGAGACTTGAAATTTTTCAGAATTTTTGGAGTTCATTTACTATTTTTCCCAAATTTTCCAATTTTGCCCTTTTACCTCCGAAATTCGGTTTTGCTCAAAACAAGTCTGATTTTCAGATTTTCATCAAACTGAGCCTTGGGTTATCCTTTTTTAATCACTCCTCATCCATTAGGGGCTTTAGTCCTACCGAGTCGGGCCATTTCTGTAATTCTTCCCAATTTCACCTAAATCAACCAAAAACCCTAATTCTCGATTTTCTTCCGGATTGACTTTTCTTTCAATTTTTTTTTTCAAGTGGCTTCTCCATTACCCGTAGTTAGTGCTTATCTTTCATTTTGAACTTTCAATTTCGACCAATTCGATCGTTTAAGCACTTTTACCCAAATTTCCTAGATTAGGGTTTTCTTTCTACTGAATCTCCATAACCCAACTTCCGAACTCCATATCTTTCGATGTAGACCTCGGATTATCAAAATTCTTTCGCCATTTTTCAATTGAACTTCAAATCTTGATTTTGAAAGTGGGTTGACTTTTTTAGTAGTTGACTTTTCGAGGTTGACTTTTCAGGGTTGACTTTTTATCCTCGCCTTCTTAGACTAAGTCTCGGAGTACCACCTGCAGGATGAAAAAAGTTTTTTTACATTTTGAAACATCAATTTAGGAAGAAAACATACTTGTTTTAGTGGTCCGGACAAAATTAGGTGTCTACAGACAAGATATGACATTGATAAGCAGAATCCACCCAAAGACCACCATTCATAAATGTTTGAACATGTACAAACCAACGCGCTATGAAATACAATATTAATGAGTGAAAAAGTATTATACACATTGCTTTGGAGAGGAACTCTTTCTGGAACAACAATTTTTAATTCATCAAAAGGAATCATTGGACTGCCAACCAATGATGTCAAGACAGAGTCCTTAAACAACTTGGCACAAGAAGATATCTGTTTAAAGTCAAAAACATAAATTTTGTTAATCTAAATCTACCTTAACTTGGCTCAATTAACTAAAACGTAAACCATACATGAATAAAGATTAAAATAATTTAAAGCACAATTACCACATGAGTCACATCCTCAACTCTTTTTTATTTGCTCGAGATGGCAGTAGTGTATCCAAAACTTTGGCTTGTCCATCATATCTATCACACAGAGGTACCAATGCTTGTTGTTGTCATTCATTGGTATATAGAGTTGCAATGAAAAACATAATATTCAATAAAAGATTTTTATTAAAATTTTACCCCAAAAGCCCATACACAAAACCTAACACTAAGCAATCTAAAGGAGTGAACCTTATAACAGTCGCTCAAGGATACCATATGAATAAATTGTTGCTTAAAATATTTCATGATTTCATTGGCATTGGAATGTTTTGACAAAATATGAGCCTACAAACAAATAAAATAAGGTATTCTTCAATGCAAATAAACTAAACGCAATAACATTAGGACACAATATATAGTTGTTGCGTTTTTAAAATAAGTTTTTAATATATACTTACAAAAAATGTGACCGAAAAATACCATATCTTTGTTGACATTGGAGTCAATTTACAATCGTTAACCATTGTCCATGCCACAAGCTCAATAATCTAAAAAAAATGAGATATTAAACCCGCTTAACAAAAACAGGGACATTAATGATATACGTATAGTTTGTCACTTAGAAATCTTCATTATTCAACTAGATACTATACTTACAATTAAAGTCAACCATTCTTTTGGTCACAAAAAGTCAAACTCCTCTATGGATGCATATATTGAACCGTAATGGACATCAATTTCACTGCAATATAAACTCATATCAACTATAATGTCAATTTTGATAAATATATGATATTTATATGATAAAATATCATTTGTGTACCTTGCATCTACATTACTATTCCACACATATTTACACATGGCACTTTCGAGTTCACCAATTTCTCTCGGAACTTTGACAATGACCTTCTTTGTGCTAACCTTCAAATGTTTAATTGTACAAATATAGGACATATGGTGTTGCTAATTAGTAATTATACATATTATACTTAAAATATAAAACATTACTGTACTAATCTAATAACTAGAAATAAACATGGATTCATGGCATCAAAAAAATAATTAATACATATAGAATTTCTCTCAATATCAATCCGGAATAAGTCCAAAGGCTCCAAACATAAAAATAATATAACATTACAATGGAACAGGAAACGGAAATGTTGTAAAACATATGCCTATGGTGTTTACATACAAGCCATTGGTTAATGGTTTTTGTCCAACTACAATAAAGACACCAACTTTTAAATTGTGTCAATGGGCATAAGCAATCCTGCGTACGGGAGTGTGAAAATGACAATAATTTTGATCTGGATTGTGTCACTATCCAACCAACACCGGAAGCAAATGTTGAGGTTGACCTAACATTTTTTATTTTCTTGGGGGATTGACCCTATAATATGCAATGATATAAATTACGATAAATTAAATAAATATTTTCAATATTATAACTATTATTCATTTACAAATAAGTAAACTACTAAAGAAATATTATATACATTCCTTTTCTGTGGGCTAGGACAATCTAAAGTTTGATGCTTAATGGATGTTGTAATTGGTGTACTGAAATCGACATCCTTTTCTTTAATCTCGGAACAATCTCAGTTGGGTAACGAACATGACTAGGTGAATTGGGCATAGAAGATGCTTCATTGTCTTGCACCACATTTGACTTTTTGGTGACATTACTTGCTTCAACGTTGGTGCTCTTCCCACCCAACTCAGAGATCGCTCATTTTTCAGTAGGATTTAAAGACTCGTGTCACCAACAGTTTTCGTTTGGACCAAATTCTGTAATAGAGCATTAAGAGATTCCTTAAAGTTGTCCATTGTAATCACATAGCTCATCATGGTCGTGGTCACATACTTCATGTTTCCTGACATTCTATTTACGTTTTTAGTTATACTAGTTACATTTGATTCAAGACGTTTCATCTCGTCTCTAATACCCTGAATAAGTCAATCAAATACCAAAATATGAGTATATAGAGTTAATGCAATCCCTAATACCATAATCAAGATTTGTTGCCTTTTCTTCGAAGAAAACATGAAGGAAACAAGGAATTACTTGTAACTTAGCATAATCCAATTCTTTTTCCTATTCTTTCAACTGATTAATATTATACTGTTCGGTGACACCAATACCCTAATTTCATGAAATCAAAAACCATCAACAACAAATAAACCATATATACCTTATAATAAGAAACAATAAAGTAATACAAGGTAATAAAAGGAAAAGTTTTGATTTAAGTGCTTTACGAAAGTCCTTCGAATGTGAAAATAACTTCGCAACCTCATCCTTTCCCCAAGCACTAATTTGGGGAACAAGTTCTGAATTTGCAACATTTGTAGTTCGAAGTCCGCATAAATGGTCAAAGAATCTTATCTGCACAAATAATTACAATTTATTCAATATCAAAGAGTAACTTAAAACCGAGTTTCTCATACACGTGTTTTGCCCAATTTAGTTTCCCACTAAGACCATCCTTATTCAAAAATGAATAGTACTCCTGAGATAGACCCCATTCAGTTGTTGGACACAAAAATTGACCAATGATATATAAGATAGCTCTTGCCTTTAAATCCTCAAATTCTGCATCCAATTCTAGTATTTCTTTCTCAAGACTTCCAAAGGTGATCTTTCGTTGGCTTGGAAGATTAAACTTCTCACAAAGCGAAAGGTCGTCTTCTCTTTTCATAACAGTAAACACCTCGATTCTTTCGTTGGGTAAATCAAGTATAGCTTCAACATCCTCTACTGTTAAGCAATACTTTGTGTCGATACGTGATCCCGTCGCGGGGACCCGTTCGAATGAGGGGGAAATAGAAGCAGAGAAAAAGACGACTTAATTCCTCTTGATTGAAATAAAAGGTCGAGGGTTTGAAAACAACCTCGAAAAAAGTCATGGAGTCGCCGACAATCTTTTTTAGCTATTAAAACCGGTTTTGTAAAACATTTTAAAAATAATTAAAACATTTTTTAAAACCAATTTCAAGTCTGCGTTTTAAACCAGAGAAAATCAAAGAATAGGGTTTAAGACTCGGTCACGTGCGGGGAAGGATTAGCACCACCACAACGCCCGTATAAAACAATACCTTATTAATCGTGTGTTATCTCAAGTCTCAATAAAAAGTCGATTTTAAATTTGGTATTTCAAATTAATTCCCAATTTAAAGAAAAATAACTCCATTTTTTAATTGAAAGTGATACATAATTTATTAATTCAAATTTTTTTTCTATATTCCCCAACAAACGTGGCAAAATATATAAATTTTTATTAGCACGAAATTTTTTTCGAATCATTCTTGTTTTAAAGAAGATATTCCGTTATTAATAATAATTGATGATATCCTCCCCAGCAAACCCGGCTATATAAAAAAACATGCTAAATAATGTGACAAAATAAATGACTATATAAAAAACATAGAATAGCATGAAACATTCAACACCATATGACAAACAATTTAATACCAAAAAATTTAAATCAGAATAATAACAAATATCATAAAAATTATCATAGGAAAAAAAATCATATGTTATACAACATGCATGAATATGGAAAATGCAATGCATGAAAGTGTATTTTTTCCTTTAATTAAGGAAATCCGTATATCTAAAAAGATATTCGGCTACCTTAGGAAAATATAACAAATTAAATCTTCAAAAATCAAAATACTTTGTGATTTGTTTGAAAACAATTTAAGAGACTTGAACAAATATTAAAACCTTAGCCAAAACCTTTGAAAATGACTCTAATTTCCTAAGTTAAAAATCCCGGACTTGACCACCCTTAACCCGAGATTTATAAAATCATTTTTAAAGTTTAAAAATACTTAGAAAATATTCTAAGACAGTAGCTAATGCTTCTAACCAACCCCCTCTAAATGCCTTAGCCAAATTCAACAATTGTTTTTCTTTTGAATTCAAATCTGCCTCTACTGTCCGGTATTGACACACAATTTTTTAGCCTATTTTTAAAAATTTAAAAAACTCTAAAAAAATACTGGAGACTCAAAACATATAAAACTACACGAGAAAAAATTGGCTTAATTTTCTGATTAAAGATGATTGCCCAGAAAAATCGAGAAAGTAGGAGTACTGGATGAAAAACTGTTTTGCCAAAACACATTTTTTTTGCCTTTGATAAAATCATTTAAAAATCAAAGTAAAAATGTTAGAGACTCTCCTAAAGACCCAAAAACAGTAGCTAACCCTTTTAAAAGGTTTGACAAAAATTGGCTAAGTAAAAAAAATCACAAAGGTAGAATAATCAATTTGACAACCCTTTAATTTTCCACAAGTATGCTCAAGTGAGCATGACTTTGAGCCATTGATTGGCCTAAGTCATAAATCATGTGGCATGACATGAAATGCATGAAAATACAGAAAAGTGAATGCATGAAATGCATGGTTTAAAGCCTAAGTGATATGGAAAATGCATGGCATATATAGCCTAAATGCCTAGCCTGAGTTTGCAAGGCAATAAATGCTATCCTAACTTAACATGCATGAACTAGTGTCTAAATGACATGGAAAATGACATCAAATAATGAAAATGACCTAGTGCCTAAATGACATGGGAAATGACATGGCATATGAAAATGGCTTAATGTCTAAATGTCATGGAAAAACAAGATAGCATATGAAAGAACCCAGTTGCTTAAATGACATGTAAAATGACATGGAATAATAAAAATGGCTTAATGCCTAAATGACATGGAAAAATAACATGGCATATGAAAATTCCCAATGCTTAAATGACATGTAAAATGACATGGAATAATAAAAATGGCCTAAAGCTAAATGACATGTGAAATGACATGGCATATGAAAATGGCCTAATGTCTAAATGTCATGGAAAAATAACATGGCATATGAAAATGGTCTAAAGCTAAATGACATGTAAAATGACATAGAATAATAAAATGACCTAAACTTAAATGACAAGGAATAATAAAAATGGCCTAAAGCTAAATGACATGTGAAATGACATGGCATATGAAAATGGCCTAATGTCTAAATGTCATGGAAAAATAACATGGCATATGAAAATGGCCTAATGCTTAAAGAAAATACACATGGCCAAACGGCCTAGGAACCAAAGTGTTGTGAGAAATGTCATGTAAAATGACCTAACTAAATGCTATGGAAGATGATATGAAAAATGGAAATGGCCTAACTATATGACAATAGCCCTAAGATGCAAAAATATGACATAAGTCAAAAGAACAAGATGGTTAGCAAGAATATAAATATACATAAAAAAAGATAAACAATAATAGAAATAAGCAAGTTAAAGTAAGCAAATAAATAACAAAGAGATGAGCTCCATGGTTGGTACATTGGACAAAGCCCCCTAACCATTATCTCATGATTTTCATCAAGGTCATGAAGCCTTTTCAATCTCAAAATCATAAAAAAAATAACTAAGGTAAGAAAAAAATATGGAGATGAGCTCCATGGTTGGTATATTGGACAAAGCCCACCCTAACCATTATCACTTGATTTTCATCAAGATCATGAAGCCTAACCATTGTTTTATTTTTATTTTTTTTTTGAAAAACAAGAATAACAAGAAAGATGTAAAAAAAATGGTAGGAAATCACACTGAAAACAAGAAATAAAGCATGAGGAAGAAGAAGAAAAAATGTAGTAGCAATGGTAGAATGGCTATCTTAACAAAAGCTTTTCTTCCTTTCTTTCAAAAACCATTTTTTTTCTCAATCAACTACTGACCTCCCCTCTCAATTGCTCAGCCACTTAAGGAAAAATAAAACATTCCCCCCTCTCTTAGCCTTGGCCGAATGGCCCCTCCAGCATAGGATGGATTTTTGCATTTTTTCTCCTCCAATCTTGTCCCTTAGATTAAGATATTTTCATGACAACATAAAAATGTAATCTTTCCAATTGATAGCAGCCCTTAAGATGCGTACTCAGCCCTTGTAATAACCTCAGCCCTTAGATGAAAAAGAGGACCAATCCCATGCACTCCCTTGCTTGGCCCTTTGAATGCCTACCCTTGGATGAGTTGTGCTCTTCCATTCTTGGTCATTGGATGAAGACAACATAAAAATGACATCTTGTAGATTAAATCCAGCCCTTAACATGTGTACTCAGACCTTGTAGATGGCCTAAGCCATTGGCTGAAAAGAGACAATCCCATGCACTCCATTGCTTGGCCGAATGGATGCCCACCTTTGGATGAATTGTGCTCACATTTTTTCTTCCATTCTTGGCCATTAGATGAGGGTTCTTTCATGAAAAATAAAAATGTCATCTTGGCATTTAAACTTGGCAATTGTATGGTGCATTCAACTTTTCTACAAGGCACCAAAGCCATTGGATGAAGGGGGGACCGTTTGCAAGGTACAAGTGGTAGCATGTGAGCTTGATAGTGACTAAGGATTTAAATTGATCAAGCTTCCTTCTTCTCCTCTATGCTGGCTGATCAAAGGAGGTAAAATCCCAGCAATTCCTTCTTCTTTCATATTTTTCTTAATTACAAATTTGCTCATTTCGGTTTCTTCGATAAAATGACCTTTTTGACCCTTGAACCTAAATAAATAGCAAACGGACTCCAAATTCAAATTTTCTTTTTTCAATACTTCCAAAATAATAAAAAATTGAATTTTGGAAGTTTTCAAAAAATTTGGAGTCCATTTGCTATTTATTTGGATTTTTTCTTCCAAAATTGCCCTTTTGTACACCCAAACTTTCACCAATTTTAAACGAGCTCCAAATCCAGATTTTTCTTCACCAATATCTTCCAAATAATTTAAAAGTGTGATCTGGATGTTTTCATAAATTTTGGAACTCATTTACTATTTTTTTGAGATTTATCTGCTTGAATTTCTGCATAGTGGACTCGGGATTTGGCCATTTTGCAAACGAACTCCGAATCAAGATTTTCTTTCACCAATCTCTTCCAAATAATTTAAGAATGAGATCTGCAAATTTTTAGAATTTTTAAAGCTCATTTACTATTTTTTCGAGATTTATCCTTTTGAATTTTTGCATAGTGGACCCGGGATTTGGCCATTTTGCAAACGAACTCAGAATCAAGATTTTCTTTCGCCAAAATCTTCAAAATTATTTAAGAATGCGATTTGCAAATTTTCATAAATTTTGGAGTTCATTTGCTATTTTTCCCAAAAATTTCAATTTTGCCCTTTTACCTCCGAAGCTCGGTTTTGCTCAAAACATATTCGATTTTCAGATTTTCTTCAAACTGATCCTTGGGATATCCTTGCTTAATCACTCCTCATCAATTAGGGTTTTTAGTCTTACCGAATTGGGCCATTTCTGTAATTCTTCTAAATTTCACCGAAATCCACCAAAAGCCTAATTCTCAGTTTTCTTCCGAATTGACTTTTCTTTCAGTTTTTCTTTCAAGTAGCTTCTCCATTACCCGTATTCAGTTCTTATCTTTCATTTGGGACCTTCAATTTTGGACAATTTGACCGTTCAAGCACTTTTTCCAAAATTTCCTAAACTAGGGGTTGCTTTCTACTGAAATTTCGTAACCTAACTTCCGACCTCCATATCTTTCAATATAGACCTCGGATTATCAAAATTCTTTCACCATCTTTCAATTGAAATTCGAATCTTGATTTTGAAAGTGGGTCAACTTTTTCAGTAGTTGATTCTTTCGAGGTTGACTTTTCAAGGGTTGACTTTTTTTTAGTTTGACTTTTTCTGTCTTCCTTCTTAGACTAAGTCTCGGAGTACAACTGCAGGATGAGAAAAGCCTTTTTTCTTTTTTAATCATCAATTTAGGAAGAAAACAAACCTGATTTAGTGGTCCGAACAAAATTAGGTGTCTACAGCTGCCCCTCTTTGGCTATTGCTGAGAATCAGGAATTAGGCAAAGATAAACAAACACTAATTTTGTCCGATTAGTGAAATCACTTGTGAAGAGAAGGGAAAGGGAGTTTTCTTTTTTCCATTTTTTTGTCATTTTCCATTTTTTCATTATTTTCATTTTTTTATTGAAAAAACTGTAAATCGAAGATTTTGTCCTTAAATTGAATTCCCTGACTAATCAAGGCTCGACCGGTCTTAAGGAAACGGGTTTGATTTGCAAGAGAAGAAAAGACCTCGATGATCGGGGTCTTATCTTGTCTTGTGCTAACCTTACTGGCATGGGTGAAACCGAAAATTGAAAAAGATCTGGATGAAACCAGGGATTGAAATGACATGGGTAAAACCAAAAATTTGAAAACGATCTGGATCAAACCAAAAATTGAAAAGCATGGGTGAAACCACAAATTTGAAAATGATATGGATGGAACCAAAAATTGAAAAGCATGGGTGAAACCAAAAATTTGAAAAAGATCTGATGAAACCAGAAATTGAAAAGCATGGGTGAAACCAGAAAATGAAAAGCATGGGTGAAACCAGAAATTTGAAAAAGATCTGGATGAAACCAGAAATTGAAAAGCGTGGGTGAAACCAGAAAATTGAAAAATGATCTGGATGAAACCAGAAATTGAAAAACATGGGTGAAACCAGAAATTGAAAAGCATGGGTGAAACCAGAAATTTGAAAAAGATCTGGATGAAACCAGAGATTAAAAAGGCATTGGTGAGACCAGAAATTTGAAAATGATCTGGATGGAACCAGAAATTGAAAAGCATGGGTGAAACCAGAAATTTGAAAAAGATCTGGATGAAATCAGAAATTGGAAAGCATGGGTGAAACCAGAAATTCGAAAAAGATCTAGATGAAACCAGAAATTGAAATGGCCTGGAAATTAACCTGAAAGATTTGAGAGAGGATGCAAATGCTTGATGGTGTAAATGCAAATGTCTTGGATTGATGCAAATACTTCTTGAAATATATTGATGTCTTGGATTGATGCAAATGTCTTGGATTGATGCAAATGCTTCTAAATGCAGATGTAGATGTCCCTATAAATCATGTTCATGTAAGTGGTTCATGAGTGGTGTAATTGCAGCTACAATGAAGATCCAATGATCCTAGAAATGATGCACTTGCTTGAGATGATGCGAATGAAAATATCTATGAAGGATGTACTTGTAAAGGTAGAATGCAGATGCTCATGGAATAGTGCAAATGCAAATATCCATGAATGATGCAAATGCTTGCTGACACGGTGCAGATGCAAAGCTTAATAGAGAGATGAGTGTTCATGAATGACGCAAATGCCCCCGATTGTTTTTCTAGACTTTGGCTTAGCCTTTCCCATTCATTTTTCCTCTTCAAAACAGAGTATATCTTCAACTCCTTTTTCAATCTTTGGCTATTCTTTTTGCCCCAACAGTTTTCAAACTCTTATCAACAGAAATCTGCTTGCTCAGTTTTATTTCTTCTTCTCATATTTGGAAGTCAAGGTTATCCCTAGTAATTCCACATCTTTGGATTAGAAAAACTCTTATCTCATGTCAACATCAAAAATGGGTATTTCAAAAATATTTTTATTTTCCCTTTCTGAAAAACAATTTTGCTTATTTAATGAAAACTTCTGAGTCAAAAATTTTAACCCCACAGTTTGTAATGTAAATATCTTTTGAAGTCTGATGATCACTGTTAGAAATTTTCCTAAGTGTCAATTTGGGTTTTTCAACTTGAATTGACAAGGCTTGGTACAACATGATTTTGGTTTTTCTAGGAAAACTTCACAACAAAAAATGTATGTCTCTTCTAGGCTCACAAATGGAACAGATTTTATAAATCATGAATTCAATGAGAACCAAACAAATTCAACATTCTTTTAGTTTCCATATCAAGGTATTTTGACAAGCGTCAAGATTGGCTGGGATGTTTAAATTGGAAAGTTGATTTTGGAGAAAAAAAGTTTCAGTTTTTGAAATCAATCATCCAAATGAGAGTTGACAATTTGGGAGGTTCAGGAATTCCTAAATGTTCCTCGATGACCACTTTTTTAAGATGGTCTTCTCTTTTGTGGTATCGGCACTATCATAGATGGCATCGAAAATTCTCATTTTACTCTAGACCGCCCGATTTTGGGTTTTCGCCCTAGAGTTTCATTCTCTCTAATTTTTTTCTTTTTTCCTTTTTTCATTGTTTTACCATGCATTTGAGAATTCTAAATTCTTTCTTAGTGAAATGATAATTCGATGAGATGGGATAAAATCTGAGGAAAAAAACCCTTCAAGTTAAATATTCATGCTTAATCAAAATGGACTTTTAAAGCACGTAATGTAGGCCATGGCTCAGGGTTCAGAAAGAAAGGATAAATAGGCCCAAAATATGTGTTTGAGGGTAATCAGATCAAGGATCATTTCTTGAGAAGGATTCTCTTTGAAACATTTATTCCTTTTTGGAATTTTCATTCCTTTTTGACATTTGCTCTTTTTCTTCCTTGCTTTGGCTTTCATTTGCCATACTTTTTCACATTTTTTCTTTTTTTTTTTCTTGGCTTTCATTTCGCCATTTTTCTTTTTCTTCGACAGAGTGAACCCGTATTTATTCGGGGCTCCATTTGCTTTGCATCTGTCTTTGAGCTAGGACTCATTTCTCAGTGATCCTTCCTCGCATTTGCCCCCCAGTGTAGAGGGTAATCCTTGATCAGGGTTTAAAGAAGAAAAAATTCTTTCGGCTCAAAAGGGGTGACTACGGATAATTTCTTTTTGTGACAGGGACATGAAAGATAGCCATTTCTCATGTCAAGCACGAATATTCACATTGAAAAGCAATCCCAAAGGAAATAGATATTCAGAATTTCATTTTGCACTTTGGAATCATCCGAATTCTCATATGCATGATATCACAATTTTTTCTTTTTTTTTTTTTGTCGCATGCCCCAATGATTCATGCGTTAGTCCATCCTTTTTCACCATATAACCATCACTTCCATATATGATGCCCCAGTTTGATTAACCATGAGAATTCGTATCAACGAGGAACATAGCAAGTCTAGGTCTATTTTAAAAAGGCTGAGTTTCAAATATGAGTTCTTTGAAAGGACAAGGAAAATACGACCCAAAAACGAGTTTTCTCTAGGACATGGGATAATCTAGTTTAATCATTGTGCCCCAGGGTGTCAATCATGAAGTGATGTTTGGGCAATTAGTGTTTTGTGGTTATTGGTAAAGGTCATGAATGATTTTAGCACAATCTTGACATACATCACATTACCAAAATCTAGATTCTTGAAAGAATATCTTATTTGTTTGAATTTCAAGGAATTCGAAAAAATTTCAAAAAGTTCATTTCTTTGTTCATGGCCTAGACTAGGATTTACATCTTTGCTTATTCTGTGATGACAATGTTTTTTTTTTTTTTATGAAGTTCAATCATTCATATTCCTTGAAGCATTAGGTCTTTCAAGTGTTCTCGATTCAAGAGGTTTAGGCATATAGAAGCCTAAAAGAGAGGGGGAAGGGTATTGGGTCATTTCTAACAATGATCATCAATATTCTCGAGACCATCCATTATTAAAACTTCCTTAATGCTTGTTTTTTTGCAAATTCAAATTATTGTTAAAACACAACAAACACAAAGCATTTAAAATTCCAAATTCATTTAATTCATATGAATGTCACCATAAGACAAGTGTTTTCATCATAGGTATGAAACTACATGCATAAAAAACTCCCCTTGACGTGTTCTCCCTAATTCAAACTGGTTATTCCTCGGTACTCTTTTCGACCTTTCCATCTACTTCTCCTATTATAACATCCACAATGGTCTCATCATTCCCATTCAGTAGATTCTCCATGCTTTCTGACCTTTGTTTCTTCTCCACAACTAACTGCCCTTTATTAATGAGTGTTTGAACCTTCCGTTTCAGACATAGGTAATTTTTCGTGGAATGTCCCCGAATCCCAGAATGATAGTCACTATATGCATTCTCGTCATACCAGCTTGGATATGGGGGTTGGATAGGCTCCACTGGAACTTTAGTAAGGAGTTGCTCTTCGACCAACTGGGGCAATAGTTCAGAGTAAGACATGGGGAGTGGCTCAAACTGATCTCTTTTTTGGATATTCTTTGATTTCCTCTGACAGACAGAAGGTTGAAAATTTACTGGATTCTGAGAGGCCATTCGGTATAAGTATGAACCCTGGGTACATAGTTCATAGAAAGACAGGGTGGTTGGTATTAAGTAGCCGGAATAGACGGTGCAAAGTCTCCCATGGCTTGGACATCTTCCTCTTTCTTTTTGGGTGTCCTGTTTCTCTCTGCATTAAATGTTTTACCTTCTTCGAGTTTCCCAGCCTTGATAGCATTTTTCAGTCATTTCCCCGGAGATTACCATATCCGAAAAATTCTTCGTGGTGTTGCCAACAAGTCTATTGTAGTATGGGGCCTGTAGTGTATTCATAAAAAGGACAGTGGTTTCCTTCTGAGTTAAGGGCGGTTGTACTTGGGTGGCCATGTTCCTCCACCTCTGAGCATACTCTTTGAAGCTCTCAGTAACCTTTTTCTCCATATTTTGCAAGGTGAGACGATCATGTGTCATGTTGGTCACATGCTTGTACTGGTTTAGAAAAGCCCTGGCCAAATCATTCCAAGAGCGAATCTGATCCTTACTCAACTGACTATACCACTTAATTGCGGACCCGCTGAGGCTATCCTGAAAGTAGTGAATCAAGAGCTTATCATTATCTATGTGACTTGCCATTTTTCGGCAGAACATGGTGATGTGGGTTGATGGACCGGTCGTCTTGTCATATTTCACAAAGTCAGTGACCTTGAATTTAGGAGGAATAACTAAATTGAGGACCAAACATCGTTCTTTCGCATCCACACTCCCGAATAAGTGTGTATTTTTTATTGCCCGAAGCCTTTCATCTAGCAACTGATATTTCCCTCGGGAATCTGCCAACTCAGCCTCATTCGACTCAACCATCTTCAGTTTTGCTTGTTTAGCTGGATCATCTAAATTCATAATGTTACTGGGATTAACTGTATTCTGGCCATTTAACATCGTGACCTCACTCTGACCCTCTTATGCCTTTAACCATTCTCTAGCGGCCAAGTTTTCAGTGTATCCCTTTCCCTTGATTACGGCAGATCTAAGCTCCATCAATTTAGTCATCTGATCCTTAGATTCTGCTTGAGACTTTGCCAGCTATTCTCGCAATTCTTCATGTGCCCTTTCCATTCTTTCCATTCGGGCAGCTTATTCATTCTCCATAGCTCTAGCCTGTATTAAAAGGGTACTCAGTACTTCTTATACCTCTGATTTGAAATGAAAATTCTTTCAAAGACTCTTAAAGCCAAGCCAACTTCTATTTTATCCCCCCCAAATGTATGTCATGATGAAGGAGCCATGAATGCAATTTGATGCCTGTGAAACATAAACAATGTGATGTATGGACATATATAGTCAAAACATGCTGACCATGTATGTAATAAATGCAATCACGATGCCAACATGCTGCAATCAAAGAATAAATAAATCAACACATGGATATATGCAATGAATGACCATGTATATTTTAGTGTATTTCTCAATGAATGATCATATACACTATGAATGCAACACGATGTCAATTATGATATATGTAAACAATGAATGATTGACACATAGTATATACAAAGAAAATCATGCTGACCATGTGTGCCATGAATGTATCCTAATGTTAATATGACAGATTAATGCATGAGCATATCATGATAACTATGTATGCCATGGATGTAATCTAATGCCAACATGATGCATTTAAAGAATAAATAAATTGATACACAGGTATATACATATAATGACCATGCATGTCATAAATGTATTTACAATGAATGACCATGCATGCTATGACTGTAACATGATGTCAAAATGATACATGTAAAGAATAAATGAATTAACACAAAGGTATATACAATGACCAATGATTTCACGAAATTGGTGGGACCAAATTTTGATTATTCAAAAATCTCACTATGCAAAATTTGCCTCCAAATTTAATCTATGATTTTTTGTTACATGTTTTCTCTATGAAAAGCCAAACATATTATTTTCAAAAGAATTTCGAGGTAGTGGATCCTAATATGGTATAATATGCAAATGTTCATGTAACACTACCGGATCATAATTCTTATTCAACCAACGAATGTTTATGAAATCATCAAATGAGATTATTATTATTACCAACGATTTATTGCAAAGAATGAGATCAAAGATACAACCATGAATGTACATGCTCTACTCACACATGCATGAAAAATGCAAAAATGTTTGTATTTTGAATTTCAAAAAGTTAGTGAACACTTGCCCCAACAATATCTATTTATATAGGCATCACGGTGCCTTTGGGGCGGAGTATCACATTTATTTATGGGCGATGTACGTACATCGTTGCCCGATCCACAACCCTTATTTAGAGTGTAAAATGGGTAACAAAAGGTTAGAAATGTCCCTCCATGTGTTCCTATCTTCGGTATCTATCAAAAATTCGGCAGGGGTTCGCCTATGTTGGCTCTATGGTTCACCATATGTCAGTGAATGGTTCTAAAAGGCCCCGAATTGTTCCTCACTGTCGCCTGTAAAGGCTAGTAAGACACCCCGATAAAAAGCGGGTTCAATTCGTTAGAGTATATTTCCCTAGCCCATGTGGATGGTTAATCACGGGAGCTTAGGTAATTTATACTCCGAAAATATTTTGCTAACCCATGCGGATTGTTAATCACGGGAGTGTAGCTACTTTATTTCCACTTAAAGGGACGAAACCCAGGTATAGGGCTCATGTTATGCAAACGCACGTGTAGTGTGTGAGGAAGAACAACAAACCTTTCACCACCTATTCTACAATCCTTATTCTAAATGCCCCAACAATTTATTAAAAGAACATTCAAGAATAGTGTAACGCATTAATCAATAAGCAATTATAATATACAATCTTAAATAATTAGAGAACAATAATAAAATGCATGCACATGAGTATGACCATATTAAAAAACATTTTATTATTTTCAAAATTATCCTTATTTTTTTTAAATATGGGATTTAAAATTAAATACCAATTAAACCCGACAAAATCGAGACTTTGATAACACACGACTAATTCTAGGCCTAACTCTCTAATTTTCCCCAGTGGAGTCGCCAAGCTGTCGATACGTGATCTCATCGTGGGGACCCGTTCGAGTGAGGGGTAAACAGAAGCAGAGAAAAAGACGACTTAATTCCTCTTGATTGAAATAAAAGGTCGAGGGTTTGAAAACAAACTCGAAAAAAGTCATGGAGTCGCCACCAATCTTTTTTAGCTAGGTGTGATCGGCCACCTATTAAATTGGTTTCGTAAAATATTTTAAAATTAGTTAAAATATTTTTTAAAATCAATTTCAACTCTGCATTTTAAACTAGAGAAAATCGAAGAATCGGTTCGGGACTCGGTTACGTGCGGGGAAGGATTAGCACCCCCACAACGCCCATATAAAACGGTACCTTATTAATCGTGTGTTATCTCAAGTTTTGGTAAAAAGTCAATTTTAAATTTGGTATTTCAAATTAATTCCCAATTTAAAGAAAAATAGCTCAATTTTTTAATTGAAAGTGATCCATAATTTATTAATTCAATTTTTTTTTCTATATTCCCCAACAAACGTGGCGAATATAGAAATTTTTATTAGCACGGAAAATTTTCCGAATCATTCTCGTTTTATAGAAGATATTTCGTTATTAATAATAATTGATGATATCCTCCCCAGTAAACCCGGCAGAGAACTCATGAATTATTTTAACTCGGGAATATCTTTATTTTATTGAAAATCATTATCTTTTTCAAAACATTTAAAAAAAAATAAAAAATGAACATGAACATGTGTGACATAAATACACACATAAATAAAATGACATAGCAAAGTCTAGATAATATAATGCAACCTAAATGATATGATATAATTTAAATGGCATAGTATATTCTAGATGAAATGAAAAATCCTAAGTATCATGGTATATTCTAAGTGAAATAAAATGATTTAAATGACATGGCAATTTTTAAATGATATGGAATATTTTAAATGACATGGCATATTCTAAATAATATAACCTAAATGACATGGAATATGATCTAAGTGACATGAAATGACATGAAACATAATATAATGCTATCATGGAATATGCATGAAAATAAAATAATAAATGCATGAACATGCTAAATAATGTGACAAAATAAATGACTAAATAAAAAGCATAGGATAGCATGAAACATTCAAAACCATATGACAAACAATTTAATACCAAAAAATATAAATCAAAATAATAACAAATATCATAAAAATTATCATAGGAAAAAAAAATTATATGCTATACAACATGCATGAATATGGAAAATGCAATGCATGAAAGTGTATTTTTTTCCGTCAATTAAGGAAATCCGTATATCTAAAAAGATATCCGGCTATCTTAGGAAAATATATCAAATTAAATCTTCAAAAATCAAATACTTTGTGATTTGTTTGAAAACATTTTAAGAGACTTGAATAAATATTAAAACCTTAGCCAAAACCTTTGAAAATGACTCTAATTTCCTAAGTTAAAAGTCCCGGACTTGACCACCCTTAACCCGAGATTTTAAAATCATTTTTAAAGTTTAAAAATACTTAGAAACTATCCTAAGACAGTAGCTAATACTTCTAACCAACCCCCTCTAAATGCCTTAGCCAAATTCAACAATTGTTTTTCTTTTGAATTTAAATCTGCCTCTACTGTTCGGTTTTGACACACGATTTTTTTTTGCCTATTTTTAAAAATTCAAAAAAAATCTAAAAAAAAACTAGAGACTCAGAACATGTAAACTACACGAGAAAAAACTGGCTTAATTTTTTGATTAAAGATGACTGCCCAGAAAAATCGAGAAAGTACGAGTACTTGATGAAAAACACTACCAGAGAATGCTTGAGCAGTGACGAAAAATTTCTCCGTCACTGATATACTTAACAGTGACGGAGTAGTGACGGAGTTGTGACAAAAATCATCTTTAAATGAGAATCATTCCATGTGATAGAAATTAGTGACGGACTTGTGACGGGACAGTGACGGAATTAAATTTCCGTCACAACATCCGTCACAAAGTTTTTATTACAAATAAAATTAATTTTTCGCCAACACTCTGTGACGAAAATTTCCATAACAATTTTTGAAATCGCAAATAGTGATGGTCCTTAGTGACAGAATTGTGACATATATAATTAAGTTGTTTATTTTATTTAAAAATAATTTTTTTTTTGAATGTAAAAAATGTTGTGACTGATTTTGTGATGGAAAATCTGTCACTAAGTTAGTGACAGAATAGTTGTGACGGCATTGTCCATCACAATGATTGAAATTGTACGTAGTGACAGAAGTTTGTGACAAATCTGTGACAAATTAATCTTTTGTAAATCAGAAAAATAGCACAGTAACAAAAAATAGTAATGACTGTTCTGTTACTGATATAGTGACGGAGTATCAGTGACGGAAATAGCCGTCACAGAGTTAAAAACACATTAACCTACCTACTTTTTTTCCTCCCATTTTGAACCCTAGCCTCATTTTTTGTTTTCTCTCTTCAGCGGCAATTAAAGAAGCCGACCTTCAACCTTCACAGAAGCCAACAACAGAAGGAGACAACGCCGACGTTACCTCCGTTGGCCTGAGCCCGCCACCCCGCCGTTCGCTCCTCCGTTCTCCATTCTCTCCTATTCCTCGAGAAAGTGCCATCGTCTCCCTGCTGTCTGCCCTTTGTGTCGCCGTCGTCGTTCAGCCCTACTTGCCGTCGTCGTTCAGCTTCTGAACCCAAACTTGGTCTGCAAATTTTTGAGGTACTTTTTTCTCCTTGATGATGAGTATAAAGCGGTTTTCCCATTTATAATTTTTTCTTCGTGGTCTGCAAATTTGTTGTCTTTGTTTCCCCTAGTTACAGTGTTTTCCCATTTATAATTAAATGTAATACTATCGAAACGTGTGGGTGAACTATCAAGACCAAACTCCAAAATTAATAATTAAATGTAATACTAAATTATTATAGGCTTTTTTTGCTATATATCTTGGATTTATGAATCTAGTATATTGATTAAGAATTTTCTTTTGCCATAAAAAAATTAGCTAGCCCTTCACATCCACATTACTAGCTAATAATTTAAGTATGAAAATGTACTGTTTATATGTTGGAGAGTCAAAAGAATAGAACAATAGAGCTCGCCTTGCTGTCGGATGATGACTTGTTTTATGTACTTTTAAAGTTCTATTTGGTGATTCAAGATATCTTGGTTCCTACAAGAAGACTGGGTAAAAAAAAAAAAGTAGAGAAAAGAACTTTCACAGATTTTAAAATTGTGGATGAAGATGGATAATAGAGAAATTGGTGATTGTAATGATTTGCACTCTTGTATAATAGTCTTTGTATATTGATGTCTAATGTCTTAGATTTGCAATTTGTTCAATATGCTGATCTGGTGAAGTTTTCTGGGTACCTTGTACTTGCCTTATTATATATATATTTCTTTAATATTCATTTATAAAAAGCTGGCAGCCTTTTAAGAATTAAACTCTTGTTAATCCATCCTTCCATGAAACCCCATAGTTTTAGGAATTTTTTTCGTTTTTTATATAAATTTACAAATGTAATGTGTGTTATTTTTTATTTTTTTTATGTATAGAATAAAACATTTATTTTTTGCATTCTTCCCCATCTTGTTCTACATTAACTCTTCAGCTGATTATTGATTATCATGGGGCACCTTTGACCTTTTTCTGCTATTTAATCGATAGTTCATTACTAGATGTAGGAGTCAACAGAGAGTTTCATGTTGTGAGGAACAACAGAGTTAATCAAAATGCAAATAAAGATATGAAGCCTCTTTTCTCATCATGCTCCACTTCTGCTAATGAGCAAGTGTCCGTGAATGTTGCTGAAATGGGGTATGTTATCTGGTAGTTATTTATTTGCTGTTCCACTCTAAACTTGGTTTATTCTCTGGTTTCTTTTGCCCTGTATTTACTGATATTGTAGTCCTTGTGAAATAGTGTGCACTGAGTATTCTCCTTTTACTACCATTCTGCAGTTCAAGAGGAACACCAAACAATTAGAGACCCTTTAGTTTGCAAAGTTCATCTCAAACTTCTAGTGCACCATCCAGTTCACATCCGAGACATGCTCAAGATGCAAATTCAAATGGTATTGATAGGAAAGAAATATCGGAGGAAAAGCAAACTTTTATTCCTAATGTTGCTTCACGGTCACAGGCAGTGAAGCTCAATAACACTCAAGCACATTCTGTCACTCAACCATCAAGTAGCTCAGTTATTGGGGTTTATTCGTCCTCTATGGATCCTGTTCATGTGCCTTCTCCTGATTCCAGATCTTCTGGTGTTGTTGGAGCTATCAAGCGTGAAGTTGGGGTTGTGGGTGTTCGGCGAATCTGTCAGCCTCCTGAAGATGCTGTCAAAGATTTATCTGGAACAAGTAGGTCTCTCTCAAATTCACTTGTAGGGAGGGACACTTCATCAGGGGCATTTCGACCTTTTCCTGCAATTTCTAGAGCAGACCAGCTCAGTCATACTAATGCAGCTGAATCTGTCATGCCTGGGATTTCTGGAAGCAGGTCATTTGTGAGCAATCAGTATGGGAGCAGGCACCATCAACAAGTTTTAGGTCATCAAAAAGGTACTCCTCGACTAGGAGCATCCATTTCATAAGCTGTCCTTTTGTTGGTCAGGGGGTAGTTTTGATATGATTATTTTTATATTTATCTTTAAAAATGTTTTCCTGGGTATTCCTTTTGCCTCGTATATTAGACAGAAGTTTAAATAACGTGTACTTAAAAAATATTAGAGAAAAGAACCTAAAGAAAAGCTTAACTCATTATGTGGTGGTTATTGATATGTCATGTGGCTTTGATGACTTTCTGTTATTATTTTTGCCATTATTTGTTGCAGATATGCTTTTGCTGTGTTAAAAGAACCCAAATGCAGTTTCTTTCACTTAATTTTAAGCTTCTTGAAAGTCTGAGGAACTTCTGTGTCTATCGAGGTTAAATATTTAAGAATGTAAGACAATAAACCAGTGATAGAATTATATATCAAGTGCATGCTGAAGAAGTAATGTAACTCAAGTTGAGGTATTGAGGAACTTCTGTGTCTATCGAGGTTAAATATTTAAGAATGTAAGACAATAAACCAGTGATAGAATTATATATCAAGTGCATGCTGAAGAAGTAATGTAACTCAAGTTGAGGTATTTGATCGTACTCATAAGCGATCAATTGGTGAATTTGTGGATGCTAAATCCAAATCTGTCAGTGTAAGTAAACTTTACATATTAAACACTTTATTCGCGTTTCATGTTGGGCTAAATGGTGAAACATTAACTTTTGTTATTTATATTTTTGTAGGAGAGATATGCTGCTGCATTGGTTGAGAAGTATGGTGATACTTCTTCATAACCCCAGTTTGATGCTACATGGCATCAAACAGTTGGTGGCGTAGGTCATGGCAACTTGTATGGGTTTGGAAGACAGGACCTCGAGATATACTTGGCACTACTTGTCCTTCGAGGTCATCTTCATCTACTTCTGCTTCTTCTGGATTTTCTCCACTTCAGTATGAGCATGTGGATCAAATTTTAACGCAAGTAATGCAATGCTTGGACGGAATTCTAGTACCTCGCTTCCAGGATGCCTTAAAAGATATGGGAATTCAAGTTTCCAATCCACCAAAATTGGGGTTTCACCAGCAACTCATGGTGACGATATAGAGGGCGATGACTTGAGTAGAGAGCTCGGTGATAATGTTCAGGACGATACGGTGTAGCTGGGCTTAGTGGAGATGCCGATGATCATATACTTGATTTGAAGTATGTTTTAATGAATATTTCCAAACTTTTAATATTTATCTTAACTAACATTTATGGTTCAAGTACGATTGATAATGGGTTAGGACTATTTTACCTATTATCTCGATATAGTTTAACTTATGAACTACTTTATTATAATTAATGGTTAAATTAATTAAGTACTTTTAGTATATTTTTTGTGATGAATTTTGATTTTGATTGAATGGTTGTGGTTGTTTTCTTGGTGATGGAATAATTTGTAACAGGATTGTCACATATTATAAAACTCTGACAGGAATTGTGATAAATAATGACAAATGTTTATAATTTGTGACGGAATGAGAATTTGTGACAGAAACAGTGACAGATCGTAAATTTGTGATGGATTTTATATTTTGTGACAGATTAACAAAGAATTTAGTGACGAAAATATTGATGGAATTTATACGAGACAAAAAATTGTGACAGTATATTTGTGACAAAAATTAAAAGTGTGATAGAAATAGTGACGGAATTTATACGAAACAAAAATTTGTGATAGAAATTCAAATTGTGACAGAATTTAGTGACAGAAATAGTGACGGAATTTATACGAAACAAAAGTTTGTGACAATATGTTTGTGACAATTTCAAATTGTTACAGAATTTAGAGATAGAAAATAGTGACGGAGTTTAACGTCTGTGACGGAATATGGTGACGGGCAACTGCCCGAGTCAACAAAAAACTGTGACAGAAATTTAAAAGTTTTGTGACGGAAAAACCGTCACAAATTTAGTGACGGAATCAATCAACTTTGTGACGGTATTATCAGTGAGGGTGGTATCCGTGTCAGAAAAAATCCGTCACTAGTTCCCTCACTAAATTACAACAGTGACAGATTTAAAGCATTCTATGACGGATTTTTCCATCATTGCTCAAGCAGTTTCTGGTAGTGAAACTGTTTTGCCAAAACACATTTTTTTGCCTTTGATAAAATCATTTAAAAATCAAAGTAAAAATGTTAGAGACTCTCCTCCTAAAGACCCAAAAACAGTAGCTAACCCTTTTAAAAAGTTAGACAAAAATTGGCTAAGTAAAAAAAATCACAAAAGTAGAATAATCAATTTGACAACCCTTTAATTTTTCACAAGTATGCTCAAGTGGGCATGACTTTGAGCCATTGATTGGCCTAAGTCATAAATCATGTGGCATGACATGAAATGCATGAAAATACAGCAAAGTGAATGCATGAAATGCATGGTTTAAAGCCTAAGTGATATGAAAAATGCATGGCATAAATAACCTAAATGCCTAGCATGAGTTTGCATGACAATAAATGCTATCCTAACTTAACATGTATGAACTAGTGTCTAAATGACATGGCAAATGACATGAAATAATGAAAATGACCTAGTGCCTAAATGACATGGGAAATGACATGGCATATGAAAATGGCCTAATGTCTAAATGACATGGAAAAACAACATGGCATATGAAAATAGCCTAATGCTTAAATGACATGTAAAATGTCATGAAATAATAAAAATGGTATAATGCCTAATATGACATGGAAAAACAACATGGCATATGAAAATTGTCTAATGCTTAAATGACATGTAAAATGATATGGAATAATAAAAATGGCCTAAAGCTAAATGACATGGCATATGAAAATGGCCTAATGTCTAAATGTCATGGAAAAATAACATGGCATATGAAAATGGTCTAAAGCTAAATGACATGTAAAATGACAGAATAATAAAATGACCTAAACTTAAATGATATGGAATAATAAAAATGGCATAAAGCTAAATGACATATGAAATGACATGGCATATGAAAATGACCTAATGTCTAAATGTCATGGAAAAATAACATGGTATATGAAAATGGCCTAATGCTTAAAGAAAATACACATGGTCGAATGGCCTAGGAACCAAAGTGTTGTGAGACATGTCATGTAAAATGACCTAACTAAATGCTATGGAAGATGATATGAAAAATGAAAATGGCCTAACTATATGACAATAGCCCCAAGATGCAAAAATATGACATAAGTCAAAAGAACAAGATGGTTAGCAAGAATATAAATATACATAAAGATAAACAATAATAGAAATAAGCAAGTTAAAGTAAGCAAATAAATAACAAAGAGATGAGCTCCATGGTTGGTACATTGGACAAAGCCCCCCCCCCCAAACCATTATCTCTTGATTTTCATCAAGGTCATGAAGCCTTTTCAATCTCAAAATTATAAAAAAATAACTAAGGTAAGAAAAAAATATGGAGATGAGCTCCATGGTTGGTATATTGGACAAAGCCCACCTTAACCAATATCACTTGATTTTCATCAAGATCATGAAGCCTAACCATTGTTTTATTTATTTTTTTGAAAAGCAAGAACAATAGAAAGATTTAAAAAAAAATGGTAGAAAATCACATGGAAAACAAGAAATAAAGCATTAGGAAGAAGAAAAAATGAAGTAGCAATGGTAGAATGGCTACCTTAACAAAAGCTTTTCTTCCTTTCTTTCAAAAACTTTTTTTTTTCTCAATTAGATACTGACCTCCCCTCTCAAATGCTCAGCCACTTAAGGAAAAATAAAACATTCCCCCCCTCTCTTAGCCTTGGCCGAATGGCCCCTCCATCATAGGATGGATTTTTTGCACTTTTTCTCCTCCAATCTTGTCCCTTAGATTAAGATATTTTCATGACAACATAAAAATGTCATCTTGCCAACTGATAGCAGCCCTTAAGATGTGTACTCATCCCTTGTAATAACCTCAGCCCTTAGATGAAAAAGAGGACCAATCCCATGCACTCCCTTGCTTGGCCCTTTGAGTGCCTACCCTTGGATGAGTTGTGTTCTTCATTCTTGGTCATTGGATGAGGACAACATAAAAATGACATCTTGTAGATTAAATCCAGCCATTAACATGTGTACTCAGCCCTTGTAGATAGCCTAATCCATTGGATGAAAAGAGACAATCCCATACACTCCATTGCTTGGCCGAATGGATGCCCACCTTTGGATGAATTGTGCTCATCTTTTTTCTTCCATTCTTGGCCATTAGATGAGGGTTCTTTCATGACAAATAAAAATTTCATCTTGGCATTTAAACTTGGCCATTGGATGGTGCATTCAACTCTTCTACAAGGCACCTAAGCCATTGGATGAATGAGAGACCTTTGCAAGGTACTAGTGGTAGCATGTGAGCTTGATAGTGACTAAGAAATTAAATTGATCAAGCTTCCTTATTCTCTTCTATGCTGGCTGATCAAAGGAGGTAAAATCCCAGCAATTCTTTCTTCTTTCATATTTTTTCTTAATTACAAATTTGCCCCTTTCGGTTTCTTCGATAAAATGACCTTTTTGACCCTCGAACCTAAATAAATAGCAAACGGACTCCAAATTCAAATTTTATTTTTTCAATACTTCCAAAATAATAAAAAATTGAATTTTGGAAGTTTTCAAAATTTTTTGAATCCATTTGCTGTTTATTTGGATTTTTCTTCCAAAATTGCCCTTTGGTACACCGAACTTTCACCAATTTTAAACGAGCTCCAAATCCAGATTTTTCTTCGCCAATATCTTTCAAATAATTTAAAAGTTTGATCTATATGATTCCATAATTTTTGGAACTCATTTTCTATTTTTTTGGGATTTATCTGCTTGAATTTCTGCATAATGAACCCGAGATTTGGCCATTTTGCAAACGAACTTCGAATCAATATTTTCTTTCACCAATCTCTTCCAAATAATTTAAGAATGAGATCTATAAATTTTCAAAATTTTTGGAGCTTATTTACTATTTTTTCGGGATTTATCCTTTTGAATTTTTACATAATGAACCCGGAATTTGGCTATTTTGCAAACGAACTCCGAATCAAGATTTTATTTCTCCAATCTCTTTGAAATGATTTAAGAATAAGATTTTCAAATTTTCAAAAATTTTGGAGTTCATTTGCTATTTTTCCTAAAATTTTCAATTTTGCCCTTTTGCCTTCGAAGCCCGATTTTGCTCAAAACAAGTCCGATTTTCAGATTTTCTTCAAACTGAGCCTTGGACTATCCTTCTTTAATCACTCCTCATCAATTAGGGGCTTTAGTCTTACCGAATCGGGCCATTTCTGTAATTCTTTCAAATTTTACCGAAATCCACCAAAAACCCTAATTGTCGGTTTTCTTCCGAATTGATTTTTCTTTCAGTTTTTCTTTCAAGTAGCTTCTTCATTACCCATAGTCAGTGCTTATTTTTCATTTGGGACCTTCAATTTTGGATAATTTGATCGTTCAAGCACTTTTCCCCAAATTTCTCGAACTAGGGTTTCCTTTCTACTGAAATTTCGTAACCTAACTTTCGACCTCCATATCTTTCAATGTAGACCTCGGATTATCAAAATTCTTTCACCATCTTTAATTGAAATTCAAATCTTGATTTTGAAAGTGGGTCGACTTTTTCAGTAGTTGACTTTTTTAAGGTTGACTTTCTTCGGTTGACTTTTTTGAGTTTGACTTTTTCTATCTGCCTTTTTAGACTAAGTCTCGGAGTACCACCTGCAGGATGAAAAAAATCTTTTTGCATTTTGAATCATCAATTTAGGAAGAAAACATACATGATTTAGTGGTCCGGACAAAATTAGGTGTCTACACTTTGCCTGTGCACTTTAATTGAGCTCGATGCCATATCAAAGTTCTCAACCAACCATTCACACAGTTCTCTTCGAAGTGTCTGACCCCTAAGTTGTAACAGGGCTCCAAATCCAACGCTTTCGACAACACCTTTTTTTTAAACCTTGAGCTGCTCAAACACCTTGAAGAAGTTCAATGGACCACAAGTTGTTGAAACAAACCCCTACATATAAGTACATTGATTATATCTACATACGATATAACATTATTTGTATACTTTCATTGAAACTACTTGACTTTTAAATATTAATTCTTCAATCAAACAATTTTTAATAAATGTTACCTTATTCCTTTCATCAACATCCACTCTTTTTCTTTTAGACAATTTCATTTGAATTTATATTGCTCTTTCTGAGCTGCTGTCTGCTTTATAAAAGGCTTATTTTCCTCAGCAAACAGTTGTTTCCATTTTGCACCCAGCTCTCTATGAGCCCATAAAAAAAAAAACAGCTCATTTATAAATCCTTACTTAGATTACTATCAAAGATCAAAATCTTAATAGAACAACAAGAGGAAAAAAAGATTACTCACCTGCACTGTCATCCTCATTTTATCATCACTAGCTAGCTTGTGCTGACTGATGCTGTATAAAGCAAAAAACATAAACAATTAACTCGCATTCTTTAAATCCTAATACAACTTACCATGAATTTTTTCTATATTCTTATTCTTATGTCTAATAAATTTAACTTACAAATAATTGTACATTACTTACTAGTAATTCAAAAAAACACTCTTCGGTTTAACCATCTTGGTGGTTGTCTCTATTCCATTTTCACATTTTACTTTGTTCGACATAGATTTCCTTCAAATCCACATCTACTTCCAATGTTCTTTTGACTCACTCATTTTCTGTTATTTACGACTAATAGTGCCTTTTTCTCCAACTTCTTCCATGTATTTCAATTTATAATAAAATGAAACATAATGCATAATCAAGGAATTATCCATATTCAACGCAACAAAGATTTGCAAAATTCTCAAGTTCAATAATATGACAATTTATGAGTGAACCATGTTAAAGATAATTCTATACAAGTAGATAAGAAAAGTGAAGTGATTTAAAAGTAAAAAGGACTACGAAAAGGTTTGATCTTGAAAGACAGAACTTGTAAATTGCTTAGGTAGTAATGTTAGAAGGAAGGAGATTTCACAAATTAGGGAAAGAGTGATCATTAGCATAATAAGAGAGGCAAAGTGAAGAGATAAGTTTGGGAGCATGATTGAAAAGATAAAAGAAGCAAAAGTTATTTGAGTGCAAGAAGTGGAACACAACAGGATTGCTAGTTATTGACAAACAAGCGTAGATCCTATTCCTAACTTGAGTTAAAGAGGAAAAGATAAAGGAATCACAATAATATGGGGGTTTAATCATAAACTGATTGGAGATCAAATAAGGTAAACCTTTGGAATATAAATCATAGCAGCAACAAAAATTGAAAGAAAAGCCAAAAATATATATATATATATATATATTTTATTTGCTGATAAACTTTACTTTATGTGAAGAGAAAAAAAAAAAGGAAGAACAAAAGAAAACCTGAGATTTTGCTCTCTGAAGTTCTTTTTCAAGTTGAGTTAGCTTTATTCTACTTGATTCTAGTTGTTGAACATAAGGCTATTTTGACATACAAAAAAAAAAAAAAATCAGTTTCTAAGTTCCAGACACGTTACCAAGAAACTACAAGCAAATGTTTGTTGCATGTCATGTTTTTCATGTTACAATAACATTTTTCTAAGACGACTTTTCCTTTCAGCTTCTCTATTTTGAGCTCAATGTCTTTGTGTCTGAAAAAAAATTTAAACAGATTTCACTCAGATTTATAAAGAACCCAAGATACAAAGATTTGGGTTTTTTTGGTACCTTAGCATCAAGCTGTTTATCGGAAGTTGAACGTTTTCTTTGCAACATTATAAAAAAATGTATGTATTAACAGATGTATAATGAGGGGGAATAATACTCATCAATATAATTTTATAATAAAAAATGAAAGGATAAAAGAGAAAAAGAAAAGTAGTAGTTGATGATTTAAAAGATTCTTATCAAGCACAAGCAAGAAGTTGGTCAGGATATAAGAGCATTTGGCAGTTTGGTAATCTGAAAAAGTAATTTACAAGCTCAAAAAATCAACATGAAATCTACGATTAAATTAAAATAAATGGGGACCAAAAGATAAACAAGTTGCACAAAGAAAATGAAGAAGGACAAACCTGGGCTAAGATCTGAAATTCTTTTTCCTCGACTGTTATGTGCGACAAAAACCAAAGTTAGGGTTTGTAGTGTAAACAAATATGTAACCAAAAGAAGCTTTGAAGGTCAATGGCCAACCGTCGGAGACTTTGAATGTCGATGGCCAAGAAGAATAGTCGATGGTGGATGAAAAGGGTGAAAGGGTTTTTTTTTTTTTTTTTCAAATTCGAGGCTTTTGAGAGGAAGAATGTTTTTTCAGAGGGTTTTTTTTAGTCGGGGGATTTTTTTCATCTCTCCCCTTTTCATCTTTGTTTGATCAGGTTAACCAGTTACCTTAATTTTTTTTTTTTCAATGGTTCAGATGAACCATTTATCATCTAAGGGTCACAATTCCTTTAAGCTGATAGAAAGCTTATGTTAAAGTACTGACCTTAGAATTTTCCCTTTTTCTGGCAACAATTACATAGTTTAGAATCTTCAAGTAATAAAGAAATATTAAGCTCATTGCTTGTCACCAATTGCTAAGTAAATAACATAGAACCCAAAAGGCATATAAGGAAACAGACAAAGAAGCCAAAAAGGTAGCTAAGTAAATGATAAAAAGTTTAAGCATCAAACAGCAGTCATCAACATTCTCTCCTTTCAAAGAAACTTAGCCAATGTTAAGGTTGTAAGATGGTCCACTTGGTATTCTATTTCTAGTTACTCAAAAGACATTTTCTTTAATGTAAATCATTTAACAGTCAATACATCCTTAATCCTCCGTTAAAAAAAAAATAAAAAAGAAAAACTCTCCAAAATTTCAAAATTTTAAAGTGCATTTTACTTTTAAACCTTTAAAATTAAACTTTTATATAAGAATGGATTTAAGTAAACAGAACTTGTTTTCTTCAATCCCACAACTAACAAATTCTTGGCTTCTATAATTATCATATTTGATACTGAAACAACTAATTTTAATTATTGAAGAGAAAAAAATCATTATAATGTTGATTGGTTCATGTAACTATTTTGGAATCAATACTAACTCGTGACAGCAACAACATTCTCAATTCACACAAATAAACATATTAAATTTGGTATTAAAAGCCTAATAACAAACCTACACAAGTCAGAATCTTACCCAAATTGAAACTATTAATCAACAACCTCGTCCATGGCTGCAAAATACCAAAATCCCTTATAACTAAATTAGTTAAAGTAAATAGTTTAAAGAAAATTAGAGCAATAATTGGAAATTCATGGTATTATAACTTACTCCAAAGCTCTCTCAAACATCAAGCAAGACTTTTCTTGCAAAAATTTCATATGTTTGTACTATTTTTTAAAGCGAAGTGAAACACACAAGGAATCAATATGTTCATATTCCACAAAATATCAGAATGACAAGAAGTAGCCCCACTAATAAAGTAAACTCTAAATCACTAATCCTTCCTCTCAACGACTTATTAGTCTCAAGCATCAAAGAAGCTCAGCGACTTCGATAAATGCTAACGTTCCATATCTAAACTTACACGACTATATGAGCAAATCTAATTCAAAATCATGGAGTTTATTGGGAGCAACAATAATTATAAGCCTAAATACATTGAAATATAATGATAAAAAGATAAAAGGCCAGAAACGCAGTAGCCAAGATTCATGAATTTCTTTCCTAGCTATACACTGACAACAACTCCAAATTGAATACATATTAAAGAAATTCAATACACGCATAAAACAAAAATAAAAAAACTCATTGTCGCAACCTAAAAAATAACGAGTCTCATCGCAAGACTTTTTTATTTGTTAAGCGTGACATTAAAAAAAATCGAGCAAAAATCGATTTAATTCCTCTAGAAAAATGAAGGTTTTGAAAATGACCTTGAAAAAGACATGGAGTCGCCACCAATCTTTTTAGCTAGGTGTGATCGGCCACCTATTAAAACAGGTTTTATAAAATATTTTAAGAATTAATTAAAACATTTTAAAAACCAATTTCAAGTCTGTATTTTAAACCAGAGAAATCAAAGAAGCGGGTTTGGGAGTCGGTTACGTGCGGGGAAGGATTAGCACCCCTACAACGTCCGTATAAATCGGTACCTTATTAATCGTGTGTTATCTCAAATCTCGGTGTAGTGTTGGTTTTAAATTTAGTATTTCAAGTTAATTCCCAATTTAACGAAAAATAATTCCATTTTTTAATTGAAAATGATTCGGAATTTATAAATTCAAAATTTTCCTATATTCCCCAACAAACGTGGCAAAATATATAAATTTTTATTAGTTTTGGAAAACTTTCTGAATCATTCTCTTTTTAAAGAAGATATTCTGTTATTAATAATAATTGATGATATCCTCCCCAGGAAACCCGGCAGAGAACTCATGAATTATTTTAACTCGGGAATATCTTTATTTTATTGAAAACCATTATCTTTTTTTGAAAACATTTAAAAGAAATGAATATGTATATGCATGACATAAATAAAATGACATAGCAAAATCTAAATAATATAATGCAACCTAAATGACATGACATGATTTGAATGCCTTAGCATATTCTTAATGAAATGAAATATCCTAAGTTATATGATATATTCTAAATGAAATAAAATATTCTAGATGACATAATATATCCTAAATGAAATGAAATGACCTAGGTAATATAATATATTCTACATGAAATGCAATATCCTAAGTCATATGATATAATCTAAATGAAATAAAATATTCTAGATGACATAATATATCCTAAATGAAATGATTTAAATGACATGACAAATATGAATGATATGGCATATAATTTAAATGACATGGAATAAAATAATGCTATCATATAACCTGCATGAAAATAAAAATAATAATGCATGAACATAGTATATGCTAAATAAAAATAACTAAATAAAAGCATAGGATATCATGAAATATTCAAAACCATATAATAAACCATATAACATCAAAAAATATAAATCAAAATGATAACAATATCATAGAAATTATTATAGCAAGAATCCCATATTATATAAAATGCATGAATATGAAAAATGCAATGCATGAAATATATTTTTTCCTTTAATTAAGGAAATTCGTATATCTAAAAAGATATCCGGCTACCTTAGGAAAATATGTCAAATTAAATATTCTAAAATCGAAATACTTTGTGATTGTTTGAAAACAATTTTGAAAAGCTTGAATTAAAAGTAAAAACTGGGCTAAATCCTTTTTTAAAATGGCTCTTAGATGACTAATTATAAAGAATAAATGAATGAACAAATAAATAAATGGCTAAGTGTATGAACAATTTATAAAGAATAAATGAATGAAAGATTATGAATATGAACAAATTAAATATATAAAAGAAAAAAAAAACTAGTGAATGATGAATTTATTTAAAGTATTAGCCCCGGGATAATTCCAACCAAACGGTCTTTCATTGATTTCCTGGAACTAAATACATCAAAGAAAAGATCCCTGCTTAAGACAACATGATAATCTGTCTCTCCTAAAAAACTATTACAAGATACTAGTCCTATAATAACTCCCTCGGATCCTGGACCTTCTTCAATGTCCTCTTTTAATTGCCTTGCTCTTCCATCTGATCCCTACTTGTTCACGACCCTTTGACGTGTCAGCAGAAGCATCGCCGTGTAAAGTTTTCCCTAGCTTGTTTCTCCAATTGATTGGCTCGGGCTTCCTCGTGTTTTGCTTTCTCTGCCCAATAGTTCTTCTCCCTCTTGAGGTTTTTGACTTCTTGTTCCCATTCTCCAGAAGTCTTGAGAGTCCCCTCGAATTTGAGCTCGAAACGGTACCTCTTGTTCTCCAAGTGTAATTCCTGAAGATTACTTTGAATCATGTCTCGCTCTCTCTTGATCTTTTCCTTTTCTTTTTCTCGGGCTACCTCCCGATCTTTCATGTGCTCGAGCTCTTCTTGCAGTCGGGCGATCTCCTTGTTCATCCGGGCCTTTTCTTTTTCAAATTCCGCCCTTGCAATTTCTAACTCTGATGGCCCTTCCTTGGGAGGCGAACTCAAATGCCGAACTTCTTCCCCATCCGATGTCAACAATCTATCATTAACCCTTGATTTACTCCATGTCAGGTAGTCAGGTGTGACAATATCAGCATATCTAGCTACTTCAACCCGATGAGTTTTCTTCCATGCCACCACAATCTCACGGACCTTTCCCGAATATCCATCTTCTCCGTAAGCAAATTCCAAATTACCAAGGTCATGAGTCATTGGAGTAAACTGACGAGATTCTGATTGCCTCAGTACTAGCAGTGGTGCATAGCTCACTCCTCTCCATACTCTCAACAATGGAACAGAGGCTTTATCTCCGCATTTATACAATGTCCGTATAGGAGCTATCCATGGAGCTCTCCAAACTATCATCTCAGCCCTGATATTCCGGAATATATTGATCCATTGCTCCTCAGTCCTATTCTCAAGCCAATCCCTCTTAAGAAATTCACCAATTGGTGCAAAAAGATTTCCAATATGAACGAAGAGGGAAATTCTCCTGTTTACAGAAATGGCTCTGAACCCATATGTAGAGGAGCTGTATACAACCTAGAAAATGACCTTTGCCTTCCTGTCTACAAAAATTCAGGGATCGGATTGTTTCTGCTATGGTTACCGGGGCTAGGTTTATCCTTTGCTCAAGCCTCTCGAAAACATCAAATATCGCCACATCCACATACCCTAATGTTTTCGGGAAGATAACTAAACCATAGATAGCCAAAGCAAAAATATTCCTAACTATCTCCTTGCTTGAATGGCTATGGATTAAAGCCCGTAAAATGTCCCATGATATGCAGTAGCTTACTCATTTTCGGACAACATGGCTTTCTACCCAATTTCTTTCCACTCCCAAAATCTTCCACATCTTTTTCTTGAAACCGGTGTCTTTGTATCCTTCAAATAAATACGATCGGGAATAACATTCTCAATATTCAACAAGGTCGAATACTCCTCTATGGTTGGAGTCATATCCTCTCGGTTGAAAGTAAAACACCGATAAGCGGGATTCCAGAATTGTACCACAGCCCAGATCACCTCACCACTGACCTTAACCTGAGCTAACAGAGCCATGTCTCCATATGTCTGAGTGAAGGCTTCTTTTTCCGATATATTCCACTGATTCCATATATCAATGAAATCCCAGAGATCATTTTGCTTGATAATAAGATCAACCTCGGCTGGCAATGCTGACACATATCCCATCTTCAAAAAATCTCCATTTTCCTGTTGAACTTTCTCGGACTGTTTTCTAACCTCTAAATGTTTCTCGACCACTGAGACACTCTGACCCTCCATGAAAGCCCTTTTGGTTGAATATTATCCCGAGACCAATAAACTTCAAATGTGCAAAAATGATGGCAAGAATGCAAAAGAAACACAAACAAAGGACAACAACAAAAAGAAAATGAATTAGTAATGGTAATAAATATGAATAATACAAAAAAAAAAAAACATATAATTCAAAGCAATAATTACCCCTGAGGATGCCAACAAAATTTCAGCATTATAACACCCCGGGGATGAAATATCAACATTTATTACGGACATTGTGATGTACGTTCATCATTGTCCGAAAAAATAAACTTATTCGGAAATTAGAATAGAAGGTAAAAGGATTGGAAATATTTCTCCATGTGTTCTTAACTTCTGGACATCTAATTGGAAATCCGTCATGGCTTCGCCTAGGTTTACTATATGAAAGTGAATGAATTCTAAAAAGCCCTGAATTGTTCCTCACTGTCGTCGGTGAACGCTAGTAAGGCACCCCGATAAAAGCGGGTTCAATTCGTTAGAGTCTATTTCCCTAGCCCATGCGGATTGTTAATCACGAAGGCTTAGGTAATTTAGTACTCCGGAAGTGTTTCACTAGCCCATGCAGATTGTTAATCACGAAGGCTTAGTTACTTTGCTCCCACCTAAAAGGACGAAACCCGGGTATAGGATTCATGATATGCAAATGCACGTGTAGTGTGTGAGGAGAAATGACAAACCTTTCACCACCTATTCTATATCTCTTATTCTAAATGCCCCAACAAGATTAAACAACATAAATCATCAATTAATCAATAAATAAATATATGCACCAAAATAACCAGAGAACAATTATAATATGTATGCACATGAATATGGACATATTAAAAATATTTTATTATTTTCGAAATTATCCTTAAAATAAAATGTGGGAATTAAAATTAAATACCAATTAAACCAACAAAACCGAGACTTTAATAACAAACGACTAATTCTAGGCCTGACTTTCTAATAGTCCCCAGTGGAGTCGCCAAGCTGTCGCAACCTAAAAAATAACAAGTCTCATCGCAAGACTTTATTATTCATTAAGCGTGACATTAAAAAACCGAGGAAAAGTTGACTTAATTCCTCTTGAAAAATAAAGGTTTTGAAAATGACCTTGAAAAATACATGGAGTCGCCACCAATCATTTTTAGCTAGGTATGATCGGCCACCTATTAAAACCGGTTTTATAAAATATTTTAAAATTAATTAAAATATTTTTAAAACCAATTTCAAGTCTGCGTTTTAAACTAGAGAAATCAAGGAAGTGGGTTCGGGACTCGGTTACGTGTGGGGAAGGATTAGCACCCCCACAACGCCCGTATAAAATGGTACCTTATTAATCATGTGTTATCCCAAGTCTCTGTAAAAAAGTCGGTTTTAAATTTAGTATTTCAAGTTAATTCCCAATTTAAAGAAAAATAATTTCATTTTTTGAAAATGATCCGGAATTTATAAATTCAAAATTTTCCTATATTCCCCAACAAACGTGGCGGAATATAGAAATTTTTATTAATTTGGAAAATTTTCCGAATCATTCTCATTTTAAAGAAGATATTCCGTTATTAATGATAATTGATGATATCCTCCCCAGCAAACCCGGCAGAGAACTCATGAATTATTTTAACTCGGGAATATCTTTATTTTATTAAAAATCATTACCTTTTTTTGAAAAAATTTAAAAGAAACGAATATGTATTTGAATGACATAACAAAATCTAAATAATATAATGCAACCTAAATGATATGATATAATTTAAATGTCTTAGCATATTCTGAATGAAATGAAATATTCTAAGTTATATGATATATTCTAAATGAAATGAAATAACCAAGGTAACATAATATATTCTATATGAAATGAAATGTCCTAAGTCATATGATATATTCTAAGTGAAATGAAATGACCTTGGTAACATAATATATTCTATATGAAATGAAATGTCCTAAGTCATATGATATATTCTAAATGAAATAAAATATCCTAAATGACATAATATATCCTAAATGAAATGAAATAGCCTAGGTAACATAATATATTCTATATGAAATGAAATGACCTAGGTAATATAACATATTCTATATGAAATGAAATAATTTAAATGACATGGCAAATAGAGGTGATCATGGGCCGGGCCGGGCCGCGGCCCGGTTTTTTTTTTTGTCCTCTGCCCAGGCCCGGCCCTGGGTAGCCCAAGCCTGCCCGTTTAGGCCCGAAACACTGTTCATTGGAATAAAAAAATAAATTTTTTTATTTTTTTTATAATTAAAATTAAATAAAATAATATTATTATAATAAAAATCACTGTTCCGGCCCGGAACATAAAATATTCTGCCCAGGCTTGGCCCGATACGGGCCGGGCCTGCCGGGCCGGGCGGGCTGCCCGGCTCGTGAGCAGGTCTAATGGCAAATATGAATGATATGGCATATAATTTAAATGACATGAAATATAAAATAAGGCTATCATATAATATGCATGAAAATTAAAATGAAAATAATAATGCATGAACATAGTATATGCTAAATAATATGACAAAAAATAACTAAATAAAAAAAGCATAGGATATCATGAAATATTCAAAACCATATAATAATCAATATAACATATAAATCAAAATAATAACAATACCATAGGGATTATCATAGCAAAAATCACATGTTATATAAAATGCATGAATATGGAAAATTCAATGTAAGAAAATGTATTTTTTCCTTTAATTACGGAAATCCGTATATCTAAAAAGATATCGGCTACCTTAGGAAAATATATCAAATTAAATATTCTAAAACCAAAATACTTTGTGATTGTTTGAAAACAATTTTGAAAAACTTAGATTAAAAATAAAAACTTAGCTAAACCCTTTTTTAAATGGCTCTAATTTCCTAAGTTTAAAATCCCGGACTTGACCACCCTTAACCCGAGACTTAAAAAATCATTTTTAGAGTTTAAAAAAGCTTAGAAACTACCCTAAGTCAGTAGCTAAACTTCCTAATCAGCCCCCTCTAAGTAACTTAACCAAAATAGAAAAATGATTTTCCTTCAAATTCAACTCTGACTCCACTGTCCAGTTTTAAGCCACGATTTTTTATCCTATTTTTAGAAATTCTAAAAAATCTAAAAAAATATATTAGACACTCAGGACATGTAAAAATACACGAGAAAAATCAGCTTAATTTTCTAATTAAAGATGAATGCCCAAAAAAATCGAGAAAGTATGAGTACTGGGTGAAAAAACTGTTTTGCCAAAACACATTTTTTGCCTTTGTTAAAATCATTTAAAAATCAAAGTAAAAATATTTAAGACTCACAAACAGTAGCTAGGAATTTTGAAAAGTTAGACAAAAATTGGCTAAGTAAAAAAATCACAAAGGTAGAATAATCAATTTGACAATCCTTAATTTTTCACAAGTATGCTCAAGAGAGCATGACTTTGAACCATTAATTGGCCTAAGTCATTAGTCAAGTGGCATGGACATGAAATGCATGAAAAAATACAGCAAATATGATGCATGAAATGCATGGTTTTAAACCTAAATGTCATGAAAAAATGCATGGCATCAATATAGTGACCTAGACCTAAATGAACTTGCATGGCATTTAATGCAACCTAAGGTCTAAAATGCATGGACATGCATGGCAAAATAAATCAAACCTAATATCTAAAATATGCATGGCAATAACACAAACACAAGGCATGCTTAAACCAAAAACTCAACCAAATGTCATGAAAATGCAAACCTATCATCTAACATAACAAAAATGCACATACAATGCAAAATAACATGAAATGGCCGAATAGCCTCAGGCTCCAAACAAGCATTGCATTTTCACAAACACTTGATATGCTTAAACTAAATACTCCATCAAATGTCATGCAAATGCAAACCTATCAACTAACATAGCAAACATGCACACACAATAGTGGCCGAATGGCCTCAAGCTCCAATAAGCATGGCGTTTTCACAAACACTTGATATACTAACATACTCAACTAAAATATAATACTCAAATCATGCAAACATAAAGTAGAGGTATTAAATATAACAAGCATTTTCAAAAACACATGGATTACAAAATATAAAACCTCAACAAATTTAAACATTATGAAAATAGAAAAATAAAAATGCAAGAACATGATAATAAACTCATAAATGACAACAAACAAGCAATCAAATTAAAACAAGCTTCAAGTATATGTAGTAGAATAATATTTAAAGCATCAAGACTAAAGAAAATAACAAAAATAACATGAAATATGGACATATTTAAAATATTTTTTAATTTTAAAAATTCTCTTTTATTTTAAAAAAATATGGGAATTAAAATTAAATACCAATTAAACCAACAAAACCGAGACTTTGATAACAACACGACTAATTTCTAGGCCTGACTCTCTAATTGTCCCCAGTGGAGTCGCCAAGCTGTCGTAACCTAAAAAATAACGAGTCTCATCGCAAGACTTTATTATTCGTTAAGCATGACATTAAAAAAAACCGAGGAAAATCGACTTAATTCCTCTAGAAAAATGAAGGTTTTGAAAATGACCTTGAAAAAAACATGGAGTCGCCACCAATATTTTTTAGCTAGGTGTGATCGGCCAACTATTAAAACCGGTTTTATAAAATATTTTAAAAATTAATTAAAACATTTTAAAAACCAATTTCAAGTCTGCATTTTAAACTAGAGAAATCAAAGAAGCGGGTTCGGGAGTCGGTTACGTGCGGGGAAGGATTAGCACCCCCACAACGCCCGTATAAATCGATACCTTATTAATCGTGTGTTATCTCAAATCTCGGTGTAATGTTGGTTTTAAATTTAGTATTTCAAGTTAATTCCCAATTTAAAGAAAAATAATTCCATTTTTTAATTGAAAATGATTCGGAATTTATAAATTCAAAATTTTCCTATATTCCCCAACAAACGTGGCAAAATATATAAATTTTTATTAGTTTTGGAAAACTTTCCGAATCATTCTCTTTTTAAAGAAGATATTCCGTCATTAATAATAATTGATGATATCCTTCCCAGCAAACCCGACAGAGAACTCATGAATTATTTTAACTCGGGAATATCTTTATTTTATTGAAAACCATTATCTTTTTTTGAAAACATTTAAAAGAAATGAATATGTATATGCATCACATAAATAAAATGACATAGCAAAATCTAAATAATATAATGCAACCTAAATGACATGACATGATTTGAATGCCTTAGCATATTCTAAATGAAATGAAATATCCTAAGTTATATGATATATTCTAAATGAAATAAAATATTCTAGATGACATAATATATCCTAAATGAAATGAAATGACCTAGGTAATATAATATATTCTACATGAAATTCAATATCCTAAGTCATATGATATAATCTAAATGAAATAAAATAAAATATTCTAGATGACATAATATATCCTAAGTGAAATGACCTAGGTAATATAATATATTATACATGAAATGCAATATCCTAAGTCATATGATATAATCTAAATGAAATAAAAAATTCTAGATGACATAATATATCCTAAATGAAATGATTTAAATGACATGACAAATATGAATGATATGGCATATAATTTAAATGACATGGAATAAAATAATGCTATCATATAATATGCATGAAAATAAAAATAATAATGCATGAACAACTATATGCTAAATAAAAATAACTAAATAAACGCATAGGATATCATGAAATATTCAAAACCATATAATAAACCATATAACATCAAAAAATATAAATCAAAATGATAACAATATCATAGAAATTATTATAGCAAGAATCCCATATTATATAAAATGCATGAATATGAAAAATGCAATGCATGAAATGTATTTTTTCCTTTAATTAAGGAAATCCGTATATCTAAAAAGATATCCAGCTACCTTAGGAAAATATGTCAAATTAAATATTCTAAAACCGAAATATTTTGTGATTGTTTGAAAACAATTTTGAAAAGCTTGAATTAAAAGTAAAACTGGGCTAAATATTTTTTTTATAATGACTCTAATTTCCTAAGTTTAAAAAATCCGGACTTGACTACCCTTAACCCGAGACTTGAAAAACCATTTTTAGAGTTTAAAAAGGCTTAGAAACTACCTTAAGTCAGTAGCTAACCCTCCTAATCAGCCCACTCTAAGTAACTTAACCAAAACAGAAAAATGATTTTTCTTTAAATTCAATTCTGACTCCACTGTCCAGTTTTAAGCCACGATTTTTTACCCTATTTTTAAAAATTCAAAACATTCTGAAAAACATACTGAAGACTCAGGAGATGTAAAACTACACGGGAAAAAATCAGCTTAATTTTCTAATTAAAGACGAATGCCCAAAAAATCGGGAAAGTACGAGTACTAGGTGAAAAAAAAACTGTTTTGCCAAAATACATTTTGCCTTTGATAAAATCATTTAAAAATCAAAGTAAAAATATTTAAGACTCACAAAATGACTCACAAACAGTAGCAAGGATTTTTTGAAAGTTAGATAAAAATTGGCTAAAAGTAAAAAAAGATCACAAAGGTAGAATAATCAATTTGACAAACTTAATTTTCCACAAGTGTGCTCAAGAGAGCATGACTTTGAACCATTAATTGGCTCAAGTCATTATTCAAGTGGCATGAACATGAAATGCATGAAAAAGTACAGCAAACATAGTGCATGAAATGCATGAGTTTAAACCTAAATGTCATGAAAAAATGCATGGCATTCACATAGTGACCTAGACCTAAATGAACTTGCATGGCATTTAATGCAACCTAGACCTAAAATGCATGAACATGCATGGAAAATAAACCTAACTTAATAAATAAAATATGCATGGCATTTTCACAAACAAAAAGCATGCTTAAACCAAAAAACTCAACCAAATATCATGCAAATGCTAACCTATCAACTAATCATAGCAAAAATGCACATAAAATGCAAAAATTCCAAGGGTGGCCGAATGGAATAATGTACCTAGCAAACATTGCATTTTCACAAACACTTGGTATACTAACATGCTCAACTAAATCAAATGTCATACAAATGCAAAAACCTACTAACTAACATGGCAAAAATGCAACACACAATGTAAAACACATGGAGTAGCCAAATGGCCTCAAGCTCCAACAAACATGGCATTTTCACAAACATTTGGTATACTAACATACTCAACTAAAATATAACACTCAAATCAAGCAAAAACCACACAAGCATTTTCACAAACACTTAATATATTAAATCTAAAACATGTTCAACTAAGATATAAAACTCAAATCATGTAAAAATCACACAAGCATTTTCACAAACACTTGATATACTAAATCTAAAACATGCTCAAATTTAAACATCATGAAAACAGAAAATTAAAAATGCAAGAACATGATATTTAAATCATAAATGACAACAAACAAAGCAACCAAATTAAAATATAACTCAAGAATATGAAGTAACATAACATTTAAAACATCAAGATCAAAGAAAATAACATCAATAACATGATAAAATAAACCAAAACAGCAACTTAACAAAAACTGTAGGCCATTCGGCCATGGTGAGTATATTGTAAAAAAATTGTAAATATATATATATATATATATATATTTAAGAAAGAAATGAAGGAGGAACTTAAGAAGAACAATAAAAAAAACATTCATTTAAAATGGAAACTCACCAAATAGTAATCAAAACAGCAAAAACAAGAATGAAAAATCAAGAAAGTGCAAGAGTTAGTGCTAAAGAGCAACCTCAAGAAGCTATATTTCAAGCTTTATCTCTTCAAACTTTCCTTTCCTTTCTTTTCTAAACTTTTCTTTTTTGCTTTCAACCAAGGAGAGAAAAACCAAGTAAAAACCAAAAGAACTCAGCAAAATGAAATGAAAAAATGAAAAATCTGAGCCCCCTGGTGCTGGCCGAATGGTCCCTTAAAACATACAAGGATGTTGTCATTTTTTTGTAACCAATTTTTCATCAAATGGATAATAATTCAAGGTGAAAAAATCATGAAATTACCACCTTTAGATTAGCATATCAGCTGTCCCAAATTACAACTGTTCAAGAATAATGTTGACATCTCTCTTGGCCTATGTGGCTTAATCACCATGGCTTGATCAAAGAGAATCTCTAACTAACTCTTAATTTTTAGCCATTTGATTGAAAAATCAGAAGCTTCCTCCTTCCTTTGGGCCTGGGCAGGCCAGCACTTCTATTTTTCAGCCCAAGTCTGATTTTTTGAAAGGCCCAAAGAAGCCCTTTTCGATTGCTTGGGTGAAATGACCGTTTTGCCCCCCGGATGCAAATAAATATCAAACGGACTCCAAATTCAATTTTTTTAATACTTCCAAAATAATAAAACATTGAGTTCTGGAAGTTTTCAAAATTATCCGAGTCCGTTTGCTATTTATTTGGATTTTTTCTTCCAAAAATGCCCTTTTATGCACCCACATTTTACCATTTTTTAAACGAGCTCCAAATCAAGATTTTTCTTCACCAATCTCTTCCAAATAATTTAAAAATGTGATCTGGAAGTTTTCATAATTTTTGGAGCTCATTTGGTATTTTTTTGGGATTTATCGGCTTGAATTACTACATAGGAGCTCGGGATTTGGCCATTTTACAAACGAACTCCGAATCAAGATTTTCTTTCGCCAATCTCTTCCAAATAATTTAAAAATGATATTTGCAAATTTTCAAAATTTTTGGAGTCCATTTGCTATTTTTCCGGGATTTATCTTCTTTAATTATTGCATAGGAGGCCCGGTATTTGGCCATTTTGCAAACGGACTCCGAATCAAGATTTTCTTTCGCCAATCTCTTCCAAATAATTTAAAAATGAGATTTACAAAATTTCAAAAGATTTGGAGTTCATTTTCTATTTTTTCGGGATTTTCCTTTTTGAATTACTACATAAGAGACCCGAGATTTGGCCATTTCGCAAACGAACTTCGAATTAAGATTTTCTTTTGCCAATCTCTTTCAAATGGTTTAAGAATTAGATTTGCAAATTTTCAGAATTTTCAGAGTTCATTTTCTATTTTTCCCATATTTTCCAATTTTTCCCTTTTGCCTCGAAACCCGATTTTGCTCAAAACAAGTCCGATTTTCAGATTTTCTTCAAGATGAGCCTTGGGCTATCCCTTTTTAACCATTCCTCATCCATTGGGGCTTTGGTCTTACCAAGTCGGGCCATTTCCTTGATTTTTCTCGATTTCACCGAAATCCATTAAAAACCCTAATTCTCGGTTTTCTCCCGGATTGACTTTTCTTTCAGTTTTTCTTGCAAGTGGCTTCTCCATTACCCGTAGTCAGTGCTTATCTTTCATTTGGAACCTTCAATTTCAACCAATTTGATCGTTTAAGCACTTTTCCCCAAATTTCTCGGATTAGGGTTTCTTTTCTACTAAATTTCCAAATCCCAACTTTCGAACTCCATATCATTCAATGTAGACCTCAGATTATCAAAATTCTTTGCCATTTTTTCAATTGAACTTAAAATCTTGTTTTTGAAAGTGGGTTGACTTTTTTAGTAGTTGACTTTCTGGGGTTGACTTTTTTGGGGTTGACTTTTTTGGGGTTGACTTTTTCAAGTTTGACTTTTTATGATCGTCCCCTTAAACTAAGTCTCGGAGTACCACCTGCAGGATGAAAAAAATCTTTTTACACTCGGAAACATCAATTTAGGAAGAAATCATACCTGTTTTAGTGGTCCGGACAAAATTAGGTGTCTACACTCATATGGCAAAATCATAACATAAATAAAATGTAGAATATATTTAATTTTTATTGTTCAAAATCTGAAGATCAACAAACCCTAAGATAATCTAAATTAACTGTAAAATATTATATAAAATTAAAGCAAATAAATTACCTCAAAGTTGATAAAAATGAAAGCAAAATTCTGCAAAAAAAGATATTAGCATAAAAAATGAATGCTAAAAAACTTTTAAAATGAATTAAAGGCAAAAGGAAAGAATCGAAAGAGGAAGATGAGGCAAAGCTCCTTAATGGAAAAGGGGAAGAATGGGGAAAATTGTCGGGCGAGATGGGTAGGTCACCAGGCTTGGAAGGAGAAAGGGGAGAGGAAAACTCAAGAGAAGGAAGAGGATGAGAAAAAGAAAATGAAAAAGAAAAAGAAAAAAAGAAAAAGAAAAAGAAAAAGAAAAAAAGAAAAAGAATGAGAAGGAAAAGGAGAAGAAGAAGAAGAAGAATAAGAATAAGGAAAATAAGGAGAAAAAGAAGAAATAAAATGGGAATAAGAATGAGAATGAAAAGAAGAAGAAGAAGAAAGAAAGAAAATAGGAATAAGAATGCGAAAGAAAAGAAGGAGAAGAAGAAGAAAAAGAAGAAAAAAAAAGAGAATGAAAAAAAAAAGACGAAGAAGAAAGAGAAGAAGGAGAAGGATAAGAAATAGAGAGAGAAAAACAAAAACAAAAAGAGAGGAAAAAAAGTAAAATGAGACGAAGAAAAAGAATAAGAAGAATAAGAACTGGGGGAGGAAAAAAAAGAGAATAGGTCGGAGGAAACCAAACCCAACGGTGGAAAAAGGGTGTGAGGAGGTTTAGGGATTATGAGGTAGTGAGGGTTTCAGGTTTTTTTGGGTAGTGAGAGATTTGAGTCTTTGGAGGATGTAAAAGTTTCAGTTTTGGTGGGGGAAGGGTCGTCAGACCTTGTGGAGGACAGATACCAGCGATGAAGAAAAAGATTGAAGTGGCTACCGATGACGGGAAGGGCTGACGAGGTCAGTAAAGGTTGGGGTGTTAGGGTTGGTTGAGGGACTAATGATGAGGAATGACTGGTGAGTGGAAAGAGAGGTGGTAAGGGAAAAAGAGAGAAAAAATATTATGGTTTTATGAAATTCCTTATGGCAGATATTTCATCATAGATATTTTGTTGTGCTGGATTAATTCATCATAGTTTTCCTTCCTCTTATCTTATTCAAAATATTTATTATCAGTTGCTAATTCTGTCACAAATTTGTCTCAAATTTTGTCACTAAGTAGCATCCCAATTTTTGTTACATTATTTTTTGTCACAAAATTTTGTTGTTAAAATAAATTTGTTTGTGATGGATTTTGTAACAGAATATTTTTTTTCATCACAAAGCAGTCACTAAAGTTGTTACAATATAATGGAGTCATTTAATCATCAATTTTGTCACTAATATGTCATTTTTAGACGATATCTATGACAAAAAATTGTACGAACACTTTTCTATCACAACTATAGCATTTTTGGTTGTATCTTTTCATGTAGCTTAAGGATCTCATATCGCCTCCTTAATTTGGATAGACATTTTCGGTTTGAAAGTTTAAAGGGATTAACCTAAACAAATAATGGTATTCTTGGAAAAATTAAAAACCACAGTGGAAACAATAGACCATCTCTTTTTGTGGTGCAGATGTGTTTGGATATTGTGGTCGTTTGTCTGTGCGTGGTGGAGGATGAGCGTAGTGCAATCGAAATCTATCAAAGATTGGTTCTCAAAGTGGATGGGGTTATTGCCTTGCTCAGCAAGTGAGGAGGTATGGTTTATGCTTTATGCAAATGTATTGTGGACAATATGGTTGTGGCGAAATGGGGTGGTGTTTGAAAATAAGGTACTCGAAGTCAATTCTTTGTTATTTAAGATCAAGAACAGATTAGCATGGTGGTGTTTGGCTAAATGGCCCACTGATTTTCAGTTCGTGGAGGAGTTTATTCATAATCCTAGATCCTTTGTAATATCTAGGAAGAAAGACATAGTCAAATGCTCTTTACAGTGGGAGGCTCCTGCTTGAAATTGGTCGAAGTCTAATGTTGATGCATCGGTCATTGGGAAACTGGGGCCAGCTGTTATTGGAAGGGTGTTGAGGAATGATAGAGGTATTGTCTTGGCCATGTTCTCTAAGTCTGCGAGGAGATGGATTCAAACAAGGCAGAAATGAGAGCTATAAAGGAAGCTTTTGAGATTATCCAGTCAAAACGACTTTCTGTTATCAACCTGAAAGTAGAAAGTGATTCAACGACTCTTGTTGCTTGGTGCAAGTTTAGTATGATAAGACCTTGGCGACTTTTTTTTTTTTTTTGGAACTGCGAAACAGTTTTATTGAATGGAAAATAAAACACAATGGCGAAAAACTTCAAAGGAAAGTTCTGAAATCTCTTAATAAATAAAACTACCCTTCAGACAATCAGTCTGATCCCTAATGAACCCTTGCAAAAGCAAAAAAAACATTAAACCTATAAGCTACCCTTCAAGTATAAATGCTTGAAACCCCAAACTGACCCCTATGTTACAAAAACTGATAAACCGTAATGTCCCATTTCAAATGTTCATAAAAACCAACAACCGAAAACAAAAACCAATAGCCAATTCTGGATCAAAAATAATGTCCCAATTCAAAACATTCTTCATGATCTATCTTCTACCTTCCACTTCAAACATTATAACTTGGAACCCATTATCAAACAAAAAAAACATCAAAGTGACCGGCAAGAGGAAAAACTGCCATGCCACACACACAAAAACCAACAAACCTCAAAACCAAATGTATCCATCCAAGAACCGAAAACAGCAATAAAACAATATCAAAAATTCTCAAGAACAAAAATTGTGAACCCCAAATGGCCCTTTGGAGATTGACCAAAGGACCTATATAAAAAAAAACCTAATTACGATCTACCCTTAAGCATAAAAAATATGCTTTCAACCATCCCTAAAAGATCATTGTTCTGAAAAAAGCCTAAAATAAGACTACCCAATTTCAAATGTATCAAAACCCATAACCCTAAGCTTATACATCAGAAAACATAAGCTTTAATATGATTAAAAGGGAGCTGTTACCCATTATGCCAAAAAACGCAGCCCCCTTGTTCCCCATAAATTTTTCATTCAAAAGGGAAATTTTGCCAATCAGAATCAGAGAAATATAACCATGAAACCTGCAAAATGAACAAATTGTTAGTATAAACTTCTCCATGTCACATTATGCCTTCCACCGAGAACCTCCTGACCAATATCACTCATTAACCCAAGCCAGAAGATCCATCTCTCTACTAACACCTTGTCTTGCTAAAGCATCCGCAAAAGAATTAGCGGTTCGCCCTTTGTGTACCACCCTACATTCCTTCAAATTTCTCATTATCCTGTCAATCACCATAAATAATGAATTAAGGCACCATGGCCTTATGTTGCTAGACTTACACCAAGCTACTGCAGTCATTGAATAGCTCTCCACTTTTAAATTAATATTCAAGAGCTGTTTGGATTCTACAATTTCAAAAGCTTCTTTTATGGCCCTCATTTCTGCCTCATTTGAATCCATTACCCCAACGGACTTAGAAAACAAGGCCAAAACTATACCTTTATCATTTCTTAACAAACCACCAATTCTAGCTGGACCCGGTTTCCCAATGAAAGATGCATCAATATTGAATTTCAACCAATTTAAGTCCGGTGCTGTCCATTGTAAGGAGCTTTTGACTTTCTCCTTTTTGCTTATAACAAAAGAACACGGGTTATGAATGAAATCCCCCATTGACTGAAAATCATTCGATCATTTTGCCCAACACCACCATGCAAGTCTACTTTTAACCAGGAGTAATAAGGAATTGATATCGAGATCTTTAGCTTTAAAAACTATTCCATTCCTCCACAACCATATAGACCACAACACATCAGCAAACAGCATAAACCATACCTTCACATTAGTAAAATTAGGTAATAAACCCATCCATTGTAAGAACTAATCATTGATTGATTGAGGTTGCATAATGCTTATCCTCCACCATGCGCAGATAAACATCCATAATGACCATACACATTTGCAATGTAAAAATAGGTGATCTATAGTTTCCACATCATCCTTACACAGAGGACAATGATGATTATCATTCGTTATAATGTTGCACCTAAACAAATACAAACAAACAGGCAATCGGTTACGAAATAGAGTCCATAGAAAGATCTCTACTTTAGGAGGAATAAAACCTCGCCATTTGGAAGCGTCAAAAGTTCCCACTTCTGATACATTACCTTCAACAGCTCGTCTAAAAAATTTCATTTTGTAATGGCCATCCACAGCAGGTTTCCAAATCAATCTGTCTTTCATATTCACATCCAACTGAACACCCTTAAGAAACCCAAGTAAACACTCCCACTGTGTAGTTTCCCAATCAAAAATGTCTTTTCGCAATGTTATCTTCCATCTCCACAAATCTCCTTCCCACTCTACAAACTTTTTAATCACTGCTTTTTTAATCTCAGACAAAGCATATATCCTCGGAAATTGCTCCTTTAAAAACACCCCATTTAGCCACCTGTCCTCTCAAAACAAGATTGAACCTCTGTTTCCATGCATCAGACTTATATCTTTTGAAAAGCAACTATGAAATTCCCCCACTCGAATTGGTTCTGTAATGCCCTTCCATATAGTAGATGATGGAATCCGTTCCTGAATTCTTAGAATTAACTCACCAACATCTATTCTATATTTACCGCAGATCATCCACTTCCAACTACTCTCTGGTTCCTCCGTAAATCTGAATATCCATTTGTTGAGAAGTCCCTTGTTTTGAACCTCTATTGGTATTATAGCCAGTCCTCCACTATTTACACTCCTACACACTGATGGCCATTTAACTAAATTCAATTTTTGCTTGTCATTGTTCATTTCCTAGAAGAAATCTCTTTGTAACTTTTCAATCTTCTTGACCACGGATATTGGTGCTTTAAACAACAACATATAATACAACGGCATACTAGACATCACCGATTTTATCAAGGTAAGTTGTCCTCCAGAAGACAAACACCTTTTCTTCCAATGAACCAGTCTAAACTCAATTTTGGTAATCACAGGTTCCCATATTGTAGTGTTTCTTGAATCTCCAAGTGGCAATCCAAGGTACTTTAAAGGCCACTCCACAATTCGACATGCCAACATATCACCCTATTCTTTTGATATTTCTAAATCAACATTAATGCCTACTAGACCACTTTTAGTGAAATTTATTTGAAGATCCGACATCAGCTCGAAGCACCTAAGAGTGCGTTTTACATTTCTCAAAGATGGGCTCACTGTCTCATAGAAAATCATCGTGTCATCAGCAAACTGTAAATGTGTCACTTCAATTCCTTGAGATCCAATCACCGGTCCCCTAAACAAATTCAATTCATTTGCTTTACGAAGAAGCACACTAAGACTCTCTGCGACAATGTTAAAAAAAAGGGTGAAAAATGACAACCTTGTCTTAAACCTTGCTTCATGTCAAACTGAGCCGTGGGTGATCCATTAACCATAACAGACAAAGGTACTGAATGTATGCAACCTGTCATCCATCTCCTCCATTTGTCACCGAAGCCCATCCTACCCATAACATAATCAAGAAAGTCCCATTGCACACAATCATAGGCCTTTGCAAAATCTAATTGCAAAACACAAGCTTTATGCTTCATTTTCCTGACCCAGTCTACTGTTTCATTAGCAATAAGGACACAATCAAGAATCTGACGATCGCTTATGAACGCTGATTGTGAGTCCCCAATAACTTCTCCCATAACTTGTCACAGTCTATTAGCCAATATCTTTGCAACTATTTTATACAGACATCCCACCAAACATATAGGCTTAGAATCGGATACCACAGTAGGAGATTGAACTTTAGGAATTAAAGAAATGAAAGACGCCTTAACACAATGAGACATGCTTCCAGTCCTCCAAAACTCAAACACAAAGTTAAGAATGTCTACCTTTAAAATATCCTATTTCTGTTTGATGAAACTCATATTAAAACCGTCTGGCCCAGGCGTCTTCGAACTACCTCAATTCTGTACTGCCGACCATACTTCTTCCTCTGTCACATCAGTCTCCAAAAACCTCCGACTTTGAAGGGATAATTCTTTAAAAGTGCAACCTAGCATAGTAATTTGCAAATCTGAGGGACAAGAATTGAAATGATTGGAAAAGTACTCAAACACTACCTTCCAGAGGTCATGGTTTTCAGATACCAACTGACATTATGCAACAGCGTCTCCACATTGTTGTGCCTTTTCCTGATTCTTGTAGTTGCATGAAAAAATTTGGTGTTTTCATCCCCACATTGAAACCAATTCAATCTTGATTTCTGTTTCCACTACATCTCTTCCATACTGAACAGCTTACACAACGTGGAAGTTAAAAAACTCTTACTATCCTTGTCGACCTCTGTGACCACCCCTTGAACCCATTTTGAATCGATCTCCGCTAATTATGTCTCTACAATTTTAATGCGATCCTCTAGAGTATTCCTTTTGCTTCTTTGCCAGTCTTTGATTACCAACTCCAAATTACGAAATTTTGCCCATGCTCCACCCTATTTTTCCTTTTCCCAAGCTTCTGTTATTACCTTATCAAAACCATCTTCCAAGAACCAATGATCATAGAACCGAAAAGGTATAGGGCCCCAATCCTTGTGTACTAACATCAGACAAATTGCATTGTGATCCGATAAATAGTTTGGCAACCTCTGAACAGAAATGTAAGGAAAAATGCAAAAAATTCAAAGTGAACAGAAACCTGTCTAAGTTGCTCTATGATATACTCTCTTTGACTGAACAACAGGTGAAATTGCCTCCCCTCATAGGGACCTCAATCAATCCAGCTTGTGCTACAAAAGCTCAAAAATCAGACATCGCCCTCGTATTGCAATGAATTCCTGTGTGTTCTTCCATGTTTAGAATTGCATTAAAATCACCTCCAAATATCCATGGTCTAGAAAAAGTTCCCATCAATCCTCGAAGTTCCTCCCACAGTTCCCTCTTCCCCTCATCCTGATTAGGTGCATAGATATTGACTATGGCCACCTTTGTACTCACCTGGATCAAATCCCCCAATAAGACTAAGAATTTGAACTATTTTATAATCTCGGACACCACGAAGACCCTGTCATCCCAAATAGTTATTAAACCTCCCGAAGAGCCCTCTGAAGGCACAGTCTCCAAATAACCTATACTATTATACCATACTCGCCTTAACAAACTTTGCTCAACAGTCTCCAGCTTTGTCTCTTGCAAAAGAAGTAACCAAGGCTTATTTTTGATAGACACACGTCGCACCATTCTCACTTTTTCCTTCTTTCCCAGACCCCTAACATTAAACGATATGATCTTCATAACATAAAGGAAGCACCCAACTGTTAAAACAAAACACTGACCGCCTACACCACTTCTTGTCTACTAAACATCACCGCGTCTCTCTCATCCATTTCAGCCAGTCATCTTTCAATGTCACTGTCATTCACGTTGCCAAGAAGTCCCATTTTTTGCCCCTGCAACCAGGTTAACTTACCCTCAATGATGGAATCCCTCTCTCTCTGTTCTATTACCTCACCATTGGAGAGACCCCTTGATCTAGTTCTCGGATAATTCCTATCGTCAACATTCATCACTACCGAACCCAAAATTTTCCTCGGTCTGCCTCTTTTCTTTGGTGTGATCAACACCTCTTGTTGCGCCACCTCTTCATTCCCCCTAACCTTAACCAATTCTCATGTCTCAATATGACTAATCTCCTCTTCCTCTCTTTGCTTACATATTTCTAACCCCCTGTCATTACCTATCATTTCCAACCCGCTATCCCCTTCGGATTCACAATTGGATGAAAGTGAATCCCTGGATCCGACTAAACCATCTTTACTAATGTTTTCTCCACCATCTTCATCGCCACTGTCAATCACTTCCAAAAACTATTTAAAACTATCCGGGTATTCAATTGGTGATAAAAAATCTCCTGAAATTTGTAAAATGATTTCTTCCCTTTAATAACACAAGGACAGGCCCCATTTAGAGCTAATGGTTTCGAGTAAGAGATAAGCACTCTTGCCACATCAAATCTATCTCTGGATAGTGTTTTCTCATCAACCGCAATAAAATTCCCCCATTTCTCTGCAAGTTTTTTAAAAAAGTCCAAGTTCCAGTAAGTCAAAGGCACTATCTCAATCCGCAGCCAGACAAAATAGTCAAGAGCCACGTCATATGGTGCCCAAGCCCGAACATCAACAAACCATTCATTCCTCTATTTGTGCTCCTCAACAAGAAACTTATCAAAATCCTCTCTCGTTTCTAGAGAAATGAGAACTCTCTTAAGGTCAATGATAGCCACCCTGCAACCAGTAAATCCTTGACCACAAAAAAAGTCCCCAAGAATTTTTGGATTTGTTAAATCATGCATCACATAGATAAAAGAAGTTTTTAACCATTCATCTGTTTTAACAATATCATCTAGTTCAATAGGACAAATCGATTTAATAGAACTCACCATATTCTCCTAGTTTGCCCTTGACTTGTTAACACAAGAATCTCTCTACTCCTGCCTTTCTTTTACTGGATCAACTGTGCTAAAAGAACGACCAGATCGTGGTGTCACTTTTGCGGTTGCACCAGAATAAAAATGCGCAACTTCTTTGCACACATTATTTGCTGGTGATAAAACTATTTTTTTCTCACCAAAATAGCCCGCCTGTGTTGCCTGAGTGTACGCTGCAGTTTCTGTCAGTATCATCAGAGCTGATACAACACGCAATATACGCCTACTATCATTGAAATCCCTTTCCTCTATGCTATTCTGATAGCCCCTCTTGAATTCAGCAGATCGAGCCTTCCCTTCCAAACCGTCATAAGCCCCACTGAACCTTCTTCCTCCATTCTATCCTGTTGACCCCTCTTCATATCAGCAGATCAAAACTTCCCTGCCAATCCATCATTAGCCCCAGCTGCCTTTACCGATAGAACACGTTTATAAGAATCAGTATCGTGAACAGAAATATCCTACTTATTGTGCTACAATTTCCCATTCCCAGCAAGACTACGATCTCTTGTCTTGTTGTGATCCTTGCTGCAGGGCATATTCGTGACAACCTGAACGTATGTTCTTTTCATCCCTAGTGTAGACACCTAATTTTGTCCGGACCACTAAATAAGGTATGTTTTCTTCCTAAAGTGATGTTTCAAAATGCAAAAAGGCTTTTTTTATCCTGCAGGTGGTACTCCGAGACTTAGTTTAAGAAAGCGGGCATAAAAAGTCAATCTTGAAAAAATCAACCCCAAAAAAGTCAACCCTAAAAAGTCAACTACTGAAAAATTCAACCCACATTCAAAATCTAGATTTAAAGTTCAATTGAACAATGGATAATCCAAGGTCTACAACAAAAGATATGGAGTCCGGAAGATGGGTTACGAAGATTCAGTAGAAAGGAAACCCTAGTTCAAAAAATTTAGGGAAAATGCTTAAACGACCAAATTGGTCGAAATTGGACATTCCAAATGGAAGATAAGCAATGACTACGGGTAAGGGAGAGGCCACATGGATGCAAAACTGAAGGAAAAGTCAATTTGGAAGAAAATCGAGAATTAGGGTTTTTGGTGGATTTTGGTGAAATTGGGGAAAATTGCAGAAATGGCTCGATTCAGTAAAACTAAAGCCCCTAATTGATGAGGGTGATTAAACAGACTCAGTTTGAAGAAATTCTGAGAAAAGAGCCGATTGGAAGAAAAAACGAGAAAATTTCGATAGTGAAAAAAGGAAAAATCAAATCGAAAGGAATTTTGATTGTAAAAATTGGGTTTTTTGGACTAACTCCAATTCAATATATGACAAAGGCCCATAAAAAGAAAATCTGAAAATCGGATTTGTTTTGAGCAAAATCGGGCTTTGGAGGGAAAAGGGTAAAATTGGAAAATTTTGAAAAATACCAAATGAGCTCCAAAAATTACCAAAATTTGCAGATCTCATTCTTAAACCATTTGGAAGAGATTGGAAAAGAAAAATCTGGATTCAGAGTTCGTTTGCAAAATGGCAAATCCCAGGCCCACTATGTACAAATTCAAAAAGATAAATCCCGAAAAAATAGCAAATGAGCTCCAAAAATTTTGAAAATTTGCAGATCTCATTCTGAAATTATTTGGAAGAGTTTGGTGAAAGAAAATATGGATTCAGAGTTTGTTTGCAAAATGGCAAAACTTGGGCCCACTATGTAGAAATTCAAGCAGATAAATCCCGAAAAAATAGCAAATGAGATCCAAAAATTACGAAAACTTCCAGATCACACTTTTAATTTATTCGGAAGAGATTGGTGAATAGAAATCTGGATTCAGAGCTCGTTTAAAAAATGATAAAAGTTTGGGTACACGAGAGGGCAATTTAGGAAGAAAAAATCCAAAAAAATAGCAAATGGGCTTGTAAAATTTTGAAAACTTCCAAAATTCAATTTTTTTTATTATTTTGGAAGTATTGAAAAAACAAAATTTGAATTTGGAATCAGTTTTCTATTTAATTAGGTTTGGGGGTCAAAAAGGTCATTTTAGCGAAGAAACCAAAAAGGGCCTTTCTTGCAATGGAGATTGGGCTGGATTTTAAGAGGGAAATCAGCCAAGCCCTTGATGGAGAGATTTTGCTGAGCCATTTCATCTAAAGGCCAAGAGTGAATAGGAAGGTAGTTATTTTTTTGATCAATCCTTTGAATTTGCAACACATGGACCAATAGATGGAGAGGGATGATGTCATATTTATGATATCATCTTCATGACATCATATTTAGGAGATGATTATTCCAATCTAATGGTGGGAATTTCACATAGAAGGCAACTTGGATTAAAGACCATTGGATCAAAATTGGTGGAAAAAATGACAACTTTCCTACTCTATACTAAGGGGCAATCGGCCAAAGAGAGAAGGTGGCGGGAATTTAGATTTTTGCTGGAGCTTTATGGGCTGATTGAAGGCAGTAGCTAAGGGAAAAAAGAGAAGAAAAAAGAAAGGAGAAAGAGAGGAGAAAAAAGGAGAAGAAAAAAGAAAGGTTTGGCTTGTTACTTCTTGATTTGGAAAGCTAGAGCAAGGTAGCTATGTTCTGTCATGGTTTTCACATACTTTGTTGACATGATTTTGATATTTTGATTATCACTTTATTCTCTTTTATGAAATAAACTTGTTTTTTAAAATAATTTCTAAGGAGCTTCTACTTTGTTTTTAAAAGAAATCAAGAAAACAAGTTTTATTCTATTTTTCATCATGGTCGAATGAATCACTTTTGTTAAATGATTTTGTGTTTGATCTTGTTTATGTGATTTGTTGTGGTAGGTTAGCTTACTTGTGGTAGATTAGCTTAATTGTGGTAGGTTAGCTTGATTGTGGTAGTTTAGCTCTAGACCATGCCATGTGTTTGTGAAAATGTCTAGCTATATTCATGCATTTGCATTATGATTGCTTAGTTTAGCATGTTTCCTTTTTTGTCTTGTAGTTAGTATGCCAGGTGTTTGTGTTATTGCCATGCATTTTTTAGGTCTAGGTCTCATTTGCATTGCCATGCATTTCATGCACTTTTTAGACCTAGGTTGCATTTCTGGCCATGCAAGTTCATGTTAGGTCTATGTCATATTCTTTATGCCATGCATTTCCCATGTCATTTAGGTTTTAAATCATGCATTTCATACATCATATTTGTTGCTTGTTCATGCATCTCATGTCATACCACATGATTTTTGACTTAAGCCTATCAATGGCTTAAGATCAAGCTCATAGGAGCATGCTTGTGGAAAATTAAAGAGTTGTCATGTTGATTTTACTACCTTTGTGACTGTTTTTTTTTTTTTACTTAGGCAAATCTTGTCCAATTTTTTAGAAAAATTATCTACTGTTTGTAGGTCCAAAAAAGAGTCTCCAATATTTTTACTTTGATTTTTGAATGATTTTATCAAAGCCAAAAAAATGTGTTTTGGCAAAACAGTTTTTCACCCAGTGTTCCTATTTTTATGATTTTTTTGGGAAGTTATCTTTAATCAGAAAATTAATAAATTTTTTTTTTTTGGTGTATTTTTACATGTTATGAGTCTCCAGTATTTTATTTAGATTTTTTTGAAATTTTAAAAATAGGTTAAAAAATCACGTTTTAAAACTGGACAGTAGAGACAGATTTGAATTGAAGGGAAAAATAATTGTTAATTTTTGCTAAGGCATTTAGAGGGTGTTAGCAATCTTAGCTACTGTCCTAGGTTGGTTGATAAGCCTTTTTAATCTTTAAAAATGATTTTATAAAGATTGGATCAAGGGTGATCAAGTCCGGGTTTTCAAACTTAGGAAATAAAGCTTTTTTCAAAGGGGGTTTCGGCCATGTGTCATTTTCATCCAAGAATTTTCAAAATTATTTTCAAACAATCACAAAGTGGTTTTTTTTTTTTTAGAAAATTTAATTTGATGTCTTTTCTTAAGGTAGTCGGATATCTTTTTAGGTATACGTATTTCCTTATTTAAAGGAAAAACTACACTTTCATGCATTGCATTTTCCATATCCATGCATATTTTATAATATGTGATTTTTGCTATGATAATTTCTATGGTATTTTTATTATTTTGATTTATATTTTATGATTTTATGTTGTTTGTTATATGGTTTTGAAAATTTCATGCTATCCTATGCTTTTTATTTAGTCATTTATTCTTGTCACATCATTTAGCATATACTATGTTCATGCATTATTATTTTTATTTTCATGCATATTTCATGATAGCATTATTTTATGTTTCATGTCATTTCATGTCACTTAGATTATATTCCATGTCATCTAGATTATATTATTTAGAATATGCCATGTCATTTAAAATATGCCATATCATTTAAATTTACCATGTCATTTAAATCATATCATTTCATTTAGAATATCTTATGTTACTTATGTTATTTCATTTTATTTAGAATATATCATGATACTTAGGATATTTCATTTGGAATATGATATGCCAGATAAATTATATCATATCATTTAGGTTGCATTATATTATCTAGACTTTGTTATATCATCTTTACTATGTCATACATATTCATGTTCATATATATTTTTTAAATGTTTTGAAAAAGATAACGATTTTCAATAAAATAAAGATATTCTCGAGTTAAAATAATTCATGAGTTCTCTGCTGGGTTTGCTGGGGAGGATATCATCAATTATCATTAATAACGAAATATTTTCTTTAAAACGAGAATGATTCGGAAAAATTGTCACAGTAATAAAAATTTCTATATTTTGCCACGTTTTTCGGAAAATATAGGAAAATTTTGAATTAATAAATTTCGGATTATTTTCAATTAAAAAATGGAATTATTTTTATTTAAATTGGGTATCAAATTTAAAACCGACTTTTTACCAAGACTTGAGATAACACACGATTAATAAGGTACCATTTTATGCGGGCGTTGTGGGGGTGCTAATCCTTCCTCGCACGTAACCGAGTCCAGAACCCGATTCTTCAAATTTTCTCTGGTTTATAACGCAGAATTGAAATTGGTTTTAAAAATGTTTTAATTAATTTTAAAATATTTTACAAAATCAGTTTTAATAGGTGGCCGATCACACCTAGCTAAAAAAGATTGGTGGTGACTCCATGTCTTTTTCGAGGTCATTTTTAAACCCTCATTTTATTTCAAGAGGAATTAGGTTGACTTTTCTTCTATTTTCCAATGTCACACTTAACGAATATAAAGTCTCGCGATGAGACTTGTTATTTTTTAGGTTGCGACAGCTTGACGACTCCACTGGGGACATTTAGAGAGTCGGGCCTAGAATTAGTCGTGTGTTATCAAAGTCTCGGTTTTGTTGGTTTTTATTTGGTATTTAATTTTAATTCCCATATTTTTCAATAATAATGAGAATTTTGAAAATAATAAAATGTTTTTAAATATGTCCATATTCATGTGCATACATATTATTATTATTCTCTGGTTATTTTGGTTGCATACAGTTATTCTATGCTTAATTGATGCTTTACATTGTTTAATCTCGTTGGGGCATTTAGAATAAAGGTGTAGAATAAGTGGTGAAAGGTTTGTTGTTCCTCTTCACACACCACACATGCATTTGCATATCATGAGCCCTATACCCGTGTTCCGTCCTTTTAGGTGGGAGCAAAGTAACTAAGCCTTCGTGATTAACAATCCGCATGGGCTAATGAAACACTTCCGAAATACTAAATTACCTAAACCTTCGTGATTAACAATCCTCATAGGCTAGGGAAATAGACTCTAATGAATTAAACCCGTTTTTATCGAGGTGCCTTACTAGCCTTCACCGACGATAGTGAGGAACAATTCGGGGCTTTTATAATCGATTTACCCTCATATAGTGAACCTAAGCGAAGCCATGCCAGATTTTCGATTAGATATCCCGAAGCTAGGAGCACATGGAGGAATATTCCCAATCCTGTTACTTTCTACTATACATTTCGAATAAGTTTACCTTTGCAAATCTGACAATGATTAACATACATCGCCCACAATAAGTTTTGAGAATAACAAAAGGTTTTTTTGCATGCATATTATTATTGCTCTCTGGTTGGTTAATGCGTTACACTATTCTTGATCTTTGTTTTAATAAATTGCTGGGGCATTTAGGATAAGGATTATAGAATAGGTGTTGAAAGGTTTGTTCTGTTCCTCCACACACATTGCACTTACATTTTCATAACATGAGCTCTACACAGGAGTTCCATCGCTCTAAGTGGAAGTAGTAGCTACGCTCTCGTGATGATCCTCTGCATGGGCTAGCAAAATACTTCCGGAGTATAAATTACCTAAGCTCTCGTGATGATCCTCCGCATGGGCTAGAGAAATATACTCTAACGAATTGAACCCGCTTTTATCGGGGTGTCTTACTAGCCTTCACAGGCAACAATGAGGAATAATTCGGGGCCTTTTAGACCTTCGTTCACCCATATATAGTGAACCATAGAGCCAACATAGGCGAAGCTCTACCGAATTTTTGATAGATATACCGAAGTTAGGAACACATGGAGGGATATTTCTAACCTTTTGTTACTTATTTTACATATTGAATAAGTATTGTAGATCGGGCAACAATATACGTGCATCGCCCGTAAAAGTATGATAATCCATCCTAAAGGCACCATGGTGCTTAAATAAGTAGATACTGCTAGGGTACACATTCATTAATTTTCTTACTTTGCATTAATTATTCCACTATTTTATTGCTTTTACAAGGAATTTGAAAAAAGAGAAAAGATGATAGAAAAATATTTCTTCTTCGAAAAGTGAAAAAAATGAAAATAAAAAATGAGGAGAAAATGATGAAAAATTTCTTTTGTAGTGGAGTAGTGAGGTAAGAATAATAAAATTCTCCTTTTAGTTTTAGACTTTTTAGAAAATGAAAAAATGTCAAAAAAATAGTTGTCAAGAAAATTCAAGAAAAAAATAGAAAAAAAAAAATAAAAAAAATTGATGTTAGGATCTTCTTTTCCTTGATCTTTTCATTTGCATTTTTGCATAACATGCAAGCAGTTGTAAATATGAAAATTCATTCCCTCAAACATCTTTGCATCTTGTACATTTCATGCATCAATCATCATCACATCCATGCATATGTGAATAAGGCATGTACATTCATGGTTGTATTTATGATCTCATTTTTTGCAATAAACGAATGGTAATAATAATCTCATTTGATGATTTCATAAATATTCATTGGTTGAATAAGAATTGTAGACCAGTAGTGTTGAATGAACATTTGGACATTGTATCATAGTAGGATCCCTACCCCGAAATTCTTTTGAAAAATAATATGTTGGTTTTTCATGGAGAAAACATGTTTAAAAAAAGCATAGATTAAATTTAGAGGCAAATCTTGCTTAATGAGATTTTTGAATAATCAAAATTTGGTCCCACCAATTTCGTGTAATCACCGATTAATTTCTTTGTATATACCTTTGTGTTAATTCATTTATTCTTTACATGTATCATTTAGACATCATGTTACAATCCTAACATGCAGGGTCATTCATTGTAGAATACATTTGTGATATACATGGTGATTCTTTGTATATACCCTTGTGTTAATTTATAAATTCTTTATATGTATCATATGGACATCATGTTACAATCATAGAATGCAGGCTCATTCATTGTAGAATACATTCATGACACCCATGGTCATTATCTGTTCATTCTTTACATGCATCATATTGGCATCAGGTTGCATTCATGCATTCATAGTTAGCATGATTTTTCTGTATATATCCATGCATTAATTTGCTTATTCTTTACATGCATCATGTTGGCATCAGGTTGCATTCATGCATTCATAGTCAGCATGATTTTTCTGTAAATATCCATGCATTAATTTGCTTATTCTTTACATGCATCATGTTGGCATCAGGTTGCATTCATGTATTCATAGTCAACATGATTTTTCTGTATATATCTGTAGACACCTAATTTTGTCCGGACCACTAAACAGGTACGTTTTCTTCCTATATTGATGTTTCCGAGTGTAAAAAGACTGTTTTTATCCTGCAAGTGGTACTTCGAGACTTAGTTTAAGAGGGCGAGCACAAAAAGTCAAACTTGAAAAAAAGTCAACCCCGAAAAAAAAGTCAACCCCGAAAAAGTCAACCCCAGAAAGTCAACTACTAAAAAAGTCAACCCACTTTTAAAATCAAGATTTCAAGTTCAATTGAAAAATGGCGAAAGAATTTTGATAATCCGAGGTCTACATTGAAAGATATGGAGTTCGGAAGTTGGGATTTGGAGATTCAGTAGAAAGGAAACCCTAATCCGAGAAATTTGGGGAAAAGTGCTTAAACGATCAAATTGATCAAAATTGAAGGTTCCAAATGAAAGATAAGCACTGAATACGGGTAATGGAGAAGTCACTTGCAAGAAAAATCGAAAGAAAAGTCAATCCGGGAGAAAACCGAGAATTAGGGTTTTTAGTGGATTTCGGTGAAATCGGGAAGAATCACAGAAATGGCCCGACTTGGTAAGACCAAAGCCCCCAATGGATGAAGAATGATTAAAAAGGATGGCCCAAGGCTCAGATTGAAGAAAATCTGAAAATCGAACTTGTTTTGAGCAAAACCGAGTTTCAGAGGTAAAAGGGAAAAATTGGAAAAATTTGGGAAAAATAGCAAATGGACTCCGAAAATTCTGAAATTTGGAAAATCTCATTTTTAAATTATTTGGAAGAGATTGGCGAAATAAAATCTTGATTCGGAGTTCGTTTGCAAAATGGCCAAATCCCGGGCCTCCTATGCAGTAATAGAAGCCGATAAATCCCGAAAAAAACCAAATGAGCTCCAAAAATTATGAAAACTTCCAGATCACACTTTTTAATTATTTTGAAGAGATTGGTGAAGAAAAATCTTGATTTGGAGCTCGTTTAAAAAATGGTAAAATGTAGGGGCATAAAAGGGCATTTTGGGAAGAAAAATTCCAAATAAATAGCAAACGGACTCGGATAATTTTGAAAACTTCCAGAACTCAATATTTTATTATTTTGGAAGTATTAAAAAAAGAAAAATTGAATTTGGAGTCCGTTTGATATTTATTTGCATCCGGGGGGCAAAATGGTCATTTCACCCAAGCAACCGAAAAGGGCTTCTTTGGGCCTTTCAAAAAAATTAGAGTTGGGCTGGAAAAGAGAATTTCTGGCCTGCCCAAGCCCAAAGGAAGGAGGAAGCTTCTGATTTTTCAATCAAATGGCTAAAAATCAAGAGTTAGTTAGAGATTCTCTTTGATCAAGCCATGGTGATTAAGCCACATAAGCTAAGAAAGATGTCAACATTATTCTTATCAGCTGTAATTTGAGAGAGCTGAGATGCTAATCTAAAGGTGGTAATTTCATGAGTTTTCACCTTGAATTATTAGCCATTTGATGGAAAATTGGTTACACAAAAAATGACAACATCCTAGGGGAGGAGAGAGGTAAAATTCTGCCACCATTAAGGGGAGGGGCAGAATTTCGAATTTGGAGGTTCATTTTGGCTGATTTCTCTTAGTTTTTCTTAGTTTTTATCTTCTTGGTTGAGAGCAAAAAAGAAAAGTTTAGAAAAAAAAGGAAAGTTTGAAGAGAAAAGCTTGAAATATTAGCTTCTTGAGGTTGCTCTTGAGCACCAACTCTTGCACTTTCTTCATTTTCTATTCTTGTTTTTGCTATTTTAATCTCTACTTAATGAGTTTTCATTTTAAAATAATGTTTTTTGTTCTTCCTTCATCTCCTTTCTTAAGTATATATATATTTTTTACATTTTGTTTTTACAATAAACTCACCATGGCCAAATGGCCTACATTATTTATTTTGAGTTGCTGTTTTGAGTTCATTTTACCATATTGTTTATGCTATTTTTTTTTTATTTTGATGTTTTAAATGTTTTGTTACTTCATGTTCTTGAGTTATATTTTAATTTGGTTGCTTTGTTTGTTGCCATTTATGTCTTAGATATCATGTTTTTGCATTTTTAATTTTCTGTTTTCATGTTGTTTAAATTTGAGGATGTTTTAGATTTAGCATATTAAGTGTTTGTGAAAATGCTTGTGTGATTCCTTGCATGATTTTTGTTTTATATCTTAGTTGAGCATGTTTTAGATTCAGTATATTAAGTGTTTGTGAAAATGCTTGTGTGATTTTTGCATGATTTAAGTGTTATGACTTAGTTTTTCATGCTAGTATGCCAAGTGTTTGTGAAAATGCCATGCTTGTTGGAGCTTGAGGCCATTTGGCTACTCCATGTGTTTTGCATTGTGTGTTGCATTTTTTGTCATGCTAGTTGTTAGGTTTTTGCATTTGCATGATATTGGGTTGGATTTTTGAATTAAGCATGCCTTGTGTTTGTGAAAATGCCATGCATATTTTAGGTCTAGGTTACATTAAATGCCATGCAAGTTCATTTAGGTCTAGGTTACTTTATGAATGCCATATATTTTTTCATGACATTTAGGTTTAAATCCATGCATTTCATGCATTATGTTTGCTGCATTGTTTCATACATTTCATGTTCATGCCACTTGAATAATGACTTGAGACAATTAATGGTTCAAAGTCATCCTCTCTTGAGCACACTTGTGGAAAATTAAGTCTGTCAAGTTGATTATTCTACCTTTGTGATTTTTTTTACTTAGCCAATTTTTATCTAACTTTAAAAAAGTCCTAGATACTGTTTGCAAATCATTTTATGAGTTTCAAATATTTTTACTTTGGTTTTTAAATGATTTTATCAAAGGCAAAAATGTGTTGGCAAAGCAGTTTTTTCTCCTCCAAAAACTCATACATCTCTGATTTTTGTGGGAATTCATATTTGATCAGAAAATTAAGCCGATGTTTTCTCGTATACTTTTACATGTCCTGAGTCTCCAGTATTTTTTTCAGAATTTTTGGAATTTTTAAAAATAGGGTAAAAAATCGTGGATTAAAACTGGACAGTGGAGTCAGAATTGAATTTAAAGAAAAACCATTTTTCTGTTTTGGTTAATTTACTTAGAGTGGGCTGATTAGGATGGTTAGCTACTGACTTAGGGTAATTTATAAACCTTTTTAAACTCTAAAAATGGTTTTTCAAGTCCCGGGTTAAGGGTAGTCAAGTCCGGATTTTTTTAAACTTAGGAAATTAGAGCCATTTAAAAATTTTTAGCCCAGTTTTTATTTTTAATTCAAGCTTTTCAAAATTGTTTTCAAACAATCACAAAGTATTTTGGTTTTAGAATATTTAATTTGACATATTTTCCTAAGGTAGCCGGATATCTTTTTAGATATACGGATTTCCTTAATTAAAGGAAAACATACATTTCATGTATTGCATTTTTATATTCATGCATTTTATATAATATGTGATTCTTGCCATAATAATTTCTATGATATTGTTGTTATTTTGATTTATATTTTTGATGTTACATGGTTTATTATATGGTTTTGAATATTTCATGATATCCTATGCTTTTATTTAGTTATTTTTATTTAGCATATACTATGTTCATGCATTATTATTTTCATGCATATTATATGATAGCATTATTTTATTCCATGTCATTTAAATTATATGCCATACCATTCATATTTGTCATGTCATTTAGGTTACATTATATTATTTAGACTTTTATATGTTATTTTATTTATGTCATGCATATACATATTCATATCTTTTAAAATGTTTTCAAAAGGATAATGATTTTTCAATAAAAATAAAGATATTCCCGAGCTAAAATAATTCATGAGTTCTCTACCGGGTTTGCTGGAGGGAATATCATCAATTATTAATAATAAAGGAATATCTTTCTTTTAAAAAAAGAGAATGATTTGAAAGTTTTCCAAAACTAATAAAAATTTCTATATTTTGCCACGTTTGTTGGGGAATATAGGAAAATTTTGAATTTATAAATTTCGGATCATTTTCAATAAAAAAATGGAATTATTTTTCTTTAAATTGGGAATTAACTTGAAATACTAAATTTAAAACCGAATTTTACCGAGACTTGAGATAATACACGATTAATAAGGTACCGATTTATACGGGCGTTGTGGGGGTGCTAATCCTTCCCCACACGTAACCGACTCCCGAACCCGCTTCTTTGATTTCTCTGGTTTAAAACGCAGACTTGAAATTGGTTTTTAAAATGTTTTAATTAATTTTTAAGATATTTTATAAAACTGGTTTTAATAGGTGGCCGATCACACCTAGCTAAAAAAGATTGGTGGCGACTCCATGTCTTTTTTAAGGTTATTTGCAAAACCTTCATTTTTTTAGAGGAATTAAGTCGATTTTTCCTCAGTTTTTTTAATGTCACGCTTAACAAATAATATAGTCTTGCGATGAGACTCGTTATTTTTTAGGTTGCGACAGCTTGGCGACTCCACTGGGGACTATTAGAGAGTCAGGCCTAGAATTAGTCGTGTGTTATCAAAGTCTCGGTTTTGTTGGTTTAATTGGTATTTAATTTTATTCCCACATTTTTTAATAAGGAGAATTTTGAAAATAATAAAATGTTTTTAAATATGTTCATTCTCATGTGCATGCATTTTATTATTGTTCTCTAGTTATTTAAGGTTGTATATTATAATTGCTTGTTGGTTAATGCGTTACACTATTCTTGAATGTTTTAATTGCTAGGGCATTTAGAATAAGGTTTGTAGAATAGGTAGTGAAAGGTTTGTTATTCCTCCACACACACTACACGTGCATTTGCATAACATGAATCCTCTACCCGGGTTCCGTCCTTTTAAGTGGGAGTAAAGTAACTAAGCCTTCGTGATTGATCCTCCGTATGGGCTAGTGAAACACTTCCGGAGTATAAAGTACCTAATGCCTTCGTGATGATCCTCCGCATGGGCATAGGAAAATATACTCTAACGAATTGAACCCGCTTTTGTTGGGGTGCCTTACTAGCCTTCACCGACGACAGTGAGGAACAATTCGGGGCCTTAGAACCGATTCACCCTTATATAGTGAACCTAGGCGAAGCCATGCCGGATTTTCGTTAGATATACCAAAAATAGGAACACATGGAGGGGCATTTCTAAACCTTTTGTTACCTATTTTACACTCCGAATAAGTGTGGTAGATCGGGCAACGATGTACGTACATCGCCCGTAATAAATGTGATACTCCGCCTCGAAGGCATCGTGATGCCTAAATAAGCAGATATTGTTGGGGCAGATGTTCATTAGCTGTTTTAAAAAAAAAAAAAATCCTTTTTCAAGCATTTTTGCATGTTGCACATTTCATGCATGTGTGAATGGAGCATGTACATTTTTGGTTGTATTATTGATCTCATTCTTTGCAATAAACAGTTGGTAATTTCATTTGATGATTTCATAAAACCGGTAGTTTCACATGAACATTTGCATATTGTACCATAGTAGGATCCACCCTGAAATTCTTTTGAAAATAATGTGATTGGTTTTTCATAAAAAAAAAAAAACACAAAAAAAAACATGTTAAAAAAAATCATAAATTTGGAGGCAAATCTTGCATAATGAGATTTTTGAATAATCAAGATTTAGGTCCCACCAATTTCGTGTAATCATTGATTTCTTTGTATATACCTTTGTGTTAATTCATTTATTTTTGCATGTATCATTTTGACATCATGTTATAGTCATAGCATGCATGGTCATTCATTGTAAGATACATTTATGACATGCATGGTCATTTTTCTGTATATATCCATATATCAATTTATTCTTTCTTTACATGCATCATGTTGGCATCAAGTTGCATTCATGCATTCATAGTCAGCATGATTTTTCTGTATATATCCATATATCAATTTATTCTTTCTCTATATGCATCATGTTAGCGTCAAGTTGCATTCATGCATTCATAGTCAGCATGATTTTTCTGTATATATCCATATATCAATTTATTCTTTCTCTATATGCATCATGGTAGCATCAAGTTGCATTCATGCATTCATAGTCAGCATTATTTTTCTGTATATATCCATATATCAATTTATTCTTTCTTTACATGCATCATGTTAGCATCAGGGTGCATTCATGGCATACATAGTCATCATGATATGCTCATGCATTAATTTGTCATATTGGCATCAGGTTGCATTCATGACATACACGGCCAGCATGATTTTCTTTGTATATACTCTGTGTCAGTCATTTATTCTTCACATGCATCATAATTGACATTGTGTGGCATTCATAGTGTATATGATCATTCATTGGGAAATGCATTTGGAACATACATGGTCATTCATTGCATATATCCATGCATTGATTTTTCTTATTCTTTAAATGCATCATGTTGGCATCGTGTTGCATTTATAACATACATGGTCAACTTGTTTCCACTGTATATGACCACACATAACTTTGTTTATCCTTCACATGCATCAAATTGCACTCATGACATTCATAGCTCATTCATCATGAAACACATTAATAAGATGAAATAGAAATTGGCTTAGCTTTGAAGAGTTTTCTTCGTCAGCTAAAAGCTATGACCCCAACAGCAAGTGCGAGTATCATATTGGGGCAATTGGGCGTTCGACTAAAAAATGCAGAAAACTGAAGGAAATAATTGAGGGTCTTGTCCACGATGGCATTTGGATTCCAGAGCTTATCGAACATTGGAAATCTATTTTACCATATATTGATTTCCTCTTGAAGAATTTTGAGGATAAGAATTATTATCTTTGAAAGCATGTCAATAAGAGCATTCTGATGCATATTTTTCTATACACTTTGATGATGAAAGCGCTTGTCTCATGATGACATGTACATGAAATAAATAAATTTTGAATTTAAATATTTTGTGTTCATTTTATTTTAGCAATAAATTTGAATTTGCAAAAACAAATGAAACTTTGAGAAAATTTGTGGTACACAATAAATAAGTGGTTTTCACATGAAATAATGAACAATCTTGAGAATATTGATGATCATTGTTAGAAATGACCCAATACCTTCAGCCCTATCTTTTAGGCTTTCCTAAGCCTAAATCCTTTGAACCGAGACTACTTGAAAGACCTAATGCTTCAAGGAAAAATGAATTTGAAAAAAAGAGAAGCATTGTCATTGCAAAATAAGCAAGGATGTAAATCCTAGTCTAGGCTATGAACAAAGGAATGAACTTTTTGAAATTTTTCGAATTCCTTGAAATTCAAACAAATGAGACATTCTTTCAAGAATCTAGATTTTGATAATTTGGTGTGTGTCAAGATTGTGCTAAAACCATTCATGACCTTTCCCAATGACCAAAACACTAATTACCCAAACATCACTTCATGATTAATACCTTGGAGCACAATGACCAAACCAGATTATCCCATATCCCAGAGAAAACCCGTTTTTGGGTCATATTTTCCTTGTCTCTTCAAAGAACTCAGATTGGAAACTCAGCCTTTTCAAAATAAACCTAGATTTGCGATGTTCCTCGCAATGATACAAATCCTCATGGTTAATCAAATTAGGGCATCATATGTGGAAATGATGGATACATGGTGAATAAGGATGGATTAATGCATGAATCATTGGGGGCATGCGACGAAAAAAACAAAAAAAGAAAAAAGAAAAAGAAAAATTGTGATATCATGCATATGAGAATTCGGATGATTCCAAAGTGCAAAATGAAATTCTGAATATCTATTTCCCCTGGGGATTGCTTTTCAATGTAAATATTTGTGCTTGATATGAGAAATGGCCGTCTTTCATATCCCTTTCGCACAAAAAAAAATTATCCATAGTCACCCCTTTTGAGCCAAAAGAATTCTTTAGTCTTTGAACCCTGATCAAGGATCACCCTCTACACTGGGGGCAAATGCGAGGAAAGATCTTTTTAAAAAATCATTGAGAAACGAATCCTAGCTCAAAGACAGATGCAAAGCAAATGGAGCCCCGAATAAAGACGGGCTCACTCCGTTGAAAAAGAAGGGGGGCAAAATGAAAAAAATGAAAAAATGTGTGAAAGATATGGCAAATTGAAAGCCAAAAGCAAAGAAGAAAAAGAGCAAAGTCAAAAGGAAAGAAATGTCCAAGAAGGGACAAATGCTTCAAAGAGAATCCTCCTCAAAAAAAATGGATCCTTGATCTGATCAACTTCAAACACATATTTTGGGCCTATTTATCCTTTCTTTCTAAACCATGAGCCATGGCCTACATTACATGCTTTAAAAGTCCATTTTGATCAAGCATGAATATTTAATTTGAAGGGTTTTCCTCAGATTTTATCTCATCTCATCAAATTCTCATTTCACTAAGGAAGAATTTAGAATTCTCAAGTGTATAAAAAAAAATTGGAAAGAATGGGACTCTAGGGCGAAAACCCAAAAACGGGCGGTCTAGAGTAGAATGGGAATTTTCGATGCCATCGATGATAGTGCTGATACCATAAAAGAAAAGATTTTCTTAAAGGGGTGGTCATCGAGGAACATCTAGGAATTCTTGAACCCCAAATTGCCAACTCTCATTCAGAGGATTGTCTTCAAAAAACTGAAACTTTTTTTCCCAAGATTAAACTTTTCAGTTTAAACATCCAGGCCAATCTTGACGCTTGTCAAAATGCCTTGATATGGAAACTAAAAGAATGTTGAATTTGTTTGGTTCTCAATAAATTCATGATTTATAAAACCTGTTCCATTTTTGAGCCTAGAAGGGATATACATTTTTGTCATGAAGTTTTCCTGGAAAAGACAGAATCTTGTTCTACCAAGCCTTGCCAACCCCAGTTAAAAAACCCAGATTGACACTTAGAGAAATTTCTAACAATGATCATCAGTCTTCAAAAGATTTGTACATCACACATTGTGGGGTTAATATTTTTTGTTCAGAAGTTTTCAAAATAAGAAAACAAATAAATATATTTTTGAAATACCCATTTTGATGTTGACATGAGACAAGGATTTTTCTAACTCAAAGGTATAGAATTTCCAGAATAGGTCCTGACTTCCAGATATGAGGAGAAGAAATAGAACCCGGTTCAGATCTCTATTGATGAAAGTTTGAAAACTGTTGGGGCAAAGAGAATAGCCAAAATGAATTGAAGATATACTCTGATTTGAAGAGGAAAAATGAATTTGAAAGGCTAAGCCAAAGTCTAGAAAAACAATCGGGGGCATTTGCATCACTCATGAGCACTCATCTCTTTATCGAGCTTTTGCATCTGCACAGTGTCGGCAAGCATTTGCATCATTCATGGGTATTTGCATTGGCATTATTCCATTAGCATCTGCATTTTACCTTTACATTTACATTCTTCATGGAATTCGCATTTGTGTCATCTCAAGCAATTGCATCATTTCTAGAATCATTGCATTTTCATTAATGTGTGGTAATTGTAGTTACACCATTCATAAACCAGTTACATGAACACAGTTAGTAGGGGCATCTGCATCATGAAACATGGGCATCAATCCAGGCCATTTGCATTTGCACTAAGAAATATTTTACATTTGCACGACGAAGCATGAGCACCTTGTTAAAAGACATGTGCATCTGCATCATTTCTCAAAGCTTCTGGTGGGGATATCCAGAATTTTACAGTTTTTAAAAGTGAACAAGTCTTCGGTGGTGATAGCTGAAGCCTTTGGTGGAGATATCTAGGGATTTATAATTTTGAAAAATGAGAAATCTTCTTCTAGACGAGTTATACATAATTTTACAATGAGCAAGTCTTTGGTGGTAATAGCCAAAGCTTCTGGTGGGGATATCCAGAATTTTACAGTTTTAAAAGTGAACAAGTCTTCGGTGGTGATAGCTGAAGCCTCTGGTAGAGATATCCAGGGTTTTATAATTTTGAAACATGAGAAATCTTCTTCTGAAGGAGTTACCCAGAATTTTACAATGAGCAAGTCTTTGGTGGTGATAGCCGAAGCTTCTGGTGGGGATATCCAGAATTTTACAGTTTTAAAAGTGAACAAATCTTCGGTGGTGATAGCCGAAGCCTCTGGTGGAGATATCCAGGGTTTTATAATTTTGAAACATGAGAAATCTTCTTCTGAAGGAGTTACCCAGAATTTTACAACGAGATAGTCTTTGGTGGTGATAGCCAAAGCTTCTGGTGGGGATATCTAGAATTTTACAGTTTTAAAAGTGAAGAAGTCTTCGGTGGTGGTAGCTGAAGCCTCTGGTGGAGATATCCAGGGTTTTATAATTTTGAAAAACGAGAAATCTTCTTTTTGGAGGAGTTATCTAGAATTTTTTTCCAACATGTGCATCTACATCAAGAAGCATTTGCATCAATCTAAGTTATTTGAATCTACATCAAAAAACATTTACATCAATCCAAGCATTTACATTTGCATCAAAGACATTTGCACCAGTTTAAGTCATTTCGTATCTTATTCAACACCTGCACTGCATCAAAAAAGCATTCGCATCTTCTCAAAATCGTTAGGTTAATTTTCAATAATTCTTCAAAGACCATTTTTAAGACCTCCGGGCATAATTTTTCAAATCACAGGTAAGACCTCCGGGCAACATCTTTAAGACCTCCGGGCATAAGTTTTTTTTTTCAGGGGTAAGGCCTATGGGCACCATTTTTAAGACCTCCGGGCATAATTTTTCAAATCACAGGTAAGACCTCCGGGCAACATCTTTAAGAGCTCTGGGCATAACTTTTTTTTCAGGGGTAAGGCCTTTGGGCACCATTTTTAAGACCTCCGGGCATAATTTTTCAAATCACAGGTAAGACCTCCGGGCAACATCTTTAAGACCTCCGGCATAACTTTTTTTTCAGGGGTAAGGCCTATGGGCACCTTTTTTAAGACCTCCGGGCATAACTTTTTTTTTTCAGGGGTAAGGCCTATGGGCACCATTTTTAAGACCTCCGGGCATAATTTTTCAAATCACAGGTAAGACCTCCAGGCAACATCTTTAAGACCTCCGAGCATAACTTTTTTTTTTTCAGGGGCAAGGCCTATGGGCACCATTTTTAAGACCTCCGGGCATAATTTTTCAAATCACAGGTAAGACCTCCGGGCGACATCTTTAAGACCTCTGGGCATAACTTTTTTTTCAGGGGTAAGGCCTATGGGCACCATTTTTAAGACGTCCGGGCATAATTTTTCAAATCACAGGTAAGACCTCCGGGCAACATCTTTAAGACCTCCGGGCATAACTTTTTTTTCAGGGGTAAGGCCTATGGGCACCATTTTTAAGACCTCCGGGAATAATTTTTCAAATCACAGGTAAGACCTCCGGGCAACATCTTTAAGACCTCCGGGCATAACTTTTTTTTCAGGGGTAAGGCCAATGGGCACTATTTTTAAGACCTCCGGGCATAATTTTTCAAATCACAGGTAAGACCTCCGGGCAACATCTTTAAGACCTCCGGGCATAACTTTTTTTTTCAGGGGTAAGGCTTATGGGCACTATTTTTAAGACCTCCGGGCAACATCTTTAAGACCTCCGGGCATAACTTTTTTTTTCAGGGGTAAGGCTTATGGGCACTATTTTTAAGACCTCCGGGCATAATTTTTCAAATCACAGATAAGACCTCCGGGCAACATCTTTAAGACCTCCGGGCATAACTTTTTTTTCAAGGGTAAGACCTCCGGGCACCATTTTAAAGACCTTTGGGCAACAGTTTTTTTAAGACCTCTGGGCACTAATTTTTAAGACCTCCGGGCACTATTTTAAAGACCTCCGGGCACAATTACCAATTTTTAAGACCTTCGGGCACAATTACCAATTTTAAAGACCTCCGAGCACCATTTTAAGACCTCCGAGCACCAATTTTAAAGACCTTCGAGCATAAATTTTTCTTTTGAAAATCGAATTCGTTTCCTTAAGACGAATCGAGCCTTGTTTAGGCAGGGAATTCAATTTAAGGACAAAATCTTCAATTTATTGTTTTAAAAAAATGAAAAAATGAAAAAAGAGAAAAAATAGAAAAAAGAAAAAAAGAAAAAAGAAGAAAGAAGAAAGAAGAAAAAAATGAAAAAATGAAAAATGAAAAATGCAAAAATGAATGAAGAAATGAAAAAGAAAACCCCTTTCCTTTCCTTCACATGTGATTTCGCTGACCATACAAAATTAGTGTCGGTTTATCTTTGCCTGATTCCTGATTCTCAGCAATAGCCGAAGAGGGGCAGCTGTAGACACCTAATTTCGTCCGGACCACTAAACAGGTATGTTTTCTTCCTATATTGATGTTTCCGAGTCTAAAAAGACTGTTTTTATCCTGCAAGTGGTACTTCGAGACTTAGTTTAAGAGGGCGAGCACAAAAAGTCAAACTTGAAAAAAAGTCAACCCCGAAAAAAAAAGTCAACCACGAAAAAGTCAACCCCAGAAAGTCAACTACTAAAAAAGTCAATCCACTTTTAAAATCAAGATTTTAAGCTCAATTGAAAAATGGCGAAAGAATTTTGATAATCCGAGGTCTACATTGAAAGATATGGAGTTCGGAAGTTGGGATTTGGAGATTCAGTAGAAAGGAAACCCTAATCCGAGAAATTTGGGGAAAAGTGCTTAAACGATCAAATTGATCAAAATTGAAGGTTCCAAATGAAAGATAAGCACTGAATACGGGTAATGGAGAAGTCACTTGCAAGAAAAATCGAAAGAAAAGTCAATCCGGGAGAAAACCGAGAATTAGGGTTTTTAGTGGATTTCGGTGAAATCAGGAAGAATCACAGAAATGGCCCGACTTGGTAAGAACAAAGCCCCCAATGGATGAAGAATGATTAAAAAGGATGGCCCAAGGCTCAGATTGAAGAAAATCTAAAAATCGAACTTGTTTTGAGCAAAACCGAGTTTCAGAGGTAAAAGGGCAAAATTGGAAAATTTTGGGAAAAATAGCAAATGGACTCCGAAAATTCTGAAATTTGGAAAATCTCATTTTTAAATTATTTGGAAGAGATTGGCGAAATAAAATCTTGATTCGGAGTTCGTTTGCAAAATGGCCAAATCCCGGGCCTCCTATGCAGTAATAGAAGCCGATAAATCCCGAAAAAATACCAAATGAGCTCCAAAAATTATGAAAACTTCTAGATCACACTTTTTAATTATTTTGAAGAGATTGGTTAAGAAAAATCTTGATTTGGAGCTCGTTTAAAAAATGGTAAAATGTAGGGGCATAAAAGGGCATTTTGGGAAGAAAAATTCCAAATAAATAGCAAACGGACTCGGATAATTTTGAAAACTTCCAGAACTCAATATTTTATTATTTTGGAAGTATTAAAAAAAGAAAAATTGAATTTGGAGTCCGTTTGATATTTATTTGCATCCGGGGGGCAAAATGGTCATTTCACCCAAGCAACCGAAAAGGGCTTCTTTGGGCCTTTCAAAAAAATTAGAGTTGGGCTGGAAAAGAGAATTTCTGGCCTGCCCAAGCCCAAAGGAAGGAGGAAGCTTCTGATTTTTCAATCAAATGGCTAAAAATCAAGAGTTAGTTAGAGATTCTCTTTGATCAAGCCATGGTGATTAAGCCACATAAGCTAAGAAAGATGTCAACATTATTATTTAACAGCTGTAATTTGAGAGAGCTGAGATGCTAATCTAAAGGTGGTAATTTCATGATTTTTCACCTTGAATTATTAGCCATTTGATGGAAAATTGGTTACACAAAAAATGACAACATCCTAGGGGAGGAGAGAGGTAAAATTCTGCCACCATTAAGGGGAGGGGCAGAATTTCGAATTTGGAGGTTCATTTTGGCTGATTTCTCTTAGTTTTTCTTAGTTTTTATCTTCTTGGTTGAGAGCAAAAAAGAAAAGTTTAGAAAAAAAAGGAAAGTTTGAAGAGAAAAGCTTGAAATATTAGCTTCTTGAGGTTGCTCTTGAGCACCAACTCTTGCACTTTCTTCATTTTCTATTCTTGTTTTTGCTATTTTAATCTCTACTTGGTGAGTTTTCATTTTAAAATAATGTTTTTTGTTCTTCCTTCATCTCCTTTCTTAAGTATATATATATTTTTTTTTTACATTTTGTTTTTACAATAAACTCACCATGGCCAAATGGCCTACATTATTTATTTTGAGTTTCTGTTTTGAGTTCATTTTACCATATTGTTTATGCTATTTTTTTTTATTTTGATGTTTTAAATGTTTTGTTACTTCATGTTCTTGAGTTATATTTTAATTTGGTTGCTTTGTTTGTTGCCATTTATGTCTTAGATATCATGTTTTTGCATTTTTAATTTTTTGTTTTCATGTTGTTTAAATTTGAGGATGTTTTAGATTTAGCATATTAAGTGTTTGTGAAAATGCTTGTGTGATTCCTTGCATGATTTTTGTTTTATATCTTAGTTGAGCATGTTTTAGATTCAGTATATTAAGTGTTTGTGAAAATGCTTGTGTGATTTTTGCATGATTTAAGTGTTATGACTTAGTTTTTCATGCTAGTATGCCAAGTGTTTGTGAAAATGCCATGCTTGTTGGAGCTTGAGGCCATTTGGCTACTCCATGTGTTTTGCATTGTGTGTTGCATTTTTTGTCATGCTAGTTGTTAGGTTTTTGCATTTGCATGATATTTGGTTGGATTTTTGAATTAAGCATGCCTTGTGTTTGTGAAAATGCCATACATATTTTATGTCTAGGTTACATTAAATGCCATGCAAGTTCATTTAGGTCAAGGTTACTTTATGAATGCCATATATTTTTTCATGACATTTAGGTTTAAATCCATGCATTTCATGCATTATGTTTGCTGCATTGTTTCATACATTTCATGTTTGTAGATACCTAATTTTGTCCGGACCACTAAACAGGTATGTTTTCCTCCCATATTGATGTTTCCGAGTATAAAAAGACTGTTTTCATCCTGCAGGTGGTACTCCGAGACTTAGTTTAAGAGGGCGAGCACAAAAAGTCAAACTTTTAAAAAAAAAGTCAACCTCGAAAAAGTCAAACCTGAAAAAGTCAACCCTAGAAAGTCAAATACTGAAAAAGTCAACCTACTTTCAAAATCAATATTTTAAGTTCAATTGAAAAATGGAGAAAGAATTTTGATAATACGAGGTCTACATTGAAAGATATGGACTTCGGAAGTTGGGATTTGGAGATTCAGTAGAAAAGAAACCCTAATCCGAGAAATTTGGGGAAAAGTGCTTAAACGATCAAACTGGTCAAAATTGAAGGTTCCAAATGAAAGATAAGCACTGACTACGGGTAATGGAGAAGTCACTTGCAAGAAAAACAGAGAGAAAAGTCAATCTGGGAGAAAATCGAGAATTAGGGTTTTAGTGGATTTCGGTGAAATCAGGAAGAATCACAGAAATGGCCCGACTTGGTAAGACCAAAGCCCCCAATGGATGAGGAATGATTAAAAAGGATGGCCCAAGGCTCAGATTGAAGAAAATCTGAAAATCGGACTTGTTTTGAGCAAAACCGGGTTTCGGAGGTTAAAGGGCAAAATTGGAAAAATTTGGGAAAAATAGCAAATGGACTCCGAAAATTATGGAAAATTTGTCAATCTCATTCTTAAATCATTTGAAGGAGATTTGCGAAAGAAAATCTTGATTCCGAGTTCGTTTGCAAAATGACCAAATCTCGGGCTTCTTATGTAGTAATTCAAAAAGATAAATCCCGGAAAAATAGCAAATGGACTCCAAAAATTCTGAAATTTGGCAAATCTCATTTTTAAATTATTTGTAAGAGATTGGCGAAATAAAATCTTGATTCTGAGTTCGTTTGCAAAATGGCCAAATCCCGGGCCTCCCATGCAGTAATTCAAGCCGATAAATCCCGAAAAAATACCAAATGAGCTCCAAAAATTATGAAAACTTCCAGATCACACTTTTTAATTATTTTGAAGAGATTGGTGAAGAAAAATCTTGATTTGGAGCTCGTTTAAAAAATGGTAAAAAGTAGGGGCATAAAAGGACATTTTGGGAAGAAAAAATCCAAATAAATAGCAAACGGACTCGGATAATTTTGAAAACTTCCAGAACTCAATATTTTATTATTTTGGAAGTATTAAAAAAAGAAAAATTGAATTTGGAGCCCGTTTGATATTTATTTTGCATCCGGGGGGCAAAATGGTCGTTTCACCCAAGCAACCGAAAAGGGCTTCTTTGGGCCTTTCAAAAATCAGAGCTGGGCTGGAAAAGAGAAGTGCTGGCCTGCCCAAGCCCAAAGGAAGGAGGAAGCTTAGGATTTTTTTCAATCAAGTGATTAAAATTCAAGAGTTAAGTTAGAGATTTTCATTTTTGAGCCTAAGTCCCAATCCCACATCCCTTTGTAATGTCAAGCCAAGGAGGTGCTCACCTTATAGATAAGGGGTCTTGGCCTTTGGTTGAAATCACCCACTACCCCTTGTGAGATAGTCTATACACTTGTATTAGGATTATCCGGGTGGTGAGTCATAGTGTTTTACTCTGATGGTTTATAGCTTAATCCGTTCAAAAGCTACTCTGAGGGTTTGTAGCTTAATCCGTTCAAAAGCTACTCTGAGGGTTTATAGCTTAATCCGTTCAAAAGCTACTTGTGAGAGGGTTTGTGGCTTAATCCATTCAAAAGCTACTCTGAGGGTTTATAGCTTAATCCGTTCAAAAGCTACTTGTGAGAGGGTTTGTGGCTTAATCCGTTCAAAAGCTACTCTGAGGGTTTATAGCTTAATCCGTTCAAAAGCTACTTGGTGAGTTTTCATTTTAAAATAATGTTTCTTGTTCTTCCTTCATTTCCTTTCTTAATTATATTTTTCTTACATTTTGTTTTTACAATAAACTCACCATGGCCAAATGGCCTACATTATTTATTTTAAGTTGTTATTTTTGATTCATTTTACCATATTGTTTATGCTATTTTCTTTATTTTTGATGTTTTAAATATTATGTTATTTCATGTTCTTAAGTTATATTTAATTTGGTTGCTTTGTTTGTTGCCATTTATGTCTTAGATATCATGTTTTTGCATTTTTAATTTTCTGTTTTCGTGTTGTTTAAATTTGAGCATGTTTTAGAGTTAGCATATTAAGTGTTTGTGAAAATGCTTTTGTGATTCTTTGCATGATTCTTGTTTTATATCTTAGTGAGCATGTTTTAGATTTGGTATATTAGGTGTTTGTGAAAATGCTTGTGTGATTTTTGTGTTATGACTTAGTTTTTCATGCTAGCATACCAAGTGTTTGTGAAAATGCCATGCTTGTTGAAGCTTGGGGCCATTTGGCTACTCTATGTGTTTTGCATTGTGTGTTGTATTTTTGTCATGCTAGTTGTTAGGTTTATGCATTTGCATGATATTTGGTTGGATTTTTGAAATAAGCATGCCTTGTGTTTGTGAAAATGCCATGCATGTCTTAGGTCTAGGTTACATTAAATGCCATGCAAGTTCATGTTAGGTCTAGGCCATATTATTTGTGTCATGCATTTTCCTTACATTTAGGTTTAGATCCATGCATTTCATGCATTATGTTTGCTGCATTGTTTCATGCATTTCATGTTCATGCCACTTGAATAATGACTTGAGCCAATTAATGGTTCAAAGTCATGCTCTCTTGAGCACACTTGTGGAAAATTAAGTTTGTCAAATTGATTATTCTACCTTTGTGATTTTTTTTACTTAGCCAATTTTTATCTAACTTTCAAAAAGTCCTAGCTACTGCTTTCAAGTCATTTTATGAGTTTCAAATATTTTTATTTTTATTTTTAAATGATTTTATCTAAGACAAAAAAATGTGTTGGCAAAACAGTTTTTTTCAGTTTTTTTTTTTCTTCAAAAAAACTCGTAAAATTCTGATTTTTCTGGGAATTCATCTTTGATCAGAAAATTAAGCCGATTTTTTCTCGTGTATTTTTACATGTCCTGAGTCTCCAATACTTTTTTCAGAATTTTTGGAATTTTTAAAAATAGGGTAAAAAATCATGGATTAAAACTGGACAGTGGTGTCAGAATTGAATTTAAAGAAAAACAAAGCAGTTTTTTTTTCCTCCAAAAACTCGTACATCTCTGGTTTTTCTGGGAATTCATCTTTGATCAAAAAATTAAGTCGATTTTTTCTCGTGTAGTTTTACATGTCTTGAGTCTCCAGTATTTGTTTTAGAATTTTTGGAATTTTTAAAACTAGGATAAAAAATCGTGGATTAAAACTGGACAGTGGAGTCAGAATTGAATTTTAAAAAAAAACCATTTTTTCTGTTTTGGTTAATTTACTTAGAGTGGGCTGATTAGGAGAGTTAGCTACTGACTTAGGGTGCTTTCTAAGCCTTTTGAAATTCTAAAAATGGTTTTTCAAGTCCCGGGTTAAGGGTAGTCAAGTCCGGATTTTTTAAACTTAGGAAATTAGAGCCATTTTAAAATTTTTAGCCCAGTTTTTATTGATAATTCAAGCTTTTCAAAATTGTTTTCAAACAATCACAAAGTATTTTGGTTTTAGAATATTTAATTTGACATATTTTCCTAAGGTAGCCGGATATCTTTTTAGATATACGGATTTCCTTAATTAAAGGAAAAAATACATTTCATGCATTGCATTTTTATTTTCATGCATATTATATGATAGCATTATTTTATTCCATGTCATTTAAATTATATGCCATACCATTCATATTTGTCATGTCATTTAGGTTGCATTATATTATTTAGACTGTACTATGTCATTTTATTTATGTCATGCATATACATATTCATTTCTTTTAAATGTTTTCCAAAAAGGATAATGGTTTTCAATAAAAAAATATAAAGATATTCCCGAGTTAAAATAATTCATGAGTTCTCTACCGGGTTTGCTGGAGGGAATATCATCAATTATCATTAATAAAGGAATATCTTTCTTTCAAAAACGAGAATGATTCGGAAAGTTTTCCAAAACTAATAAAAATTTCTATATTTTGCCACGTTTGTTGGGGAATATAGGAAAATTTTGAATTTATAAATTCCGGATCATTTTCAATAAAAAAAATGAAATTATTTTTCTTTAAATTGGGAATTAACTTGAAATACTAAATTTAAAACCAACTTTTTACTGAGAGTTGAGATAACACACGATTAATAAGGTACCGATTTATACGGGCGTTGTGGGGGTGCTAATCCTTCCCCACACGTAACCGACTCCCGAACCCGCTTCTTTGATTTCTCTGGTTTAAAACGCAGACTTGAAATTGGTTTTTAAAATGTTTTAATTAATTTTTAAAATATATTATAAAACCGGTTTTAATAGGTGGCCGATCACACCTAGCTAAAAAAGATTGGTGGCGACTCCATGTCTTTTTTAAGGTCATTTTCAAAATCTTCATTTTTCTAGAGGAATTAAGTCGACTTTTCCTCGATTTTTTTTAATGTCACGCCTAACGAATAATAAAGTCTTGCGATGAGACTCGTCGTTATTATTTTTTTTAGGTTGCGACAGCTTGGCGACTCCGCTGGGGACTATTAGAGAGTCAGGCCTAGAAATAGTCGTGTGTTATCAAAGTCTCAGTTTTGGTTGGTTTAATTGGTATTTAATTTTAATTCCCACATTTTTCTAATAAAGAGAATTTTGGAAATAATAAAATGTTTTTAAAAATGTTCATTCTCATGTGCATGCATTTTATTATTGTTCTCTAGTTATTTAGGTTGTATATTATAATTGCTTGTTGGTTAATGCGTTACACTATTCTTGAATGTTTTAATTGCTAGGGCATTTAGAATAAGGTTTGTAGAATAGGTAGTGAAAGGTTTGTTATTCCTCCACACACACTACACGTGCATTTGCATAACATGAATCCTCTACCCGGGTTCCGTCCTTTTAAGTGGAAGTAAAGTAACTAAGCCTTCGTGATTGATCCTCCGTATGGGCTAGTGAAACACTTTCGGAGTATAAAGTACCTAATGCCTTCGTGATGATCCTCCGCATGGGCATAGGAAAATATACTCTAACGAATTGAACCCGCTTTTATCGGGGTGCCTTACTAGCCTTCACCGGCGACAGTGAGGAACAATTCGGGGCCTTAGAACCGATTCACCCTCATATAGTGAACCTAGGCGAAGCCATGCCGAATTTCCGTTAGACATACCGAAAATAGGAACACATGGAGGGACATTTCTAAACTTTTTGTTACCTATTTTACACTCCGAATAAGTGTGGTAGATCGGGCAACGATGTACGTACATCGCCCGTAATAAATGTGATACTCCGGCTCGATGGCCTCGTGATGCCTAAATAAGCAGATATTGCTGGGGCAGATGTTCATTAGTTGTTTTTAAAAAAAAAGAAATCTTTTTTCAAGCATTTTTGCATGTTGCACATTTCATGCATGTGTGAATGGGGCATATACATTTTTGGTTGTATTATTGATCTCATTCTTTGCAATAAACAGTTGGTAATTTAATTTGATGATTTCATAAAACCGGTAGTGTCACATGAACATTTGCATATTGTACCATAGTAAGATCCACCCTGAAATTCTTTTGAAAATGATGTGATTGGTTTATCAAAAAAAAAAAATGGAGGCAAATCTTGCATAATGAGATTTTTGAATAACCAAGATTTAGGTCCCACCAATTTCGTGTAATCATTGATTTCTTTGTATATACCTTTGTGTTAATTCATTTATTTTTGCATGTATCATTTTGACATCATGTTATAGTCATAGCATGCATGGTCATTCATTGTAAGATACGTTTATGACATGCATGGTCATTATTTGTATATACTTATGTATCAATTTATTCTTTCTCTATATGCATCATGGTAGCATCAAGTTGCATTCATGCATTCATAGTCAGCATGATTTTTCTGTATCTATTCATATATCAATTTATTCTTTCTTTACATGCATCATGTTAGCATCGGGGTGCATTCATGGCATACATAGTCATCATGATATGCTCATGCATTAATTTGTCATATTGGCATCAGGTTGCGTTCATGACATACACGGCCAGCATGACTTTCTTTGTATATACTCTGTGTCAATCATTTATTCTTTACATGCATCGTAATTGACATTGTGTGGCATTCATAGTGTATATGATCATTCATTGAGAAATGCATTTGGAACATACATGGTCATTCATTGCATATATCCATGCATTGGTTTTTCTTATTCTTTAAATGCATCATGTTGGCATCGTGTTGCACTTATAACATACATGGTCAACATGTTTCCACTGTATATGACCACACATAACTTTGTTTATCCTTCACATGCATCAAATTGCACTCATGACATTCATAGCTCATTCATCATGAAACACATTAATAAGATGAAATAGAAATTGGCTTAGCTTTGAAGAGTTTTCTTCGTCAGCTAAAAGCTATGACCCCAACAGCAAGTGCGAGTATCATATTGGGGCAATTGGGCATTCGACTAAAAATGCAGAAAACTGAAGGAAAGAATTGAGGGTCTTGTCCACAATGGCATTTGGATTCCAGAGCTTATCGAACATTGGAAATCTGTTTTACAATAGATTGATTTCCTCTTGAAGAATTTTGAGGATAAGATTTGTTATCTTTGAAAGCATGTCAATAGGAGCATTCTGATGCATATTTTTCTATACACTTTGATGATGAAAGCTCTTGTCTCATGATGACATCTACATGAAATAAATAAATTTTGAATTTTAATATTTTGTGTTCATTTTATTTTAGCAATAAATTTGAAATTGTAAAAAAAAAAAAAAAAACAAATGAAACTTTGAGAAAATTTGTGGTACACAATAAATAAGTGGTTTTCACATGAAATAATGAACAATCTTGAGAATATTGATGATCATTGTTAGAAATGACCCAATACCTTCAGCCTTCTCTTTTAGGCTTTCCTAAGCCTAAATCCTTTGAACCGAGACCACTTGAAAGACCTAATGCTTCAAGGAATATGAATGATTTGACTTCATAAAACCATTGTCATCACAGAATAAGAAAAGACTTAGATCTTAGTCTAGGCTATGAACAAAGGAACGAAATTTTTGAAAATTTTCAAATTCCTTGAAAATCAAACAAATGAGACATTCTTTCAAGAATCCAGATTTTGATAATTTGGTGTGTGTCAGGATTGTGCTAAAACCATTCATGACCTTTCCCAATGACCACAAAACACTAATTGCCCAGACATCACTTCATGATTGACACCTTGGGGCATAATGATTAAACTAGATTATCCCTTGTCCCAGAGAAAAGCTGCTTTTGGGTCATGTTTTCCTTGTCTCTTCAAAGAACTCAGATTGGAAACTCAGCCTTTTCAAAACAGACCTAGACTTGCCATGTTTCTCGTTGATACAAATTCGCATGGTTAATCAAATTGGGGCATCATATGTGGAAATGATGGATACATAGTGAAGAAGGATGGGCTAATGCATGAATTATTGGGGGCATGCAACGAAAAAAAAAAAAAAAATTGTGATATCATGCATATGAGAATTCGGATGATTCCAAAGTGCAAAATGAAATTCTGAATATCTATTTCCCCTAGGGATTGCTTTTCAATGTGAATATTTGTGCTTGACATGAGAAATGGCCATCTTTCATATCCCTTTCACACAAAAAGAAATTATCCATAGTCACCCCTTTTGAGCCAAAAGAATTCTTTCTTCTTTGAACCCTGATCAAGGATTACCCTCTACACTGGGGGGCAAATGCGAGGAAAGATCTTTTCAAAGATCATTGAGAAATGAGTGATAGCTCAAGGACAGTTCAAAGCAAATGAAGCCCCGAATAAATACGAGCTCACTCTGTCAAAGAAAAAGAAGAGAAAAAGATGGTGAAATGAAAGCCAAGAAAAACAAAAGAAAAACACAATGAAAAAGAAAATGTGTGTGAAAGACATGGCAAATTGAAAGCCAAGAGCAAGGAAGAAAAAGAGCAAAGTCAAAAGGAAAGAAATGTCCAATTAGGGACAAATGCTTCAAAGGGAATCCTCCTCAAGAAATGATCCTTGATCTGATTACCCTCAAACACATATTTTGGGCCTATTTATCCTTTCTTTCTGAACCCTGAGCCATGGCCTACATTATATGCTTTAAAAGTCCATTTTGATCAAGCATGAATATTTAATTTGAAGGGTTTTTCCTCGGATTTTATCCCATCTCATCGAATTATCATTTCACTAAGGAAGAATTTAGAATTCTCGAATGTGTGGTAAAAAAAAAAAAAGGAAAGAATGGGACTCTAGGGCGAAAACCCAAAAATGGGCGGTCTAGAGTAAATTTGGAAATTTTCGATGCCATCTATGATAGTGCCGATACCCCAAAAGAAAAAATCTTATTAAAGGAGTGGTCATCGAGGAACATCTAGGAATTCCTGAACCCCCCAAATTGTCAGTTCTCATTCAGAAGATTGTCTTCAAAAACTGAAACTTTTTTCCTCCAAAATCAACTTTCCGGTTTAAACATCCCAGCCAATCTTGATGCTTGACAAAATGCCTTGATATGGAAACTAAAAGAATGTTGAATTTGTTTGGTTCTCAATGAATTCATGATTTATAAAACCTGTTCCATTTGTGAGCCTAGAAGGGATATACATTTTTGTCATGAAGTTTTCCTGGAAAAACCAGAATCTTGTTATACCAAGCCTTGCCAATCCCAGTTGAAAAAACCCAGATTGATACTTAGAGAAATTTCTAACAATGATCATCAGTCTTCAAAAGATTTGTACATCACACATTGTGGGGTTAATATTTTTTGTTCAGAAGTTTTCAAAATGCGAAAACAAATAAAGAGATTTTTTTGAAATACCCATTTTGATGTTGGCATGAGACAAGGATTTTTCTAACTCAAAGGTGTAGAACTGCCAGGATAGGTCTTGACTTCCAGATATGAGAAGAAGAAATAGAACCCGGTTCAGATCTCTATTGATGAAAGTTTGAAAATTGTTGGGGCAAAGAGAATAGCCAAAATGAATTGAAGATATACTCTGATTTGAAGAGGAAAAATGAATTTGAAAGGCTAAGCCAAAGTCTAGAAAAACAGCCGGGGGCACTTGCATCACTCATGAGCACTCATCTCTTTATCGAGCTTTTGCATCTACACAGTGTCGGCAAGCATTTGCATCATTCATGGGTATTTGCATTGGCATTATTCCATAAGCATCTGTATTTTACCTTTACATTTACATTCTTCATGGAATTCGTATTTGTGTCATCTCAAACAATTACATCATTTCTAGAATCATTGCATTTTCATTAATGTGTGGTAATTGTAGTTACACCATTCATAAACCAGTTACATGAACACAATTAGTAGGGGCATCTACATCATGAAACATGGGCATCAAATCAAGTCATTTACATTTGCATCAAAGACATTTGCACCAATCTAAGTCATTTCGTATCTTATTCAACATATGCATTTGCATCAAAAAGCATTCGCGTCTTCTCAAAATCTTTAGGTTAATTTTCAACAATTCTTCAAAGCCAATTTTTAAGACCTCCGGGCAACATCTTTAAGACCTCCGGGCATAACTTTTTTTTCAGGGGTAAGGCCTATGGGCGCCATTTTCAATGAAAAAACATTTTTAAGACCTCCGGGCATAACTCTTTTTTCAGGGGTAAGGCCTCCGGGCACCATTCTTAAGACCTCCGGGCATCATTTTTAAAGTCGCATACAGCGTATTTTTTTCAAATCACGGGTAAGGCCTCCGGGCACCATTCTTAAGACCTTCAGGCATCATTTTTAAAGTCGCATACAGCGCATTTCTTCCAAATCACGGGTAAGGCCTCCGGGCACCATTCTTAAGTCCTCCGGGCATCATTTTTAAAGTCGCATACAGCGCATTTTTTTTCAAATCACGGGTAAGGCCTCCGGGCACCATTCTTAAGACCTCCGGGCATCATTTTTAAAGTCGCATATAGCGCATTTCTTCCAAATTATGGGTAAGGCCTCCGGGCACCATTCTTAAGACCTCCGGGCATCATTTTTAAAGTCGCATACAGCGCATTTCTTCCAAATTATGGGTAAGGCCTCCGGGCACCATTCTTAAGACCTCCGGGCATCATTTTAAAGTCGCATACAGCGCATTTCTTTCAAATCACGGGTAAGGCCTCCGGGCACCATTCTTAAGACCTCCGGGCATCATTTTAAAGTCGCATACAGCGCATTTTTTCCAAATCACGGGTAAGGCCTCCGGGCACCATTCTTAAGACCTCCGGGCATCATTTTTAAAGTCGCATACAGCGCATTTCTTCCAAATCACGGGTAAGGCCTCCGGGCACCATTCTTAAGACCTCCGGGCATCATTTTTAAAGTCGCATACAGCGCATTTTTTTCAAATCACGGGTAAGGCCTCCGAGCACCATTCTTAAGACCTCCGGGCATCATTTTTAAAGTCGCATACAGCGCATTTCTTCCAAATCACGGGTAAGGCCTCTGGGCACCATTCTTAAGACCTCCGGGCATCATTTTTAAAGTCGCATACAGCGCATTTCTTCCAAATTATGGGTAAGGCCTCCGGGCACCATTCTTAAGACCTCCGGGCATCATTTTTAAAGTCGCATACAGCGCATTTTACCAAATCACAGGTAAGGCCTCCGGGCACCATTCTTAAGACCTCCGGGCATCATTTTTAAAGTCGCATACAGCGCATTTTTTTCAAATCACAGGTAAGGCCTCCGGGCACCATTCTTAAGACCTCCGGGCATCATTTTTAAAGTCGCATACAGCGCATAATTTTTCAAATCACAGGTAAGACCTCCGGGCAACATCTTTAAGACCTCCTAGCATAACTTTTTTTCAGGGGTAAGGCCTATGGGCACCATTTTTAAGACCTCTGGGCTTAATTTTTTTCAAATCACAGGTAAGACCTCCGGGCAACATCTTTAAGACCTCCGGGCATAACTTTTTTCAAGGGTAAGACCTCCGGGCACCAATTTTAAAGCCCTTGAGCTTAAATTTTTCTTTTGAAAATCGAATTCGTTTCCTTAAGACGAATCGAGCCTTGTTTAGGCAGGGAATTCAATTTAAGGACAAAACCTTCAATTTATTGTTTAAAAAATAATAATAAAAAAAATGAAAAAAGAGAAAATAGAAAAAAGAAAAAAAGAAAAAAAGAAAAAAAGAAAAAAAGAAAAAAAGAAAAAAAGAAAAAAAGAAAAAAAGAAGAAAAATAGAAGAAAAAAATGAAAAATAGAAAATGAAAAAATGAAAATGAAAAAGAAACCCCTTTCCCTTTCCTTCACATGTGATGTCACTGACCGTACAAAATTAGTGTCGATTTATCTTTGCCTGATTCCTGATTCTCAGCAATAGCCAAAGCGGGGCAGCTGTAGACACCTAATTTTGTCCAGACCACTAAACAGGTATGTTTTCCTCCCATATTGATGTTTTCGAGTATAAAAAGACTGTTTTCATCCTGCAGGTGGTACTCCGAGACTTAGTTTAAGAGGGCGAGCACAAAAAGTGAAACTTAAAAAAAAGTCAACCCCAAAAAAGTCAAACCCGAAAAAGTCAACCCTAGAAAGTCAACTACTGAAAAAGTCAACCCACTTTCAAAATCAATATTTTGAGTTCAATTGAAAAATGGAGAAAGAATTTTGATAATCCGAGCTCTACATTGAAAGATATGGACTTCGGAAGTTGGGATTTGGAGATTCAGTAGAAAAGAAACCCTAATCCGAGAAATTTGGGGAAAAGTGCTTAAACGATCAAACTGGTCGAAATTGAAGGTTCCAAATGAAAGATAAGCACTGACTACGGGTAATGGAGAAGTCACTTGCAAGAAAAACAGAGAGAAAAGTCAATCCGGGAGAAAACCGAGAATTAGGGTTTTAGTGGATTTCGGTGAAATCAGGAAAAATCACAGAAATGGCCCGACTTGGTAAGACCAAAGCCCCCAATGGATGAGGAATGATTAAAAAGGATGGCCCAAGGCTCAGATTGAAGAAAATCTGAAAATCGGATTTGTTTTGAGCAAAATCGGGTTTCGGAGGTTAAAGGGCAAAATTGGAAAAATTTGGGAAAAATAGCAAATGGACTCCGAAAATTATGGAAAATTTGTCAATCTCATTCTTAAATAATTTGAAGGAGATTTGCGAAAGAAAATCTTGATTCCGAGTTCGTTTGCAAAATGGCCAAATCCCGGGCTTCTTATGCAGTAATTCAAAAAGATAAATCCCGGAAAAATAGCAAATGGACTCCAAAAATTCTAAAATTTGGCAAATCTCATTTTTAAATTATTTTTAAGAGATTGGCGAAATAAAATCTTGATTCCGAGTTCGTTTGCAAAATGGCCAAATCCCGGGCCTCCCATTCAGTAATTCAAGTCGATAAATCCCGAAAAAATACCAAATGAGCTCCAAAAATTATGAAAACTTCCAGATCACACTTTTTAATTATTTTGAAGAGATTGGTGAAGAAAAATCTTGATTTGGAGCTCGTTTAAAAAATGGTAAAAAGTAGGGGCATAAAAGGACATTTTGGGAAGAAAAAATCCAAATAAATAGCAAACGGACTCGGATAATTTTGAAAACTTCCAGAACTCAATATTTTATTATTTTGGAAGTATTAAAAAAAGAAAAATTGAATTTGGAGCCCGTTTGATATTTATTTTGCATCCGTGGGGCAAAATGGTCGTTTCACCCAAGCAACCGAAAAAGGCTTCTTTGGGCCTTTCAAAAATCAGAGCTGGGCTGGAAAAGAGAAGTGCTGGCCTGCCCAAGCCCAAAGGAAGGAGGAAGCTTAGGATTTTTTTCAATCAAGTGATTAAAATTCAAGAGTTAAGTTAGAGATTTTCATTTTTGAGCCTAAGTCCCAATCCCACATCCCTTTGTAATGTCAAGCCAAAGAGGTGCTCACCTTATAGATAAGGGGTCTTGGCCTTTGGTTGAAATCACCCACTACCCCTTGTGAGATAGTCTATACACTTGTATTAGGATTATCCGGGTGGTGAGTCATAGTGTTTTACTCTGATGGTTTATAGCTTAATCCGTTCAAAAGCTACTCTGAGGGTTTGTAGCTTAATCCGTTCAAAAGCTACTCTGAGGGTTTATAGCTTAATCCGTTCAAAAGCTACTTGTGAGAGGGTTTGTGGCTTAATCCATTCAAAAGCTACTCTGAGGGTTTATAGCTTAATCCGTTCAAAAGCTACTTGTGAGAGGGTTTGTGGCTTAATCCGTTCAAAAGCTACTCTGAGGGTTTATAGCTTAATCCGTTCAAAAGCTACTTGGTGAGTTTTCATTTTAAAATAATGTTTCTTGTTCTTCCTTCATTTCCTTTCTTAATTATATTTTTCTTACATTTTGTTTTTACAATAAACTCACCATGGCCAAATGGCCTACATTATTTATTTTAAGTTGTTATTTTTGATTCATTTTACCATATTGTATATGCTATTTTCTTTATTTTTGATGTTTTAAATATTATGTTATTTCATGTTCTTAAGTTATATTTAATTTGGTTGCTTTGTTTGTTGCCATTTATGTCTTAGATATCATGTTTTTGCATTTTTAATTTTCTGTTTTCATGTTGTTTAAATTTGAGCATGTTTTAGAGTTAGCATATTAAGTGTTTGTGAAAATGCTTGTGTGATTCTTTGCATGATTCTTGTTTTATATCTTAGTGAGCATGTTTTAGATTTGGTATATTAGGTGTTTGTGAAAATGCTTGTGTGATTTTTGTGTTATGACTTAGTTTTTCATGCTAGCATACCAAGTGTTTGTGAAAATGCCATGCTTGTTGAAGCTTGGGGCCATTTGGCTACTCTATGTGTTTTGCATTGTGTGTTGTATTTTTGTCATGCTAGTTGTTAGGTTTATGCATTTGCATGATATTTGGTTGGATTTTTTAATTAAGCATGCCTTGTGTTTGTGAAAATGCCATGCATGTCTTAGGTCTAGGTTACATTAAATGCCATGCAAGTTCATGTTAGGTCTAGGCCATATTATTTGTGTCATGCATTTTCCTTACATTTAGGTTTAGATCCATGCATTTCATGCATTATGTTTGCTGCATTGTTTCACGCATTTCATGTTCATGCCACTTGAATAATGACTTGAGCCAATTAATGGTTCAAAGTCATGCTCTCTTGAGCACACTTGTGGAAAATTAAGTTTGTCAAATTGATTATTCTACCTTTGTGATTTTTTTTACTTAGCCAATTTTTATCTAACTTTCAAAAAGTCCTAGCTACTGCTTTCAAGTCATTTTATGAGTTTCAAATATTTTTATTTTTATTTTTAAATGATTTTATCAAAGACAAAAAAATGTGTTGGCAAAACAGTTTTTTTTTCAGTTTTTTTTTTCTTCAAAAAGCTCGTACATTTCTGATTTTTCTGGGAATTCATCTTTGATCAGAAAATTAAGCCGATTTTTTCTCGTGTATTTTTACATGTCCTGAGTCTCCAATAATTTTTTCAGAATTTTTGGAATTATTAAAAATAGGGTAAAAAATCATGGATTAAAACTGGACAGTGGTGTCAGAATTGAATTGAAAGAAAAACAAAGCAGTTTTTTTTTCTCCAAAAACTCATACATCTCTGGTTTTTCTGGGAATTCATCTTTGATCAAAAAATTAAGCCGATTTTTTCTCGTGTAGTTTTACATGTCTTGAGTCTCCAGTATTTGTTTTAGAATTTTTGGAATTTTTAAAAATAGGATAAAAAATCGTGGATTAAAACTGGACAGTGGAGTCAGAATTGAATTTTAAAAAAAAACCATTTTTCTGTTTTGGTTAATTTACTTAGAGTGGGCTGATTAGGAGAGTTAGCTACTGACTTAGGGTGGTTTCTAAGCCTTTTGAAATTCTAAAAATGGTTTTTCAAGTCCCGGGTTAAGGGTAGTCAAGTCCGGATTTTTTAAACTTAGGAAATTAGAGCCATTTTAAAATTTTTAGCCCAGTTTTTATTGATAATTCAAGCTTTTCAAAATTGTTTTCAAACAATCACAAAGTATTTTGGTTTTAGAATATTTAATTTGACATATTTTCCTAAGGTAGCCGGATATCTTTTTAGATATACGGATTTCCTTAATTAAAGGAAAAAATACATTTCATGCATTGCATTTTTATTTTCATGCATATTATATGATAGCATTATTTTATTCCATGTCATTTAAATTATATGCCATACCATTCATATTTGTCATGTCATTAAGGTTGCATTATATTATTTAGACTGTACTATGTCATTTTATTTATGTCATGCATATACATATTCATTTCTTTTAAATGTTTTCAAAAAAGGATAATGGTTTTCAATAAAAAAATATAAAGATATTCCCGAGTTAAAATAATTCATGAGTTCTCTATCGGGTTTGCTGGAGGGAATATCATCAATTATCATTAATAAAGGAATATATTTCTTTCAAAAAAGAGAATGATTCGAAAAGTTTTCCAAAACTAATAAAAATTTCTATATTTTGCCACGTTTGTTGGGGAATATAGGAAAATTTTGAATTTATAAATTCCGGATCATTTTCAATAAAAAAAATGAAATTATTTTTCTTTAAATTGGGAATTAACTTGAAATACTAAATTTAAAACCAACTTTTTACCGAGAGTTGAGATAACACACGATTAATAAGGTACCGATTTATACGGGCGTTGTGGGGGTGCTAATCCTTCCCCACACGTAACCGACTCCCGAACCCGCTTCTTTGATTTCTCTGGTTTAAAACGCAGACTTGAAATTGGTTTTTAAAATGTTTTAATTAATTTTTAAAATATTTTATAAAACCGGTTTTAATAGGTGGCCGATCACACCTAGCTAAAAAAGATTGGTGGCGACTCCATGTCTTTTTTAAGGTCATTTTCAAAACCTTCATTTTTCTAGAGGAATTAAGTCGACTTTTCCTCGATTTTTTTTAATGTCACGCCTAACGAATAATAAAGTCTTGCGATGAGACTCGTCGTTATTATTTTTTTTAGGTTGCGACAATGTTCATGACACTTGAATAATGACTTGAGCCAATTAATGGTTCAAAGTCATGCTCTCTTGAGCACACTTGTGGAAAATTAAGTTTGTCAAGTTGATTATTCTACCTTTGTGATTTTTTTTTACTTAGCCAATTTTTATCTAACTTTAAAAAAGTCCTAGCTACTGTTTGCAAATCATTTTATGAGTTTCAAATATTTTTACTTTGGTTTTTAAATGATTTTATCAAAGGCAAAAATGTGTTGGCAAAGCAGTTTTTTCTCCTCCAAAAACTCGTACATCTCTGATTTTTGTGGGAATTCATCTTTGATCAGAAAATGAAGCCGATTTTTTCTCGTATATTTTTACATGTCCTGAGTCTCTAGTATTTTTTTCAGAATTTTTGGAATTTTTAAAAATAGGGTAAAAAATCGTGGATTAAAACTGGACAGTGGAGTCAGAATTGAATTTAAAGAAAAACCATTTTTCTGTTTTGGTTAATTTACTTAGAGTGGGCTGATTAGGAGGGTTAGCTACTGACTTAGGGTAATTTCTAAACCTTTTTAAACTCTAAAAATGGTTTTTCAAGTCCCGGGTTAAGGGTAGTGAAGTCCGGATTTTTTTAAACTTAGGAAATTAGAGCCATTTAAAAATTTTTAGCCCAGTTTTTATTTTTAATTCAAGCTTTTCAAAATTGTTTTCAAACAATCACAAAGTATTTTGGTTTTAGAATATTTAATCTGACATATTTTCCTAAGGTAGCCGGATATCTTTTTAGATATACGGATTTCCTTAATTAAAGGAAAACATACATTTCATGTATTGCATTTTTATATTCATGCATTTTATATAATATGTGATTCTTGCCATAATAATTTCTATGATATTGTTGTTATTTTGATTTATATTTTTGATGTTACATGGTTTATTATATGGTTTTGAATATTTCATGATATCCTATGCTTTTATTTAGTTATTGTTATTTAGCATATACTATGTTCATGCATTATTATTTTCATGCATATTATATGATAGCATTATTTTATTCCATGTCATTTAAATTATATGCCATACCATTCATATTTGTCATGTCATTTAGGTTGCCTTATATTATTTAGACTTTACTATGTCATTTTATTTATGTCATGCATATACATATTCATATCTTTTAAAATGTTTTCAAAAGGATAATGATTTTTCAATAAAAATAAAGATATTCCCGAGCTAAAATAATTCATGAGTTCTCTACCGGGTTTGCTGGAGGAAATATCATCAATTATTATTAATAAAGGAATATATTTCTTTCAAAAAAAGAGAATGATTCGGAAAGTTTTCCAAAACTAATAAAAATTTCTATATTTTGCCACGTTTGTTGGGGAATATAGGAAAATTTTGAATTTATAAATTTCGGATCATTTTCAATAAAAAATGGAATTATTTTTCTTTAAATTGGGAATTAACTTGAAATACTAAATTTAAAACCGACTTTTATCGAGACTTGAGATAATACACGATTAATAAGGTACCAATTTATACGGGCGTTGTGGGGATGCTAATCCTTCCCCACACGTAACCGACTCCCGAACCCGCTTCTTTGATTTCTCTGGTTTAAAACGCGGACTTGAAATTGGTTTTTAAAATGTTTTAATTAATTTTTAAAATATTTTATAAAACTAGTTTTAATAGGTGGCCGATCAGACCTAGCTAAAAAAGATTGGTGGCGACTCCATGTCTTTTTTAAGGTTATTTGCAAAACCTTCATTTTTTAGAGGAATTAAGTCGACTTTTCCTCAGTTTTTTTTAATGTCACGCTTAACGAATAATAAAGTCTTGCGATGAGACTCGTTATTTTTTAGGTTGCGACAATATCCATGCATTAATTTTCTTATCCTTTACATGCACCATGTAAAGACATGCATCATATTGATATTGTGTTGCATTCATAGGGTCATTCATTGGAAAATGCATCTGGAACATACATAGTCATCCATAACATATATACATGCGTTGATTTGTTTATTCTTTGCTTGCATCATGGTAGCATCATTGCAACTATTACATACATGGTTAGCATGTTTCCACTGCATATGTCCATACATCACTTTATTCTTCACATGCATCAAATGACATTCATGGCCCATTCATCATGTCACACATTTGGAGGAATAAAACGAAAATTGGCTAAGCTTTAAGAGTCTTTGAAAGAATTTCCATTTCAAATCAGAGGTATAAGAAGTACTAAGTACTTTTTTTTTTAAATATAGGCTAGAGCTATGGAGAATGAACAAGTTGCCTAATTGGAAAGAATGAAAAAGGCACAAGAAAAATCGCAAGAACAATTTGCAAAATTTGAAGCATAATCTAGAGATCAGAGGACTTAATTGATGGACCTGGTCTCCGTCGTAGTCAAGGGAAAGGGATACACTGAAAATTTGGCTACCAGAGAAGAGTTAGAGGCATAAAAGGGTCAGATTGAGGTCATGATGTTGGATGGCCAGAATACAGTTAACCCCAGCAACATCATGAACTTAGATGATCCAGCTGAACAGGAAAAGTTGAAAATGGTTGAGTCGAATCGGGCTGAGTCGACAAATTCCCAAAGGAAGTATCAGCTATTAGAGGAAAGGATTCGAGCTGTTGAATGTGGAGATAAAGTAAGTGTAGGAGAGCTTATTTTGATCCATGATCTGGTCATCCTGTCAAAATTCAAGGTTTCAGAATTCAAAAAGTATGATGGACTTAAAAACCCCAAAACACACTTGTCTGCATATTGTAATAGGATGGTGGGGCACGCGCATGATGAGAAATTACTTATCCATGTTTTTCAATACAGCCTAACAAGAGGGGCATCAAATTGGTATTGTCAGTTGAAAAAACGTAAGTGCATACATGGAGAGACTTAGCCTGAGCATTCCTGAAACAATACAAACATATGTTGGAACTGGCTCCAGATCGATTGACACTCCAGAATATGAAAAAGGAGCTCAATGAGAACTACAAAGAATATGCTCATAGATGGAAAGATGTAGCCTTGCAAGTCCAACCACCTCTTACTGATAGAGAAATAAATGTTTTCTTTGTTGATACCCTCCCATATCCATACTATGACAAGTTGATAGGCAATGTCTCCTTACATTTTGTAGATATATTGTTTGCAGTGATTAGGATTGAGGATGGTATAAAAAAAGGAAAAATTGTTGATACTAATGCCGGAATGTTTTTCGAGAATAAAGATAATGTTGCTAAGGGGCACGTTCAAGTCGCAAATGTTGAAGGAAGAAATAAAAGAGGGTTCAGTGCAATGTAAGAAGATCCTTTTGGTGGTTATTTACATCCCCGATCCTATTTTGACCATTGGATTCAGTACGGTCATCATCATGCTTCAAAGCCTTTCACATCACCTCAGAATTTCGTCATGCCAAATGATTTGGAGTTTAGTTCAGTCCATTCTCAGACCAGTAAGAAAGAAGGCAAAGGTGTACCATTCAATTTCGATGACCTACACGGAACTTCTTCCATTACTTGTCCAAAGCCAAATGATCTCCGTTGTACCTGCAAAGCCAAGGAAGTCTCCTTACCCGAAATGGTATGATCCTAATGCCACATACAAGTATCATAGCGGGGTTAAAGGGCATTCCACGAATAACTGCATTGCATTCAAAGACAAAGTTTAGGCCGTAATTGATGTAAACCTGACAAAGTTCAAAGAGCTCATGGATGCTTATCAAGGACGACGGTGCTAAGGATCATTTGTTCCCAGGGTAGCATGCTAATCAGAGGCAATCTTTAACCTTGTTTTAAGTTTTTGTACTTACTTTCATTTTATTTAAAATAAATTAACTTTAAATTACAAGCATCATACATCATATCTCATTTGAAGTTTTGAATATTCTTCTTAAGCTTTGTTTATATGATTTGAGAAAGAAAAACAAAAAGGTTGAAAATAAAAATTCATACGGTAATTTTTCATTTTGAAAATAAAAAGATACTCCTTTGAATAAGTGAAATGAGTTTCGAAAGAATGGGTGATCATCATGAGGGATGGATTCCCAGGAAGCACCTTACCTCTACATGTGTATAGATCATAGACCAATTGAATAAATACCACTCAAAAGTCACAAAGAATAACCTTTATTGAGGCCATGAGTAGTGAAAATTTGAAATTCTTTCTTGAAAGTCAAGCAAACATGAAAATCTTCCAAAATATCTCGATTAGGTAGTTTGATATGTGTTAAAGTTATGCCATGTTACAAATCATAAAAAAAAAAACTCAAAGATTCAAAACTTTCGAATCCCTTTGAAAGAATTCAAATGCCAAGTCTCTAAGCCTTTTCACAGACCTTGATTTATGAGCACATGAACCAAAGGATGAACCATAACACCTTTCTTTTTCTCTCCCCATGGGTTGGAAACACTTTGAAGAAATTGAAACCCAAACAAGTTCATTTAGCAAGAAGCTCAAAGAGAAAATCTGAGATGTTCCTTCACAATAGGATTCTCCCAAGCCATATGACTTTCACTTCAATGGCAAATCGAAATAAGATATCATTGTGGCTGAAAATGAATCATGCATGAATTTTTTGGGGCATGCAGTAAAAAAGAAAAAAGAAACAAAATATTGTGACATCATGAATGTGAGAATTCGAATGATTCCAAATGCAAAATAAAATTATGATTATCTATTCCCCCTGAGGATTGCTTTTCAAGGAGAATATTCATACTTGATATGAGAAATGGTCATCTTTAATATCCCTTTCACAAAGAAATTATCCATACTCACCCCTTTAAGCTTAAGGAATTCTTTTTCTTTGAACCCTGATCAAGGATCACTCTCCATACTAGAGGGCAAATACGAGGAAGGATTTTCTTAAAAATCATGGTGAAATAAGTCCCGACTGGGAAACAAAAACAAAGCAAATTGAGTTCCCAAACAAGTACAGACTCACTCTGTCAAAATGGGGATACAAGGAAAAAAAAAAGGAAAAAGGAAAAAGATGGCGAATAGAAAGCCAAGAACGACACACAAAAAAATGTGTGAAAGAGATGGCAAATTGAAAGCCAAGAACAAAGAACAAAAGAAGCAAAACTCAGATGAAGGAAAGAAAAGTCTAGAAGGGACAAATGTTTCAAAAAAGGAATCCTCCCTCAGGAAATGATCCTTGATCTGATTACCTTCAAACACATATTTTGAGCCTACTTATCCTTTCTTTCTGAACCTCGAACCTTGGCCTACGTTATGTGCTTTAAAAGTCCATTTTGATCAAGCATGTATATTTAACTTGGAAAGTTTCTCCTTAGATTTTATCCCATTTCATCGAATTATCATTTCATTATGGAAGAATTTAGAATTCTCAGATGCATGGTGGAATAAAGAAAAAAGAGAAACAATGAAGCTCTAGAGTGAAAACCTAAAAATGGGCAGTCTAGAGCAGAATAAGATGAAATTTTAATGCCACATTGATATTGCCAAAACTATCAATTTGAGGAATACAAGGAGCATCAAGGAACTCCTAGACATACCAAAAGGACAGCCTTTACTTTGGACTTGATTTTGAAAGTTAAACCTTTTCCCTTCCAACAGTGAACCTATCATGGCTAAGGTTAACACTTTTCAAAATGCCATATTTAGAGATTGGAGGATTGATGAGATTTAATTAAAACTTTTTCCAAAAAATTGTTTGGTTTTAAGGAATTCATGTTTTGAGAAAACTTACTCATGAGCCGAGACAAAAGGACATTCACCTTCTCCTCTATATCAAGATGAAAAGCTTTCCTAGACAAATCCAGACCTTATTGCATCAGCCAATTGACCTTGTTGCATTAAACCGTTCAAATCACTCGAAAAGTGAGGTTGATTTCCCATCTCATTTAGAAAATGTCTCTAATGGTGATCACCAATTTTTGAAAGACTTCAATTTCACATGTTTTGGAAAAAATGAAATTGACATGAGTTAGGAAGAACGAGCTAAATTGAGATGTGGATATGCTCTAGCAAAAAGTTCATTTTGTTTAGGGGCATGAAATTTTGAGTTTGAATGAAGTTTGACTTTGTTTTGGTTTTGACCAAATAACTAAAAAGAAAGAATCTGCTGAGGCAAGGACAAATTGGGAATACGAAACCATGCGATTTCTTCCAACAAGATGAATTGAAAATATAGACAAGGGGCAGGAATCATTCCCTCTAATAGGAAACCTCATCAGGACACGGAAAAATGGAGATGATCAACCCTCTTGACATTTTCTTAATATGAAATAGTGTCATGAGCATTCATACATCATATGATGAACATATGCAGCTGCATTTTTTGCAAGATACATTGGTTTCTGCATCCATACATTTGATCATTATATTCATCAAGCATTGAAAAAACAAAAAGGAAAAGAAGATAGGTTTCCTAAAAGAGAAAGGGCCTTCTTTAGATTTAGAAGAAAAATCTGTTGAAGAGAAGAAGAGAAACAAAAGTTTGTATGAAAAGAAAAGATGTGAGTATTGAGATATTTCGTAATGATGAAGTCAAGAAAGTGTTGAAAAATTCCAAGATTTTTGAAAAATGAAAATGATTTTAGATGAGATATTTTAAAGTTGTGGAGCCTCGAAGGAGGAGTTCTTCAAGCGAAAGATTTTTTTAAGCCCGATGTAGCTGGCATAAAAGGTGATTAGGCCTAGTGAAGTTGGCACGTTAGATGTGAGTAAGACCGATGTAGCTGGCATAAAAATGGTCAGGCCCAGCGAAGTTGGCACGTTAGATGTGAGTAAGCCCGATGTAGCTGGCAAAAAAGTGATTTAGGCCCAGTGAAGTTGGAACGTTAGATGTGAGTAAGCCCGATTTAGCTGGCACAAAAGTGATTTAGGGCCAGTGAAGTTGGCACGCTAGATGTGAGTAAGTCCGATGTAGCTGGCACAAAAGGGAGTAGGCCCAATGAAGTTGGCACGTTAGATGTGAGTAAGCCCGATGTAGCAGGCATAAAATGGTTAGGCCCCAGTGAAGTTGGCACGTTAGATATGGTTGAGCCCAATATAGCTGGCACAAAAATGGTTAGGCCCAGTGTAAGTTGGAACGTTAGATGTGGTTGCGCCCAATATAGCTGGCATAAAAGTGATTTAGGCCCAGTGAAGTTGGCACGTTAGATGTGGTTGAGCCCAATATAGCTAGAATAAAAGTGATTTAGGCCCAGTGAAGTTGACACATTTGATGTGGTTGAGCCTAATATAGCTGGCACAAAAATGGTTAAGCCTAGTGAAGTTGGCACGTTAGATATGGTTGAGCCCAGTATAGCTGGCACAAAAATGGTTAAGCCTAGTGAAGTTGGCACGTTAGATGTGGTTGAGCCCAAAATAGCTTGCATAAAAGTAATTTAGGCCCAGTGAAGTTGACACGTTAGATGTGGTTGAGCCCAATATAGCTGGCATAAAAGTGATTTAGGCCCAGTGAAGTTGGCACGTTAGATGTGGTTGAGCCTAATATAGCTGGCATAAAAGTGATTTAGGGCCAGTGAAGTTGGCACGTTAGATTTGGTTGAGCCTAATATATCTAGCATAAAAGTGATTTAGGCCCAGTGAAGTTGGCACGTTAGATATGGTTGAGCCCAATATAGCTGGCACAAAAATGGTTAAGCCCAGTGAAGTTGGCACGTTAGATTTGGTTGAGCCCAATATAGCTGGCATAAAAGTGATTTAGGCCCAGTGAAGTTGGCACGTTAGATGTGGTTGAGCCCAATATAGCTGGCAGAAAAGTGATTTAGTCCTAGTGAAGTTGGCACTTTAGATTTGGTTGAGCCCAATATAGCTGGCATAAAAGTGATTTAGTCCCAGTGAAGTTGGCACGTTAGATATGGTTGAGCCCAATATAGCTGGCATAAAAGTGATTTAGGCCCAGTGAAGTTGGCACGTTTGATTTGGTTGAGCCTAATATAGCTAGCATAAAAGTGATTTAGGCCCAGTGAAGTTGGCACGTTAGATTTGGTTGAGCCCAATATAGCTGGCACAAAAATGGTTAAGCCCAGTGAAGTTGGCACGTTAGATTTGGTGGAGCCCAATATAGCTGGCATAAAAGTGATTTAGGCCCAGTGAAGTCAGCACGTTAGATGTGGTTGAGCCCAATATAGCTGGCACAAAAATGTTTAGGCCCAGTGAAGTTGGCATGTTAGATGTGGTTGAGCCCAATGTAGTTGGCACAAAAATGTTTAAGCTCAGTGAAGTTGGCATTTTAAATTTGGTTGATGATTTTAAATTTACCGTAGAGATATTTTGTTTTAAAATCGAACTCGCTCTGCTTCTCTAATGAGTCAAATCCCAAGATTTACCGTAGAGATATTTTGTTTTAAAATCAAACTCGTTCTGCTTCTCAAATAAGTCAAATATTTTGTTTTAAAATCGAACTCATTTCCTTAAGACGGGTCAAGCCTTGATTAGTCAGGGAACTCAATTTAAGGGCATAATCTTCTATTTTCTTCTCTTGCAAATCAAACTCGTTTCCTTTAGACAGGTCGAGTCTTGATTGGTTAAGGAACTCAATTTAAGGACAAAATTTTCTATTTACAGCTATTTCAAAATGAAAAAATGAAAAAAAAAATGAAAAAGGAAAAAGGAGAAAAATGGAAAAAATGAAAACCCCTTTTCCTTTCCTTCACAGGTGATTTCACCAACCAGACAAAATTAGTGTTTGTTTATCTTTGCCTGATTCTTGATTCTCAGCAATAGCCAAAGAGGCAGCTGTAGACACCTAATTTTGTCTGGACCACTAAATCAGGTATGTTTTCTTCCTAAAGTGATGTTTCAAAATGCAAAAAGGTTTTTTCATCCTACAGGTAGTACTCCGAGACTTAGTTAAAAAAGTAAGCAAAAAAGTCAATCTTGAAAAAGTCAACCCAGAAAAGTCAACCCACATTCAAAATCAAGATTCAAAGTTCAATTGAACAATGGATAATCCGAGGTCTACAACGAAAGATATGGAGCCCGAAAGATGGGTTACGAAGATTCAGTAGAAAGGAAACTGAATGAAAATTTGGGGAAAAATGCTTAAACGATCAAATTGGTCGAAATTGGAGGTTCCAAATGGAAGATAAGCAATGACTACGGGTAAGGGAGAGGCCACCTGGATGCAAAACTGACTGAAAAGTCAATTTGGAAGAAAATCGAAAATTAGGGTTTTCGGTGGATTTTGGTGAAATCAGAGAAAATTGCAAAAAATGGCCCGATTCGGTAAAACTAAAGCCCCTAATTGATGAGGAGTGATTAAACAAGGATAGCCCAAGGCTCAGTTTGAAGAAATTCCGAGAAAAGAGCCGATTTGAGGAAAAAATGAGAAAATTCCCGATAGTGAAAAAAGGAAAAATCAAATCGAAAGGGAATTTGATCGTAAAAATTGGGCGTTTTCAAACTAAATCCAATTCAATATATTAAAAAGGCCCAGAAAAATAAAATCTGAAAATCGGATTTGTTTTGAGCAAAACCGGGCTTTGTAGGAAAAAGGGTAAAATTGGAAATTTTGCAAAAATACCAAATGAGCTCCAAAAATTACCAAAATTTGCAGATCTCATTCTTAAACCATTTGGAAAAGATTGGCAAAGAAAAATTTGGATTCGGAGTTCGTTTGCAAAATGGCAAATCCTCAGCCCACTATGTAGAAATTCAAAAAGATAAATCCTGAAAAAATAGTAAATGAGCTCCAAAAATTCTAAAAATTTTAAGATCTCATTCTTAAATTATTTGGAAGAGATTGGCAAAAGAAAATCTGGATTCGGAGTTCGTTTGCAAAATGGCAAATCTTGGGCCCACTATGTAAAAATCCAAGCAGATAAATCCCGAAAAAATAGAAAATGAGCTCCAAAAATTATAAAAACTTCCAGATCACACTTTTAATTTATTTGTAAGAAATTGGTGAATAAAAATCTGGATTCGGAGCTCGTTTAAAAAATGGTAAAATTTGGGTACACGAAAGGGCAATTTTGGAAGAAAAATCCAAAAAAAATAGCAAATGGGCTCGAAATGTTTTGAAAACTTCCAGAATTCAATTTTTTATTATTTCAAAAGTATTGAAAAAATAAATTTTTAATTTGGAGTCCGTTTACTATTTAATTAGGTTTGGGAGTCAAAAAGGTTATTTTACCGAAGAAACCGAAAATGGCCTTTCTTGCAATGGAGATTGGGCTGGATTTTAAGATGGCAATCAGCCAAGCCCATGATGGAGATTGATTTTGTTGATCCATTTCATCTAAAGGCCAAGAGTGAATAGGAAGGTAGTTATTTTTTTGATCAAGCCTTTGAAATTGCAACACATGGACCAATGGATGGATAGGGATGATGTCATATTTATGACATCATATTTAGGGGCTGATTATTCCAATCTAATGGTGGGAATTTTACATAGAAGGCATCTTGAATTAAAGATCATTGGATCAAAATTGGTGGAAAAAATGACAACTTTCCTACTCTATACTAAGGGGCAATCGACCAAAGAGAGAAGGTGGGGGAATTCAGACTTTTGCTGGAGCTTTAGGGGCTGATTGAAAGCAGTAGCTAAGGGAAAAAGAGAAGAAAAAAGAAAGGAAAAAGTGAGGAGAAAAAAGGAGAAGAAAGAAGAAAGGTTTGGCTTGCTACTTCTTGATTTGGAAAGCTAGAGCAAGGTAGCTATGTTCTTCCATGGTTTTCTCATACTTTGTTGACATGATTTTGATATTTTGATTGTCATTTTATTCTCTTTTATGAAATAAACTTGTTTTTTAAAATAAGTTCTAAGGAGCTTCTACTTTGTTTTTTAAAAGAAATCAAGAAAACAAGTTTTTCTCTATTTTTCATCATGGTCGAATGAATCACTTTTGTTAAATGATTTTGTGTTTGATCTTGTTTATGTGATTTGTTGTGGTAGGTTAGCTTACTTGTGGTAGATTAGCTTGATTTTGGTAGGTTAGCTTGATTGTGGTAGTTTAGCTCTAGACCATGCCATGTGTTTGTGAAAATGTCTAGCTATATTCATGCATTTGCATTATGATTGCTTAGTTTAGCATGTTTCCTTTTTTGTCTTGTAGTTAGTATGCCATGTGTTTGTGTTATTGCCATGCATTTTTTAGGTCTAGGTATCATTTGCATTGCTATGTATTTCATGAATTTTTTAGACCTAGGTTGCATTTCTGGTCATGCAAGTTCATGTTAGGTCTAGGTCATATTCTTTATGCCATGCATTTTCCATGTAATTTAGGTTTTAAATCATGCATTTCATACATCATATTTGCTGTTTGTTCATGCATCTCATGTCATACCACATGGTTTTTGACTTAAGCCAATCAATGGCTTAAGATCAAGCTCATAGGAGCATGCTTGTGAAAAATTAAAGAGATGTCAAGTTGATTTTACTATCTTGGTGATTTTTTTTTTACTTAGGCAAATCTTGTCCAGTTTTTTAGAAAAATTAGATACTGTTTGTAGGTCCATAAAAGTGTCTCCAATATTTTTACTTTGATTTTTGAATGATTTTATCAAAGGCAAAAAAATATGTTTTGGCAAAACAATTTTTCACCTAGTGTTCCGACTTTCCTGATTTTTATGAGAAGTTATCTTTAATCAAAAAATTAATCAAATTTTTTCTCACGTAGTTTTACATGCTCTGAGTCTCAAATAATTTTTTTAGATTTTTTGACATTTTAAAAATAGGTTAAAAAATCATGCTTTAAAACTGGACAGTAGAGATAGATTTGAATTCAAGGGAAAAATAATTGTTAATTTTTGCTAAGGCATTTAGAGGGGGTTGATTAGGAACCTTAGCTACTATCCTAGGTTGGTTTATAAGCCTTTTTAATCTTTAAAAATGATTTTATAAAGCTTGGGTCAAGGGTGGTCAAGTTTGGGTTTTCAAACTTAGGAAATAGAGCCTTTTTCAAAGGGGGTTTCGGCCATGTGTCATTTTCATCCAAGAACTTTCAAAATTGTTTTCAAACAATCACAAAGTGTTTTTTTTTTTAGAAAATTTAATTTGATGTCTTTTCCTAAGGTAGTCGGATATCTTTTTAGGTATACGGATTTCCTTATTTAAAGGAAAAAAATACACTTTCATGCATTGCATTTTCCATATCCATGCATATTTTATAATATGTGATTTTTGCTACGATAATTTCTATGGTATTGTTATTATTTTGATTTATATTTTATGATTTTATATTGTTTGTTATATGGTTTTGAATATTTCATGCTATCCTATGCTTTTTATTTAGTCATTTATTCTTGTCACATCATTTAGCATATACTATGTTCATGCATTATTATTTTTAATTTCGTGCATATTTCATGATAGCATTATTTTATGTTTCATGTCACTTAGATTATATTCCATGTCATCTATATTATATTATTTATAATATGCCATGTCATTTAAAATATGCCATATCATTTAAATTTGCCATGTCATTTAAATCATATCATTTCATTTAGAATATCTTATGTTACTTATGTTATTTCATTTCATTTAGAATATATCATGATACTTAGGATATTTCATTTAGAATATGCTATGCAATTTAAATTATATCATATCATTTAGGTTGCATTATATTATCTAGACTTTGTTATATCATCTTTACTATGTCATACATATTCATGTTCATATATATTTTTTAAATGTTTTGAAAAAGATAATGATTTTCAATAAAATAAAGATATTCCCGAGTTAAAATAATTCATGAGTTCTCTGCCGGGTTTGTTGGGGAGGATATCATCAATTATAATTAATAACGGAATATCTTCTTTAAAACGAGAATGATTCGGAAAAATTTTCAAAGTAATAAAAATTTCTATATTTTGTCACGTTTGTCGAAAAATATAGGAAAATTTTGAATTAATAAATTTCAGATTATTTTCAATTAAAAACTGGAATTATTTTTCTTTAAATTGGGTACCAAATTTAAAACCGACTTTTTACCGAGACTTGAGATAACACACAATTCATAAGGTACCGTTTTATACGGGCGTTGTGGGGGTGCTAATCTTTCCCCGCACGTAACCGAGTCCCGAACCCGATTCTTCGATTTTTCTCTGGTTTAAAACACAGACTTGAAATTGGTTTTAAAAATGTTTTAATTCATTTTAAAATGTTTTACAAAATTGGTTTTAATAGGTGGCCGATCACCCCTAGCTAAAAAAAATTGGTGGCGACTCCATCTCTTTTTCGAGGTCATTTTCAAACCCTCATTTTATTTCAAGAGGAATTAGGTCGACTTTTCCTCTATTTTCCAATGTCACCTTTAACGAATATAAAATCTCGTGATGAGACTTGTTATTTTTTAGGTTATGACACCTAGTATTGTCTTTAATATCTGTCTAGGTTTTTCAACATAGCCTCCCCCCATATAATCACCCTCACGTGGTCTCCTGTCAAAACCACCCTTAAACTGCCCAAACCTTGCCCTAGAAATAACCAACCTTCTGCCCAGTATGTACTCACCACTACATTTAACAATCAGTCTTCTAGCATCGGCTCCTACCACTCTGATGAAACCAAAGAGATCTGAACGAAAAGGCCTCATCTTCTTTGATATGAACAAGTCATAAACTTTCACAACTCTTTCAAAAAAATCCAAAAGTATCTTGAACTTCACCTTAGAATTGAGATTATCAATGAAAAGAGTTACAATCTCGTTGTCCTCAACCTCCCACACTTGTTGAATCGTCTTGAAACCCCAAAAATCATGTTTGCCATAAGAAACCCTAGCAGACGTCTCACGCCCTAGAGAAACCATTTTTTTAAAATTAAGACCTTGGCGTCTTAACTCGCTCTTTATGATGATTGATCGGATAATGAGAAAACTGAAAGGATATAGGGTTGTACACAAGGAACTCTCCGCCAATTCTTTTGCAGATGCTCTTGCACGACAAGGCATTCGTAGAGAGATAGATTTTATTGCATGGGTTAATGATTAACAGTCTTTAGGGGCTAGTTGATGATTGGAATGAAGGGTATCTTTGAAGTATTTTATTAACATTTGTTTATTTTTGCAAGAATAGGTGCTAACAGCGGTGGGACATTCTGCTTTACTAATTGACAGAGTGAAAATTTTTGGCGAACAAAGGAGCTTGTATGTTTTTGAAAGTTGGGTAATTACATTCTAGGCTTTTTTCACATTATATGTTTTTTGGGGATGGTAGGGAACAAGCATATTTTCTGCTTGTTGGGTAGCACATTGAAGGCTTTTTCCTAATTTTGTAATTGGTCTTCGGTACTATCTTATTCATAAAGGTTTTTTCGGGATTTCAAGTACATTCTTGGCTTGAGAATAGATTTGAAATAGGCCTTGAATCATGCAATGCTTTATACTTTGTAATCGGTAAAGTGTGACCGCTCCAGCTTACAACAGGGTTGAGATTGGGTGGCACAGCAGGTTAGGATATGATACAGCAGACCCAACAAGGCAAAATACTCGGCACCGTGGTGCCTCGATAAGTAGTGACTCAACGCTGCGACACACCTTTCTAGCGCCGCAGTACAAATGTAGACAGGGACTCAGTGGAAAGGCGCCCTCTCCAGCGCCATGGCGCCACCTCAAGCAGGAACTCAGCACCGCGTCGCCCAACCAATATCACGGACATTCCGTGTTTTTAGGACATTGCACACTTTCAAAAATACCTAGATGTTTTGATGACAGTTCAAATTGCAGTACTCGGTAGTTTCTTTCTGCAACAGAGGGGATTTCTGCGAATCAAGTTTTTTGCTTGAAGGGTAGTTATTTAGGTCATCTTCTACTTTGTATGCGACTAATAAGGGTACTTTGGTATTTTATTGTTACAAAGGGTTTTGTCAGGGGTTCAAGTTCTTTATTTAGGAGGACTTATCTCATTTCTTACGTTATTAAGGGCTTAATAGGGTACGGGCATTGTTGCTCGAAGGGTAGATTGAATATTAGGTTCTCGGATATCTTGATTGATCCAAATCTTGTGACTATCTTTTCTATTCAATAAAACTTACATTGTTGTTCAAAAAAAAAAAACATTCTTTGTTCTCCATTTAGTCTCAAATCACAAGGAAAGGTTCAAACATAGAATGATTCGAAACATGCAAAAGTTTCGCATAAGGGTAAATCTTAGGGATAGTTTGGCTAAAAATTTAAAAAAAAGCCTCTAAACTATTCTATGTTTCTTAAGTAAGCCTATACAATTTTATTATACCCAAATAAACCTTTTTCTTTTGATTTGTATCCAAATAAGTCCTTATTTCAAATGAAAATTTGATTTATGTTAAGAGTTGTTTTAGGTGTAAATTAAAGGTTAAAGGCTTATTTGGGTAAAAATTAAAAGTCAATGTTAAGGCTTATTTGGATGCAATAAAAGTATAGGGCTTACTTAAGTAAAATGGTAAAGTTAGAGCTTTTTAGTTATTTTAGTCGGATAGTTTCTAAGCTAAATATATGTCAGTGTTATCTATGCCATCCTTATTCCTCTAGGGGTTTAGGTTACCACAGCCCGATCAAGCATAGTGTAAAGGGTGTAACCCTAAGATCACAGAATGTTGTTTTTCGAATCAAGCCCATTTTTGGCATAAAACGACTAGCCATAAGTGGAATGCAATAACGAGAAGACAAGATGGGTTGGAGTGACCCATAGCTTCCAATACTTCAAATGAGGTTATGCATATGAATGTTATGATGTAGTGAGATTAATATTAAAGTATAATAAAATTCAATCGAACTTGGAGTAAAATCGTCCCTAATGGAGTTGCCACTATGAACGGTGCAAGTGTCACCTTTAGCACTCTCGTATGGGCATAGGTTCAATATCTCAAGAGTCGTCACTTGACTAATTTATATCCCAAAAATCAAGATCGTATTAAGGGCCTCAAGTCTCGTCTTTAACAAAGAATTTAAATCCGAGATTTGGGTACATACTTAAGAGGAAACAAAGTTCTTAACCTTACATGAGATAAACCCACCCTCTACTCGTCCACTTATAAATTTGTATTATATTATATAATTATCTCGAATCTTAATGCAAATATGCAGTTTATGAACATTTGAATGTCTCATGTCGTCACGCATGTATCTAAAAACATACATGTAGACTGGCAACCTTGATGGTCTATTGACCATTAAGTATGATGCAGACATACAATTATAACATTCATAACATAATTATCATGGCAAATAACATGGAATAATAAATACATAACTTGAAACATAAATAATTAACATGAAAGAATTGGTAAATAACATAACATGAATAAAGTATAAGATGGATATCTGTTTGTGATGCTACTTTTTGGTTGTTGTCGATTGAAAGAAAGGAAACGATGGTCAATGGTAAGAGTTGGGATGCAGATGAGGTTTTTTCCTAATTAAAATGAGATCCAAGTTATGGATTATGGAAATTAAATGTTTTAGTGTGTTGGTTGAATATGCATGGTGTTTTGGTCCTATTGCTTCTGTAGACACTTAACTTTGTCCGAACCACTAAAACAGGTATGTTCTAAATTTATGTTTCTGAGTGTAAAAAGACTTTTTTCATCCTGCAGGTGGTACTCCGAGACTTAGTTTAAGGGGGCGAGCATAAAAAGTCAAACTTGAAAAAAGTCAACCTCAAAAAAAGTCAACCCCAAAAAAGTCAACCCCAGAAAGTCAACTACTGAAAAAGTCAACCCATTTTCAAAATCAAGATTTTAAGTTCAATTGAAAAATGGGGAAAGAATTTTGATAATCCTAGGTCTACATTGAAAGATATGGAGTTCGGAAGTTGGGATTTGAATTCAGTAGAAAGGAAACCCTAATCCGAAAAATTTGGGGAAAAGTGCTTAAACGATCAAATTGGTCAAAATTGAAGGTTCCAAATGAAAGATAAGAACTGACTACGGGTAATGGAGAAGTCACTTGCAAGAAAAATCGAAAGAAAAGTCAATCCTTGAGAAAATCGAGAATTAGGGTTTTTGGTGGATTTCGGTGAAATCGGGCAGAATTACAGAAATGGTCCTACTTGGTAAGAAAAAAGCCCCAATGGATGAGGAATGATTAAAAAGGGATAGCCCAAGGCTCAGCTTGAAGAAAATCTGAAAATCGAACTTGTTTTGAGTAAAATCGGGTTTCAGAGGCAAAAATTCAAAAAGAAAAATCCCGAAAAAATAGCAAATGAGCTCCAAATCTTCTGAAATTTTGCAAATCTGATTTTTAATTTATTTGGAAGAGATTGGAAAAATAAAATCTTGATTCGGAGTTCGTTTGCAAAATGGCCAAATCCCGGGCTTCTTATGTAGTAATTCAAAAAGGAAAATCCCGAAAAATAGTAAATGAACTCCAAATCTTCTGAAATTTTTCAAATCTCATTTTTTAATTATTTGAAAGATATTGGAGAAAGAAAATCTTGATTCGGATTTCGTTTGCAAAATGGCCAAATCCCGGGCCTCCTATATAAAAATTCAAGATAAATCTCGAAAAAATAGCAAATGGACTCCAAAAATTCTGAAATTTTACAAATCTCATTTTTAAATTATTTAGAAGATATTGGAAAAATAAAATCTTGATTCGGAGTTCGTTCGCAAAGTGGCCAAATCCCGGGCCTCCTATGTAGTAATTCAAGTCGATAAATCTCGAAAAAATACCAAATGGGCTCCAAAAATTATGAAAACTTCCAGATCACACTTTTAAATTATTTGGAAGATATTGGTCAAGAAAAATCTTGATTCGGAGGTCGTTTAAAAAAGGTAAAATGTGGGGGCATAAAAGGGCATTTTTGGAAGAAAAAATCCAAATAAATAGCAAAAGGACTCGGATAATTTTGAAAACTTTCAGAATTCAATTTTTTATTATTTTGGAAGTATTAAAAAAAGAAAATTTGAATTTGGAGTCGGTTTGATATTTATTTGCATTCGGGGGGCAAAACGGTTATTTCACCCAAGCAACCGAAAATAGGGCTTCTTTGGGCCTTTCAAAAAATCAGACTTGGGCTGGAAAAGAGAAGTTATGGCCTGCCAAGGCCCAAAGGAAATAGCAAGTTTCTGATTTTTCAATCAAATGGCCAAGAATTAAAAGTTAGTTAGAGATTCTTTTTGATCAAGCCATTGTGATTAAGCCACATAGGCCAAGAGAGAGTGTCAACATTATTCTTGAATAGCTGTAATTTGGGACAGCTGATATGCTAATATAAGGGTGATAATTTCATGATTTTTTCACCTTTAATTATTAGCCATTTAATGGAAAATTGGTTACAAAAAAATGACAACATCCTTGAGAATATAGGGGGCATTCGGCCAGCACTTGGAGAGAGGTGAGAATTTTCCTTTTCACACTTTATATTTGCTGAGTTCTCTTGGTTTTTACTTGGTTTTTCTCTCTTTGGCTGAAAGCAAAAAGGAAAAATTTAGAAAAGAAAGGAAAGTTTGAAGAGATAAAGCTTGAAATATAGCTTCTTGAGGTTGCTCTTGAACACCAACTCTTGCACTTTCTTGATTTTCCATTCTTGTTTTTGCTATTTTGATTACTATTTGGTGAGTTTCCATTTTAAATAAATGTTTTTTTTTATTGTTCTTCTTAAGTTCTTACTTCATCTCTTTCTTAAATATATTTTTTACAATTTGTTTTTACAATATACTCACCATGGCCGAATGGCCTACATTCTTTATTTAAGTTGCTATTTTGGTTCATTTTATCATGTTGCTGATGTTATTTTCTTTGATCTTAATGTTTTAAATGTTATTCTACTTCATATACTTGCGTTATATTTTAATTTGGTTACTTTGTTTGTTGCCATTTATGATTTAAATATCATGTTCTTGCATTTTTAATTTTCTGTTTTCATGATGTTTAAATTTGTTGGTGTTTTAGATTTAGTATATCAAGTGTTTGTGAAAATGCTTGTGTGGTTTTTGCATGATTTGAGTTTTATATTTCAGTTGAGCATGTTTTAGATTTAGTATATTAAGTGTTTGTGAAAATGCTTGTGTGGTTTTTGCATGATTTGAGTTTTATATTTTAGTTGAGCATGTTAGTATATCAAGTGTTTGTGAAAATGCCATGCTTGTTGGAGCTTGAGGCTATTTGGCTACTCCATGTGTTTTGCATTGTGTGTTGCATTTTTGCCATGTTAGTTGGTAGGTTTTTACATTTGCATGACATTTTATTTAGTTTTACATGTTAGTATACCAAGTGTTTGTGAAAATGCCATTTTTGCTAGTCACATAGGCCATTCGCCCACTCCTTGAATTTTTGCATTTTATGTGCATTCTTGCCATGTTAGTTGATAGGTTAGCATTTGCATGATATTTGTTTGAGTTCTTGGTTTAAGCATGCTTTGTGTTTGTGAAAATGCCATGCATATTTTAGTTATTAAGTTTGGTTTATTTGTCATGCATATTCATGCATTTTAGGTCTAGGTTGCATTAAATGCCATGCAAGTTCATTTAGGTCTAAGTCACTATATTGATGCCATGCATTTTTTCATGACATTTAGGTTTAAACTCATGCATTTCATGCACTATGTTTCATGTTCATGCCACTTGAATAATGACTTAGGCCAATTAATGGTTCAAAGTCATGCTCTCTTGAGCACACTTGTGGAAAATTAAGTTTTGTCAAATTGATTATTCTACCTTTTTGATTTTTTTTTACTTAGCCAATTTTTATATAACTTTCAAAAAGTCCTAGCTACTGTTTGTGAGTCATTTTGTGAGTTTTAAATATTTTTACTTTGATTTTTAAATGATTTTATCAAAGGCAAAAATGTATCTTGGCAAAGCAGTTTTCTTTCACCCAGTACTCGTACTTCCCCGATTTTTCTGGGCATTCATATTTGATCAAAAAATTAAGCTGATTTTTTCCCGTGTATTTTTACATGTCTTGAGTCTCCAGTACCTTTTTCAGAATTTTTTGAATTTTTAAAATAGGGTAAAAAATCGTGACTTAAAACTGGACAGTGGAGTCAGAATTGAATTTAAAGAAAAATCATTTTTCTGTTTTGGTTAAGTTACTTAGAGGGGGCTGATTAGGAAGGTTAGCAACTGACTTAGGGTAGTTTTTAAGCCTTTTTAAACTCTAAAAATGATTTTTTAAGTCTCGGGTTAAGGGTAGTCAAGTCCGGGATTTTAAACTTAGGAAATTAGAGCCATTTAAAAAAGGGTTTAACCCAGTTTTTATTTTTAATCTAAGCTTTTAAAAATTGTTTTCAAACAATCACAAAGTATTTTGGTTTTGGAATATTTAATTTGACATTTTTTTCTAAGGTAGCCGGATATCTTTTTTAGATATATGGATTTCCTTAATTAAAGGAAAATATACATTTCATGCATTGCATTTTTTATATTCATGCATTTTACATAGTATGTAACTTTTGCTATGATAATTTCTATGATATTGTTATGAATTTGAGTTATATTATATTGTTTATTATATGTCTTAGAATATTTCATGATATCCTATGCTTTTTATTTAATTATTTTATTTAATTATTTTTGTTGGTATATTATTTAGCCTATGCTATGTTCATGCATTATTACTTTCATTTTTATTTCCATGCATATTATATGATAGTATTATTTTACATTCCATGTCATTTAGATTATATGCCATATCATCCATATTTGCAATGTCATTTAAATTATGTCATTTCATATAGAATATATTATGTTACCTAGGTTATTTTATTTCATATAGAATATATTATGTCACCTAGGTCATTTAATTTCATTTAGAATATATCATATGACTTAGGATATTACATTTCATATAGAATATATTATGTTACCTAGGTCATTTCATTTAGAATATATCATATGACTTAGGATATTACATTTCATATAGAATATATTATGTTACCTAGGACATTTCATTTCATTTAGAATATGTCATATAATTTAGGACATTTCATTTCATTTAGAATATGCTAAGGCATTTAAATTATATTATATCATTTAAGATGCATTATATTATTTAGATTTTGCTATGTCATTTTATTTATGTCATGCATATACATATTCATATCTTTTAAAATGTTTTCAAAAGGATAATGATTTTTCAATAAAAAAATAAAGATATTCCCGAGTTAAAATAATTCATGAGTTCTCTACCGGATTTGCTGGAGGGAATATCATCAATTATCATTAATAAAGGAATATCTTTCTTTCAAAAAAAGAGAATGATTCGGAAAGTTTTCCAAAACTAATAAAAATTTCTATATTTTGCCACGTTTGTTGGGGAATATAGGAAAATTTTGAATTTATAAATTCCGGATCATTTTTAATAAAAAAAATGGAATTATTTTTCTTTAAATTGGGAATTAACTTGAAATACTAAATTTAAAACCAACTTTACACCGAGATTTGAGATAACACACGATTAATAAGGTACCGTTTTATACGGGCGTTGTGGGGGTGCTAATCTTTCCCAACACGTAACCGACTCCCGAACCCGCTTCTTTGATTTCTCTGGTTTAAAACGCAGACTTGAAATTGGTTTTTAAAATGTTTCAATTAATTTTTAAAATATTTTATAAAACCGGTTTTAATAGTTGGCCGATCACACCTAGCTAAAAAAGATTGGTGGCGACTCCATGTCTTTTTCAAGGTCATTTTCAAAACCTTCATTTTTCTAGAGGAATTAAGTCGACTTTTCCTCGGTTTTTTTAATGTCACGCTTAAAGAATAATAAAATCTTGCGACGAGACTCGTTATGTTTTTTAGGTTGCGACAGCTTGGCGACTCCACTGGGGACTTTTTTTAGAGAGTTAGGACTAGAATTGGTCGTGTGTTATTTAAGTCTCAGTTTTGTTGGTTTATTTGGTATTTAATTTTAATTCCCATATTTTTAAAATAAAAGAGAATTTTGAAAATAAAATAAAATGTTTTAATATGTCCATATTCATGTGCATTCATATTATTATTTGTTCTCTGGTTATTTTGTTGCGTATATTTATATGTTTGCTTGACTCATGCTTTACATTGTTTGATTTTAGTGGGGTATTTAGAATAAAGGGTGTAGAATAGGTGGTGACAGGTTTGTTTTGTTCCTTCGCACACACTGTATTTGCATTTGCATAACATGAATCCTCTACCCGGGTTTCATCCTTTTAAGTGGAAATAAAGTAACTACACCTTCGTGATTGATCCTCCGTATGGGCTAGTGAAACACTTTCGGAGTATAATGTACCTAATGCCTTCGTGATAATCCTCCGTACGGGCATAGGAAAATATACTCTAACGAATTGAACCCGCTTTTATCGGGGTGCCTTACTAGCCTTCACCGACGACAGTGAGGAACAATTCGGGGCCTTAGAACCGATTCACCTTCATATAATAAACCTAGGCGAAGCCATGCCGGATTTTCGTTACATATACCGAAAATAGGAACACATGGAGGGACATTTCTAAACCTTTTGTTACCTATTCTACACTCTGAAGAAGTTTTGTAGATCGTGCAACGATGTACGTACATCGCCCGTAATAAATGTGATAATCCGTCCCAAAGGCATTGTGATACCTATATAAGTAGATATTTGTGGGGGCAAATATTCATTAACTGTTTGAAATAAAAAATAAAAATCCTTTTTCAAGCATTTTTGCATTTTGCACATTTCATGCATGTGTGAATAGAGCATGTATATTTTGGTTGTATTATTGATCTCATTCTTTGCAATAAACAGTTGGTAATTTCATTTGATGATTTCATAAAACCGGTATTGCATGAACATTTGGACATTGTACCATAGTAGGATCCACTACCCCGAAATTCTTTTGAAAATAATATGATTGGTTTTTTCATAGAAAAAATATGTTTCAAAAAATCATAAATTTGGAGGCAAATCTTGCATAATGAGATTTTTTAATAATCAAGATTTAGGTCCCACCAATTTCGTGTAATCATTGGTTAATTTATTTGTATCATTTTGACATCATGTCACAGTCCTAACATGCATGGTTATTCATTATAAAATACATTTGTGATATACATGGTCATTCTTTGTACCTACCTTTGTATTAATTCATTTAGTCTTAGCATGTATCATTTTGACATCATAGCATGCATAATCATTCATTGTAAAATACGTTTATGACATGCATAGTCATTATTTGTATATACCTGTGCATCAATTTATTCATTTTTTTAATGCATCATGTTGGCATTAGATTGCATCCATAGCATACATAGTCAACATAATTTCTCTGTATATGTTCATGCATTAATCATCAGTATATTCATGCACATAGGAATAGAGCATGTACATTCATAATTGTATTCTTAATCGAATGACATTTTCATTTGCATGAAAGGGGTTCAAGATATGAGGAAGGAATTGGAGGAATGATTGGGTGCTTTGGAACGCAATCAAGAGGAATGTGGACATGAAATCCGAGAGGTGAAGGAACAGCTTGCCAAATTGCTAAAAATGTTGGAGGATATGGGTAAGAGTAAAGAGGAACTTTCTCAGGGTTCTATATTGTCTTCGGATCAACCAAAATCATTAGGTCCAGAACATATAATCCTTGCTGGATCCTGCATTTGTCAATGCAACAAAGGTTGCAATCCTGATGTAATTGTGGATAAAATTGTGAAAATGATTAAACCTGAGAGCCTGATACAAAAGATAGAAACCTCAGATCCTGTACCATACCTGCAAGCTGTTCTAGGTCCAAACCAGTATCCCCACCCTACTATGGTCCAATTATCCATTGGGATGACCACTGCAGGATTCCTGAATCCCTCTCCGTCACCAACAACTGCCAGTTTTTACTATTTCCCTCATCAATCACCTTATCCAATATCTGAGATAGGAACCTCGAGCTATGTACAACCTCCAAAGGCCCCGTGTCCAAATCCATACCCTTACCATATTGTTCCGCACATCTCCATGTAAACACTCTGGTTCGAACCTTAATGCCACCACCAAGTGCCCCAACTCCTAGGCCATGTGTGACTAAGAAACGACCCCAGGATAAGACCCAAATGCATTTTGATCCCTTTCCAATCAGCTATCGAGAGCTTCTCCCTATACTGATCGAAAATCACATGGTTGCATGCGTCCTAGTGAAACCCTTGTTACCACCATATCCAATGTGGTATAATCCAAATGCAAGATGTGATTATCACTGTGGAATTATTGGCCATAACATTGAAGACTGTATAGCATTCAAAAAGAAAGTGCAAACTCTTATAGATGCCAAGTGGTTGGATCCAACGACACTGATTGATGGAGGGTTGGGAAAACGTCATTAGGATTAGGAGATTTACAGCATTGAGGTGGAAAGACTTCGGTCTTATATGATGTAAAAGGATTTCACTTTTTCAGTAACCGGCTCTTATAGCCTTAGGATGCTAGGAAGAATAAAGGCTTGTAAAGACAGTTTTAACTATTGCTCAGATTTTGTAAAACATGGTTTATACCATTGTGAACGTTGATATGGGAATGAATTGACTATGCTTCAAATTTATGAGATGTTGATGATTAAGTTCCTTCGATTCTTATTTTCTCCGGGATATCTTCCCCTTTTGTATTTTGTATCCGATCAATTATTGGTCATACCATACATTCATACATGTATCATGTTAGCATCAGGTTGCATTTATGCATTCATAATCAGCATGATTTTTCTGTATATATCCATGCATTAATTTTCTTATTACATACATCATGTTAGCATTAGGTCGCGTTCATGACACACATGGTTAGCATGATTTTGTTTGTATATACTCTTTATCAATCATTCATTGTTTGCATGTATCATAATTGACATCGTGTTGCATTCATAGGGTATATGATCATTCAATGGGAAATATGCTAAACTGTACATGATTACTCATTGCATATATCCATGCGTTGATTTGTTTATTCTTTGCTTGCAACATGTTGGCATCGTGATTGCATTTATTACATACATGGTCAGCATGTTTCCACTATATATGTCCATACATCATTGCTTTTATTCTTCACATGCATCAAATGACAATCATGGCTCATTCATCATGACATACATTTGGGGGAAATAAAACAGAACTTGGCTTGGCTTTAGGAGTCTTTGAAAGAATTTCCATTTCAAATCAGAGGTATAAGAAGTACTGAGTACCCTTTTAATACAGGCTAGTGCTATGGAGGATGAACAAGTTGCTCGAATGGAAAAAATGGAAAGGGAACATAAAGAATTGCGAGAACAGCTAGCAAAGTCTCAAGCAGAATCTAAGGATCAGATGACTAAATTGATGGAGCTGATGTCCGCCGTAATCAAGGGAAAAGGATACACTGAAAACTTTGTTGCCAGGAAAGGGTTAGAGGTATAAAGGGTCAGAATGAGGTCGTAATGATTGATGCCCAGAACACAGTTCACCCCGTCAATATCCTAAACTCAGATAATCCAGCTAAACAGGCAAAGTTGAAAATGGTTGCAGTAAATGAGGTTGAGTTGGCAGATTCCCAAGGGAAATATCAGTTGTTAGATGATAGGCTTCGGGTAGTAGAAAGTACAGATGTATTTGTGAGTTTAGATGCGAAAGAACGATGTTTGGTCCTCGATTTAGTCATTCCTCCTAAGTTCAAGATTCCCGACTTTGTGAAATATGACGGGACGACCGATCCGTCAGCCCACATCACTATGTTCTGCCGGAAGATGACTAGTCATATAGATAATGATAAGCTTTTGATTCACTGCTTTCAGGATAGCCTTAGCGGATCCGCAATTAGGTGGTATAGTTAGTTGAACAAGGATCAGATTCACTCTTGGAATGACCTGGCTAGGGTTTTTCTAAACCAGTACAAGCATATGACCGACATGGCGCCTGACCTTCTCACCTTGCAAAATATGAAGAAAAGAGCTACTGAGAGCTTCAAAGAATATGCGCAACGATGGATGAGCCTGGCCGCCAAGTACAACCGCCCTTAACTCAGAAGGAAACCACTGTCATTTTTGTGAATACACTGCAGTCCCTGTACTATGATATACTTGTCGGCAACACCACGAAGAATTTTTCGGACATGGTAATTTCAGGGGAGATGATTGAGAATGCTATCAAGGATGAGAAAATTGAAGGAGAAAGAACATCCAATACCAAGAAAAAGGGGGCATCTGAAAAGAAAAAGAAAGATACCCAAGTCGTGGAAGGCTTTGCCTTACCTCCCCGATTCTCCTCGTATCAGCCATTTTACTTTACCCTAAACAATGTCTCTCAAGGTTTTTATCCCTACCAACCAATGACTGCAACTACACCAGAATTTACATCTGTCTATCAATCGAACACCCTTGGGAATAATCGAAGGGGGCATAAAGAGTGAAAAAGAAATCAGGATGACCCGATTCCTATGATATACAGTGAGCTATTACCTCAACTCATCCAGAATCACCTTGTGACACCCATGCAATTAGAGCCTCTGAAGCCCCCTTATCCAAGCTGGTATGATGCTAATGAGTGTTGTGGTTATCATTCTGGCAATCAAGGTCACTCAACAGAGAACTGTCCCTCTCTAAAGTACAAGGTCAGAGATCTCATCAAGGCTGGTTCGATAAGTTTTGAAGATGGGGAAGCCAAGTTTCATAAGAAACATTGTGCATGATCATATTAGGTTTTTGACGCATGTAGTTCTATATACTGTGATGATGAAAGCACTTGTCTCATGTTAACATCTACATGAATTAAATGAATTTTGAATTTTAAATGCTTTGTGTTTTAACAATAACTTCAATTTGCAAAAACAACCATTAAGGAATTTTTAATAATGGATAGTCTCAAGAAGATTGATGATCAGTGTTACAAATGACCCAATACCTTCTCCCCTCTCTTTAGGTTTTCCTAAGCCTAAATCTCTTAAACCAAGAACAGTTGAAAAACCTAATGCTTCAAGGAATATGAATGATTTGACTTCATAAAACCATTGTCATCACAGAATAAGCAAAGACGTAGATCTTAGTCTAGGCTATGAACAAAGGAACGAACTTTTTGAAATTTTTCAAATTCCTTGAAATTCAAACAAATGAGACATTCTTTCAAGAATCTAGATTTTGATAATTTGGTGTGTGTTAAGATTGTGCTAAAACCATTCATGACCTTTCCCAATGATCATAAAACTTCAAATACCCAAACATCACTTCATGATTGACACTCTGGGGCACAATGACTAAACCAGATTATCCCATATCCCAGAGAAAACCCATTTTTGGGTCATATTTTTCCTTGTCTCTTCATAGAATTTAGATTTGAAATTCAGTCTTTTCAGTACAGACCTAGACTTGCTATGTTCCTCGTTGATACAAATTCTCATGGTTAATTAAATTAGGGCATCATATGTGGAAATGATGGATACATGGTGAATAAGGATGGACTAACGCTTGAATCATTGGGGGCATGCGATAAAAAAAGAAAAAAGAAAAAAGAGAAGAAATTTTTTGTGATATCATGCATGGGAATTCGGATGATTCCAAAGTGCAAATTGAATTTTGATTATCTATTTCCCTTAGGGATTGCTTTTCAATGTGAATATTTGTGCTTGACATGAGAAATGGCCATCTTTCATATCCCTTTCTCACAAAAGGAAATTATCCATAGTCACCCCTTTTGAGCCGAAAGAATTCTTTTTTCTTTAAACCCTGATCAAGGATGAGGAAATATCTCTTTAAAGATCATTGAGAAATTAGTCCTAGCTCAAAGACAGACACAAAGCAAATGGAGCTCCGAATAAATACGGGCTCACTCTGTCAAAGAGAAAAATGGGAAAAGATGGTGAAATGAAAGCCAAGAAAAACAACAAAATGTGTGAAAGACATGGCAAATTGAAAGCCAAAAGCAAGGAAGAAAAAGAGCAAAGTCAAAAGGAAAGAAATGTCCAAGAAGGGACAAATGCTTCAAAGAGAATCCTCCTAAAGAAATTATCCTTGATATGATTACCCTCAAACACATATTTTGGGCCTATTTATCCTTTCTTTTTGTACCCTGAGCCATGACCTACATTACGTGCTTTAAAAGTCCATTTTGATCAAGCATGAATATTTAACTTGAAAGGTTTTTCCTCAGATTTTATCCCATTTCATCGAATTATCATTTCACTAAGGAAGAATTTAGAATTTTCAAGTGTATGGTAGAACAAAAAAAAAATTGGAAAGAATGGGACTCTAGGGCAAAAACCCAAAAATGGGCGGTCTAGAGTAAAATGAAATTTTTTGATGCCATCTATGAAAGTGCCGATACCACAAAAAGAGAAGTTTATCTTAAAAAGTGGTCATCAAGAAACATTTAAGAATTTCTGAACCTCCCATATTGTCAACTCTCATTCGGAGGATTGTTTTCAAAAACTGAAACTTTTTTTCCTCCAAGATTAAACTTTTCGTTTAAACGTCCCAGCTAATCTTGATGCTTGTCAAAATGCCTTGATATGGAAACTAAAAGAATGTTGAATTTGCTTGGTTCTCAATGAATTCATGATTTATAAAACCTGTTCCATTTATGAGCCTAGAAGGGATATACATTTTTGTCATGAAGTTTTCCTGGAAAAGCCAGAATCTTGTTATACTAAGCCTTGCCAATCCAGTTAAAAAAAACCCAGATTGACACTTAGAGAAATTTCTAACAATGATCATCAGTCTTCAAAAGATTTATACATCACACATTGTGGGCTTAATATTTTTTGTTCAGAAGTTTTCAAAATGCGAAAACAAATAAAGAGATTTTTTAAAATACCCATTTTGATGTTGACATGAGACAAGGATTTTTCTAACCCAAAGGTATAGAACTGCTAGGATAGGTCTTGACTTCCAGATATGAGAAGAAGAAATAGAACCCGGTTCAGATCTCTGTTGATGAAAGTTTGAAAATTGTTGGGGCAAAGAGAATAGCCAAAATGAATTGAAGATATACTCTGATTTGAAGAGGAAAAATGAATTTGAAAGGCTAAGCCAAAGTCTAGAAAAACAACCGGGGGCACTTGCATCACTCATGAGCACTCATCTCTTTATCAAGCTTTTACATCTGCACAGTGTCGGCAAGCATTTGCATCATTCATGGGTATTTGCATTGGCATTATTCCATAAGCATCTGCATTTTACCTTTACATTTACATTCTTCATGGAATTCCTATTTGCATCATCTCAAGCAATTGCATCATTTCTAGAATCATTACATTTTCATTATTGTGTGGTAATTGTAGTTACACCATTTATAAACCAGTTACATGAATACAATTAGTAGGGGCATCTGCATCATGAAACATGGGCATCAATCCAGGCCATTTGCATTTGCACTAAGAAACATTTACATCAATCCAAGCATTTACATTTGCACCATGAAGCATGAGCATCTTGTTAAAAGACATATGCATCCGCATCATTTCTCAAAGCTTCTGGAGGAGTTACCCAGAATTTTACAATGAGCAAACCTTTGGTGGTGATAGCCAAAGCTTCTGGTGGAGATATCCAGGGTTTTATAATTTTGAAAAATGAGAAATCTTCTTCTGGAGGAGTTACCCAGATTTTTACAATGAGCAAGTCTTTGGTGGTGATAGCCAAAGCTTCTGGAGGAGTTACCCAGAATTTTACAATGAGCAACCCTTTGGTGGTGATAGCCAAATCTTCTGGTGTAGATATCCAGAAGTTTACAGTTTTAAAAATGAACAAGTCTTCGGTGGTGATAGCTGAAGCCTCTCGTGGAGATATCCAGGGTTTTATAATTTTGAAAAATGAGAAGTCTTCTTCTGGAGGAGTTACCCAGAATTTTTTACAATGAGCAAGTCTTTGGTGGTGATAGCCAAAGCTTCTAGAGGAGTTACCCAGAATTTTACAATGAGCAAACCTTCGGTGGTGATAGCCAAAGCTTCTGGTGGGGATATCCAGAATTTTACAATTTTAAAAGTGAACAAGTCTTCGGTGGTGATAGCTGAAACCTCTGGTGGAGATATCCAGGGTTTTATAATTTTGAAAAATGAGAAATCTTCTTCTGGAGGAGTTACCCAGATTTTTACAATGAGCAAGTCTTTGGTGGTGATAGCCAAAGCTTCTGGAGGAGTTACCCAGAATTTTACAATGAGCAAACCTTTGGTGGTGATAGCCAAAGCTTCTGGTGTGGATATCCAGAATTTTACAGTTTTAAAAGTGAACAAGTCTTCGGTGGTGATAGCTGAAGCTTCTGGTGGAGATATCCAGGGTTTTATAATTTTGAAAAATGAGAAATCTTCTTCTAGAGGAGTTACCCAGAATTTTACAATGAGCAAGTCTTTGGTGGTGATAGCCAAAGCTTCTGGAGGAGTTACCCAGAATGTTACAATGAGCAAACCTTTGGTGGTGATAGCCAAAGCTTCTGGTGGGGATATCCAGAATTTTACAGTTTTAAAAGTGAACAAGTCTTCGACAGTGATTGTTGAAGCCTCTGGTGGAGATATCCAGGGTTTTATAATGTTGCAAAATGAGAAATCTTCTTCTGGAGGAGTTACCCAGCATTTTATTCAACATGTGCATCTACATCGAGAAGCATTTGCATCAATCTAAGTTATTTGAATCTGCATCAAGAAAATTTACATCAAATCAAGTCATTTACATTTACATCAATGACATTTGCACTAGTCTAAGTCATTTGCATCTGCATCAAGAAGCATTTACATCAATTAAAGACTTTTGCATTTGCATCATGAAGCATCTGCATCATTTCTCAAAGCTTCTGGAGGAGATATCCAGAGTTTTAAATTTTTTGAAAAGAGAGAAAGTCTTTGGTGGTGATAGCCAAAGCCTCTGATAGAGATATTTATAGTTTTACAGTTTTAAAAATGAGCAAGACTTTGGTGGTGATAGCCGAAGCTTCTAGAGGAGATACCCAGAATTTTAAACACAGCTGAGAACAAGACAGGTTAAGACCCCGAGACCATCGTCGAGGTCATTTCTTTTCTTGCAAATCGAATTCGTTTCCTTAAGAAGGGTCGAGCCTTGATTAGTCAGGGAATTCAATTTAAGGACAAAATCTTCAATTTACAGTGTAAAAAATAAAAAATTAAAAAATTGAAAAAACTGAAAAAATGAAAAAAGAAAAAAGGAAAAAAAAGGAAAAAATAAAAAAAGAAAAAAAATAAAAATGAAAAAATGATAGAAGAATGAAAAAGAAACCCCTTTCCCTTTCCTTCACATGTGATTTCACTAACCGTACAAAATTAGTATTTGTTTATCTTTGCCTGATTCCTGATTCTCAGCAATAGCCAAAGAGGGGCAGCTATAGACACCTAATTTTGTCCGGATCACTAAAACATGTATGTTTTCTTCCTAAAATGATGTTTTTGAGTGTAAAAAGACTTTTTTCATCCTGCAGGTGGGACTCCGAGACTTAGTTTAAGGGGGCGAGCATAAAAAGTCAAACTTGAAAAAAGTCAACCCCAAAAAAAGTCAACTCCAAAAAAGTCAATCCCAAAAAGTCAACTACTAAAAAAGTCAACCCATTTTCAAAATCAAGATTTTAAGTTCAATTGAAAAATGGCGAAAGAATTTTGATAATCTGAGGTCTACATTGAAAGATATGGAGTTCGGAAGTTGGGATTTGAAGATTCAATAGAAAGGAAACCCTAATCCGAGAAATTTAGGGAAAAATGCTTAAATGATCAAATTGGTCGAAATTGAAGGTTCCAAATGAAAGATAAGCACTGACTACGAGTAATGGAGAAGTCACTTGCAAGAAAAGTCGAAAGAAAAGTCAATCCGGGAGAAAACCGAGAATTAGGATTTTTGGTGGATTTCGGTGAAATCGGGCAGAATTACAGAAATGGTCTGACTTGGTAAGAAAAAAGCCCCAATGGATGAGGAATGATTAAAAAGGGATAGCCCAAGGCTCAGCTTGAAGAAAATCTGAAAATCGGACTTGTTTTGAGCAAAACCGGGTTTCGGAGGCAAAATTCAAAAAAAAATCTTGGAAAAATAGAAAATGAGCTCCAAATCTTCTGAAATTTTGCAAATCTCATTTTTAATTTATTTTGAAGAGATTGGCAAAAGAAAATCTTGATTCGGAGTTCGTTTCCAAAATAGTCAAATCTGGGGCTTCTTATGTAGTAATTCAAAAAAGAAAATCCCAGAAAAATAGAAAATGAACTCCAAATCTTCTGAAACTTTGCAAATCTCATTTTTAATTTTTTTTAAAGATATTGGCAAAAGAAAATCTTGATTCGGAGTTCGTTTGCAAAATGGCCAAATCCCGGGCCTCCTATGCAATAATTCAAGAAGATAAATCTCGAAAAAATAGCAAATGGACTCCAAAAATTATGAAATTTTGCAAATCTCATTTTTAAATTATTTGGAAGATATTGGAAAAATAAAATATTGATTCGGAGTTCGTTCGCAAAGTGGCCAAATCTCAGGCCTCTTATGCAGTAATTCAAGCCAATAAATCCCAAAAAAATACCAAATGAGCTCCAAAAATTATGAAAACTTCCAGATCAATCTTTTAAATTATTTGGAAGAGATTGGTGAAGAAAAATCTTGATTCGGAGCTCGTTTAAAAAATGGTAAAATGTGGGGGCATAAAAGGGCATTTTTGGAAGAAAAAATCTAAATAAATAGAAAACGGACTCGGATAATTTTGAAAACTTCCACAAATCAATGTTTTATTATTTTGGAAGTATTAAAAAAAGAAAATTTCAATTTGGAGTTCGTTTGATATTTATTTGCATCCGGGGGGCAAAACGGTCATTTCACCCAAGCAACCGAAAAGGGCTTCTTTGGGCCTTTCAAAAAATCAGACTTGGGCTGGAAAAGAGAAGTTCTGGCCTGCCAAGACCCAGAGGAAAGAGGAAGTTTCTGATTTTTCAATCAAATGGCCAAGAAATAAAAGTTAGTTAGAGATTCTTTTTGATCAAGCCATTGTGATTAAGCCATATAGGCCAAGAGATAGTGTCAACATTATTCCTGAATAGCTGTAATTTGAGACAGCTGAGATGCTAATCTAAGGGTGATAATTTCATGATTTTTTCACCTTGAATTATTAGCCATTTGATGGAAAATTGGTTACAAAAAATGACAACATCCTTGAGAATATAGGGGGCATTCGACCAGCACTTAGAGAGAGGTGAGAATTTTCACACTTTATTTTTGCTGGGTTCTCTTGGTTTTTACTTGGTTTTTCTCTCTTTGGTTGAAAGCAGAAAGGAAAAGTTTAGAAAAGAAAGAAAAGTTTGAAGAGATAAAGCTTGAAATATAGCTTCTTGAGGTTGCTCTTGAGCACCAACTCTTGCACTTTCTTGATTTTCCATTCTTGTTTTTGCTATTTTGATTACTATTTGGTGAGTTTCCATTTTAAATAAATGTTTTTTTATTGTTCTTCTTAAGTTCTTCCTTCATCTCTTTCTTAAATATATTTTTTACAATTTCTTTTTTTACAATATACTCACCATGGCCGAATGGCCTACATTCTTTATTTAAGTTGCTATTTTGGTTTATTTTATCATGTTCTTGATGTTATTTTCTTTGATCTTAATGTTTTAAATGTTATTCTACTTCATATACTTGAGTTATATTTTAATTTGGTTACTTTGTTTGTTGCCATTTATGATTTAAATATCATGTTCTTGCATTTTTTATTTTTTGTTTTCATGATGTTTAAATTTGTTGGTGTTTTAGATTTAGTATATCAAGTGTTTGTGAAAATGCTTGAGCGGTTTTTGCATGATTTGAGTTTTATATTTTAGTTGAGCATGTTTTAGATTTAGTATATTAAGTGTTTGTGAAAATGCTTGTGTGGTTTTTGCATGATTTGAGTTTTATATTTTAGTTGAGCATGTTAGTATATCAAGTGTTTGTGAAAATGCCATGCTTGTTGGAGCTTGAGGCTATTTGGCTACTCCATGTGTTTTGCATAGTGTGTTGCATTTTTTCCATGTTAGTTGGTAGGTTTTTGCATTTGCATGACATTTGATTTAGTTTTACATGTTAGTATACCAAGTGTTTGTGAAAATGCCATGTTTGCTAGTCACATAGGCCATTCGGCCACTCCTTGAATTTTTGCATTATATGTGCATTCTTGCCATGTTAGTTGATAGGTTAGCATTTGCAAGATATTTGTTTGAGTTCTTGGTTTAAGCACGCTTTGTGTTTGTGAAAATGCCATGCATATTTTAGTTATTAAGTTTGGTTTATTTGTCATGCATGTTCATGCACTTTAGGTCTAGGTTGCATTAAATGCCATGCAAATTCATTTAGGTCTAAGTCACTATATTGATGCCATGCATTTTTTCATGACATTTAGGTTTAAACACATGCATTTCATGCACTATGTTTGCTGTATTTTTTTCATGCATTTCATGTTCATGCCACTTGAATAATGACTTAGGCCAATTAATGGTTCAAAGTCATGCTCTCTTGAGCTCACTTGTGGAAAATTAAGTTTTGTCAAATTGATTATTCTACCTTTGTGCTTTTTTTTTACTTAGCCAATTTTTATCTAACTTTCAAAAAGTCCTAGCTACTGTTTGTGAGTCATTTTGTGAGTTTTAAATATTTTTAATTTGATTTTTAAATGATTTTATCAAAGGCAAAAATGTATCTTGGCAAAGCAGTTTTTTTTCACCCAGTACTCGTATTTTCCCGATTTTTCTGGGCATTCATCTTTGATCAGAAAATTAATATGATTTTTTCACGTGTAGTTTTACATGTCTTGAGTCTCCAATATTTCTTTCAGAATTGTTTGAATTTTTAAAAACAGGGCAAAAAATCGTGACTTAAAACTGGATAGTGGAATCAGAATTGAATTTAAAGAAAAATCATTTTTCTGTTTTGGTTAAGTTACTTAGAGGGGGCTGATTAGGAAGGCTAGCTACTGACTTAGGGTAGTTTTTAAACCTTTTTAAACTCTAAAAATGATTTTTTAAGTCTCGGGTTAAGGGTAGTCAATTCTGAGATTTTAAACTTAAAAAATTAGAGCCATTTAAAAAAGGGTTTAACCCTATTTTTATTTTTAATCTAAGCTTTTAAAACTTGTTTTCAAACAATCACAAAGTATTTTGGTTTTGGAATATTTAATTTGACATATTTTCCTAAGGTAGCCGGATATCATTTTTAGATATACGGATTTCCTTAATTAAAGGAAAAAATACATTTCATGCATTGCATTTTTTATATTCATGCATTTTACATAGTATGTAACTTTTGCTATGATAATTTCTATGATATTGTTATGAATTTGAGTTATATTATATTGTTTATTATATGTCTTAGAATATTTCATGATATCCTATGCTTTTTATTTAATTATTTTTTTTTAATTATTTTTGTTGGTATATTATTTAGCCTATGCTATGTTCATGCATTATTACTTTCATTTTTATTTCCATGCATATTATATGATAGTATTATTTTACATTCCATGTCATTTAGATTATATGCCATATCATCCATATTTGCAAAGTCATTTAAATTATGTCATTTCATATAGAATATATTATGTTACCTAGGTTATTTTATTTCATATAGAATATATTATGTCACCTAGGTCATTTAATTTCATTTAGAATATATCATATGACTTAGGATATTACATTTCATATAGAATATATTATGTTACCTAGGACATTTCATTTCATTTAGAATATGTCATATAATTTAGGACATTTCATTTCATTTGGAATATGCTAAGGCATTTAAATTATATTATATCATTTAAGATGCATTATATTATTTAGATTTTGCTATGTCATTTTATTTATGTCATGCATATACATATTCATATCTTTTAAAATGTTTTCAAAAGGATAATGATTTTTCAATAAAAAAATAAAGATATTCCCGAGTTAAAATAATTCATGAGTTCTCTACCGGATTTGCTGGAGGGAATATCATCAATTATCATTAATAAAGGAATATCTTTCTTTCAAAAAAAGAGAATGATTCGGAAAGTTTTCCAAAACTAATAAAAATTTCTATATTTTGCCACGTTTGTTGGGGAATATAGGAAAATTTTGAATTTATAAATTCCGGATCATTTTTAATAAAAAAAATGGAATTATTTTTCTTTAAATTGGGAATTAACTTGAAATACTAAATTTAAAACCAACTTTACACCGAGATTTGAGATAACACACGATTAATAAGGTACCGTTTTATACGGGCGTTGTGGGGGTGCTAATCTTTCCCCACACGTAACCGACTCCCGAACCCGCTTCTTTGATTTGTCTGGTTTAAAATGCAGACTTGAAATTGGTTTTTAAAATGTTTTAATTAATTTTTAAAATATTTTATAAAATCGGTTTTAATAGGTGGCCGATCATACCTAGCTAAAAAAGATTGGTGGCGACTCCATGTCTTTTTCAAGGTCATTTTCAAAACCTTCATTTTTCTAGAGGAATTAAGTCAACTTTTACTCGATTTTTTTAATGTCACACTTAACGAATAATAAAGTCTTGCGATGAGACTCGTTATTTTTTTAGGTTGCGACAACTTCAATTTTTACTAGTTATGTGATTAATTCTAGAGTTGGTCTTCTTGAAATTGTCCTAATGTGAATGTGCTTAAGGTTAATTAAGACTCACAATGAGATAAACCTGATTTAGTAGATTGTGGAAGAGTGTTAAGAAAGTCTTCTGATTCTGTCATCTAATTCGTTTTTGGTCTTTTTGGTTTTTAGCAGCTTTTCAACAAGATTGATTGATTAAGTTCATTTGGTTCGACGGTGTGGACACCTAATTTTGTCCGGATAACTAAAACAGGTATGTTTTCTTCCTAAATTGAGGTTTCAGAATGTAAAAAGATTTTTTCATCCTGCAGGTGGTACTCTGAGACTTAGTTTAAGAGGGCGAGCATAAAAAGTCAAACTTGAAAAAAGTCAACCCCAGAAAAGAGTCAACCTCGAAAAAGTCAACCCCAAAAAGTCAACTACTGAAAAGGTCAACCCACTTTCAAAATCAAGATTTTAAGTTCAATTGAAAAATGGCGAAATAATTTTGATAATCCGAGGTCTACATTGAAAGATATGGAGTTCGGAAGATGGGATTTTGAGATTCAGTAGAAAAGAAACCCTAATCCAAGAAATTTGGGGAAAATTGCTTAAATGATCGAATTGGTCGAAATTGATGGCTCCAAATGAAAGATAAGCACTGACTACGGGTAATGGAGAAGTCACTTACAAGAAAAATTGAAAGAAAAGTCAATCCGGTTGAAAATCGAGAATAAGGGTTTTTAGTGGATTTCGGTGAAATCAGGAAGAATCACAGAAATGGCCCGACTGGGTAAGACCAAAGCCACCAATGGATGAGGAATGATTAAAAAAGGATAGCCCAAGGCTCATCTTGAAGAAAATCTGAAACTCGGACTTGTTTTGAGCAAAACCGGGTTTCGGAGGTAAAAGGGCAAAATTGGAAAATTTGGGAAAAATAGCAGATAGACTCCGAAAATTCTGAAAATTTTTCAATCTCATTCTTAAATCATTTTAAAGAGATTGAAAAAATAAAATCTTGATTCGGAGTTCGTTTGAAAAATGGCCAAATCTCGGGCTTCTTATGTAGTAATTCAAAAAGGAAAATCCCGAAAAATAGCAAATGAACTCCAAATCTTCTGAACTTTTTCAAATCTCATTTTTAAATTATTTGAAAGAGATTGGCAAAAGGAAATCATGATTCGGAGTCCATTTGCAAAATGACCAAATCCCGAGCCTCCTATGTAGTAATTCAAAAAGGCAAATCCCGAAAAAATAGCAAATGAACTCCAAATCTTCTGAAATTTTGCAAATCTCATTTTTAAATTATTTTAAAGATATTGGCGAAAGAAAATCTTGATTCGGAGTCCGTTTGCAAAATGGACAAATCCCGGGCCTCCTATGTAGTAATTCAAAAAGGAAAATCTCGGAAAAATAGCAAATGAACTCCAAATCTTATGAAATTCTGCAAATCTCATTTTTAAATTATTTGAAAGAGATTGGCGAAAGAAAATCTTGATTCGGAGTCCGTTTCCAAAATGGCCAAATCCCGGGCCTTCTATGCAATAATCCAAGAAGATAAATCCCGAAAAAATAGCAAATGGACTCCAAAAATTTTGAAATTTTGCAAATCTCATTTTTAAATTATTTGGAAGAGATTGGCGAAAGAAAATCTTGATTCGGAGTTCGTTTGCAAAATGGCCAAATCCCGAGCTCCTATGTAGTAATTCAAGCCGATAAATCCTGAAAAAATACCAAATGAGCTCCAAAAATTATGAAAACTTCCAGATCACACTTTTAAATTATTTGGAAGAGATTTGTGAAGAAAAATCTTGATTTGGAGCTCGTTTAAAAAATGGTAAAATGTGGGGCATAAAAGGGCATTTTTGGTAGAAAAAATCCAAATAAATAGCAAATGGACTCGGATAATTTTGAAAACTTCCATAACTCAATGTTTTATTATTTTGGAAGTATTAAAAAAAGAAAAATTGAATTTGGAGTCCGTTTGATATTTATTTGCATTCGGGGGGCAAAACGGTCATTTCACCCAAGCAACCGAAAAGGGCTTCTTTGGGCCTTTCAAAAAATCAGATTTGGGCTGAAAAAGAGAAGTGCTGGCCTGACCAGGCCCAAAGGAAGGAGGAAGCTTCTGATTTTTCAATCAAATGGCTAAAAATTATGAGTTAGTTAGAGATTCTCCTTGATCAAGCCATGGTGATTAAGCCACATAGGCCAAAAGAGATGTCAACATTATTCTTGAACAACTGTAATTTGGGACAGCTGATATGCTAATCTAAGGGTGATAATTTCATGATTCTTTCACCTTGAATTATTAGCCATTTGATGGAAAATTGGTTACAAAAAATGACAACATCCTTGAGCATTTACATAGACCATTCGGCCAGCATATTCTTTTCGATCAAACAGCCTATTCTTCTTAATTTGTTTACTGTTCTAGATCCTACCCTGCATCAAATTGGTATCAGAGCTTAACAAGATCCTTGTTTTGTGTCGAGATTCACCATCAACCATGGTTGGACGTGGTAGAGGTCGTGCCAGGGGAAATCAAGGGCAGCAAACAGAATTGACTGAGATGTGGCGTATGATTGATGAATTGTCACAGGTTGTACGAGCCTTATAGCGACAGGGACATGTGGGAGCCCGAATGGAGATTCCGGAAGGTGACCACGACCCTTTTGACATGCCGGAAGGTGGTCTTGAGGATGAACTTGAGGAGGGAGGCAAGGAATTGCCGGATCCTATTTATGATGAATATAATGACGAGGGTGATGATGTAGATATCTATCCAGCACAAGGAGAATCATTGATAGTTAGGAGGGTGCTGGCAACAACATTCGAAACTAGCAAATTGAATGGGTTTCGAACAGTTGAAGAGTTTGAGGATAAAGGCAAGGACGCAAGGGTGATGTTCGCTGTTATCATCAAGGTTACAAATAGTGTTGGCTGTGATGGGGACCTCATAGAACAACCTGTTGCAGTTCAAAGGTTGTTAGACAAGTTTGCTGAATTGGTTGGTGAAACCTTGCCACAAGGCTTACCACCAATGAGGAGCATTCAACATGCCATAGACAAAATGACTATCCCAATTCCATGCTTGGAGGACATGCTTGATCACTTGGCGGGTTCTAAGATATTTACAAGACCACGTTGGAAACAGAAATTTAGAGCTAGAGTTCCTCGACATGCCATCATTAAGACGTTAGCTGGTGAAGAGATATCAAAACTTGAGGATTTAATCTATGTTCTATCTAAGCTGTCTTGGGGTGCTCGGGCGCCTTTAGAATATAAAAGCTACATGGATCGTCATCGGAGAAAGTCTGTCTTGGTCACGGTTGATCGCCATGAATGGTATGCAACCCCGCAGATATACACTCGTGATGACAACTCAAGTTTATGGACAGCAAAACCCGTTTTTCAACCAGAGTCCATGCTGCCATCATCTAGTGTTAATGGCGAGGCTACTCATATGGAACACATACATCAAGACAACCACCAAGAGTTGACTAATGGTTTCACTAGCATGTTTCTGCAGGATTGCGTTCTCAAGATGAAAAATGAATTGGAACATGGGAATATTAATCTTGAAGTTTATGCAGAAGTAACCAAAGCTTATTCAACAGATTCAGCTATCTTTTAACCTGGGGAGATTGATGCGGGAGCATAGACTTATGCTTTTAAGTATTTATTTAGGTCATGTGATAGGCATGTGACTTTTAATAATTAGGGTTATTATAAATACCCCAATTTAGAGTAGCAGCCAACAGCATTATTATTGTTATTTTCAGAGTTTTAACTCTTTCAATAAAAGGTTTAGCAGATTTAAACCTAAACCTAGCGTCCTTCTCAATTAAACTGCCTACTCTTCCTAATTGTTTACTGTTCAAGATCTTACCCTGCATCAGGAGGGGGTTCAGATTTTTCATTTTTACACTTTATTTTGCTGAGTTCTCTTGGTTTTTACTTGGTTTTTCTCTCCTTGGTTGAAAGCAAAAAAGAAAAGTTTAGAAAAGAAAGGAAAGTTTGAAGAGATAAAGCTTGAAATATAGTTCTTAAGGTTGCTCTTGAGCACCAACTCTTGCCCTGTCTTGATTTTCCATTCTTGTTTTTGCTATTTTGATTACTAGTTGGTGAGTTTCCATTTTAAATAAATGTTTTTTTTATTGTTCTTCTTAAGTTCTTCCTTTATCTCTTTCTTAAATATATTATTTACAAATTTTTTTACAACATACTCACCATGGCCGAATGGCCTACATTTTTTGTTTAAGTTGTTGTTTTGGTTTATTTTATTATGTTATTGATGTTATTTTCTTTGATCTTGATGTTTTAAATATTATGTTACTTCATATACTTGAGTTATATTTTAATTTGGTTGCTTTGTTTGTTGTCATTTATGATTTAAATATCATGTTCTTGCATTTTTAATTTTCTATTTTCATGATGTTTAAATTTGAGCATGTTTTAGATTTAGTATATCAAGTGTTTGTGAAAATGCTTGTGTGGTTTTTGCATGATTTGAGTTTTATATCTTAGTTGAGCATGTTTTAGATTTAGTATATTAAGTGTTTGTGAAAATGCTTGTGTGGTTTTTACATGATTTGAGTTTTATATTTTAGTTGAGTATGTTAGTATATCAAGTGTTTGTGAAAATGTCATGCTTGTTGGAGCTTGAGGCTATTTGGCTACTCCATGTGTTTTGCATTGTGTGTTGCATGTTTGCCATGTTTGTTGGTAGGTTTTTGCATTTGCATGACATTTGAGTTAGTTTTACATGTTAGTATACCAAGTGTTTGTGAAAATGCCATGTTTGCTAGTTACATAGGCCATTCGGCCACACCTTGAATTTTTGCATTATATGTGCATTCTTGCCATGTTAGTTGATAGGTTTGCATTTGCATGATATTTGGTTGAGTTTTTGGTTTAAGCATGCTTTGTGTTTGTGAAAATGCCATGCATATTTTAGTTATTAAGTTAGGTTTATTTGTCATGCATGTTCATGCATTTTAGGTCTAGGTTGCATTAAATGCCATGCAAGTTCATTTAGGTCTAGGTCACTATATGAATGCCATGCATTTTTTCATGACATTTAGGTTTAAACTCATGCATTTCATGCATTATGTTTGCTGTATTGTTTCATGCATTTCATGTTCATGCCACTTGAATAATGACTTAGACCAATTAATGGTTCAAAGTCATGCTCTCTTGAGCACACTTGTGGAAAATTAAGTTTTGTCAAATTGATTATTCTACCTTTGTGATTTTTTTTTACTTAGACAATTTTTATCTAACTTTCAAAAAGTCCTAGATACTGTTTGTGAGTCATTTTGTGAGTCTAAAATATTTTTACTTTGATTTTTAAATGATTTTATCAAAGGAAAAAATGTATTTTGGCAAAGCAGTTTTTTTTTTCACCCAGTACTCGTATTTTCCGATTTTTCTGGGCATTCGTATTTAATCCGAAAATTAAGCTGATTTTTCCCGTGTAGTTTTACATGTCCCGAGTCTCCAGTATTGTTTTTAGAATTTTTCGAATTTTTAAAAATAGGATAAAAAATCGTGGCTTAAAACTGGACAGTGGAGTCAGAATTGAATTTAAAGAAAAATCATTTTTTTGTTTTGGTTAAGTTACTTAGAGAGGGCTGATTAGAAAGGTTAGCTACTGACTTAGGGTAGTTTCTAAGCCTTTTTAAACTCTAAAAATGATTTTTTTAACTCTCGAGTTAAGGGTAGTCAAGTCCGGGATTTTTAAACTTAGGAAATTAGAGCCATTTAAAAAAAGATTTAGCCCAGTTTTTATTTTTAATTCAAGCTTTTCAAAATTGTTTTCAAACAATCACAAAGTATTTTGGTTTTAGAATATTTAATTAGACATATTTTCCTAAGGTAGCCGGATATCTTTTTAGATATACAGATTTCCTTAATTAAAGGAAAAAAATACATTTTCATGCATTGCATTTTCATATTCATGCATTTTTATATAATATGTGATTTTTGCTATGACAATTTCTATGATATTGTTATGATTTTAAGTTATGTTATATTGTTTATTATATAATTTGGAATATTTCATGATATCCTATGCTTTTTATTTAGTTATTCTTTTTGTCATATTATTTAGCATATACTATGTTCATGCATTATTATTTTCATGCATATTATATGATAGCATTATTTTATATTCCATGTCATTTAAATTATATGCCATATCATCCATATTTGCCATGTCATTTAAATTATGTCATTTCATATATAATATATTATGTTACCTAGGACATTTCATTTCATTTAGAATATATCATATGACTTAGGATATTGCATTTCATATAGAACATATTATGCTACCTAGGTCATTTCATTTCATTTAGAATATGTCATATAACTTAGGACATTTTATTTCATTTAGAATATGCTAAGGCATTTAAATTATATTATATCATTTAGGATGCATTATATTATTTAGATTTTGCTATGTCGTTTTAATTATGTCATGCATATACATATTCATATCTTTTAAAATGTTTTCAAAAGGATAATGATTTTTAATAAAAAAATAAAGATATTCCCGAGTTAAAATAATTCATGAGTTCTCTACCGAGTTTGCTGGAGGGAATATCATCAATTATCATTAATAAAGGAATATCTTTCTTTCAAAAAAGAGAATGATTCGATAAATTTTCCAAATTAATAAAAATTTCTATATTTTGCCACGTTTGTTGGGGAATATAGGAAAGTTTTGAATTTATAAATTCCGAATCATATTCAATTAAAAATGGAATTATTTTTCTTTAAATTGGGAATTAACTTGAAATAATAAATTTAAAACCAACTTTTTTACAGAGATTTGAGATAACACATGATTAATAAGGTACCGATTTATACGGGCGTTGTGGGGGTGCTAATCCTTCCCCGCACGTAACCGACTCCCGAACCCGCTTCTTTGATTTCTCTGGTTTATAACGCAGACTTGAAATTGGTTTTAAAAATGTTTTAATTAATTTTAACATGTTTTATAAAACCGGTTTTAATAGGTGGTCGATCACACCTAGCTAAAAAAGATTGGTAGCGACTCCATGTCTTTTTTTATGGTCATTTTCAAAACCTTCATTTTTCTAGAGGAATTAAGTCGACTTTTCCTCGATTTTTTTAAATGTCACGCTTAACGAATAATAAAGTCTTGCGATGAGACTCGTTATTTTTTAGGTTGCGACAGCTTGGCGACTCCACTGCGGACAATTAGAGAGTCAGGCCTAGAATTAGTCGTGTGTTATCAAAGTCTCAGTTTTGTTGGTTTAATTGGTATTTAATTTTAATTCCCATATTTTTAAAATAAAAGAGAATTTTGAAAATAAAAAAATATTTTAATATGTCCATATTCATGTGCATTCATATTATTATTTGTTCCTGGGTTATTTTGTTGCGTATTTATATGTTTGCTTGACTGATGCTTTACATTGTTTGATTTTAGTGGGGTATTTAGAATAAGGGTTGTAGAATAGGTGGTGACAGGTTTGTTTTGTTCCTCCGCACACACTGTATTTGAATTTGCATAACATGAATCCTCTACCTGGGTTCCGTCCTTTTAAGTGGGAGTAAAGTAACTACGCCTTCGTGATTGATCCTCCGTATGGGCTAGTGAAACACTTTCGGAGTATAAAGTACCTAATGCCTTCGTGATAATCCTCCGTACGGGCATAGGAAAATATACTCTAACGAATTGAACCCGCTTTTATCGGGGTGCCTTACTCGCCTTCACCGGCGACAGTGAGGAACAATTCGGGGCCTTAGAACCGATTCACCTTCATATAGTGAACCTAGGCGAAGCCATGCCAGATTTCCGTTAGATATACCAAAAATAGGAGCACATGGAGGGACATTTCTAAACCTTTTGTTACCTATTTTACATTCTGAAGAAGTTTTGTAGATCGGGCAACAATGTACGTACATCGCCCGTAATAAAAGTGATAATTCGTCCCAAAAACACTGTAATACCTATATAAGTGGATATTTGTCGGGGCAAATATTCATTAACTATTTGAAATAAAAAATAAAAATCATTTTTCAAGCATTTTTGCATTTTGCACATTTCATGTATGTGTGAATAGAGCATGTACATTTTGGTTGTATTATTGATCTTGTTTTTGCAATAAATGGGTGGTAATAATTTTATTTGATGGTTTCTATAAACCGGTAGTGTCACATGAACATTTGCTTTTGGTACCATAGTAGGATCCATTATTTTGAAATTCTTTTGGAAATAATATGATTGGTTTTTCAATGAAAAAACATGTTTCAAAAAAATCATAAATTTGGAGGCAAATCTTGCATAATGAGATTTTTGAATAATCAAGATTTAGGTCCCACCAATTTCGTGTAATCATTGGTTAATTTATTTGTATCATGTTGACATCATGTCACAGTCCTAACATGCATGGTTCTTCATTGTAGAATACATTTGGGATATACATGGTCATTCTTTGTACCTACCTTTATATTAATTCATTTATTCTTAGCATGTATCATTTTGACATCATAGCTAGGGATGGCAATGGAGCGGGGCGGGGGCGGATTTTGTAAAATCCGCCCCCGCCCCGCCAGTGACCTACTCTGCCCCGGCCCCCGCCCCGTTCCACCGTGGATGTTGGATTTTTAATACCACTACCACCTCCATGGATGTCGGTTACGCCCCGCCCCGCCCCGCTCCGCCCCATCCGATTTTTATTAGTTATTTCTAATTTTTTTTTTCAAATAATAAAGTTCTCTTATGCAAGTATAATTATTATATATTTTGGTATTCATTTACAGTATACTTGATTAACATTTTACTGCATATGTTGAGCTTCTTAGCAATTAACTATAGCTAGGACCAACAATTTATGACTTATGAAGTGAATTTACATCTAGACAAGAAGAATAATCTAGCAATAGCTCACACCTAAATATCAGTGCACTAATCAACATACATTGCAAGAGAAAAGACATCTCTAAAGCATGTCTAAACATAAAACAACGAAACATCTCAAATCCTCTCAAATTCAACAAAATATTTAAACATAAAACATCTTTCATACATGTCTGAAACATAAAACATCTTCAATATATGTCTGAAGCATAAAGCATAAAACATCTTCTAAACATCTAAAAACATAACATAAGAAATATCTCTGAAGCATAAGACCTAAGAAATATCTTCGAAGTCTTTCCACAAGTATCATGCAAGTTCATCTTCCTATACAATCATATGTTAAAAACAAAGTTAATAATAATTGTAAAACAATAATTTCATAGACATAATAGAAATAATATAAATTATAACTTACCAAGTCAAGAGTAATGGAATCATCAAATAAAGAAAGAAAGCTAAAGAGTTTTTGGTGAGGTCACTAACAGTTTCAATCAATTATTACTGCCAAACTAATTCAGTCAACTTCACCTTTGGCAAAATGTGATGACTCAACTTAAGTTGACCAACCAAATAAACACAAACTTGCTGCAACCATAGCAACTTCATTTAGAAGACTACCTACACCCCAGAGAACATATTAGAAAAGCTAAAGCCATGTAGCAACCAAACATATATTAATCTTCACAACCATGCAGAGAAAAATATCACAATCACTCACAATATTTTAAAAATCTTCTATTAGCCTTGCTGAGCTACCAAATGAAAGAAATTAGAATTTCACTCACTAAGTATGGATTTGAAACCGTTGAAGGAAAAGGCCTATTACAAATTATCATCCTAAAACTCTACTCTAGAATTTCCAGCCCAATTAAAGCATTCAACAGACCGTAGATAAGCTGTGCTGACAATTTTGGCTTCCCTGCAGCAGTGCCTTGTTCCACAGACTCAAGTAATTGGAATGCTTCATCAATTCTTCGAGCCCGACCCAACCCTTTTACAAAGATAACAACTAAAAGATTCAATCATATAATAAATTAACGGCTAGGAAAATTTGCAGTAAAATAAATAAATAAATAAAATGAGTCGAAATGGGTATAAGATCATGTATCAGAATTGTTTGGTTTTTTATTATTATTATTTTTTTAAAGTACCTTCAAGAGTGTAGCATAGGTGACAGCATCAACGCCACAACTGTGTGGTTGAGCCATTTGGTGAAAAATGTTGAGAGCCAAATCAACATCTCCACAATGAATGCAAGCCTCCATCACTGCGTTCATCACGATCGTGTTCAACTTCCCATATTCTCTCTTCGCATTCTCGATTTCCTCAAATATCTGTAATCCACCCAAGTTAACAATAAATTCCAACAGAAGAGTACTTTAACAGGGAAATAAAAAAACGAAAGAAAAACACCTGACCTGATGAAGTTGCCTGCGGCGAGTGAGTTGGACGATGCGAGAGGTGAGATGTTTGAGACCGCCATTGCAACGAACTCGAAGATAACCATTAGTTTCCTTTGGAGGAGCTGCCAGAATATAACAATCAGAATTCTAAGAAACTTGCATCATTAGCAAAAATCAATTCAAATAGATTTGTTTTTCTTTGAGAAAGTTATGTTTTAGAGAACAAGGAAAGGGAAAGTAGAAGGAAAGGGAGCGGCGGTGGAGTTGTAGAGATAGAGAAGAAGTAAACATGTTAGGTTTTTAGGGAAGGGTAAAATAGTAATTTTACTAGTCGGGGCGGGCGGGGCGGATCAGGTAAATACTGCAACTGCTCCATACCCGCCTTTCAAACAAAAAAAACCGCCCCGCCCCGCCCCGCATCCATTGTTCAAAAAAAAAAAACCTCTCCATTCGGATCGGTTCGGTTCGAAATCCATCGGTCGGTTCGGGTTTTGCCATCCCCAATCATAGCATGCATGGTCATTCATTGTAGAATACGTTTACGACATGAATAGTCATTATTTGTATATACATGTGCATCAATTTTTTTAATGCATCATGTTGGCATTAGATTGCATCCATAGCATACATAGTCAACATAATTTCTCTGTATATGTTCATGCATTAATCATCAGTATATTCATGCACATAGGAATAGAGCATGTACATTCATAATTGTATTCTTAATCTCATGACATTTTTCATTTGCATGAAAGGGGTTCGAGATATGAGGAATGAATCAGAGGAACGATTGGGTGCTTTGGAACGCAATCAAGAGGAATGTGGACATGAAATCCGGGACGTGAAGGAACAACTTGCCAAATTGCTGAAAATGGTTGAGGATATGGGTAAAAGTAAAGAGGAACTTTCTCAGGGCTCTGCATCGCCTTTGGATCAACCAAAACCATTAAGTCCATAACATACAATCCTTGATGGATCCTACACTTGTCAATGCCACAAAGGTTGCAATCCTGATGAAATTGTGGACAAAATCGTGAAAATGATTAAACCTGATAGCCTGATACCAAAGATAGAAACCTCGGATCCTATACCATACCTGCAAACTGTTCTAGGTCCAAACCAGTATCCCTACCTACTATGGTCCAATCGTCCATTGGGATGACCACTACGAGATTCTTGAATCCCACTCCATCACCACCAACTGCCAGTTCATATTATTTCCCTCATGAATCACCTTATCCAGCATCTGGGATAGGAACCTCGAGCTATGTACAACCTCCAAAGGCCTCGTGTCCAAATCCATACCATTACCATGCTGTTTCGCCACATCTCCATGTAAACACTCTAGTTCGAACCTTAGTGCCACCACCAAGTGCCCCAACTCCTAGGCCATGTGTGACTAAGAAACGACCCCAGGGTAAGACCAAAATGCCTTTTGATCCCCTTCCAATCAGCTACCGAAAGCTTCTCCCTATACTGATCCAAAATCACATGGTTGCCTGTGTCCCATTGAAATCCATCTTACCACCATATCCAAGGTGGTATAATCCAAATGCAAGATGTGATTATCACTGTGGAATTGTTAGCCATAACATTGAAGACTGTATAGCATTCAAAAAGAAAGTACAAACTCTTATAGATGCCAAGTGGTTGGATCCAACGACACTAACTGATAAAGGACTGGGACAGCGTTATTAGGATTGGGAGATTTACAGCATTGAGGTGGAAAGACTTCGATCTTATATGATGTAATAGGATTTCACTTATTCAGTAGCCGGCTCTTATAGCCTTAGGGTGCTAGGAAGAATAAAGTGTTTGTAAAGACAGTTTTAACCACTGTTCAAATTTTGTAAAACATGGTTTATACCATTGTGAACATCGATATGGGAATAAATTGATTATGTTTCAAATTTATGAGATGTTGATGATTCAGTTCCTCCAATTCTTATTTCCTCTGTGATATCTTCCCCTTTTGCATTTTGCATCCGATCAATTATTGGTCATACCATACATTCGTACATGTATCATGTTAGCATCAGGTTGCATTCATGCATTCATAATCAGCATGATTTTTCTGTATATATCCATGCATTAATTTTTTTATTCTTTACATGCATCATGTTGACTTTGGGTTGCATTCATGACAAACATAGTCAGTATGATTTCTCTGTATATGCTCATGCATTAATCTGTCATATTAACATTAGGATGCATTCATGACATACATAGTCAGCATGATTTCTTTGTATATGCTCATGCATTAATCTGTCATATTAACATTAGGATGCATTCATGACACACATGGTCAGCATGATTTTCTTTGTATATACTCTGTATCAATCATTCATTGTTTGCATGTATCATAATTGACATCGTGTTGCATTCATAGGGTATATGATCATTCATTGGGAAATACGCTGAAATGTACATGATCATTCATTGCATATATCCATGCTTCGATTTTTTTATTCTATGCTTGCATCGTGATTGCATTTATTACATACATGGTCAGCATGTTTCCACTATATATGTCCATACATCATTTTTTATTCTTCACATGCATCAAATGACAATCATGGCTCATTCATCATGACATACATTTGTTGGAAATAAAACAGAAGTTGGCTTGGCTTTAGGAGTCTTTGAAAGAATTTCCATTTCAAATCGGAGGTATAAGAAGTACTGAGTACCCTTTTAATACAGGCTAGTGCTATGGAGGATGAACAAGTTGCCCGAATGGAAAAAATGGAAAGGGAACAGAAAGAATTGCGAGAACAGCTAGCAAAGTCTCAAGCAGAATCTACGGATCAGATGACTAAATTGATGGAGCTGGTGTCCGCCGTAATCAAGGGAAAAGGATAGACTGAAAACTTTGTCGCCAGAGAAGGGTTAGAGTCACGAAAGGGTCTGAATGAGGTCGTAATGATTGATGCCCAGAACACAGTTAACCTCGTCTATATCCTAAACTCAGATGATCCAGTTGAACAGGCAAAGTTGAAAATGGTTGCAGTAAATGAGGTTGAGTTGGCAGATTCCCAAGGGAAATATCAGTTGTTAAATGAAAGACTCCAGGCAGTAGAAAGTACAGATGTATTTGGGAGTTTAGATGCGAAAGAACGATGTTTGGTCCTCGATTTATTCATTCCTCCTAAGTTCAATATCCCTGACTTTGTGAAATATGACGGGACGACCGATCTATCAGCCCACATCACTATGTTCTTCCGGAAGATGATAAGTCATATAGATAATGATAAGCTTTTGATTCACTGCTTTCAGGATAGCCTCAGCGGGTCCGCAATTAGGTGGTATAGTCAGTTGAGCAAGGATCGGATTCGCTCTTGGAATGATTTGGCTAGGGCTTTTCTAAACCAGTACAAGCATGTGACCGACATGACACCTGGTCGTCTCACCTTGCAAAATATGGAGAAAAAGGTTACTAAGAGCTTCAAAGAGTATGCTCAGAGGTGGAGGAACATGGCTACCCAAGTAAAACCGCCTTTAACTCAGAAGGAAACCACTATCCTTTTTGTGAATACACTACAGGCCCCATACTACGTTAGACTTGTCGGCTACACCACGAAGAATTTTTCGGACATGGTAATTTCAGGGGAGATGATTGAGAATGCTATCAAGGATGGGAAAATTGAAGGAGAAAGAACATCCAATACCAAGAAAAAAGAGGCATCTGAAAAGAAAAAGGAAGATACCCAAGTCGTGGAAGGCTTTACCCCACCTCCCCAATTCTCCTCGTATCAGCCATTTTACTCTACCCTGAACAATGTCTCTCAAGGTTTTTATCCTTACCAACCAATGACTGCAACTACACCAGAATTTACATCTGTCTATCAATCGAACACCCTTGGGAATAATCGAAGGGGGCATAAAAAGTGAAAAAGAAATCAGGATGACCCGATTCCCATGACATACAGTGAGCTATTACCTCAACTCATCCAGAATCACCTTGTAACACCCATGCAATTAGAGCCTTTGAAGCCCCCTTATCCAAGTTGGTATGAGGCTAATGAATGTTGTGGTTATCATTCTGGCAATCAAGGTCACTCAACAGAGAACTTCTCCGCTTTGAAGTACAAGGTCAGGGATCTCATAAAGGTTGGTTCGATAAGTTTTGAAGATGGGAAAGCCAAGTGTCATAAGAAACATGGTGCATGATCATATTAGGTTTTTGACGCATGTTGTTCTATAACTGTGATGATGAAAGAACTTGTCTCATGTTAACATCTACATGAATTAAATGAATTTTGAATTTTAAATGCTTTGTGTTTGTTGTGTCTTAACAATAATCTGAATTTGCAAAAACAAGCATTAAGGAAGTTTTAATAATGGATAATCTCAAGAAGATTGATGATCAGTGTTACAAATGACCCAATACCTTCTCCCTCTCTTTAGGTTTTCCTAAGCCTAAATCTCTTAAACCAAGAACACTTGAAAGACCTAATGCTTCAAGGAATATGAATGATTTGACTTCATAAAACCATTGTCATCACAGAATAAGCAAAGACGTAGATCTTAGTCTAGGCTATGAACAAAGGAACGAACTTTTTGAAATTTTTCGAATTCCTTGAAATTCAAACAAATGAGATATTCTTTCAAGAATCTAGATTTTGGTAATTTGATGTGTGTCAAGATTTGTGCTAAAACCATTCAAGACCTTTTCCAATGACCATAAAACTTCAATTGCTCAGACATCACTTCATGATTGACACCCTAGGGCACAATGGTTAAACTAGATTTATCCCATGTCCTAAAGAAAACCCGTTTTTGGGTCATATTTTTTTTGTCTCTTCAAATAAATCAGATTGGAAACTCTGCCTTTTCAATACAGACCTAGACTTGCTATGTTCCTCGTTGATACAAATTCTCATTGGTTAATCAAATTGGGGCATCATATGCGGAAATGATAGATACATGGTGAATAAGGATGGACTAACGCATGAATCATTGGGGCATGCGATGAAAATGAAAAATGAAAAAATTTGTGATGTTATGCATATGAGATTTCGGACGATTCCAAAGTGCAAAACGAGATTCTGAATATCTATTTCCCCTGGGGATTGCTTTTCAATGTGAATATTCGTGCTTGACATGAGGAATGGCCATCTTTCATATCCTTTTCGCACAAAAAGAAATTATCCATAGGCACCCCTTTTGAGCCGAAAGAATTCTTTTTTCTTTAAACCCTGATCAAGGATTACCCTCTACACTAGGAGGCAAATGTGAGGAAAGATCTTTTTAAAGATGATTGAGAAATGAGTCCTAGCTCAAAGACAGATACAAAGCAAATGGAGCTCCGAATAAATACAGGCTCACTCTGTCAAAGAAAAAAGGGGAAAAGATGGCGAAATGAAAGCCAAGAAAAGAAAAAAAAGAAAACAAAATGTGTGAAAGACATGGCAAATTGAAAGCCAAGAACGAAAAAGAAAAAACGCAAAAGTCAAAAGGAATGAAAAGTCCAAAAGGGACAAATGCTTCAAAGAGAATCCTCCTCAAGAAATGATCCTTGATCTGATTACCCTCAAACACATATTTTGGGCCTATTTATCCTTTCTTTCTGAACCCTCAGCCATGGCCTACATTACGTGCTTTAAAAGTCCATTTTGATCAAGCATGAATATTTAATTTGAAAGGTTTTTCCTCAGATTTTATCACATCTCATCGAATTATCATTTCATTAAGGAAGAATTTAGAATTCTCAAGTGTATGGTAAAAAAAAACAAAAAAAAAAAGAGAGATAAATTGGAAAGAATGGGACTCTAGGGCGAAAACCCAAAAATGGGCGGTCTAGAGTAAAATGAAAATTTTTGATGCCATCTATGAAAGTACCGATACCACAAAAAGAGAAGGTCATCTTAAAAAAATGGTCATCGAGGAACATCTAGGAATTCCTGAACCTCTTAAATTGACAGCTCTCATTCAAAGGATTGTCTTCAAAAACTGAAACGTTTTTTCCCAAGATTAAACTTTCCGATTTAAACATCCCGGCCAATCTTGACGCTTGTCAAAATGGCTTGATATGGAAACTAAAAGAATGTTGAATTTGCTCGGTTCTCAATGAATTCATGATTTATAAAACCTGTTTCATTTGTGAGCCTATAAGGGATATACATTTTTGTCATGAAGTTTTCCTGGAAAAGCCAGAATCTTGTTATACCAAGCCCTGCCAATCCCAGTTGAAAAAACCCAGATTGATACTTAGAGAAATTTCTAACAATGATCATCAGTCTTCAAAAGATTTATGCATCACACATTGTGAGGTTAATATTTTTTGTTCAGAAGTTTTCAAAATGCGAAAACAAATAAAGAGATTTTTTTGAAATACCCATTTTGATGTTGACATGAGACAAGGATTTTTCGAGCCCAAAGGTATAAAACTGCCAAGATAGGTCCTGACTTCCAGATATGAGAAGAAGAAATAAAACCCGGTTCAGATCTCTGTTGATGAAAGTTTGAAAACTGTTGGGGCAAAGAGAATAGCCAAAATAAATTGAAGATATACTCTGATTTGAAGAGGAAAAATGAATTTGAAAGGCTAAGCCAAAGTCTAGAAAAACAACTGGGTGCAAGCATTTGCATCACTCATGAGCACTCATCTCTTTCTCGAGCTTTTGCATCTGCACAGTGTTGGCAAGCATTTGTGTCATTCATAGGTATTTGCATTGGCATTATTCCATAAGCATCTGCATTTTATCTTTACATTTACATTCTTCATGGAATTCGCATTTGCGTCATCTCAAGCAATTGTATCATTTCTAGTATCATTGCATTTTTGTGTGGTAATTGTAGTTACACCATTCATAAACCAATTACATGAACACAATTAGTAGGGGCATCTGCATCATGAAACATGGGCATCAATCCAGATCATTTGCATCTGCACCAAGAAGCATTTACATCAATCCAAGCATTTACATTTGCACCATGAAGCATGAGCACCTTGTTAAAAGACATGTGCATCTGCATCTTTTCTCAAAGCTTCTAGTGGGGATATCCAGAATTTTACAGTTTTAAAAGAACAAGTCTTCGGTGATGATAGTTGAAGCCTCTGGTGGAGATATCTAGGGTTTTATAATTTTGAAAAATGAGAAATCTTCTTCTGGAGGAGTTACCCAGATTTTTACAATGAGCAAACCTTTGGTGGTGGCGATAGCCAAAGCTTCTGGTAGGGATATCCAGATTTTTACATTTTTAAAAGTGAACAAGTCTTCGGTGGTGATAGCTGAAGCCTCTGGTGGAGATATCCAGGGTTTTATAATTTTGAAAAATGAAAAATCTTCTTCTGGAGGAGTTACCCAGAATTTTACAATGAGCAAGTCTTCGGTGGTGATAGCTGAAGCTTCTGGAGGAGTTACCCAGAATTTTACAATGAGCAAACCTTTGGTGGTGATAGCCAAAGCTTCTGGAGGGGATATCCAGAATTTTACAGTTTTAAAAGTGAACAAGTCTTCGATGGTGATAGCTGAAGCCTCTGGTGGAGATATCCAGGGTTTTATAATTTTGAAAAATGAGAAATCTTCTTCTGGAGGAGTTACCCAGAATTTTACAACGAGCAAGTCTTAGGTGGTGATAGCTAAAGCTTCTGGAGGAGTTACCCAGAATTTTACAATGAGCAAGTCTTTGGTGGTGATAGCCAAAGCTTCTGGAGGAGTTACCCAGAATTTTACAATGAGCAAGTCTTTGCTGGTGATAGCCAAAGCTTCTGGAGGAGTTACCTAGAATTTTACAATGAGCAAGTCTTAAGTGGTGATAGCCAAAGCTTTTGGAGGAGTTACCCAGAATTTTAAAAAATGAGCAAGACTTTGATGGTGATAGCCAAAGCTTCTGGTGGAGATATCCAGAATTTTACAGTTTTAAAAGTGAACAAGTCTTCGGTGGTGATAGCTGAAGCCTCTGGTGGAGATATCCAGGGTTTTATAATTTTGAAAAATGAGAAATCTTCTTTTGGAGGAGTTACCCAGAATTTTATTCAACATGTGGATCTATATCAAGAAGCATTTGCATCAATCTAAGTTATTTGTATCTGCATCAAGAAAATTTGCATCAAATCAAGTCATTTACATTTGCATCAAAGACTTTTGCACTAGTCTAAGTCATTTGCATCTACATCAAGAAGCATTTGCATCAATTAAAGACATTTGCATTTGCATCATGAAGCGTCTGCATCATTTCTCAAAGCTTCTGTAGATATATCCAGAGTTTTAAAATCCTTTGAAAAGGTAGAAAGTCTTCGGTGGTGATAGCTAAAGCTTCTGGAGGTGATACCTAGAATTTTTACAAATTTTAAACAGTGAGAAAGTCTTCGGTGGTGACAGCTGAAGCTTCTGGAGGTGATACCCAGAATTTTTACAAATTTTAAATAGTGAGAAAATCTTTGGTTGTGATAGCTGAAGCCTCTGTGGAGATATCCAGAGTTTTAAAATCCTTTGAAAAGGTAGAAAGTCTTTGGTGGTGATAGCCAAAGCCTCTGGTGAAGATATTCAGAGTTTTACAGTTTAAAAAATGAGCAAAACTTTGGTGGTGATAGCCGAAGCTTCTGGAGGAGATACCCAGAATTTTAAACACAGCTGAGAACAAGACAGGTTAAGACCCCGAGACCATCGTCGAGGTCATTTCTTTTCTTTCAAATCGAATTATTTTCCTTAAGACGGGTCGAGCCTTGATTAGTCAGGGAATTTAATTTAAGGACAAAATCTTCAATTTACAGCTTTCTCAAAAAAAAAAAAAAAAAAAACAAACAAAACAAAACAAAACAAAAAACAACAAAAAACAAAAAACAAAACAAAACAAAAAATGAAATGAAATGAAATGATGAAAAAAGAAAAAGAAAGAAAAAAAAGGAAAAAAAGGAAAACAGAAAAAAATGAAAAAAAATGAAAAAATGATAGAAAAATGAAAAAGAAACCCGTTTCCTTTTCCTTCACATGTGATTTCACTGACCGTACAAAATTGGTGTCGGTTTATCTTTGCCTGATTCCTGATTCTCAGCAATAGCCAAAGAGGGGCAGCTGTAGACACCTAATTTTGTCCGGATCACTAAAACAGGTATGTTTTCTTCCTAAATTGAGGTTTCAGAATGTAAAAAGATTGTTTTCATCCTGCAGGTGGTACTCCAAAACTTAGTTTAAGAGGGCGAGCATAGAAAGTCAAACTTGAAAAAAGTCAACCCCGAAGAAAAGTCAACCCCAAAAAAGTCAACCCCAAAAAGTCAACTACTGAAAAGGTCAACCCATTTTCAAAATCAAGATTTTAAGTTCAATTGAAAAATGGCGAAAGAATTTTGATAATCCGAGGTCTACATTGAAAGATATGGAGTTCGGAAGATGGAATTTGGAGATTCAGTAAAAAGGAAACCCTAATCCGAGAAATTTGGGGAAAAGTGCTTAAACGATCGAATTGGTTGAAATTGATGGCTCCAAATGAAAGATAAGCACTGACTACGGGTAATGGAGAAGTCACTTGCAAGAAAAATTGAAAGAAAAGTCAATCCGGGAGAAAACCGAGAATTAGAGTTCTTAGTGGATTTCGGTGAAATCGGGAAGAATCATAGAAATGGCCCGACTGGGTAAGACCAAAGCTCCCAATGGATGAGGAATGATTAAAAAAGGATAGCCCAAGGCTCAGCTTGAAGAAAATCTGAAATTCGGACTTGTTTTGAGCAAAACCGGGTTTCGGAGGCATAAGGGAAAATTTGGAAAATTTGGGAAAAATAGAAAATAGACTCCGAAAATTCTGAAAATTTGCCAATCTCATTCTTAAATCATTTGAAAGAGATTGGAAAAGAAAATCTTGACTCGGAGTTCGTTTGCAAAATAGCCAAATCCCGGGCTTCTAATATAGTAATTCAAAAAGGAAAATCCCAAAAAAATAGCAAATGAACTCCAAATCTTCTAAAATTCTTCAAATCTAATTTTTAAATTATTTGAAAGAGATTGGCGAAAGAAAATCTTGATTCGGAGTCCGTTTGCAAAATGGCCAAATCCCGGGCCTCCTATGAAGTAATTCAAAAAGGAAAATCCCGAAAAAATAGAAAATGAACTCCAAATCTTCTAAAAATTTTCAAATCTCATTTTTAAATTATTTGAAAGAGATTGCCGACAGAAAATCTTGATTCGGAGTCCGTTTGCAAAATGGCCAAATCCCGGGCCTCCTATGAAGTAATTCAAAAAGGAAAATCCCGAAAAAATAGCAAATGAACTCCAAATCTTATGAAATTTTGAAAATATCATTTTTAAATTAATTGAAAGAGATTGGCGAAAGAAAATCTTGATTCAGAGTTCGTTTGCAAAATGGCCAAATACCGGGCCTCATATGTAATAATCCAAGAAGATAAATCCCGGAAAAATAGCAAATGGACTCCAAAAATTTTGAAATTTTACAAATATCATTTTTAAATTATTTGGAAGATATTGGCGAAATAAAATCTTGATTCGGATTTCGTTTGCAAAATGGCCAAATCTCGAGCTCCTATGTAGTAATTCAAGCCGATAAATCCCGAAAAAATATCAAATGGGCTCCAAAAATTATGAAAACTTCCAGATCACACTTTTTAATTATTTGGAAGATATTGGTGAAGAAAAATCTTGATTTGGAGCTCGTTTAAAAAATGGTAAAATGTGGGGGCATAGAAGGGCATTTTTGGAAGAAAAAATCCAAATAAATAGCAAACGGACTCGGATAATTTTGAAAACTTCCAGAACTCAATGTTTTATTATTTTGGAAGTATTAAAAAAATAAAAATTGAATTTGGAGTCTGTTTGATATTTATTTGCATCCGTGGGGCAAAACGGTCATTTCACCCAAGCAACCGAAAAGGGCTTCTTTGGGCCTTTCAAAAAATCAGTCTTGGGCTGAAAACGAGAAGTGCTGGCCTGCCCAGGCCCAAAGGAAGGAGGAATCTTCTGATTTTTCAATCAAATGGCTAAAAATTAAGAGTTAGTTAGAGATTCTCTTTGATCAAGCCATGGTGATTAAGCCACATAGGCCAAGAGAGATGTCAACATTATTCTTGAACAACTGTAATTTGGGACAGCTGATATGCTAATCTAAGGGTGATAATTTAATGATTTTTTCACCATGAATTATTAGCCATTTGATGGAAAATTGGTTACAAAAATTACAACATCTTTGAGCATTTACATAGACCATTCGGCCAGCATAGGGAGGGGGTTCAGATTTTTCATTTTTACACTTTATTTTGCTGAGTTCTCTTGGTTTTTACTTGGTTTTTCTCTCCTTGGTTGAAAGAAAAAAAAAAGTTTAGAAAAGAAAGGAAAGGAAAGTTTGAAGAGATAAAGCTTGAAATATAGCTTCTTGAGGTTGCTCTTGAGCACCAGCTCTTGCACTTTCTTGATTTTTCATTCTTGTTTTTTCTATTTTGATTACTTTTTGGTGAGTTTCCATTTTAAATAAATGTTTTTTTTTTATTGTTCTTCTTAAGTTCTTCCCTCATCTCTTTCTTAAATATATTTTTTACAATTTGTTTTTACAATATACTCACCATGGCCGAATGGCCTACATTTTTTGTTTAAGTTGCTGTTCTGGTTTATTTTATCATGTTATTGATGTTATTTTCTTTGATCTTGATGTTTTAAATATTATGTTACTTCATATACTTGAGTTATATTTTAATTTGGTTTCTTTGTTTGTTGTCATTTATGATTTAAACATCATGTTCTTGCATTTTTAATTTTCTATTTTCATGATGTTTAAATTTGAGCATGTTTTAGATTTAGTATATCAAGTGTTTGTGAAAATGCTTGTGTGGTTTTTGCATGATTTGAGTTTTATATCTTACTTGAGCATGTTTTAGATTTAGTATATTAAGTGTTTGTGAAAATGCTTGTGTGGTTTTTACATGATTTGAGTTTTATATTTTAGTTGAGCATGTTAGTATATCAAGTGTTTGTGAAAATGCCATGCTTGTTGGAGCTTGAGGCCATTTGGCTACTCCATGAGTTTTGCATTGTGTGTTGCATATTTGCCATGTTTTTTTGGTAGGTTTTTGCATTTGCATGAAATTTGAGTTAGTTTTACATGTTAGTATACCAAGTGTTTGTGAAAATGCCATGTTTGCTAGTTACATAGGCCATTCGGCCACTCCTTGAATTTTTGCATTATATGTGCATTCTTGCCATGTTAGTTGATAGGTTAGCATTTGCATGATATTTGGTTGAGTTTTTGGTTTAAGCATGCTTTGTGTTTGTGAAAATGCCATGCATATTTTAGTTATTAAGTTAGATTTATTTGCCATGCATGTTCATGCATTTTAGGTCTAGGTTGCATTAAATGCCATGCAAGTTCATTTAGGTCTAGGTCACTATATGAATCCCATGCATTTTTTCATGACATTTAGGTTTAAACTCATGCATTTCATGCATTATGTTTGCTGTATTGTTTCATGCATTTCATGTTCATGCCACTTGAATAATGACTTAGACCAATTAATGGTTCAAAGTCATGCTCTCTTGAGCACAGTTGTGGAAAATTAAGTTTTGTCAAATTGATTATTCTACCTTTGTGATTTCTTTTTACTTAGTCAATTTTTTTATCTAACTTTCAAAAAGTCCTAGCTACTGTTTTTGAGTCATTTTGTGAGTCTAAAATATTCTTACTTTGATTTTTAAATGATTTTATCAAAGGCAAAAATGTATTTTGGCAAAGCAGTTTTTTTTCACCCAGTACTCGTACTTTCCCGATTTTTTCTGGGCATTCGTATTTAATCAGAAAATTAAGCTGATTTTTTCCCAAGTAGTTTTACATGTCCTAAGTCTCCAGTATTTGTTTTAGAATTTTTTAAATTTTTAAAAATAGGATAAAAAATCATGGCTTAAAACTGAACAGTGGAGTCAGAATTGAATTTAAAGAAAAATCATTTTTCTGTTTTGGTTAAGTTACTTAGAGGGAGCTGATTAGGAAGGTTAGCTACTAACTTAGGGTATTTTCTAAGCCTTTTTAAACTCTAAAAATGATTTTTTTAACTCTCGGGTTAAGGGTAGTCAAGTCCGGGATTTTAAACTTAGGAAATTAGAGCCATTTAAAAAAATATTTAGCCCAGTTTTTATTTTTAATTCAAGCTTTCCAAAATTGTTTTCAAACAATCACAAAGTATTTTGGTTTTAGAATATTTAATTTGACATATTTTCCTAAGGTAGCCGGATATCTTTTTAGATATACAGATTTCCTTAATTAAAGGAAAAAATACATTTTCATGCATTGCATTTTCATATTCATGCATTTTTATATAATATGTGATTTTTTCTATGACAATTTCTATGATATTATTATGATTTTAAGTTATGTTATATTGTTTATTATATGATTTGGAATATTTCATGATATCCTATGCTTTTTATTTAGTTATTCTTTTTGTCATATTATTTAGCATATACTATGTTCATGCATTATTATTTTCATTTTTATTTTCATGCATATTATATGATAGCATTATTTTATATTCCATGTCATTTAATATGCCATATCATCCATATTTGCCATGTCATTTAAATTATGTCATTTCATATATAATATATTATGTTACCTAGGACATTTCATTTCATTTAGAATATACCATATGACTTAGGATATTGCATTTCATATAGAACATATTATGCTACCTAGGTCATTTCATTTAGAATATGTCATATAACTTAGGACATTTTATTTCATTTAGAATATGCTAAGGCATTTATATTATATTATATCATTTAGGATGCATTATATTATTTAGATTTTGCTATGTCATTTTATTTATGTCATGCATATACATATTCATATCTTTTAAAATGTTTTCAAAAGGATAATGATTTTTCAATAAAAAATAAAGATATTCCCGAGTTAAAATAATTCATGAGTTCTCTATCGGGTTTGCTGGAGGGAATATCATCAATTATCATTAATAAAGGAATATCTTTCTTTCAAAAAAGAGAATGATTCGGAAATTTTTCCAAATTAATAAAAATTTCTATATTTTGCCACGTTTGTTGGGAAATATAGGAAAATTTTGAATTTATAAATTCCGAATCATTTTCAATTAAAAATGGAATTATTTTTCTTTAAATTGGAAATTAACTTGAAATACTAAATTTAAAACCAACTTTTTTACCGAGATTTGAGATAACACACGATTAATAAGGTACCGATTTATTAACGGGCTTTGTGGGGGTGCTAATCCTTCCCCGCATGTAACCAACTCCCGAACCCGCTTCTTTGATTTCTCTGGTTTATAACGCAGACTTGAAATTGGTTTTAAAAATGTTTTAATTAATTTTAAAATGTTTTATAAAACCGGTTTTAATAGGTGGCCGATCACACCTAGCTAAAAAAGATTGGTGGCGACTCCATGTCTTTTTTTAAGGTCATTTTCAAAACCTTCATTTTTCTAGAGGAATTAAGTCGACTTTTTCTCGGTTTTTTTAAATGTCACGCTTAACGAATAATAAAGTCTTGCGATGAGATTCGTTATTTTCTAAGTTGCGACAGATGGATTTCGATCATATTTACAGGAAAGCTAATTTAGTTTGAGCACAATCTTTTGGCAAAATTATGGATAGAGCTGAATTGTTAATTCTTGGCATTAATGTGACTTGATGTTTTATACGGATGTATGACTTGTTTAGTGATTTTGGTGTGTGATCTTAGACGAATAGTATCCCCTATTTTTTATAGATATTGCTTAATGTATTCATATTTTCTTTGATGAATAAAATCTTTCTTAGCTGAGAAAAAAATTAAACATGAAAATAGCATAGAAAAGAAAGAAGTAGAAAATATTATAGTGATGGTCAAAGTATGAAGTAAAGATCATATAATTAAAAAGTGTTATCTTACTTTGATAGTGTCCTCGGCATTAGAGATGGCAATTGAGCGTTCAGGCGGATGCAGTGGAGTCATTTCGGGTTCGGGTCATATCAGGTTCAAATTTTTTTGTATTAAAATTTTTTCGGATTTGGATCATATTGGATTCAGATCATTTCAAATTCAAGTTGTAGGCACCTAATTTTGTCTGGACCCCTAAATCAGGTACATTTTCTTCCTAAATTGATGTTTCAGAATGTAAAAAGATTTTTTTCATCCTGCAGGTGGTAATCCGAGACTTAGTTTAAGAGGGCGAGCATAAAAAGTCAAACTTGAAAAAAGTCAACCCCAAAAAGTCAACTACTAAAAAGTCAACCCACTTTCAAAATCAAGATTTGAAGTTCAATTGAAAAATGGCGAAATAATTTTGATAATCCGAGGTCTACATCGAAAGATATGGAGTTCGGAAGTTGGGTTATGGAGATTCAGTAGAAAGGAAACCCTAATCCGAGAAATTTAGAGAAAAGTGCTTAAACGATCGAATTGGTCGAAATTACAGGCTCCAAATGAAAGATAAACACTGACTACGGGTAATGGAGAAGCCACTTGAAAGAAAAATTGAAAGAAAAGTCAATCCGGAAGAAAACTGAGAATTAGGGTTTTTGGTGGATTTCGGTGAAATTCAAAAGAATTACAAGAAATGGCCCGATTCGGTAGGACTAAAGCCCCTAATGGATGAGAAGTGATTAAAAAAGGATAGCCTAAGGCTCAGTTTGAAGAAAATCTGAAAATCGAACTTGTTTTGAGCAAAACCGGGTTTCGGAGGCAAAAGGGCAAAATTGGAAAATTTGGGAAAAATAGGAAATGAACTCCAAAAATTCTAAAAAATTTCAAATCTATTCTTAAATCATTTGGAAGAGATTGGCAAAATAAAATCTTGATTCGAAGTTCGTTTGCAATATGGCCAAATCCGAGGTCCTCTATGCAGAAATTCAAGAAGATAAATCTCGAAAAAATAGCAAATGAACTCCAAAAATTCTTAAAATTTGCAGATCTCATTATTAAATTATTTTGAAGAGATTGGCAAAATAAAATCCGTTTTCAAAGTTCGTTTGCAAAATGGCCAAATCCCGGGCCCCATATTTAGTAATTCAAGCAGATAAATCCTGAAAAAATACCAAATGAATTCCAAAAATTATGAAAAATTCCAGATCATACTTTTAAATTATTTGGAAGAGATTGGTGAAGAAAAATCTTGATTTGGAGCTCGTTTAAAAAATGGTAAAATTTGGGGGCATAAAAGGGCAATTTTGGAAGAAACAAATCCAAACAAATAGCAAATGGACTCGGAAAATTTTGAAAACTTTCAAAATTTAATTTTTTATTATTCTGAAATTATTTAAAAAACAAAATTTGAATTTGGAGTCCGGTTGCCATTTATTTGCATTCGGGGGGCAAAAAGGTCATTTTACCCAAGAAATCTAAAAGGGCTTTTCTTGCCTTTCAAAAAAATCAAACTTGGGCTGGAAGAAGAAGGGCTGGCCGGCCAATTCCCAAGTATGGGAAGGAGGTGTCTGATTTTTTAATCAAGAGGCCAAAAATGAAGAGTCAGTGATTTTTTGATCAAGCCTTTGCAAATAAGCCACATAGACCAATGCATGAAGAAGGAGAGTGTCAACATAATGGCTTAAGATTCTTGAACAGCTGTAATTATGGACAGCTGATGGCCTAATCTAAGGGTGATAATTTCATGTTTTAAACATCTTGGATCACTAGCCCTTGGATGAAAATTGGTTGGAGGAAAAATGAGAACATCCTAGCCTACAGAGAGGGGTGTTTCGACCACTACATGGGGGGAGGATTATTTTCATTTTTAGCACACTCTCATTCTCTATTCTCTCTTTCTTTTGGTTGATTTTCTCTCCATTGTTGAGAAGCAAAAATAAAAGTTTAGAAAAGAAAAGAAAGTTAGAAGAGAAAAAGCTTGAAAGATAGCTTCTAGAGGTTGCTTTTAGCACCATACTCTTGCACTTTCTTTGATTTTCCATTCTTGATTTGCTGTTTTGATTATTATTTTGGTGAGTTTCTTTTGATTTTTCTTTTTAAATAAGTTTTTTAATGTTCTTCTTTAAGTTCTTTCTTCATCTTTTCTTATAAAAATTCTTAAAATATTTTTTTCCTTGTTATTTGACATGGCCGAATGGCCCATTTTTTCTCTGTTTTAGTTGCTGTTTTGCTTTGATTTTTCATGTTATTTTTTATATCAAATAAGTCTTGATGCTTTAAATCTTCTTCTACTACATATACTTGAAGCTTGTTTTAATTTGGTTGCTTGCTTATTTCCATTTATGAGCCTATTATCATGTTCTTGCATTTTTTATTTTCTGTTTTTCAAAATGTTTAAGTTTGTTTATGTTTATATTTTGAAATCCATGTGTTTGTGAAAATGATTGTTAGTTTTCATACCTCTACTTTATATTTGCATGATTTGAGTTTTATGTTTTAGTTAAGTATGTTAGCATATCAAGTGTTTGTAAAAATGCCATGCTCACTTTGAACATGAGGCCATTCGGCCACTTCACTTTTTTTTTGCTTTGTATGTGCATTTTTGTTATGTTAGTTGATAGCTTTGCATTTTCATGACATTTGGTTGAGTATTTGGTTTAAGCATGCCTTGTGTTTGTGTTATTGCCATGCATATTTTAGATGTTAGGATTGGTTTGTTTTGCCATGCATATCCATGCATTTTAGACCTAGGTTGCATTAAATGCTATGCAAGTTCATTTAGGTCTAGGTCATTTTATTGATGCCATGCATTTTTCATGACATTTAAGTTTAAAATCATGCATTTCATGCATCATATTTTCTGTATTTTTCATGCATTTCATGTCCATGCCACTTGACTTATGATTTAGGCCAATCAATGGTTCAAAATCATGCTCTCTTTAGCATACTTGTGGAAAATTAAAGTGTTGTCGTATTGGTTATTCTACCTTTGTGATTTTTTTTTACTTAGCCAATTTTTGTCTAACTTTTCAAAAGTTCTATCTACTGTTTGTGAGTCAATTAGAGAGTCTTAAATATTTTTACTTTGATTTTTAAATGATTTTATCAAAGGCAAAAGTGTGTTTTGGCAAAACAGTTTTTTTTTCACCTAGTACTCGTACTTTCTCGATTTTTTTGGGCATTCATCTTTAATCATAAAATTAATCCGATTTTTTCCCGTGTATTTTTACATGTCTTGAGTCTCCATTATTTGTTTTAGATTTTTTGGAATTTTTAAAAATACGGTAAAAAGTCGTGGTTTAAAACTAAACAGTGGAGTCATAATTGAATTTGAAGGAAAATCATTTTTCTGTTTTGGTTAAATTACTTAGAGGGGGCTGATTAGGAAGTTTAGCTACTGACTTAGGGTAGTTTCTAAGCCTTTTTAAACTCTAAAAATGATTTTTTTAGTCTCGGGTTAAGGGTGGTCAAGTCCGGGATTTTAAACTTAGGAAACTAGAGCCATTTAAAAAAAGGGTTTAGCTAAGTTTTTATTTTTAATCTAAGCTTTCCAAAATTGTTTTCAAACAATCACAAAGTATTTTGGTTTTAGAATATTTAATTTGATATATTATCCTAAGGTAGCCGGATATCTATTTAGATATACGGATTTCCTTAATTAAAGGAAAAAATACATTTTCATGCATTGCATTTTCCATATTCATGCATTTTATATGATATGTGATTTTTGCTATGATAATTCCTATGGTATTGTTATTATTTTGATTTATATTTTTTGATGTTATATTGTTTATTATATGGTTTTGAATATTTCATGATATCCTATGCTTTTTATTTAGTTATTTTTGTCATATTATTTAGCATATACTATGTTCATGCATTATTATTTTCATTTTTATTTTCATGCATATTATATGATAGCATTATTTTATATTTCATGTCATTTAAATTATATGCCATATTATTCAGATTTGCCATGTCATTTAAATTATTTTATTTCATATAGAATATATTATGATTTAGGATATTATATTTCATATAGAATATATTATGTTACCTAGGTCATTTCATTTCATTTAGAATATATCATATAACTTAGGATATTTCATTTCATTTAGAATATGCTAAGCCATTTAAATTATATCATATCATTTAGGTTGCATTAAATTATTTAGACTTTCCTATGTCATTTCATTTATATCATACATATTCATATTCATATTTTTTAAATGTTTTCAAAATGTAATGATTTTCAATAAAATAAAGATATTCCCGAGTTAAAATAATTCATGAGTTCTCTGCCGGTTTGTTGGGGAGAATATCATCAATTATCATTAATAACGGAATATCTTCTTTAAAATAAGAATGATTCGGAAAGTTTTTCAAATTAATAAAAAATTTTATATTTTGCCACGTTTGTTGGGTAATATAGGAAAATTTTGAATTTATAAATTCCAGATCATTTTCAATTAAAAATGGAATTATTTTTTTTAAATTGGGAATTAGTTTGAAATACTAAATTTAAAATCGACTTTTTTACCGAGACTTGAGATAACACATGATTAATAAGGTACCGTTTTATACGGCCGTTGTGGGGGTGCTAATCCTTCCCCACACGTAAGCGAGTCCCGAACCCGTTTCTTTGATTTCTCTGGTTTAAAACGAAGACTTGAAATTGGTTTTAAAAATGTTTTAATTAATTTTAAAATATTTTATAAAACCGGTCTTAATAGGTGGCCGATCACACCTAGCTAAAAAAGATTGGTGGCGACTCCATGTCTTTTTCAAGATCATTTCAAAACCTTCATTTTTTTAGAGGAATTAAGTCGATTTTTCCTCGGGTTTTTTTATGTCACGCTTAACGAATAACTAAAGTCTTGCGATGAGACGTGTTATTTTTTAGGTTGCAACACAAGTCATTTCGGGTTCAGGCTATTTTTTATTTGGGCTATTTCATGTTTGGGCTACCTCTAGTTCGGATTCGAGCCGGTTTTACGTCAAATTTTATTTTATGTTACAATGAAAAGATAAAATTTTTCCCTTTCCATTTGATTTTAGAAGCAAGCAAGTTGCCTTTTATCTTGTTTATGACCTGTATATCTATTTATCTATTTTTAGATAAAATTGAAGATAAAGTAGAGATGGGGATTTAATGATTTATTATATATTAAAATGTGTAAATATTTAATTCATTTTGAAATCCTATGCAGGACAAAAAAAATATAAAACATAAAATTTATGCCAAAATCAATTAATTGAATTTTGTTTTGAGTAAAAGGTTTATCTCTGATAAAATTGAGATTAGATGTACTAGAAACGATCATTGTAAAATCATGGCAAAATTATTGACGTTCTCTTAATCTCTTACTCAACCTTTTAACTTGCTTAATAGATTAGCTGGCATTTTCATGGCATGTGATTTGTGAGATAGAATTATGGTTTTTATTGAGGTCCACATTGGATAATTCTATCTGAATTAGTAGAACGATGTCAATTTCAACTTTGTCACGACTAATGCAGCTATTCATTTGATTGTTCATTTCCCTTTTCATCCTATTTAATATTTATCTTGACATAAATTTAAACCTTTTAAAATGTTTAAAGTGATTTTAGTAATTTGTTTATACAATTCAAATTATTTTATATTCATATAGTTTCAATATCTGACACGTTGCAAGTACAAAATACAATTAACTTTTGATGAAATTATTATTTTAACTTATATATATATATTAAGTTTTAACTTTTGATTAAAAATGTAAAAATAGATTAGAATAAATTTGATAATTAAATTTTTGGTTAAAAGATACTTACCCCCTCAGCTTTGATAAAAAATACACTTACCCCCTTCAGGTTTGAAAAACACCCACTTACCCCCTATGGTTTGGCATAAAATACATTAACCCCCCTAAAGTATTGTTTCTAGGTTAATTTTAAGGAAAATGTATATTTACCCTCCTAAAGTTTGATAAAAAATACACTTACCTCCTATAGTTTGAAAAGCACCCACTTACTTACCCCTCTAAAGTTTGACACAAAATACACTAACCCCCTAAGATATTATTTCTAGTTTAATTTTAAATAAAAAGATAAACATACCCTTGGTTAATTATTAATCATTTTTTAAATTTTTTTTCATTCTTGTTTTTTTACTCAAAACCTTTTTTAACTACAAAATTATGTTTAATTACTATCAAGTTAAATTCTAATTAAATTATATTCTAATTCAAGTATACATATTAAATATTTTAAACTTATGGCAACGTGGATTGGTTCAGTTGGTTGAGTATTCATTAACACCTTGACAAGTATCAAGGTTCGAGTCTCACCAGCATTTCGACTTGGTGGGTGATCTGTAGGTATCACTGTTAGCCCTCTTTGAAACCTATGGTATGCCCTGACCCTGGACTGGGTAGTCTCCCCTCACCTAAATTTTTGTGTCCCAAAAAAATATTTTAAACTTATATTTAATTCAATTATATATATTAACTTTGATACTAATATATTATGTTATTATTATTTAAAAATAAATCAATTGTCATTATTTGAAAACTTACTGTACTTACAGATCACCCATCAAGTCGAACTGTTGGTGAGACTCGAATCCTGATACTTGCCAAAGTGCTAATGAATACTCAACCAACTAAATTAATCCACGTTGGCATAAGTTTAAAATATTTAATATGTATATTTGAATTAGAATATAATATAATATAATTTAATTAGAATTTAACTTGATAGTAATTAAAGATAATTTTGTAGTTAAAAAAGTTTTGAGTAAAAAAAATGAATTTTTTTTTAAAAATGATTAATAATCAACCAAGGGTATATTTATTTTTTTATTTAAAATTAACCTATAAATAATATCTTATAGGGTTTAATGTATTTTGTGTCAAACCTTAGAGGAGTAAGTAGGTGTTTTTCAAATTATAAGAGAGTAAAGTGTATTTTTTTATCAAATCTTAAGGGGATAAATATACCTTTTTTTAGGATTTTTTTTATAAAAATTATTTAATTATAATTTAATTATTTTTATTTTTAGTATTAAATTCGTGTTATTACGAATTTATGATCATGCCAGTCTCGGGTTTATATCGTTTCAGGTTCGGATCATTTCAAGTCCGATCGTTTCGGACTCGAATCATTTCGACTCGAGCCATTTCGAATTTGAATCTTTGATTATTTTTTTTTTAAATCGAATTTGAACAAATTCAAATTGAAATTTTTTTAATTAAATTTCAAGTTTGAATTTATTTTGTCACTCCTACTCAACATCGTGATTTGTGCAAAAGTTTTGACCACGTGAAACAAGCTGTTTGAATAGTGTTTTTAATATAAAATACCAAGAAAAATCTTAAGCAATTGTTGAGCTTCATTTAAATCGTGAAGCTTACGCGATCATAACAGGATCCAGGGACAGACTTCAACTATAGTGTTTTATTTTATTATATAATATCTTGTTCAATAATTGTTAAATTCAACAGTCTTGATTGCATTTGCATGTGGTATTGCCAGCGATAACGTGACAAGAATTCTCAATTTCATGATCCATAAGCATCAATGCTGGTAGTTAATATTGAAAAAAACTTATGTTCTTTGATGGTGAAATATAATATAGGGCAAAAGTTGGAATAAAAAAATATTTTCTTTTTTGTTTTTTGGTATAGAAATAATAATATAAGATTATGCATCATAAAACAACAACATCCGGCGGAAACTCGAAACTGTAAACTTTTTGTGGTGAAACGGAAAAATGATGCTGCTAGAAACTAAATCCCATGCAAGTGCAATTCATCAAATAAGATAATTGGCATTAAATTAATGCAATATTAAATTACATTTGTTTACTAACAAACTAGAGTTTGGTACATACAATGTGGGTGAGTTTTTGTTTTTTTTTTTTTTTTAAGAAATTTTTTAAAGATAAGTTATTTAGGTAACTTTTATGTAAAATTGGATAGTTATTATAATTTGTTAAGTATTCTAATAAAAATCTTGAAAGACATAAATATTTTTTATTATATATATTATTATTATCTTTAATATTACTAGAATTGACACACCTATTATATGGGTGAAAAAAAATAATGATTAAAAAAAATTGTTTTAGAAAAAAATAGTATTTAAAAAAAAACTTGATAGGTTTTATTCTTTGGGTGGGTAGTTATATTTTGAGTTAATATTTGATGTACTGATAGTGTATAAATCTTATACACTGTCAGTGTACTAAAATACAACATCTTATTAATAAACAAAGAAAAAAAATAGTGAAGGACCTATAAATAAATAAAAACTACTTTTTTAAAGACAGTTTGTAGTGCATATGGGTGTGGTTTATTTATTTACAGGTCCTTCACTATTTTTTTTCTTTGCTCATTAATGAGGTGTCATATTTTAATGCACTGACAGTGTATAAAACTTATACACTGTTAGTGTGCATCAAATATAAATTCGTTGAGAAATATAGATTCTAAATTATAAATAGCATTATTGACAATAATTTCAACAACAACACTGTCATCCTTAAAACATCTGAGGCAAAATAATGTAAGTTGAAAACTTCTTACATATGTATCATTCTTATCATGTCTCGGTCAGAGATGCGATGAATCAAAACGCGTTATGTAATTGTAAAATTTTCATGTATTAGTGTTTGAATTATTATGTTGTTTCGGTTTTATTGTCATTGATAGTATTAAATATTATGACACAAAAAAAAATATGAATTTAGAGTTAAAATTTAATTACTATGATAAATTATGCAAAATATCAAAATTTGATGACAATTTTTAAAGTTGTGTATATATATAAAATAACATAAATACAACACGAATATACGAATCAATTCATTATATGTAAAAAAATTAAGATGAATATCAAAATTTAATTCATTTAGATTATATTGATTACTATCATTTTTATTCATATTAAGAAATAAAAAAAATAATAAAATATAAACCTAACAACTATCATATAATAATTCATAACTTATAACATCATTTAACATAGTTTTTTTTTTTTTTTACTATTTAATCATCATAATATTTTTTATTTTGATTCAACATCAAAACTTTAAAAAAAAAAAAATTATTTACATCAACCCATTTCATATTATTATTTAATATTTTAATTTTTATTGATAATTTATTCAATACAATAATTTTAATTCAATAATATAAAAATAAAAAAATGATTTTATTTAAGAAAATAATAATAACCAATCATTATACAACACGTGAAACAAAATTAAGAATTATTTGAATAGTGTCACACACGAACATAATATGGAAAAATAACTAAAACACGCTAATAATCCATGTGGTCTTTTTTTTTTTGGATAAATAAAATTTTATTCATAAAAAAAAAAAAAAAGTAGTCAAACTCCTACAAATAATACAAACTACATAAAGGAGTCAATTGTTATCTACCTACTCAAGGTGTCAAAACCAAGCCCCCACGACTCACAATCACAAACCCATCAATCTGTCTCGAACTACACTGGTAATGAAGTGAAATGTTCTGTTCCTTTCTTGCCAAGTATAGTAACTGTAAGCATTTCATGTGGTCTGTTGGTAGAATGTTGGATTTTTAGTTCCAGTGATCAAGGATCAAATCCTGACAATCTCAAATATCAAAAAGAAAAATAACTAAAATATAGCACGACACGAAAAAATAACATGAGCACGACATGTATACACGAATGTGTCAAAATTTATATAAAACGAACTTGACACAAAATTAGAATTAGTTGAATAGTGCCATTAGACCTGGCAATTTCAAATATCAAACGAACATGAAAAATAAATAAAACACAATACAACACGAAAAAATAACACTGACATAACATGAATTCACGAATGTGTCAAAATCTATCAACACGACAAAAAAAAATAACGGGATACAAAATTGAGAGTTATTTGAATAGTACTGATTAGACCTGACATTTCGGACCCGACACGAACGCGAAAAAATAACTAAAACATAATACAACACGAAAAACAACATTAACATAACACAAGTGCACGAATATGTCAGATTCTATATATAACGTGTCAAAATTTATATATATAATACTTTTAATACGATTATAATATGAAAAAAATAATAAAAATACAACATGAAATAATTAAAAAAAATTGAAGCTGCTTGCCAATTGCTCTCTCAATTGAGAGGATAGGCTTTATATAGTTTATATGAATGGATTAGAGGTTGTCAAGAGTCGAGTCAAGTTCAATTGGTCTTTAAAAATTTACCTAAAGCCTGGTTCGAAAGTTTAAAAAACATATATTTTATAATTATAATTAAATAAAAAATTAGTTTTATTATTTTAATAATATCTTTAATCAAATCGGATTAAATTTTAACTTGAAAAATCATGTTCAAAACTCAACTCGAGTCAAACATATAATTCGAGCGTCGAACAGATCTAGTATGGATTCAGTACTTACTAATAATTGTTACATTAAAAATGCAGATGCATTCATATTCATATATAGGCCTATATAATTTGATTTGATTTTGAAATATTTTTGGTTAAATGGAAGTGTGGAATTTAGGCAAACCAAACCCAACCAATTATATAAACTTGAATAGAGCCGACAAATTGAGTTGGGTTATTTCAATTTTCTTATTTATAATTTAATCGAACCGAATTTATCTACCCTAACTTAACTTGAAAGAATATGCTTAAATATAATTACAGTTAAAAATATATCTACGCTATGATATGAGATCTACAATTGATCAAGAAATGTATATTTTTTGTTCGCTTAGTCATAATTGTTAAATCGAGATACATATCGTGTATCAAAATTTTATTTTTAAAATCGAATATCAAGTATCGTATCATATCATATCGTAAGATACGGTAATTAATTTTAAAAATGAATTATAAATAACATCTATACATGTAAAATAAAAATAAAAAATATTATACATATTAATAAGATTGAGGGATTATGTGGCATAAATAAATATTGTTTTTTCAAATTCTCAACATACTCATTAATAGTATATATTATTTTTTTATTTTTTTTCATATTAATTTACCAACTAAAAATATAAAATTTTCATGTTATTTAAGTTTAAAATATTTAGAGAATATATTTACAAGTTTTTTGGATCACAAACTATTAAAATTGCTTTTTTAAGTAATTGGATCCGATCATGTTTTAATTGGACCTGGTTCAAATTCATTACATGCGTTTCGAAATGTATCGTATGTACCATAAAATACATCGATTTGCCTGTGTATCATACATTATGCTATCGATTCATGATAAAATCGATTCTCTATATAAATACGTATTGATTTTGTAGTGAATCGAATCGTATGATACGATATTAATAACTATGGACTTAGTATAAAAACATATTCTTTTTATTGTCATTACAATATTAATTTTTTTATTAAATATTTGATGAATGTACATTTTCAAATATTTGATTAGTAATTAAGACAAAGAAAAATGGTAACTAGATATCATATCAACATTTTGCCATTAGATTAAGCTGAAGTTCAAGGAAACCATAGGATTTATCATAGAAAAAGAAAACATGAATGCATATTACATACGAATTTCTAAAAAAATCACATCTTCTCGCAATAACCATTGTCGTTAATGTCCCATCTCGAGTTCAATTTCTCTTCTGAAATCTCTCATCTGCATGTTTTATCATCGCTCTTATAGTTTTCTCATATAAAATCTCTCATCCACATTTGTTCTTGTTTGAATTCCATGCATCCATTTATTATTATCCTCCCTCTTGCCTAAATTCTATATTCCACATCTCTTTTCATCACAACCATAATGACCATCATCCAAGCCAAAGAAAACTCTAAAATTTTAAAATAAAATCCAGCATTCAGCCACAGCTGAATAATATCAAAAATCCAATTAATCCAAAAAACTCAAGTGCAAGGTATAAAACTCAAACAAAATATCCATTAGCCACAATATTCGTCAATCCAAACATATACAAGCATATTTAGGGATAAATAAAATAACCTATTTTGATCACTAATTTTCTTTTATATTATGATTTTTCCCCTTTTGCAAGCTAGCTTTAGTATAAAAAGGTAAAGAAAATAATAAAAGAAATTAGGGTTAATATGAAAAACATGCATAGAATTATTGTTAAATGGTATAATGAATAAAAGTTATTTGAAAAAGAGAAATGAATAATTAGAAATTGTTATAAAGGATATTGTAAAGACAAAATTATCCTTGATAAAAAAAAAACCTTCTCCTCCCTTTTTCTTTTATTTTTTAATTTACTTTTTAATTAAAAAATAAATATTCTGAAAATAAAAAAATTTTAATTTTAAAAAATAAATTTTTAAATTTTTTATTTACTTTTTTTAATTAAAAAATTTTAAAAAATAAAAATAATATGCCTAAAATTAATTTTTATTTATTTTTTAAAATTTTTTAAATTTAAAAAATATATATATATTTAAATATTTTATTTTTTAAATTTATTTTCAATTAAAATTTTAAAAAAATAATATTTCCTTAATGAAAGAAAAAGGAAAAATAAGTTTTTTCATTAAGGATAGTTTTATCTTTACAATATCCTTTATAATAATTTCTAATTATTCATTTTTCTTTTTCAAATAACTTTTATTCATTATATCATTTAACAATAATTCTTATTGGAGTGCATGTTTTTCATATTAACCCAAGAAATTATGAAAGAGTTACGTAACTATGACAAACAAAAAAGAAAAAAAAAAAAAAAAACCTTCTAGAACCTTCATCTTGTCAAAAAGAGCAAAAAAATGTTAGAATTAAGCTAAAATGTTCATAAATAAAGACAAAATAAAATGAAATTAGCCTAAATAATAAAAAAAAAAAATCTCATCCATACCCTTGTGTAGCTTAAAATCAACATACTTTCAGATACACGTCAATTTTCGATTTTTTTTTTTTTTTTTTTCATATCCTTACTCATGATGAAATCATGATTTTTTAAATTTGGGATAACAATGAAGAGCCTATAAGAGTTTGTCTAAATATAGTACAGAAGAGAAACCCAAGCAAGTAGATGATTGAATGATAGCCTATGTAGTACAACTAGCATTTCATTGTCTGGCCCGTGAGTAGTGTAGCCCTTGGGAGGGCTAGCTAGGATGTGTCAGTTGAATTGCCTATATAGTCTATTCGTGCATTTGGTACGACGGGGAAGTTGGAAAGGTCTTGATTTTGGGTTTCAAAATTCAAAAGTTAAAAATCACAAGATAGCATCAAACTTTGATACTTTTATAAGATCGTACGGACGATATTCACACACATTTCCTTGTTACATATGTCAAAAATAGTACATATGTCTCAAACACCTTGGCGAGATTCGCGGTCAGGCTTCCTCGGTTTGTCCCATGTTTTCACCGATCATATGTCCCCAGTCTTATTTTAATCAATTCTTCCTTCCTAAACATAAAGAGAGTAAATCTCACGCAAGTCATATGGCGCGTTTTATAAAAACACTAATGGGTTGGCCTGATAATGTTCAATCATTCAGTGAATTGAAATATAATGCCACCCCTTGCTCCTTACAAAATTAAATTTCTGTATCTTTCAATTTATTTAATAATTAAATTTACCTCCTACGAAATTTAGGTGAGAAACCTTAAACTCCAATTGATGATGGAAAAGTTAATCTATTTGAGTGCCGCTTATTGTTCCAAGGAAAATGTTAATTAATGTTTAGTATTACAGGTTAAAGTAATATTTATAAGAAAAATCTAATTAATATATTTTTTTTTAAATCAATAAGATCTAATATATTAAATATAATTTATTTTTTAAAATAACAATTAAATAAATTTTGACTGGTGTATACCAATTAAGCCAATCCTTCTTCTAATATAACCAAATGTCCATGTTGTTGATGTCTTTTTGTTTCGTGATGGTGCTCCTGAGGTCTCTGGTGGTCTGATGCCCTGAGAATGAGGAAAATATGTCAGAGGGCACCGGAGGTTGAGCTCCGGGACACACTCCGATGGTTAAGTCAGTATTTGGAGAGGAAGAAGAGGGATCAGAGAGAGAGAGTAGTCTTAAAAGAGAGAGAGAGAGAGAGAAAGCTTAACCGTGAATAGCCATGGGGAGGGCTATATATAGAGGAGGTTGGGCGAGCTAGTGCTCGCCCTACTAAATTTCACGTGCCCGACTCTGATAGGTCGTCTGATGTAAGCGGCCTCGGGGGGCCTTATCGAGGAGACGGTCGCATTTAATGTCCGTCGTCTGCAGACTGTGGCATTTAATGCCTAGCACTGCCCAAGGTGGGCGCCAAGGTGAATGGATATGTGACCTCTAGGAGAAGGGGAGGCACCCACGTGTCTCAGGCCTCTGTTCTCAGTGATTGCTGGGCTCGGCTATTGGGCTAATTAGCTAGGCCTGTGCTTGGTGGATTATGCCTGCTCCTGGTGGGCCAAGTGGGTCCAACAATTATCCCCCAGGCAAGGTGGAGGTTATAAAGTGACCGACGACGAGCCTATTGATAACTGATCCCTCATGCTATAAGGGTTGTCTCATATTGGCGAGGAGTCGGGGGGTTTGTTTTTAATTTTTAGGGTTTTTTGGCTAAGGTATAAGTGGCGATTTGGTTTTCTTGAAGTGTGTCGAGCAGAAGCGTGTTGAAATGGTCTGAGCAGGTTTGAATTTGGGCGAAGAGGTGCTCTGAACTTACTGCTGTCCTTTGGCAGATACTACATGACGTTTGACGTGCCCGTCTTTAATGTTAGCCTTAAAGACTGGGCACGTCGTTCGAGGAGCAGACACGTGTCGAGCATTGTGTGGTGCGATGGGCGACCATCAGGGTCACTTTTTGGCTATAAATAGGGGTGCCTGGTTCTGGCCTCTTTGTTGTTTTTCGTTTTTGCTGTCGAGGTGCTGGCATTTTTGCTGTCGAACGTGTTCAGTGTTTCGATCTTCTTGCACCGTTATTCATTTCATTGGTCAGTTGCTCCATTTTGCTGGTCCGAGGCGGTTGAGTCGAGTCTGCATAGGTATTTTCGGAGCTTTTTTTTGCATTTTGTTTGATTTTTGTTGTGTGTGGTGGTTTGCGAGATGGGTTCGAGTGACAGTGGTGGTTCTGATGCATTGGAGAGGCTGAAGGATCTGTCCTACGCTGGTGGTTGGAGCATCGATGAGGTATGCGATGATCTAGACCGTGACATCGAGGAAGGGGCAGGGTGGCTACTGGTGGTGGGGCTGGAACGAGTAGTGAGGGTGGAGTTGGTGGTGGTGGTGCTTCGAAGGTAGACCAAACGTCTTCTGAGGAAGGTGAGAAAAGTGAAGGGGTTGCTAGGGATGATGGTGTTCAGTTTTATGATGATATCCGTTGTACTATGACCGTCGAGCAGGTTGGCGTATTGATGCTGACCCGTGATATCTTCATCCCCAATTATAGCTATGAATTCTATGTGCCCGAATCGGGACGACGTCCTAGTTAGATTAGGAAAGGTGAGAGGGACGTGATCTTCTTCAAGCACATGTTCAAAGAGGGATTCCACCTTCCTCTACACCCTTTCTTCGCCACTTGCCTTGAGGGGTATGGTATTGATGCTGCTCAGCTGACAGGATTTCTTGGCCTATTATGGTGGCATACATCCTTGATTGCAAGAAGAGGGGCGTGGAGCCTCTATACGCCGTGTTTCGCAACCTGTACCATTTGAAGGTAAATCAGGACAAGTTCTGCTACCTTAGTCGTCACCACAGGGTGGTCGTAGAGAAAGCTCCATGCAATAACCATATCAAGAGGTCGTAGTTTTTTTCTATGAAGCTGAAGTTAGAGAACAATTGGGGTTTTCCGGTGAAGTGGTCTGAGCCCCCGAAAGATCCCCAAAAAATATCTGTGGCCATGAATGCTCTGGAGAAAGATCAGTTCGACTACTACATGTCGAACAGGATCAACTGGGAAGCCGCCATGACTGACTACCTTATTTACAGGCACTGTTTGGAGGGTATTAGTCCAAACAGGGTGGCGTCCAAGTTTGCCGATCTAGTCCCTCCTCCCAAAGGTACAGAGTGGCCCGTGTGTGGTATCGACTACTACGCCGAGGTTTTGATGGGTATCATCGAGCCCAAGAAGAAGATGAAAAGGAGCAAGAAGTCGGGCACCTCTCGCCGAAGTGGGGCTGCTCCTTCGGGAAAGGTAAGTGCTGCCTCTCCTGGCGAGGTGGATCCTGAAGAAGTGAGCGCTGCCGATGAAGGTAATGGTCTTGGGGCTTCCAGCCATATGCTTGCTTTGGTGCCTTGGATCCTTGAGCCTGCCCCTCTTGCTTCAACCCCCGCTGTGATAGAACTGCCACCCTCCCCTAGTTTGTCAGAGAGCGAAGGTGGTGATGTTTTAGAGCTGGGACAAAGTCGATTCAAGTTATTATCTTGGATGATGACAGTGATGAGGATATGATGTTCGACATGGGGGATTCTATGAGCTCTGATAGCTCCGTCAGTGAAGATGGTGCTTGGCGTAGTAGTTCTACTGTGGCGGCATTTTTTCTAAATCTTTGGCTAACTGGTATATTTTGCATGCTCTCGTTGTTTGGGGTTTGATGAGCTCTCATCTTGATTGTTTTCTTCTGTGCAAGTATGTCAAGTCTTACCACTGTTGAGAGGATTCGCCAGGCGACGAAGGACAAGAGTAAGGCCCAGAGCCAGGGCATAGGGTCTAACTGTTCCGCTAGCTCAGGAGCAGTCTGCCAAGAAACATAAGAGGGATAGCCTGGCCGTCGATCCTGCCCCAAAGAAGAAGAATATTGGCGTGGATCCAAAAAAGAAAAGTTTATTCCCTCATTGTCTACTAAATAGGCGGGCCTTGGCGTGGCTACACAAAAAACGGGTCAAGGTTCTTTGCAACCATTAGTGGAGGTGGGGAGAGATCATGCTCCACCTGTTGTTCCTCCAAAATCAAAGAAATCCACTGAGCCTGCTAAGGGTGGCAAATCTCTGCCCATCATACCAGCCTCCACGGGAGAGGACGAGTCTTCTTCCACTCGTGATGATGCGGTGACGCGCTCCATACGCTCTTCGTCTTCACCTCATGGGGGTGTCTTCCGCGATGTACTGCAGGGGTTTGACTCTTATTTTGACTACCAAAGTCGTATGCCCGTTGGGTCTTTTCTGGGCAACGTCTACAGGTGTGTTAGTTGGGCTCGTAGTCATCTCCCCTCCTAGAAGGTGAAGGTTATCGAGGCTTGCGGCTTACACACCATTCAGTGCGACATTATGTCGAGCATGGTGGAGGTGAGCTCTACTCTACGGGTTGTCTGAAGATTGGTTCTAGCAAATCTTTCTAACGTAGTTTGCTATTTTCTTTTAGAATCTGGCCGCGCTGTATATAACCGCGTCGAGGAGACGGATGCCTGTCTTCGCGACGTAGAGGGGGATCTCTAGCTCAAGTCTACCCGCGTGACAAAGTTGGAAATGTTTTTGAAGGCCGAGAAGGAAAAAGCCAAGGCTGCTGAGGACAAGGTGGTCACCAGAGAACAGTCTTGCCTGGCCAAAGTGGCGAAGTTTGAAAAGTAGGCAACGCTTCTTCGCGGTCAACTCACCAAAGCAGAGGACCGCGTTAAGGCCAGTGACAAAGAGATCAAAGTCCTGAAGAAGAATTTGGCGGAGAAAGAGAGAGAGGCTGCTGTGGCAAAGGTTGTGGAAACCGGTGTTGTCGAGGCTGTGGCCAAGGCTTTGGAGGCTGAGAAGAAGAGACATGCTCTCGCGCTACAGAAGGCCTTGAAGGCAAAAGAGGGCGAGGTGGCCCTTGGGATGGAAGACGAATTTAGGGCGACCACCCTTACTGGGGTGCAATTGATGTATAGGCCCCTTGACCGAAGGGGAATAGATTTTGGGGCCATTGCGAATCCTCTTGAGGGTTTGACCCTACATGCCCTGAGATGCCCTCTTTGGAGAGGTTAAAGGTAGATTATGAGATTTCCCTTAGGTCTGCTATCCCTGCGATGCCCCAAATTGATGGCGTGACCCCCACTCCACAAGACGAGCTCGTGCCTCGCACTCCACAAGATGAGCTGCCACTATTTGATGCCGCCATAGAGGGATGCTTGCAACTCTAGAGGGTGAGCTTCCCCCGTCTGCTACAGCGACAGAGGAGATGCTTGCAGCTGATGCTCTTATTGTGGACCCTCCTGAAGATGGCGAAGTTAGGGATCCAGCTGTTGTAGTTGGGGAGGTGGTGTAACTGGGGCGGGTAGTGGTCCTCTAGGTGAGGACCTTGTACGTAGTACTTAGGAGATTTGTAATCTTTCTTTTTTATCAATGAAAAGCCTGTTTGGTTTTCCTTTGTTTGCCTTCTTCTCTGCTTTGTTCGTCTTTGCTGTTCGTTTTGGAGTTTGCCTTTGTGCTTATTGTTATTGTGTTAGCAGGCTACTAGACTTGTTGCAGGTTGCTACTTTTGCTGGTTGTTTGAGTGTAGGGGTCGGATAGAGACCAATAGTTGTGTTGGCACGCATGGTTTACGTGGACGGATGGATAGGCCAGTTAGAGGCCATTGGACGTGCATCATGGCGTCTTATTGCGAGCACACGTGGTGGACGCGAGGGTGGATGAGTCAGTTAGAGGCCATTGGGCGTGCAGTATGGTGTCTTATTGCAAGCGCACATGGTGGATGCTAGGATGGATGGGCCAGTTAGAGGCTGTTGGACGTGCAACATGGCGTCTTATTGCGAGCGCACATGGTGGACGCGAAGATGGATGGGCTAGTTAGAGGCCGTTCGGCGTGCAGCATGGCGTCTTATTGCGAGCGAACATGGTGGACACGAGGATGGATGGGTCAGTTAGAGGTCGTTGGGCGTGCAGCATGGCGTCTTATGGCGAGTGCATATGGTGAACGCGAGGATGGATGGGCCAGTTAGAGGCCATTGGACGTGTATCATGGCGTCTTATTGCAAGCGCACATGGTGGACGCGAGGATGGATGGGCCAGTTAGAGGCCATTGGGCGTGCAGCATGGCGTCTTATTGCGAGTGCACATGGTGGACGCGATGATGGATGGGCCAGTTAGAGACCATTGGACGTGCAGCATGGCGTCTTATTGCGAGCGCACATGGTGGACGATAGGATCGATGGGCCAATTAGAGGTCGTTGGGCGTGCAGCATATCATCTTATTGCGAGCGCACATGGTAGACGCGAGGATGGATGGGACAGTTAGAGGCCGTTGGGCGTGCATCATGGCGTCTTATTGCGAGCGTACATGGTGGACGCGAGGGTGGATGGGCCAGTTAGAGGCCCTTGGGCATAGTGTTGTCTTTTTTATTTTTCCTGCAAAAGGCAAGTTATATTATTATTCTTATGAGGGAAGATACAAATTGTACATAAGATTACAGGAAATATTTCTTCAGGTGGATTGCATTCCAAGTCCTAGGTATAGGCCTTCCGTCCATTCGTTCCAATGCGTAGGTTCCAAAGCCAATCTTCTTTGTCACCTTGTAGGGGCCTTCCCAGTTTGGGGCCAACTTTCCCTGTTCGCCCGTGGGCCTGCTGGCTTCGCAACTCCTAAGGACAAGGTCGCCAACTTGGAACTGTCTGCCTTTGAGTTATAGTACTGGGCGACCTGATGTGATCTGGCGGCCTGTTTGACTTGTGCCCAATCTCTGGTTTCTTCTAAGAGATCTAGATTTCTTCTGAGTGCTTCTTCGTTGGTGGCGGGGTCGTAGTGAGTTGTTCTCAAGGAATTGATGCCTATCTCGGCTGGTATCATAGCCTCTGTTCCATACATCAAGTTGAAAGGGGTTTCGCCCTTGCCGAAGTGGGACGTGGTACTGATAGCCCATAGTATTCCTGGCATTTATTCTAGCCATGCCCTCTTGGCATCTTCGAGCTTCTTTTTCAGGCCTTGGAGGATTTTCTTGTTCATCGCCTCCACTTGCCCATTTGTTTGGGGGTGTTTGACTGAGCTGTGCGTGAGCAGCATTTTGAAGTTTTCACAAAATTTCTTCAACTTGCCCCTGGAACTGTGCACCATTGTTCGCCACGATGGTGTTGGGGACTCTGTATCTGCACACTATGGACTTCCAGACGTTCTCAATTACCTTTTCTGTAATGGTTGCCACGGCCTCTACTTCTACCCATTTAGTGAAGTATACGTAGGCGACAACCACAAGCTTCTTCTGCACTATGGCAATTGGGAAAGGCCCCAGGACATCTATCCCCTATATCGCAAAGGGCCATGGGCTTGACAACTGGTTAAGCAGTTCTGCTGGCTACCTTGGGACCGTAGCAAATTTTTGGCATATGTCGCACTTGTTTACCAACTCTGTAGCATATTTCTTTATTGTCGGACAGCAAAAACCCTGTCTGAGTGCTTTCTGTGCCAAAGACCTGCCCCCCATGTGATTTCCACATACTCCTTCATGGATCTCTCGGAGGATATACTCAACCTCTGGTGGTGATAAACACCTCAACAAGGGTTCACTGAATGATTTTCTATACAAGGTGTCGCCCATTATTGTGTATCTGACAGCTCTTCTTCTTAATCTGAGTTGTTCTTTGGAGTCGTCGGGCGACATCCTATTCATGAGAAAGTCTATGATGCCTGTCAACCAACTTTGTTCGTTAGCTATTGGGAGGATTTCTGCGCCCTCTTGATGGCTCGACAAAGGACTGTGTTCCAAGAGGATCTTTCCTCTTTGTCTTATCTCAATGGCGGAGGCGAGCTTGGACAAAGAGTTTGCCCTGACATTTTCTTCTCTGGCGATCTACTGGATTACCAACTGATTGAAGCGCAGCTTTAGGTTCATAACCTTTTTTATGATACTTTACCAAGGCGAGCTCCCTTACTTCATACTCCTCGTTCACCTTTTTTGCTACCAATTAGGAGTCGGTGGACACAGACAGTCTTGCGGCCCCGAGTTTGAGTGCTAACTCGAGCCCCGCTAGAAGGGCCTCGTATTCTGCTGCATTGTTCGAGGCGGGGAAGCCGAAAGATAAATCGTACTGCCATTCACTTCCTTGGGGGTCAGTCAACAAGATTCTGACCCCTGATCCCTCTTTTCCAGAGGATCCATCCACATACAAAGTCCACATGCCGCTTGGGGCGGCCTCCTATTGCTGGAGTTTTTCTATCATGGTTGGCTCTAGGGGTGGTGGCTGTGCCCTCTAGCCAGGGCACGGTGGTGGCTCTTCAGGGTAGCCTATTGGCGCCGTGATGGCGCTGTCAAAGGAGCATTTAGCTATAATGTCTGCCAAAGTCTGGGCCTTGATGGCATTCCTTGGCTTATACTCTAGACCAAACTCACTTAGCTCAACGCTCCACTTGGTCGTCCTGCCCGTCGTGTCTACCTTTTGCAAAACGTCCTTTAGTGGTTGATCCGTCAACACTGTGACGGGATGGGCCTGGAAATACTGTCTCATGTGCCTGGCGGCCACTATCAGAGCATAAGTGATTTTTTCCAGCCGAGTGTAGTTAACTTCTCAATTCTGCAGGGCTCGACTGACATGATAAACTAATGTTTGGTAGCCTTCTTCATATTTAAGGAGCACGATAGCTACAGTCTCGTTTGAAGCTGCCAGGTAGACATACAGCTGATCTCCTGGCAAGGGACTAGGCAGCGAGCACAAATACTTTTTTAGTTCTTTGAAAGCCTTCTGGCAATCTTCGGTCCATTGATACCTGAAGGCTCCTCTGAGCACTTTGAAGAAAGGTAAGCACCTGTCGGCGAGCTTGGAGACGAACCTGTAGAGGGCGACCACCCTGCCGGTAAGTCTTTGCATTTCTTTAGTATTTCTTGGCGGACACATGCCCAAGATTGCCTGAATTTTTTTTCAGATTTGTTTCTATCCCTCTGTCGGAGACCATAAAACGAAGGAACTTCCCTGCTCCTATTGCAAATGCATATTTTTTCGGATTCAACCTCATGTATTTATTGATAATGCCAAAGGCTTCTTCCAAATCCCGGACGTGCTGGTCTAGCAAGGAGCTTTTTGACCAGCATGTCGTCTACCTATACTTCCATACTCCTCCCGATTTGGTCCTTGAAGAGTCTGTTTACAACCTTTGGTAGGTGGCTTCTGCGTTTTTTAGCCTAAAGGGCATAACTTGGTAGCAGAATAGACCCTCCTCCATCATAAAGGACGTCTTGTCTTGGTCTTCGGGGTTCATTTTGATCTGGTTGTAGCCGGAGAAAGTGTCCATAAAACTTAGGTATTTGTGTTCTGTTGAGGAATCAACCAATCGATCTATGGCTGGTAGAAGGAAACTGTCTTTAGGGCAGGCCTTATCCAAATCTGTGAAGTCTACACACATTCGCCATATATCATTGGCCTTTTTCACCATCACTACGTTGGCCAACCAATCTGGGTAGACCACTTCTTTGATGAAGTCAGCGGCAAGCAGTTTTTCAACTTCTTTTCTAACCGCCCTGACTCTCTCAGGGCGAACTAGCGCTTCTTTTGTCTAACCGGCTTTGCTGTTGGGTTCACATTCAGGGAGTAGGTGATAACACTCGGGTCTATTTCGGGCATGTCAGTCACCCACCATGCGAAGATGTCAGTGTTTTCTTGCAACATAGCCGCCAATGGCCGCCTTTCTTCTCCTCCCAAAGAGGACTCGACCTTGGTTGTTTTAGACGGGTTTTCTAGATCCAAAGGGACTGTCTTTATTTGCTCTGCAGGCTCCGCCTTATACTGACTTGTTTTTACCCTATTTCCAAGCTTTCTAAGGTGAGCATGGTTTTATCAATCAGGTTGACCTGGGCTTCTATCAGTTGCCCCCTGTTTCTTCCTTTTGCCCCCTGTTTCTTTCATATCGAGGTCATGCTCGGCGTCTTGGTATTTTTTTTTGCAATCTGTATGGACAACACGTGGCACTGTCGCACTGTTTGCTGATCTGTCTTCATGTAACCGATTCCCATGGGTGTTGGAAATTTTACTGTCAGGCAGTAGACGGTGGCCACCATCCTTGCTTTTTTCATCACCGGCCTCCTAAGGATGGCGTTGTAGGTCGAAGGCTGGTCGACCACTAGGAACTCAGAGATGACTTTGAGGGTGTGGTCATCATCTCCCATTGTTATTAGCAAGGTGATTGACTGTAATTGGCTGATTCGCAAAATTGAATATTAGGCTTGTTGGCTTCAGATCTTTCTCAGAGATGCCCATTTTCTTAAAGGCTTCCCATTGAATAACTTTCATTGCTCTACCGCTATTGATGAGGACCCTTTTTACTCTAAAATTCTAGATCGTGGCCGCCATAACAATCGGGTCGTTACCATTGTCTTCCAAGATGTCGACATCGTTATCAATGAAGTCTACAATCCAGTCTTCATTCTGCTTTGCCCGTTTGGGGGTTGTATCGATTGCCATTATACTTCTTAGGTGGGTTTTTTTTTGGAATTACTGGCAGTTCATTATTTTGTGCCCTTCACTATCATGTTTATCACCCCCTGTATTGGCTTCTTCCCTTCTGCCCTACCTGTGTTTCTTTGACTGTTTGTCGATGACTGCCCCTATTGGCCTCTGACTTCCTTACAAACTGTTTGATCTGCCCTTTTTTGATGGCGGTCTCAATTGCATCTTTCAAAGACCTGCAATCCTCCGTGTTGTGTCCCACATCATTGTGATAGTTGCACATTTTCTTGGAGTTAAGGTGCAACGGATTATCCTTCATGGGGTAGGGCACTCCCAAGATACCCTCGTGGACTACTGCGTTCAAGATGTACGCCTTTGAGGCTTTGAGAGAGGTGTACTCATCGAACTTAGAGTATGGGGCTCTTTCCCCTCTTCGCTCGCGGCCCTGGATGGCTCTGTCCGTGTTATTATGACGGGTTGTTCTTTCGGGCCATCTAGACCTTTGGCGGTGTGAGTCGAGGCCCAATTGTCTCCTATTGTCTTGGTATCCTTGTTTGTTTTTTGGGGGGCGTCCCTGACCCTGTTGGTAGAGCGTTCTTTCATCGGGCCCCTCGACCAATTTCATTTCTTTTGTTTCGGCATACCTCTGGGCCTTCTCATACAGGTTGTAGAGTTTTTCCAGTTTCTCATCTGTCAGAGTGTATCAGAGGTGTTCGTGGCAGACCCCGCAGATGAAGCCTGTATGGCCTAGTCATCATGTAGGTCTTTGATTTCCATTGTGGTGGAATTGAACCTACGGATGTATTCTCTGAGGGTTTCACTTTTCTTCTGTCTTACTGCGAGGAGGCTGGCCGGGGTTTTGTAGGTTGCCTTGTTGGTGAGGAAGTGAACGATGAAAGTTCTACCAAGCTTCTGGATGTTCTCGATAGACCCTGCCAACAGCGAGTGGTACCAAGTTCTGGCATGCACTCTGAGTGTCATAGGAAACACTCGGCACTTCTGGGCGACGGTGGCCCCTAGTAGGTCCATGTAGTTTTTGTACTAGATGAGGTGGTCCGTGGGGTCCTTGGTACCATCATAGGTTTCTTTGGGGAGCTTGATTGTCTTGGGCACCAGTTCCTAACAAATTTCTAGGGTCAAAGGACTGTTATCGTCCGTCATCCATTCCGCCTCCTCAGTTTTGTCTTTTATCATGCCATGGACTTCTTTTCTGAGGGCCTCCATAGTGCAAGCAGCCGCCTCCTTATTGGCGGCCAGGTCCTCCTGGTTCCGGGGTCACTCCTCGAAGCGCTGTCCCCTACTTTGTCTGTAGGCCTTGCTTGCGGCTGTTCCATGGCTGCCTCTATAAGACGAGCTGGCACTATTTTTTTCCTGGTTGTTATTGTTTCCCTTTTGGTTTGGCCCCCTTTTCTGATTGGCCTGGCGGGCAGCATGTTGTTGCTCAGCCAGTTGATCCTGGAGGGTTTGTATCTGGCTCATAAGCATCTGGTACATTGGGTCGACGTAGGGTAGCACAGTGGGCTGGAAAGTGGTGTTAGGTGGTTGGATGGTGGGGTTGGTTGCCAATGGGGGCTCGGTGGCAGTGTTTGGTGGTAGTGTGGCTAGTGGGTTCTCTTGGCCGGCTGGTGGGGGGTCAGTTCCTGGGACAAAGGAAATGCTCGTCTGACCCGCGAAGTTAAACTGAGCTTCTAAAGGGTTAGAGAGGGCGATACGAGTGGTTTGCTGGGTGGTTTGGGGTATATCTCGCAGCGGAGTCGTGAGGGTTGAGAATACTGGGGAGGGGCTGTGAGTAGGTTCTAGTAGTAGGGCTGGGGATAGTAGGGCTGTTGGGACCAGAAATTAGGGATGAAAGGTTCTTGGTAGCTGGTGCCAGGTACCAGCGTATTGAGGGGGACTCGTGGGAGTGGAGAGTGGAAACTGCCTGTAGCCGGGGGTGTGGAGGAGTTGGTAATGGGGGGAACGATAACTAGGTCTCTAGGTGAAGAGGTTTGTTGGATTGGTGGTAAAGACATGGCTTGTCGTTTCCACAGACGGCGCCAAATGTTGATGTATTTTTGTGTCGTGGTGGTACTCCTAAGGTCTCTGGTGGTCTGATGCCCTGAGAATGAGGAAAATAGGTCAGAGGACACCGGAGGTTGAGCTCCGGGACACACTCCGATGGTTAAGTCAGTATTTGGAGGAGGAAGAAGAGGGATCAGAGAGAGAGAGAGAGTAGTCTTAAAAGAGAGAGAGAGAGCTTAACCGTGAATAGCCCTGGGAAGGGCTATATATAGAAGAGGTTGGGCGAGCTGGTGCTCGCCCTACTAAATTTCACGTGCCCGACTCTGATAGGTCGTCTGATGTAAGCGACTCGGGGGGGGCCTTATCGAGGAGAGGATCGCATTTAATGTCCGTCGTCTGTAGACTATAGCATTTAATGCCTCGCACTACCCAAGGTGGGCGCCGAGGTGACTGGAGATGTAACCTCTGGAGAAGGGGAGACGCCCACGTGTCCTAAGCCTCTGTTCTTAGTGATTGCTGGGCTCGACTGGTTGGGCTGATTAGCTGGGGCTGTGCTTGATGGATTAGGCCTGCTCCTGTGAGCCGAGTGAGTTCAACACATGTCAACATTCAACAATTCTCTAAGAAATAAAGAAGTATTCCCAACTTTTTATGATAAAAAAAATTTGCGCAAGACTTGTAAAAGATAGCCGGTAAACATTTCTTGAATTATTTATTATTATTATTATTATTTTTTTTTGTAAAAATCAAATTTCCTTAAGTCTTCCGGTTAGCTTTATTTAACATTATAGGAGTAAATTATCAAGAATCATTTGCTTAAAGAGTTCAAAATCCCTTTATATCCAATAAAAAGAAAATAAAACACTGTTGTCATGCTGACATTTCATTCAATTATATGTATATAAGTTTTACTATAAAAAGAAAAGATACCTCAACCTTAGTCACCGACATGCAGATTTTTTAACAGAATCAACACATGCTAGTGGACTAATGGGAGTTGAGTAATTTATTAGTGTTTTTTCTTTTTGATACAAGTGTGTTCTTTTTTTTTTTTTGGCCCCCTAGAAGGTTGAGTAATTTAATTAGGGTGAAACTGAAGTCAAAGGAACAAAAACGTTCTTTTAATTAGGGGTGAGCAAAATCCGATTCGATTTGAAAAAACCGAAAAAAATTTAAATTTTGAATTAAATAGTTCGGTTTATTAGAGTTATTCGGATTTTCGAATCAACTCGACTAAATAATTTGAGTTATATAGTTTAGCTAGGATTTGATTTATACAACTCGAATAACTCGAAAATCCGAATAAGATATTTCTATACGACGTCGTTTTACTAATTTGGGTATGATACTAAGCTTGAGTTTTGCGTTTTTCCTCTTTCGTCTTTCGTCTTTCCTCTTTTACTCTTTTGTCCATTTTTGTTGGATCATTTATTTTTGTTGTTTGTCATCATTGAGTAGAAAAATAAATTCGCATGAGCTGTTGACTGCATACTTATTGTCTTAATGTTTTATCATTCATTTTTTTTTTCCTTTGAAATTGACAGGATCTAGATTGAAATTTACATTGAATTTTTTGGGTTTCAAAAGGGGAAGGCTATCACTCAATGCTTCATTAAGTTAAAGATTGAAGCTTTTGGTTGATATCATACACACTACCAAACTGATCAAACGATAAAAATTCAAAAAATAGTGAATTCTCTTTTCTTAAAGGTCAATAGTAGGCTATCTATTTAATATGACAAGTTTTTTATATTTATATTTATAACAAAAGATAGGACACAAAAAAATATATATATATTTGTAATTGCAGAGAACTAAATTTCAAAATTATAGATATATATGCATTTACAGGAAAACAATAGCATGATCTAGTCAATCAACATTTACAAGATAGCATTTTAACTCGAATAAGTTTATTCGATTCGATTCGATTCGACTCGAATTTGTTTTAACTCGACTCGATTCGCTAAAATTTTAAATTGAGTTTAGTTGACAAAATAGGACTCGTCAACTCGATTAATCCGAATTTTTTCCACTCAATTCGACTCGACTCGATCGAATGCTCACCCCTACTTTTAATCTCTGTATATAGCTGAAACGACATTATTAGTATATTAATAAGAGTTTGCTTTTATATATTGAGAGTAAATTTTTTTAATTTTATAAATAAATTAAGAAATTATTATATATTTTATTTTTTATAATTAAATTTTTAATATGTTTTAAAAATATTTATTATTTATATTAATATTAAAAGAGTAACTGAGTTGGTGTCACGAGTTAACAAAACACCAACTCAATTGATAAATTAACTCGTGACACCAACTCAATTGATAAATTTACTATAAAACAAAAAATAAATTTATAATATAAAATGTAATTAAAAGTGTTTAAATATTTTACTTTAAAAAAATTATTACTATATGATATTATGAGATAATTTTCTTATTTTTTTAAAAAAATTATATGCATCTTACATTTAATAAATTTATTTTAATATATAATTTTTTCAAGTCAATATTTATCATCCTACTAATATAAGATCTAAAATTTTCATTTACGCTTAATAAGATAATTTATTTACTAATAATCCTCATACCTCAAAAACTAAAGAGTAAATATGGAAAAACATGCTCTCAATAAATAAATAATTGTTAAATGGTCTAATAAATAAAAGTTATTTGAAAAAGAAAAATGAACAATTAGAAATTATTATAAAAGATATTGTAAAGACAAAATTACCCTTAATGAAAAAACTTACTTTTCCTTTTTCTTTGAAATATTATTTTTTAATTGAAAATAAATTTAAAAAATAAAATATTTAAATATTTATTTTTTAAAAATTTAAAAAATAAAGAAAATTTAATTTTAGATATTTTTTAAAATTATTTAATTAAAAAAAGTAAATAAAAAATTTTAAAATTTATTTTTTAAAATTAAAAAAAATTATTTTTTAATTAAAAAGTAAATTAAAAAATAAGAGAAAAAGGGAAGAGAAAGTTTTTTTATCAAGGATAATTTTATCTTTACAATATCTTTTATAACAATTTTTAATTATTCATTATTTTTTTAAATAATTTTTATTCATTAAACTATTTAACAATTATTTACTTATTAAACACATATTTTTCATTTTTACCAAAAACTAAACTAGGAATCACACAGTGGAGAGTATAGATTGCTATTCTCTCATTACGTGGGCCAGTGTGGTTGCATGAGCCCTCCTCCATCTTTCTCTTTCTCTTACTCTTCCTTCTCCTTACCTAAATTAGCCTGTCTATTCTTTCTCTTACTTCTACTCCTAGATTGAAAGTCAGAAAGAGAGAGATATGTTCTAAGAAAAGCAAGCTCTCCACACTCATTTATGTCAACACAAACAAGCTTTCGTAGTCTAGCTAGCTGGCTGAATTTCTTTAGAGAAATTGTTTGAAAACAAAGTGTGTTTTGTTTTTTTTTTTTTCCCCCAATATTTTTGAAGATAAAGGGAGAGTAAGATAAACATTTGTTATCCGTCACAAGAACAAGGGAAAAGGAAAGAAAGAGAATTAGGAGGGGAAGTGTAGAGTGAGTGAGTGAGCATCTTTATGCGGATTTCTTTATGGGGATGTGGTTTTTCAGCAGCAGGAGATTTTTCTACTCTTCTATGGTGGTGCTGTTGATTATCTCCGTCTTACAGATTTGGGTTCTCTGTGATTCCCGAGCGGGAGCAGTGAGGATTTTTCCAGGAAATGGGATGAGAAAGATGAAAGAAAGCCAAGGCATGAAAGATAACACAGGCAAAGGGGACTTGTTTCAAAAGTACTTCAATGGAAGATCTTTCAGTTTCAATGGAACCGATAAAGGATTTGAAGAAAGCAAACGAAGAGTTCCCAGTTGCCCAGACCCTCTCCACAACTAGTAGAAAACCCTTTTTTTTGTTTTTGTTTTTTTTTTTTTCTTTCTGAAATTTTGTTATATCCTATCCAAAATACCCACGTTTTTCTCATCATTTTCGTGCTAATATTTTGATTGATTGTAGTAATTCTAGGGGAAAACGAGGGTATTTTGGTATTTTAGAACCTTTTTTTTTTGTCTCCTTGAGTGGAGGAGGATCCAAGAGTGGAAGTGTATAGAAGTAGAGAATTTCATTTTATAGTTATTACAGTGAAACTCTGTATCTCTAGAATTTCTTCTCTATGTACTTCTTTTTGGATCCTTTTTGTTCTTTAATTAGCTTAGCTTTTCTATGAAGAAGAAGAAAGAAAGAAAATAGTGGTAAATGAAAATGTAACAGCGAGATCCATGTCCTCTCATTGCAACAATACAAAGATTTTCCTTTTCCCAATTTTTTTAACCACTGTTGAAATATTTAGAGCGTTTCACTCTCTAATTTGCATATTTGGTACTACTTCAAGTGTTTCTTTGTTGAATTTGGCAAGTTTCTTCTTGTTTATGCTATGCATGTTACGACTTGGTGCTCTCACCTTTTGAGACAAAGTGGTAAATGTGTTTAATTTTTTTTTTTTTTTATATATATATATATATATGTGTTTTGAGAAATGATGTTTGAAAATTAAAAAAATAGACTTTACAATGAAAATCAATAAAGGGATTCGAATGCTATATTTAGAAATTCAAGAAACTTATTCATTAAATACGCTGTTTCATTTCAAAAGTGATGATTTTTTATTCAAATCATGTTAATTCATGAAAAGGTGTATCAAAAACCGATTGAGACTTATATATACATTAATTAACGTTCATTTTAAAACAACTTTACACCAAATGTCTCCGAAATTATATCATTCTCTCTCACTCTCATTTTTTAGTTCATGGTTTCACTACAAACAAATTGCCATATAGTGACAGTCCAAAAAACGTTGATAAAACTCAAAAATCCGTCACTAAAAGTCCTAAAATCCTATATTGACGGTCAAAATGACTATTCCGACAAAAATTTAAGCGACAGTAAAACCCTCGTCGGTATAGACCTATACCGACGGAAAAAACGACCGCCAGAATAGGATGTATAACCTATACCGACGGTTTTAGGCGTCACTAATATTACTACCGTCGGTATAGCCTATGTTGGGTTAGTTACTTTTGTTTTGACCTATACCGACGACTCTGTCGTCCGTCGGTATAGATACTGTCGATATACATATACCGACGATCGTTTTGTCCGTTGGTATACATATACTGACGAGTTTTTTTTCTTCGCATCCGTCGGTATAGATGTAACTGTAAAATATTGATTAACCTATGACGACGGATTTATCGTAATTTTACCGACGGTTTACTCTGTCAGTATATTATACATTTTTGTTAATAAAAAAACTGTCAGTATAGAGGTCAAGCGTCGGTAAAAATAAAATTTTATCATATTTTCAATTACTAATATTGATTTATTTATAATTTAATCCAACATATTTTATATAAAGAAAATGCATCATAAGAAAGTACAAAATATTTACTAATATTAAAAATAAAATTACAAATAAATTGTCTTAATTATATAACTTTCACAAGCTAAATAGAAGCCGCAAACTAAAGTTGTAATACAGTCTTAAAATTAAAAATTAGCAGTCCAAACACAAAGTTAATAAGCAATCCAAATACATAAAGTGAAATAAGAAATCCAAATCTAATGAATATTCCTATGGAGCAGTATCTGTATAAAATTGATAAATATTATACAATTAAAAGCAATTAAGTAGTGAAATCAATATAAAAGAATAAAATAATAAAGTAGTTTACCATCTTCATTTTCATTAACTTGATGACTAGAAGTTGAAGTCCTTATTATTGGACGTGGATTTCTTGGTTCTTTCGCACCGTGCCTATGGATGTAAATTTTTAAAAAGCCCTTTAGGTTCAGTGAATTAATATTGGCTGATAAAGCAACAATTGAAAGATAGAGCTAGTAATTACCAGTGAATGGTAAAGCCATAAGTTCCTTGATTGTGGACATTAACATACATGATGTCTCCCTTGTGAACCCGAATCTCTGGCCCTGGATAACTCTCATTTACGACCAACATCGACTTTGTGTTACAGCTTTGTAAAGTTTGACTCTTGCACCTGTAAATAAAAATTACAGCCATATTAAATTCCAATCTTACAGTCGATAAAATAATCATTTTGCTATCTATAAAATCAAGTATATCAATACTGGCATGATTTTTGGAGTCATATAACATTATTATAAAAATTTGATTTCTACAGACTTTAAGAAAAAGTTCTGAATAGGTGAAAATATAATTTAAGAAACACATATTTGAAAGATATTCCAAAAACCAAATTCATACACATTGAAAAGTTATTCAAACTTGAATGAAATTTGGTTGCAACTTTAAATGGAAGTTAGGACAGAAATTGAGATAGAAGATATAGCAGAGGCATACCTCAAGTTTGTTGACATATTTACTCCAAATCTGGCGAGGCCAAAACATGCGCGACTTTGGTATCTCATTAATATCCTCTAGATAATCTCAGATAATATTTGTTTTCTGTCATTTTGTTAGATCCAAAAACATGGTTTTAGAATCAAATCTTTAAACAAATGTTAAAATCCAGGCATGAAAAATATTTGTTCATTTATATATCAAAACAATACCTGAAGAAATAAACCCATTGAATTGGAGAGAGTATCTGGAGCCAAATCTTCTGACCCATAGGCATGGAAAAGTTTGGACAGACCTAATCCTTCAAGTCCTGCTACATAGTGACAATAAAAAAACACAAGTTCCTGGCATCACATATAAAATAATATGAATACATTTAAAAGTTGTATTCATGCATAACATATTGTGCAAATTTAGTGGCTAAGCTTGAGAGATCAAGTTCTTAATATGGTAAGATATAATCTAGAAGAGATCAACCAGTGTTTGATACTTCATAAATGAACATTTCATTTATGAATAATCAAATATCTAAAGCTCAAAAACCATTTCTCATTCATACATCCAGGTTATAGGTTAGTGCCCAGTAACCCATGACAGATATAGCAAATAATATGAAAATATCCATGGGTAAAGCCTTCTATAAAATTTATTCCAGTTTTCAAATATTTCTTGTTTAAGGGAAAACAGAACCCTGTCTTTTCCTTCCCACCCCTCAACATGAAAATTAGTGTTCATCAAGAATAAGGCAGGTAAAAATAAATAATACATGCATGACAAACCTCCTTGCAAATAAATTTTACCATCCCTGCACCCGTTCTTTTCGTAATGTCCTCAATTGCCTCCTGATAACTGCAGAATCAATTGAGAACAATTGATTATTTGCCAAAATCAATAAGCAAAAACAACTTGAACCAAGTATTTAAGATAGCCTGATTAGGAGATAAAGACATAAAGTAAATTAATTGAACACATACTAAAAAAATGTATCAGCAAAACATTGAAATGTTGGCATAAACAAGGAAGATTAAGAAAAACTTAATAACAGACCCGTTTTCAAGTTCCAGAAAAGCAGTAGATACAAAATGAAACTGGTCCATGAGAATTTTGTAGTCCTTTATACCACCTGAAAAGAGAGAAAGCTATATGAGTAAGTGAAACAATATTCTATTTTGAGAGGTAAAATTTCCAGCAATAAAATGAGTCCAATTTCAATGATATATTGATATTTCAAAAAGTTTAAAGACAAGAACCACCTCTGAAAAAGAGGCAAAATTTCAATATGCTCACATGAAAAGTGCCAGTCAAACCATCAGTTGCTATGCTAGTGTCATCCTCTGCAAGAAAAACCATCAGTACAGATCAAACTCATGAATATATTGATCAAACGGCGTGAGGAGAGAATAAAGAAGAGAAAAGAAAGAGATAAATGGAAAGAAGAAAAGAGGATGGACTACAGCGGCATATCGAAAATTAAGAATAAAATTTCTAATCTTTTCTTATATATCACATGCCTTTCAATCTCTTTCTCTCTTTGTAAAATAGAAGAAAATAAGGAGTGAGAAAAAAATAAACATAAAATTCCTGTAATTTATTTCTTAACAATTCATAGAAGCATGAATTAACAATAGAATGAAAGCAAGAAATATAATTTCTTAGAAATCATAATCTACTATTTCTTGCTAACTCAAACAACTAAGAGAACAAACTGCCCTAACTACTTGATGTTGTAATGAGTGCTGAGCTCCTTGAAGTGCCTGTTTTCAAGCAGTTTAATCGTTCCTCTTATTCATGGGTTGTGTTTCAACTTGATACCGTGAAGAAAAATCAAGGGTAACGGGTGGCCTCCCCTCTCTAACGCGCTCATACTCTTTGCCAATCATTGGGTGATTCTGTGATCCAAACACGACATTCGTATATTTGAAAAGAAAAAACCTCAAATATTCCAAAGGAAAGCCCAAATTAGAGGGAAAAAACCTGAAAAGTAAATATGGGCAGAGGGGGCAAATCTTTGAGAAAGTCGGCAGGCTCTGTATTAATCTCCATATTGATCTTCATGATGTGAAGCAAAATCTCTAATTTCTGATTGAAAAAAAAGCATGGTGAAAGCGTAAGAAAATAACAGAAAATTCAAATGATAAGCAATTTCTCAAAACTCTGTATAAAAAAATAAGCATGGTATAAACAATTTCTCAAAAATTTATCAGAACTCTGTATAAACAAAATAAGCATGGTGAATTTAAACAAAATAAGAAATTTCTATATTAACCAAATGATTGAAAAGCGTAAGGGTTTATATCAAACTTAAACCCAAATGATATAAACTCTTACGCTTTACCTTTCATCCGATTTCTGGTAATAAAAATTGGATGAAAGGTAAAGATTCAACACTATGACCAACGGATGAAAGGTAAAGATTCTAAATAAGAAGAAAATGACAAAAACATACCGACGATCAGAAAAGAGAGAAGAAAGAATGGAAGGAAGGAAATGACAGAAAATTTTGTTTACAAAGAAGCGGAAGAGAAAAGAGAGAATGAAAGGAAAACTAAAACAAACCCTAAATATAATCTATGCCTATACCGACGGTCAAAAATTAATGATCCGTTGGTATAAGCTTATTTAATTAAAAGTCAAATTCCTCATCAATTGAAAAAAAAAACCAGGTTCTTTTGCAAATATACTGACGGAATAAAGAGAACCGTCAGTAAAAAGCATACCTATACCGACAACAAATGAAAACTCGTCACTATACGATGTATCTATAGCGACGGACAACGAAGTGTCGGTATATGTTAAGCATATTCTGACAGTAATAAAAATTCGTCGCAATAGATCTTTTATACCGACGGATTACGACCGTCAGTATAGGTAAACGTCAGTATATAACAATTTGTTTGTAGTGTTTATGCGTGTTCAAGAAGAAATTAAAGTGCAATCTTGTACTTCTTCGATTGAGGTATTGTATTTTAAAGATAACGTTTTTAAAAGTTCATTTGCACCTAAGTGGGAAAACTATTATCTTTAAGATAACTTTCCAAGTGCCTTGCTTAAAATTTCTTCTTCAAAATCCTTTATTGTTGGTTGCATTAGTCACTCAAATGTACAAAAATTTAAGGATAATAGTTCTTCTTCAACAGCGATTCTGCAATCAAGCTTCATATTTATGAATTGAAAAAACTTGAAAGGTACGAAGGCATAAGAGGATACTCTTCATGTTGAACGTCTTTCTAGAATCTTGTGAGTATGTTTAAAGAACAAAGAATAAAAAATGTAAGTGCTATGAAGAGTAAGAATCTTCTTCAAATTATCATGATATGCAATTAAGACTTTACTTTACTTTATGTGATGGTAGTAATATATTTTATATCTATTATTGGTTAAATGTTTAATTGCATTATTAACCATTTAAATTTTTAGTTGTTAAATATCTATGGTTGAAGTTTATTCCAGGAATGGATAGATTTATTTTATTACATGTCAGTGTTTGAGTTTTCATTTTATCTTGATACTTGATCAAAGAATCATGTTCAAGTAAAGTGAAAATGAAAAGGTTGAAAACAAACTAAGAAGATTTGTGTGAGAAATCACAACAAATATATTTGAATTTGTGTGGGCAATGACAATGATTATCCACTTTTGTTTGAATACAAGTTTACTAAATATGTTATCTAATATATTTAGTACTTTTGAATGATCTATATCGTTTTATTTTAGTATGATGTCATTGAAGCATGTTATGAATTGCTACTTTATATAAATTCATTATTCTTGCAAATCTACTTGATAGTATAATGCATGATTACTTGAAATTTGAATTCATAAAAATTCATATGAACATATTGTTGTATAAAGCATGCTTATTTGAGAAATTATGTTGTGCATTTATAATTGCTTGATGCAAGTATGTATATCTCTAATCTTTTATAAGTATGAGTTTGATCATGACAAGATGATTGATATTTCAATTTGTTAATTACATTCATAATCATAGTTTTAGTCATGATTATAAATTGTTACATGACTAAATTTTAAACTTGAGATTTACATGCATTGTGATATGTTTTTACATTATTAAACTTGAGATATACATTGTGATATTGATTGATTCATGTGATGAGTTTTTACATGAGTAAAAGTATATATATTATGAAAATTATTGCTTCATGAATTTTTATCGAATTCATGATTCAAGATATATTTACTTTTAGATGGAGACATGAATTTTGTGATACTAACATCTTTGAGAATTTTTTGAGTTAAAGATTGATAAGGATTTCAAAAAGAGAGAAAAGTTCATATTTTGTGTTATGAAAATGAGCACTTTACAAAGTGTATCATTTCAACAAAAGAAATTAATTTGGAAACAAATTAATATAGTGACAAATAAAGAGGACGTATTTACAATGCTCACTAAGATTCAATAAAAGTGAGCAATGATGAACATTAGTGGAATGATTAAATTCTATGTCATGTCATTTATTCAAATATGTGCCTTTAAAAGCTGTAAAGAGATCTTCATTCTAACTTGTAAGTTATAGTGTAAGTTTTTGAAAATAAAATTTCAAACCAAATGGTGAAAATTAAACATGAAGGAAGATATGGACTATTATTAAAATATTTTTCTTGTTACTATGTTTATTTTTATAGGAATTATATTTGTTATTATAAAGTACAATAACATCAAATAGAAGTATAGAGAGGTTGTACTTAATGATAACATGGATGTGATTTAAATTTATCAAGTGAAAAAGGTAGGTTATTGAAGACAAGAAGACAAGGTAGACAAATGAAGAGGTTAGAATCAAAGTATTCCTATTACAAGGTATGTTAAATTTTAAGAAGATAGATTTCTAAATCTATCATTGTGAAAACAAATGAGATTGAAACTATTTGGGCTTGAATAAAATGAGTTCTAAATTCACAAGTGGTTGATTATTTATATTAAGTGATTATCACTTTATGTTGTGATAATATAATCAAGCTATAATTTACAACATAAAGATTGAAAGATTGTTTATAAGCAATTGCTTTGAGAGACAATTATCAATGGTCAAAATTGCGTTGGGCTAATTCGTGCCAAGCCTAAATGCATCAAGCCCCAACCTAGCATGGTTTCTCCATTTTATTTGATGAAGTCCTTCACTAGCCCAAATCTATAGCCAATAAGCACCAAGCCCTCATTAACCAAGCTCAGATTCCTTATCTTAACACCCAAATTCCTGAAACTTCCATCACTAACACCGATGTCAGCGATAAGGTCTTATTAGCAACTAGAAATGCTTTATTTTAAGCTCCAACAATCTTTCTTCCCTTTATGAGTACCAAGAACAAGAGACAGCTCCTCTAACTTTGCATCGTTGGTGATATGGTGGCCCACAGTGCCAGCCTTTCCATGGCCAGTCGTGATAGAATGTCTTGGGCTCCTCCTTGGCCCAATGCCAAGGTGACTTTAGCTAAGGTGCGGTCCACCACATCAACTGTGTAGCGTGCCTACCACCTGAGGAAAGGCTTGTCAATTGTTCCACCCACTTTTTGTTATTGCCAGCCGTTTGCTATGCTTATTTCACAACATGCCTTTTAGCTGGCTAGCATTAGCAATTGGGTTTTACTTATCTTCACCAGCCATAGCTTAGATACAATTACTAGCAGAAACATCCTCACATCCAAAAACTACTAAACCAATAAACCGCAATGGAAGATAGCTTTAATGCATGAATTTAAAATCTGTGTATGAGGTTGAAATCAACGTGTGGAGCCAATCATGCAAATGCCACTATGAGAATGCACTCCAAATATGCTACCTTATAAAAGAATTAAAGGAGACCGCTAGAAATAGTCTCGTCTCAGAGTATTTATCATTGGAAATAGTTCAAATGCTGCAACTGCTAATGAAAATGGAGAACATTATGGAATATCATTATAACTTGTGGGAATAAAGTGGAAGTCACTAGGTGCTCTAAAACCCTACTCTTAGTTAAAATTATGGAGTATTCTTATCCATTATCCCTCAAAGCAACTTTCAGCCGTTCGAATCATCCGAACTGATAAGCTCATAAAATACACATTTTATGCCCTTTCTATTCTTAGTTTAGTTATGTTTTCGATCTTTATTTTGATTACTTATATTATGTTTTTGAATTTTTAGGTATATTTAGGAGAATGAAGTGAAAAGATGTCAATAATGATGGTAAAGAGCTTACAAAATCACAATCATAAGATGGAAGAAGACCTGGGAGTCAGAAAGATCAATTTCTTGTTGCCAAGCAAGAAGGCAGATTTGACCTGGAGCTTGTTGTAAGGAAAACATGATGTTAAAGTCTTTATTTAAAGAAACTTCCTTCTTGACTTTTGAAGTTGACTTGAATATCTTTCCAATGGTAGTTCATACTCCCAAATCAGATAAGAAATGGTCATCCAAATCAGCCGAAGAAATGCGAGAAGATGCAACAGCAGAATGGCTGGCAGAGAGCCCGGCGCCAACAAAAAGTTGATGCACTCAAAAAGTATATCTTATTTGACCTTGCACTAAAAAAATCAATTGCAAATATAGTAGTTAGCAAAGATCGAGTTCTCAGGGATTGGGATTCAGTTTATTAGTTATTAGTTTATAATTTCAGTTCAAAGAAAATAAAAGTAAATAGGGGGTTTTGAAATAGTTAAAAGTAAAACAAATCAGAAAAATGAAATATCGGTAAGTAAGAGGAAATCAAATATGAGAAAAGTATGGTTAAGGTTTCATTCTCCACCACTAGACATCATTGAGAATTAATAATCAGACCTATCAACATCAATTAACTATCAAAACTATCAACTGTAGATAACAACAAGCTCTGCTACTCCAATCTTTCCTTAGTTTGTCGTTAAATAGAACAAGCTCTCTATTTAATCTCTAACTATCAAACAACCTAGAATAAGCTCTCTAAGTTCATTTTGATAGCAGTTTTATGATGAGAAAGATAAGTTGATCTAAGCAACAAACACATAAGCTCGGATTGTTCAACTTAGGTTATGTTCCACTTTGCAATTAGCGAAAACTCTAACATAATCATTAATCGCAAATTGCCACTAATGAAAAGGAAATCAAGACAATTACGGATCAAGACTCATAAACTAGCTTTAGACAATTATCAAGATCTATCTAGTTTGCAACTTAAACAAATCAAGACAACATTGTAGACATCTAATTTTGTCCGAATCACTAAAACAAGTATGTTTTCTTCCTAAATTGATGTTTCAGAATGTAAAAAGATTTTTTTTCATCCTGCAGGTGGTACTCCGAGACTTAGTTTAAGAGGGCGAGCATAAAAAGTCAAACTCAAAAAAAAGTCAACCCCAAAAAAAGTCAACCCCGAAAAAGTCAACCCCGAAAAGTCAACTATTGAAAAAGTTAACCCACTTTCAAAATCAAGGTTTGAAGTTCAATTGAAAAATGGCAAAATAATTTTGATAATCCGAGGTCTACATTGAAAGATATGGAGTTCGGAAGTTGGGTTATGGAGATTCAGTAAAAAGGAAACCCTAATTCAGGATATTTGGGGAAAAGTGCTTAAACGATCGAATTGGTCGAAATTGAAGGTTCCAAATAAAAGATAAGCACTGAATACGGGTAATGGAGAAGCCACTTGAAAGAAAAACTGAAAGAAAAGTCAATCCGGGAGAAAACTGAGAATAAGGGTTTTTGGTGGATTTCGGTGAAATTGGGAAGAATTGCCAGAAATGGCCCGATTCGGTAAGACTAAAGCCCATAATGGATGAGGAGTGATTAAAAAAGGATAGCCCAAGGCTCAGTTTGAAGAAAATCTAAAAATCGGACTTGTTTTGAGCAAAATCGGGTTTCGGAGGCAAAAGGCAAAATTGGAAAATTTGGGAAAAATAGCAAATGAACTCCAAAAATTTTGAAAATATGCAAATCTCATTCTTTAATCATTTGGAAGAGATTGGCGAAATAAAATCTTGATTCGGAGTTCGTTTGCAAAATGGCCAAATCCCGAGTCTCCTATGTAGTAATTCAAGAAGATAAATCCCGAAAAAATAGCAAATGAACTCCAAAGATTCTGAAAATTTGCAAATATCATTATTAAGTTATTTGGAAGAGAATGAGAAAGAAAATCTTGATTCGGAGTTCGTTTGCAAAATGGCCAAATCCCGAGCCTCATATGCAGTAATTCAAGACGATAAATCCCGAAAAAATAGCAAATGAACTCCAAAAGTTCTGAAAAATTTGCAAATATCATTTTAAAATTATTTGGAAGAGTTTGGAAAAATAAAATCTTGATTCGGAGTTCGTTTGCAAAATGGCCAAATCCCGGGCCCCCTATGCAGTAATTCAAGAAGATAAATCTCGAAAAAATACCAAATGAGTTCCAAAAATTATGAAAACTTCCAGATCACACTTTTAAATTATTTGGAAGATTTTGGTGAAGAAAAATCTTGATTTGGAGCTCGTTTGAAAAATGGTAAAATTTGGGAGCATAAAAGGGCAATTTTGGAAGAAATAAATCCAAATAAATAGCAAACGGACTCGAAAAATTTTGAAAACTTCTAGAATTCAATTTTTTATTATTTTGAAATTATTGAAAAAAGAAAATTTAAATTTGGAGTTCGTTTTCCATTTATTTGCATTCGGAGGGCAAAAAGGTCATTTTACCCAAGCAACCGAAAAATGACTTTTCTTGCCTTTTAAAAAAATCAATCTTGGGCTTGAAGAAGAAGGGCTGGCTGGCCAAGGAGGGGAAGGAGGATTCTGATTTTTCAATCAAGAGGCCAAAAATGAAGAGTTAGTTAGTGATTTTTTGATCAAGCCTTTGCAAATAAGCCACATGGACCAATGCATGAAGAGGGAGAGTGTCAACATAATGGATTAAGATTCTTGAACAGCTGTAATTATGGACAGATGATGGCCTAATCCAAGGGTGATAATTTTATGTTTTAAACATCTTGAATTACTAGCCCTTGGATGAAAATTGGTTGGAGTAAAAATGACAACATCCTAGCCTATGAGAGAGGGGGGGTTCGGCCACTACATGGAGGGGGGTCTCTTTCATTTTGAGCACTCTCATTTTTCATATTCTCTTGGGTTTTGGCTAAGTTTCTCTCTATTGTTGAAAAGAAAAAAGAAAAGTTTAGAAAAGAAAAGAAAGTTTGAAGAGAAAAAGCTTGAAAGATAGCTTCTAGAGGTTGCTTTTAGCACCAACTCTTGCACTTTCTTTGATTTTCCATTCTTGTTTTGTTGTTTTGATTATTATTTTGGTGAGTTTTCTTTTGATTTTTCTATTTAAATAAGTTTTTTTTAATGTTCTTTTTAAATTCTTTTTCATCTTTTCTTAAAAAAGTTCTTGCAATATTTTTTTCTTGATTCCTTGACATGGCCGAATGGCCCAGTTTTTGTGTTAGTTGCTGTTTTGCTTTGATTTTTCATGTTATTTTTTATATTAAATAAGTCTTGATGCTTTAAATCTTAATCTACTACATATACTTGAAGCTTGTTTTAATTTGGTTACTTGCTTACTTCCATTTATGAGTCTATTATCATGTTCTTGCATTTTTGATTTTCTGTTTTCAAAATGTTTAAATTTGTTAATGTTTTATATTTTGAAATCCATGTGTTTGTGAAAATGCTTGTTAGTTTTCATACTTCTACTTTATATTTGCATGATTTGAGTGTTATATTTAGTTAAGTATGTTAGTATATCAAGTGTTTGTGAAAATGCCATGCTCACTTGGAACATGAGGCCATTCGGCTACCCCATTTATTTTGCTTTGTGTGTGCATTTTTACTATGTTAGTTGATAGGTTTGCATTTGCATGACATTTGATTGAGTATTTGGTTTAAGTATATCAAGTGTTTGTGAAAATGCCATGCTTACTTTGGACATGAGGCCATTCGGCCACTTCACATTATTTTGCTTTGTGTGTGCATTTTTGTTATGTTAGATGATAGGTTTGCATTTTCATGACATTTTGTTGAGTATTTGGTTTAAGCATGCCTTGTGTTTGTGTTATTGCCATGCATATTTTAGATGTTAGGATTGTTTTGTTTTGCCATGCATGTCCATGCATTTTAGACCTAGGTTGAATTAAATGCCATGCAAGTTCATTTAGGTCTAGGTCATTTTATTGATGCCATGCATTTTTCATGACATTTAGGTTTAAACTCATGCATTTCATGCATCATATTTGCTGTATTTTTCATGCATTTCATGTCCTTGCCACTTGACTTATGAATTAGGCCAACTAATGGTTCAAAGTCATGCTCTCTTGAGCATACTTGTGGAAAATTAAAGAGTTGTCAAATTGATTATCTACCTTTTTGATTTTTTTTTTACTTAGCCAATTTTTGCCTAACTTTTAAAAAGTACTAGCTACTGTTTGTGAGTCATTTAGAGAGTCTTAAATATTTTTACTTTGATTTTTACTTTGATTTTTAAATGATTTTATCAAAGGCAAAAATGTGTTTTGGCAAAACATTTTTTTACCCAGTACTCGTACTTTCCCGATTTTTCTGGGTAGTCATATTTAATCATAAAATTAAGCTGATTTTTTTTCGTGTATTTTTACATGTCTTGAGTCTCCAGTATTGTTTTTAGATTTTTTGGAATTTCTAAAAATAGGGAAAAAATCGTGGTTTAAAACTGGACAGTGGAGTCATAATTGAATTTGAAGGAAAATCATGTTTCTGTTTTGGTTAAGTTACTTAGAGGGGGCTGATTAGAATGTTTAGATACTGACTTAGGGTAGTTTCTAAGCCTTTTTAAACTCTAAAAATGATTTTTTAAGTCTCGGGTTAAAGGTGGTCAAGTCCGGGATTTTAAACTTAGGAAATTAAAGCCATTTAAAAAAAGGGTTTAGCTAAGTTTTTATTTTTAATCTAAGCTTTTCAAAATTGTTTTCAAACAATACAAAGTATTTTTGGTTTTATAATATTTAATTTGATATATTTTCCTAAGGTAGCCGGATATCTTTTTAGATATACGGATTTCCTTAATTAAAGAAAAAAATACATTTTTATGCATTGCATTTTCCATATTCATGCATTTTATATAGTATGTGATTTTCGCTATGATAATTCCTATGGTATTGTTATTATTTTGATTTATGTTTTTGATGTTATATTGTTTATTATATAGTTTTGAATATTTCATGATATCCTATGCTTTTTATTTATTTTTTTTATATATATTATTTAGCATATACTATGTTCATGCATTATTATTTTCATTTTTATTTTCATGCATATTATATGATAGCATTATTTTATATTTCATGTCATTTAAATTATATGCCATATCATTCATATTTTCCATGTCATTTAAATTATTTCATTTCATATAGAATATATTATGTTACTTAGGTCATTTCATTTCATGTAGAATATATTATGTTACCTAGGTCATTTCATTTCATTTAGGATATATTATGTCATTTAGGATATTTTATTACATTTAGAATATATCATATGACTTAGGATACTACATTTCATATAGAATATATTATGTTACCTAGGTCATTTCATTTTATTTAGAATATATCATATAACTTAGGATATTTCATTTCATTTAGAATATGCTAAGACATTTAAATTATATCATATCATTTAGGTTGCATTATATTATTTAGACTTTGCTATGTCATTTTATTTATGTCATACATATTCATATTCATATTCATATTTTTTTAAATGTTTTAAAAAAGGTTATGATTTTCAATAAAATAAAGATATTCCCGAGTTAAAATAATTCATGAGTTCTCTTCCGGGTTTGCTAGGGAGGATATCATCAATTATCATTAATAGCGGAATATCTTCTTTAAAATAAGAATGATTAAGAAAGTTTTCCAAATTAATAAAAATTTCTATATTTTGCCACGTTTGTTGGGGAATATAGAAAAATTTTGAATTTATAAATTTCGGATCATTTTCAATTAAAAATGGAATTATTTTTCTTTAAATTGGGAATTAACTTGAAATACTAAATTTAAAACCTACTTTTTACCGAGACTTGAGATAACACACGATTAATAAGGTACCGTTTTATACGAGCATTGTGGGGGTGCTAATCCTTCCCTACATGTAATCGAGTCCCGAACCCGTTTCTTTGATTTCTCTGGTTTAAAACGCAGACTTGAAATTGGTTTTAAAAATGTTTTAATTAATTTTTAAAATATTTTATAAAATCAGTTTTAATAGGTGGCCGGTCACACCTAGCTAAAAAAGATTGGTGGCGACTCCATGTCTATTTCAAGGTCATTTTCAAAACCTTCATTTTTCTAGAAGAATTAAGTCGACTTTTCCTTGGTTTTAATTAAATGTCACACTTAATGAATAATAAAGTCTTGCGATGAGACTTGTTAGTTTTTTGAGGTTGCGACAAACATCATAAACAATTCTTATAGAAGAACATAAGCAACTTTGGATAGAAAATTAATGATAGATAGAATATGAAAATGAATTACAAAACATGTCTAGGGCTTTGAAATCACTCTTAACCAAAAAGAAGTTTAGCCTTGTATAGGCATTGTTAACATAAACATGAAATAAAAATAAACTAATAAGAAAACTAAAATAATGGAGAAGAAGAAGAATAATGATGATCTTTGAGTCTCCTCAAAAGATGTCTAGTTTGTGGCTCAAAAGATGATATTTATAGAGTTTTAAAACCCTGAGAACAAGTAATTGCAGCACAAGTAAGTTAGGAGGCAGAGAATTGCATTTTTGGCAGGTTTTCCGTGTTTTTTTGTGAATCTTGGGCATCGCGGCGCTGGAATTTGGCGCCGCGGCATCGGGCTCTCTACCAGCCATTCTGCTACTGCATATTCTCGCACTACTTCGGCTGATTTAGATGACCATTTCTTGTCCAATTTGGAAGTATGAACTACCGTTGGAAAGGTATTCAAGTAAGCTTCAAAAGTCAATAAGGAAGTTTCTTTAAATAAAGATTTTAACATCATATTTTTCTTGCAACATGCTCCGGAGGTCAAATATGCCTTCTTGCTTGGCAACAAGAAATTAATCTTTTTAACTCCCAAGTCTTCTTCCATCTTATGATTGTGATTTTGTAAGCTCTTTACCATCATTATTGACATATTTTAACTTCATTCTCCTAAATACACCTAAAATTCAAAAATATAATATAAGTAATCAACATAAAGATCGAAGACATAACTAAAACTAAGAATAAAAAGAGCATAAAATGTGTATTTTATGAGCTTATTAAATACCCCCACACTGAGTTTTTTGCTAGTCCTCAAGCAAAACAAAATAAAAATAAAATACGAAAATCTAATCTAATCCAGTTTCATAGGAAATCAGGGTGGCACTTAGCATGTGACACAAGCCTTTAAACCCTTAGGTGTCCCTAGTGGACGAGTTTAGTCTCGTGAGGGTTTACCAGGACGATACCCACAAAAATTGAAAACATAAGAAAAACTAACATATACTAAAAATATTTACTCCTAATCCTTTCAATATAAATTAGAGAAAATCATTGGATAAGTCTTATAAACTAATCAATAGTTCAAAGAATTTAATAAAGAATCATGCTTGAATGTAAATAGTTTGAGTTAAGCCAATATTAACATAACATATCTCAATCAAAATAGTGCATATTCAAATTAATCTCAACTTCTCACATGGGATACTCTCATGATTTTCACTCTTTAAAGTAGTGGTAAAGTGTTTACACTCAATCAATCTCTTGAAAACAGTTTTACCATATGCTTACTTGTCCACCAATTCTCCACTATTTAGATCATACAACTTCATGAATCAAGAGGTCTTTATTAAAGGTTGTAATGGGGGCAAGGGGTAATAATGTGGTTAAAGAATAAAAAGAAAAGGATATCACAAAGGTTCCAAAGATTTCATAGAGTTTAGAGACATACTAAGATTTTACAAAGAAAACTTCTCAAAATCTTTAAAACACATAACATCATAGGCTAAATATTCATGTTAAGCCTTTGCTTCATTCTAACCAACCTTGTAACATCTTTTCTTTAACCAAAAGTTCAAGAGATGATTGATTTTTTTTTTTACATGGGAGTGTGTTTTTACAATGCTTCTTTTCTTTTTCTCTTGACTTTTGCCTTTTTCCTCCCCTACATTTATCTTTTGTTTTAACCCAAATTTTCAAAAAGTATCCCTTGTTTTTGCAATATGTCTCAAACATTCAATCCATCTTTAGAACAAGGGTAAAGATATAAATGTGTTTAGGCTAGGTGTAAGTTGTGGTTACCAAAGAAATAGCTTATTCAATGTAGGCTCAAATTGGCTCACTAGGGGGAATGTTCTCTTGGAATATCAACATGGGATGGCTAATTTGGCCTTGGTAGAAATCCTAATGCCTCTATCATATCCATGTTGTCATATTTATCAATATAGTTCAAACGGTTTAAAGTAAGTTCTAGAGAAACATGTAATCATAAGAGCACACAAGAAAGAAATTGGATTGATATGTATAATGCATCAATCGTATAGGCTCAAAAACTCACAAGGATGATTATACAAGTCAATATCAAGTCTAAACATGCTTCTTTCTCAATCGACATATCATATTAACATTGGCTCATAAAAAAAATGATATCAAGCTCAATTCTCATGAAAAATCTTCTCACTAATAAATTAGTTTTAGACCTACACAATTCATATCTCATTATTGTATAGAAAGTAACTAGAACACAATAATATATATTTCGCAACCAAAAAAAATAACAAGTCTCTTTGCAAGACTTATTATTCGTTAAGCGTGACATTAAAAAAACCGAGAAAAAATTGACTTAATTCCTCTAGAAAATCGAAGGTTTTGAAAATAACCTTGAAAAAGACATGGAGTCGCCACCAAACTTTTGGCTGGGTGTGATCGGCCACCTATTAAAACCGGTTTTATAAAACATTTTAAAATTAATTAAAACATTTTTTAAAACCAATTTGAAGTCTGCGTTTTAAACCAGAGAAATCAAAGAAGCGGGTTTAGGACTCGGTTACGTGTGGGGAAGGATTAGCACCCCCACAACGCCCGTATAAAACGGTACCTTATTAATCGTGTGTTATCTCAAGTTTCGGTAAAAAGTCGATTTTTAATTTGGTATTTAAAGTTAATTCCCAATTTAAAGAAAAATAATTCCATTGTTTTTATTGAAAATGATACGGAATTTATTAATTCAAAATTTTTCTATATTTCCCAACAAGCATGGAAAAATATAGAAATTTTTATTATTTTGAAAATTTTTCCGAATCATTATCGTTTTAAAGAAGATATTCTATTATTAATGATAATTGATGAAATCCTCCCCAGCAAACCCGGCTGAGAACTCATGAATTATTTTAACTCGGGAATATCTTTATTTTATTGAAAATCATTATCTTTTTCAAAATATTTAAAAAAAAATATGAATATGTGGGACATAAATAAAATGACATAGCAAAGTCTAGATAATAAAATGTAACCTAAATGGTATGATATAATTTAAATGTCTTAGCATATTCTAAATGAAATGAAATATCCTAAGTCATATGATATATTCTAAATGAAATGAAATGGCCTAGGTAACATGATATATTCTATATGAAATGTAATATCCTAAGTCATAATATATTCTAAATGAAATGAAATGTCCTAGGTAACATAATATATTCTATATGAAATGAAATATCCTAAGTCACATGATATATTCTAAATGGAATAAAATAATTTAAATGACATGGCGAATATAAATGATATGGCATATAATCTAAATGACATAAAACATAAAATAATGCTATCATATAATATGCATGAAAATAAAAATGAAAATAATAATGCATGACCATAGTATATGCTAAATAATGTGACAAAAATAAAGAACTAAATAAAAAGCGTAGGATTTCATGAAATATTCAAAACCATATAATAAACAACATAACATCAAAATATAAATAATAAATAATAACAACACCATGGAAATTATCATAGCAAAAATCACATATTATATAGTATGCATGAATATGGAAAATACAATAATGAGAATGTATTTTTTCCTTTAATTAAGAAAATCCATATATATAAAGAGATATCCGGCTACCTTAGGAAAATATAATCAAATTAAATTTTCTAATAATCAAAATACTTTGTGATTGGTTGAAAAGAATTTTGGAAAACTTAGATTAAAAATAAAATAAAAGCCTAGCTAAACCCTTTTTAAAAGGCTTTAATTTCCTAAGTTTAAAATCCCGGACTTGACCACCCTTAACCCGAGGTTTAAAAAATCATTTTTAGAGTTTAAAAAGGCTTAGAAACTACCTTAAGACAGTATCTAAACTTCCTAATCACCCCCCTCTATGTAACTTAACCAAAACAGAAAAATGATTTTTCTTCAAATTCAATTCTGCCTCTACTATCCAGTTTTAAAGAACGATTTTTTACCCTATTTTTAAAAATTCAAACAAATCTAAAAAAATACTAAAGACTCAAGACATGTAAAACTGCACGGAAAAAAATCAGATTAATTTTTTGATTAAAGATGTATGCCCAAAAAAATTAGGAAAGTATGAGTATTGGGTGAAAAAAATGTTTTGCCAAAACATATTTTTTTGCCTTTAAGAAAATCATTTAAAAATCAAAGTAAAAATGTTAACTCTCCTAATGACTCACAAAAAGTAGCTAACACTTTTGAAAAGTTAGACAAAAATTGGCTAAGTAAAAAAAATCACAAAGGTAGAATAATCAATTTGACAACTCTTTAATTTTCCACAAGTATGCTCAAAATGAGCATGACTTTGAACCACTGATTGGTCTAAGTCATAAATCATGTGGCAATGACATGAAATGCATGAAAATATAGCAAATATGATGCATGAAATACATGATTTAAAACCTAAATGACATGAAAAATGCATGGCATCAATAAAATGACCTAGACCTAAATGGACTTGCATGGCATTTAATGCAACCTAGGTCTAAAATGCATGAATATGCATGGCAAAGCAAGCCAAACCTAAATCGGAAGAATGCATGGCAATAACACAAACATATAGCAAGCTTAAACAAAATACACAACCAAATATCATGAAAATGCAAACCTATCAACTAGCATGATGAAAACGCACATACAAGGCATACAACATGAGGGGTGGCCGAATGGTACCATACTTTAAAAGAGAGCATGGCATTTTCACAAACACATGATATACTAACATGCAAGATTAAAGAATAATACTCAAATCATGCAAATATAAAGTAAAGGCATGAAAACCAATAGGCATTTTCACAAACACATGGATTAACGAAATGTAAAACATAAACAAACTTAAACATTTTGAAAACAAAAAATAAAAAATGCAAGATAAGTAAAATAAACATGATAACAAGATAATAGACTCAAAAATGGAAACAAGCAAGCAACCAAATCAAAACAAGCTTCATGTTTATGTATTTTAAGAAGATTTAAAGCATCAAAACTTGTTAAATATCATGAATAACATGAAATAAAAATGCAAACAACAACTATATCAAAACAATAGCCATTCGGCCAACCCAAAAAACAAAAGAAAAGAATTTTCTCAAAATTTTTTCCAAGAAAGTATAAAGAAGAACTTAAAGGAAAAACTTAAAAACACTTATTTTAAAGAAGAACATCAAAAGAAACTCACCAAAATAGTAATCAAAATAGCAAATCAAGAATAGAAAATCAAGGAAAGTGCAAGAGTATGGTTCTTAAAGCAACCTCTAGAAGCTATATTGCAAGCTTTTTCTCTTCTAACTTTCTTTTCTTTTCTAAACTTTTCTTTTTGCCTTTCAAAAATGAAGAGAAAATTAGCCAAACAAGAGTGTTAATAGCTCAAAATGAAAGAGAGACCCCCACTTTGATAGTGGCCGAATGGCCTTCTAGATGGCTAGGATATTGTCATTTTTTTTTCCAACTAATTTTGATCCAAAGGCTATTAATCCAAGATGCTTAAAATGTGAAATTATCACCCTTAGATTAGGTAATCAGCTATCCACAATTATAGCTGTTCAAGAATCTTAAGCCATTATGTTGACATTCTCCCTCTCCATGCATTGGTCCATGTGGCAAAATTACAAGGGCTTGATAAAAAAAATAACTACCTTCCTCTTCATTGTTGGCCTTTTGATTAAAAATCAGAAAATATCTGCCCACCATTGGGCCTTGGCTGAATGACCCCTCATCTTCCAGCCCATGCTTCATTTTTTTAAAAGGCAAGAAAAGCCCTTTTTGATTTTTTGGGTAAAATAACCTTTTTGCCCCCCGAACATAAATAAATAGCAAACGGACTCCAAATTCAATTTTCTTTTTTCAATACTTCCAAAATAATAAAAAATGGAATTCTATTGGTTTTCAAAATTTTTCGAGCCTATTTTCTATTTATTTGGATTTTTTCTTCCAAAATTGCCCTTTTGTGCTCCCAATCTGTACCATTTTTAAACGAGCTCCAAATCTAGATTTTTCTTCACCAATCTCTTCCAAATATTTAAAAGTATGATCTGGAAGTTTTCATAATTTTTGGAACTCATTTGGTATTTTTTCGGGATTTATCTGCTTGAATTACTGCATAGGGGGCCCAGGATTTAGCCATTTTGCAAACGAACTCCGAATCTAGATTTTCTTTTGCCAATCTCTTCCAAATAATTTAATAATGATATCTGCAAATTTTCAGAATTTTTGGAGTTCATTTGCTATTTTTTCAGGATTTATCTTCTTGAATTTCTGTATAGGGGACCCGGGATTTGGCTATTTTGTAAAAGAACTCCGAATCTGGATTTTCTTTCCCCAATCTCTTCAAAATGATTTAAGAATGAGATCTGCAAATTTTCAAAATTTTTGGAGTTCATTTGCTATTTTCCCCAAAATTTTCAATTTTGCCTTTTTGCCTCTGAAACCCGATTTTGCTCAAAACAAGTCCGATTTTCAGATTTTCATCAAACCGAGCCTTGGGCTATCCTTTTTTAATCATTCCTCATCAATTAGGGGCTTTAGTCTTACCGAATCGAGCCATTTCTGTAATTCTTCCAAATTTTACCGAAATTTATCAAAAACCCTAATTCTCGGTTTTCTTCCGAATTGATTTTTTTTCAATGTTTATTTCAAGTTGCTTCTCCATTACCCATAGTCAGTGCTTATCTTTAATTTAGAACTTTCAATTTCGACCAATTTGATCGTTTAAGCACTTTTCCCTAAATTTCCCGAACTAGGATTTCCTTTCTTCTGAATAGCTCAAAATGAAAGAGAAAATCAGCCAAACAAGAGTGTGAATAGCTCAAAATGAAAGAGAGACCCCCCATTTAATAGTGCCTGAATGGCCTTCTGGATGGCTAGAATGTTGTCATTTTTTTCCAACCAATTTTGATCCAAAGGCTATTAATCCAAGATGCTTAAAATGTGAAATTATCACCCTTAGATTAGGTAATCAGCTATCCACAATTATAGCTGTTCAAGAATCTTAAGCATTGGTCCATGTGGCTCAATTACAAAGGCTTGATAAAAAAATAACTACCATCCTCTTCATTGTTGGACTTTTGATTAAAAATCAGAAAATATCTGCCCACCATTGGGCCTTGGCTGGTTGACCCCTCATCTTCTAGCCCATGCTTCATTTTTTTAAAAGGCAAGAAAAGCCCTTTTTGGTTTCTTGGATAAAATAACATTTTTGCCCCCCGAACATAAATAAATAGCAAACGGACTCCAAATTCAAATTTTCTTTTTTCAATACTTCCAAAATAATAAAAAATTGAATTCTGGAGGTTTTCAAAATTTTTCGAGCCCATTTGCTATTTATTTGGATTTTTGTTCCTAAATTGCCCTTTTGTGCTCGCAAACTTTACCATTTTTTAAACGAGCTCCAAATCCATATTTTTCTTCACCAATCTCTTCCAAATAATTTAAAAGTATGATTTGGAAGTTTTCATAATTTTTGGAACTCATTTGGTATTTTTTTCGGGATTTATCTGCTTGAATACTAAATAAGGGGCCTGGGATTTAGCCATTTTGCAAACGAACTCTGAATCCGGATTTTATTTTTCCAATCTATTCCAAATAATTTAAGAATGAGATCTGCAAATTTTCAAAATTTTTGGAGTTCATTTGCTATTTTTTCGTGATTTATCTTCTTGAATTTCTGTATAGGGGACCCGAGATTTGGCTATTTTGCAAACGAACTCCGAATCTGGATTTTTTTTCCAATCTGTTCGAAATGATTTAAGAATGGGATCTAAACATTTTCAAAATTTTTGGAGTTCATTTGCTATTTTTCCCAAATTTTTTAATTTTGCACTTTTCCCTCGAAACTCGATTTTGCTCAAAACAAGTCCGATTTTTAGATTTTCTTCAAACTGAGCCTTGGGCTATCCTTTTTAATCACTCATCATCAATTAGGGGCTTTAGTCTTACCGAATCGGGCCATTTCTGTAATTCTTCCAAATTTCACCGAAATCCACCAAAAACCCTAATTCTCGATTTTCTTTCGAATTGAGTTTTCTTTCAAGTAGCTTCTCCATTACCCGTAGTCAGTGCTTATCTTTCATTTAGAACCTTCAATTTTGACCAATTTGATCGTTTAAGCATTTTTCCCCAAATTTCCCGAACTAGGGTTTTTTTTTCTACTGAATCTCCGTAACTCAACTTTCGAACTCCATATCTTTTCATGTAGACCTCGGATTATCAAAATTCTTTCGCCATTTTTCAATTGAACTTCAAATCTTGATTTTGAAAGTGGGTTGACTTTCTTATTAGTTTACTTTTTGAGGTTGACTTTTCAGGGTTGACTTTTTCAAGTTTGGCTTTTTATGCTCGCCTTCTTAGACTAAGTCTCGGAGTACCACCTGCAGAATGGAAAAAGTCTTTTTACATTCTGAAACATCAATTTAGGAACAAAACATACCTGTTTTAGTGGTCCGGACAAAATTAGGTGTCTATAGCTGCCCCTCTTTGGCTATTGCTAAGAATCAGGAACCACACAATGATAAACAGACACTAATTTTGTCCGGTTAGTGAAATCACATGTGAAGAGAAGGGAAACAGGTTTCATTTTTCATTCTTTCAAAACTTTTTTTTTTGTTGAAAAAAGGCTGTAAATATAAGATATTCTCCTTAAATTGAATTCCCTGACTAATCAAGGCTCGACCCGTCTTACGAAAACGAGTTGATTTGCAAGAAAAGAGAAGACCTCGACGATGGTCTCGGCTTAACCTGTTTTGTGCTCAGCTGTGTTTAAAATTTTGGGTATCTCCTCCAGAAGCTTAGGCTATCACCACCAAAGACTTGCTCAAGCAAATGTAAAACTCTGGTTATCTCCACCAGAGGCTTTGGCTATCACCAGCAAAGACTTGTTCATTTTTACAGCTGAAAAACTCTGGATATCTCCATCAGAGGCTTTGGTTATCACCACTAAAGACTTGCTCAAGAAAATGTAAAACTCTGGATATCTCTACCAGAGGCATTGGTTATCACCACCAAAGACTTGTTCATTGTTTAAAACTGTAAAAAAAACTTTGGAAACTTATGCCTGGAGGTCTTAAGAATGGTGTCCGGAGGCCTTACCCGTGATTTGAAAATACCTTGACGATGGTCTCAAGGCTCGACTCATTTGATAAACAGAATGAATTCAATTTAAAACAAAAGGAAATACCTCGACGGTGGTCTCAAGGCTCGACTCATTTGATAAAATAGAATGAATTCCATTTAAAACAAAAGAAAATACCTCGACGGTGGTCTCAAGGCTCGACTCATTTGATAAAACAGAATGAATTCGATTTAAAACAAAAGGAAATACCTCGATGATGGTCTCAAGGCTCGACTCATTTGATAAAACAGAACGAATTCGATTTAAAACAAAAGGAAATACCTCGACGATGGTCTCAAGGCTTGACTCATTTGATGAAACAGAATGAATTCAATTTAAAACAAAAGGAAATACCTCGATGATGGTCTCGGGGCTCAACTCATTTGATAAAACATAATGAATTTGATTTAAAACAAAAGGAAATACCTCGACGATGGTCTCGGGGCTCGACTCATTTGATAAACAAAATGAATTCGATTTAAAACAAAAGGAGATACTAAGAATGATTCTGGGTTTGGTTTATTTGGAAACAATAAATTTAACTTGAAAATGAAAGGAACATACCTCGACGGTGGTCTCGGGGCTCGACTTATTTGAGAAGCAAAACGAGTTCGATTTGGAAAGGAACATACCTCGACGGTGATCTCGGGGCTCGACTCGTTTGAAAAGCAAAACGAGTTCATTTTGGGGAAGTCCAGGTTTTCCTTATTTTTGCAATGTTAGCTAAATGCAATGATGAGAATGACATGCTTTACAAATGCTTGTATGTTTTTTAAGAATGAATGCAATCAAATGATTGTGTCATGATTTCTAATCCATGGTTTCTTTGAGGTTCACAGATTATCAGACTTCATGATGGAGTCTTCAATTGTTCACTGATGCCCCACTTAAGGAACCCTTCATTCAAGATACCTTGTCAAACAGTCTTAGTTTCTGACTTTCGCTGAAATTCACAAATTTTCTGATTTCGGGATGGAGTCTCCAACCCGTTCACTGTTTTATTTTCTTGGTGAACTTTCCAAACCTTTCCCAAGATTTAAATCTATTCCTTAGTAATACTCTGAAATCCTTTTATTTAAAGATTTTTTATTACTAATCATCATTCAATTTAATAACAATCATGATGCATCTCAAAAATGTATGAAAGAAAATATGAATTAAGCAAAAATGTCATGAAAAATATAACAAGAATTTATTGCAACAAACGTTTTTTTAAAATTGTAAAAGTGAATATCAAGGATATAAGAAACAAATATAATGTTATAGGTTGTAGATGCCCCGGATGCGGAATATCTTGGACCCCTCCTTTTTCAAACCATCTGAAATTCTCTTGAATGAGCAATTTACTTGGGTAACCTCTTGATTTTCGTAGTTACGTCAAACTGAGTTGTTCCCCTTTCCTCTAATTTTTAGATACTTTTCCCCCTTTACACGGAGCATTGATTTGAACTTTAATCAGTACTTGAGCCGCCCTTTGTGGGTTTTCAGCTCAAGTGTCCTCCATTCGGTATTAAGTCACCCTTTGCGGGTTTTCGGCTTAAACCTCCCTTTTTACATTCTTTTTTTATTTTCATTTTTTTTGTTTTCTCTTTTTTCTTGTATTCTACCATGCATCTGAGAATTGTAAATGCTTCCATGGTAAAAATATCAATTCAAAAGATGGGATGAATTCTGAGAATAACCTTTCATAATTAAACATCCATGCTTGATCAAAATGGAATTTCTAAAGCACGTAATGTAGGCCAGGGTTCGGGTTCAGAAAAAAAAAGATAAAATAGGCCCAAAATGTGTTTAAGGGTGATTGAATCAAGAATCATTTCCTGAGGAGAACTCATTCTTGAAACATTTTTTTTTGTTGGTTTTCATTTGCCATTCTTTGATTTTTTCACATTTTTCGATGGCTTTCTTTTTGCCATGATTTTTTTATTATTTTTCCTCGCATTTGCCCTCCAGTGTTGAGGGTGATCCTTGATCAAAGTTTAAAGAAAGAGATAATTCTTAGGCTCAAAGGGGTGACTAAGGATAATTTCTTCTTAGTGAAAGGAATATGAAAGATGGCCATTCATCATATCAAGCATGAATATTCTCATTAAAAAGCAATCCACAGAGGAGATAGATATATAGAATTTCCATTTTTATGCTTGGAATCATTCGAATTTCCATGTGCACAGCATCACACATTTTTTTTATTTTTAAAAAACCGATTTCAAGCATAATACTTCTTCAGTTCATCAGTATTCACGAGATTTCTGAAATCCTTCCCTTCCATTCTAGTTAAAATCAATGCTCCTCCAGAAAAAACTATTTTTACCACATAGGGTCCTTCCCAATTTGGAGCCCACTTTCCTCGCGGGTTCTTTACTATAGGGAGAATTTTCCTCAATACCAACACCCCCTCTCGGAACTGTCTGGGATGAACTTTCTTGTTGTGGGCTCGAATCACCCTTTTTTGATACAACTGCCCTGACAAATTGCTTTCAATCTTTTCTCCTCGATGAGATTCAGCTGTTCATAACGAGCTCTAACCCATTCTGCTTCTTCTAGGCCATCAAAACCTGTAATGAAGGGATTTCAACTTCAATAGGTAGCACTGCTTCCATCCCATATACCAAGGAAAATGGCGTTGCCCCTGTAGATGTGAGAATTGAGGTACGATATGCATGAAGGGAAAAAGGCAAGATCTTATGCCAATCCTTATACACATCGGTCATCTTCTCAACAATATTCTTGATGTTCTTATTGGCTGCTTCTATTGCCCCATTCATCTTTGGACGGTAAGGTGCTGAATTATGATGTGTGATCTTGAACTGAGTACACACTTCTCTCATCATCTTATTGTTCAAATTTAGAGCATTATCCAAAATAATTCTTGCTGGCAACCCGTAACGGCATATGATTTCTTTCATAACAAATCCGCATACCACCGACTTTGTTACATTCGCATAGGAAGCAGCTTCTACCCACTTTGTGAAATAATCTATGGCCACCAAGATGAAACGATGTCCATTTGACGCTTTTGGGGTAATAGGAATCATATCCATTCCCCACATTGAAAAGGGCCATGGTGCAGTCATGACATGCAATGGCGATGGCGGCACATGAATATTATCTGCATATATCTGGCATTTATGGCACTTTCGAGAATAACTGATACAATCTCCTTCCATTGTCAACCAATAATACCCTAGCCTCATAATCTGCTTAGCAAGCATGTGACCATTAGCATGAGTGCCACATACCCCTTCATGGACCTCTTCTATGATTCTCCGAGCTTCGACAAATGCGACACATCTCAACAAGACTGGTCTTTTCCTTTCTTGTAGAGAATATCACTGTCTAGAACAAAACCCATTGCTAGCCTTCTCAGAGTCTTTTTGGCATTTTCTGTTGCTTGTTCTGGATACTATTGACTCTTAATGTATTGAAAGATGTTGTTATACCAAGGGAGGCCATCTACTTCTTTTTCAATACTCAGACAGTGGGCAGGAGACTCATATATACTAATATTTATTGGCACAACTTCATCCCCTTCATTCACTTTAAACATCGATGACAAAGTAGCTAGAGCATCTGCTATTCGGTTTTTTTCTTGAGGGAAGTAATTGAAATTCACTTCTTCAAATTCCTCCAATAAACTCAGTAGAGTTCTCGGTAATGGATTAGCTTTGTATCTCGGGTATCCCATTCTCCCTGTAGCTGGTATATCACTAGGGCTGAGTCTCCGAAAACTTCCAATACTTTGATCTTTCTATCCACTGCAGCACGAAGGCCCATAGTACACACTTCATACTCGGCAGTATTGTTTGTACAATCAAAATCCAATCTATCAGTGGAAGGATAATAATCTTCTTCTGGGGATATGAGCACTACATTGATTTCATGCCCCATGGCATTAGATGCGCCATCAAAGTATATTTTCCATGCTTTTTTCTTCAGGGGAATCTCATCTGCTTGTGAAACATACATCAAATCTTCATCCGGAAGTCAAAGTTCAACGGCTCATAATCTTCCACTGCCCTACTTGTTAAGAATTCAGCCATTGCACTGCCCTTGATAGCTTTTTGACTTACATATACAATGTCATACTCTGACAATAAAACCTGCCATCTTGCTGTTCTCCCTGATGAAGAAGGTGCTTACAACATGTACTTGATTGGATCTAGCTCGGCAATCAACCATGTTGTGTGGTACAACATGTACTGTCTGAGTCTTCGAGCAGTCCAAGCTAAGGCACAGCACAACTTTTCTATCGACGAATATTTCAACTCATAATCTGTGGACTTCTTGCTGAGGTAGTAAACTGCCTATTCTTTCTTTCCAGTCTCATCAAGCTACCCCAAAACACAACCCATGGATCTCTCAAATACTGATAAATACAATATCATTGCTTTATCCGGAACAGGTGGCATTAAAACTGGTGGGTTGGATACATAATGTTTAACCTTTTCAAATGCAATCTAACAACCTTCATCACATTCTCCTGGATCGCGTTTTCGATGTAACTTAAATATTGGATCACAATTGTCGGTTAACTGAGAAATAAACCGAGCAATGTAATTCAATCTCCCCTGAAAGCCTCTTACTTCCTTTTGAGTACGAGGTGGTGGCAAATTCTAAATGGCCTTCACTTTATCAAGGTCAATCTCAATTCCCCTTTTGCTGACGACAAAACCCAGCAATTTTTCCGAGGTGACTCCAAAAGTGCATTTTGCCGGATTTAGCTTGAGTCTAAACTTTCTTAGTCGTTCGAAGAGCTTCTTAAGATTCGTATTATGCTCCTCTTCTCCTTGTGATTTTGCAATCATATCATCAACATAGACCTCAATTCCCTTATGCATCATATCATGAAACAAGGTCACCATGGCTCTCAGATATGTTGCCCCAGCATTCTTCAACCCAAATGGCATTACCTTGTAGCAGAAGGTTCCCCACATTGTAACAAATATGGTTTTCTCCATATCTTCCGGTGCCATCTTAATCTGATTGTATCCTGAGAATCCGTCCATGAAAGAAAATAAAGAACTCTTCCCCGTATTATCCACCAGAGTATCGATATGGGGAAAAGGGAAATTATCTTTAGGGCTGGCATTGTTCAAATCTCGATAATCAACACACATTCGTACCTTGCCATCCTTCTTTGGTACTGGAACAATATTTGCCACCCATTCTGGATATTTTGCCACCTCTAAAAATCAAGCATCAAATTGCTTCTTCACCTCCTCTTTTATCTTTAATAGCATGTCCGGCCTCATTCTTCTCAATTTTTGCTGAATTGGCTTGCATTCTGGCCTTAAAGGGAGCTTATGAACCACAATATCCGGAACCAACCCTGGCATGTCTTGGTAAGACCATGAAAATACATCCACATATTCTTGGAGCAAGGCTATCAATTCATCCTTTATTGATGATGACAATGAAGTCCCGATTTTGACTTCCTTTATCTCTTCACCATTTCCCAAATTTATCATTTCCAATAATTCCTTAAGAAGAAGTACTTGTTTCTCCTCTTATTCTATTTTCCTTAATAGATACGGAGGTAGACCATAATCCTCAGTATCTTCGTTAGCCTCAAAATCACTCGTACAAATGGGTCTTTCAAAATTAATTTCAGAATTATTGACTAGAAGGTCCTCATATTCCACATCCGTACACCTGGAAATAGGTGGAGAAGAAAAAATATAGGAAAATATATATAATGAAAACAAAATAAATAGCAAAAAAGAAAGAATATGGACACATCAATATGAATAAAATACATCGTGCTTGTTATTTATTGAATGAAAATGTTTAAACAAAAAGCCCATTACAGAAAAAAAACTCTTAATATCTCTAGGTAAAGATAATCAAGATTGTTTTTCAAAGTATTACTTTGGAATAGACTTAAAAACTATGGGCAACTCAATCGCACTCCAATTGGTCAGTCTATATCTTGGTGGATAAGGTCGCACCATCCAGTTTGCATTGTCACTTTCCATCCCTTCTTTCCCAGTCATGCAAGTCACCGTATCCTGAATCTGCCCACCCTTATTCACATGGAATTTTTCAAAAGCTTGCTCGATCATTATGAGTATATCCTCTAAATTCTTTTCTTCGAATAAAAAACCAGTAGAGCGAAAGTTTTGAAGGATTGGTGGGAAATTCATGGGTTCCCATTCAATATCCATACCCGCGAGATGGGCCATCCTCTTTTGTTGGTTCCTTTCAACTTGTTTCCTCTTCTCGTGGGCTTTCGGAAGATACCCTAAGCCAAATCGGTCTTTTTTCCCCACTACTTTCATTGCTCGAGCCATCCCTTGAAGGTATTTTCCAAGACCTTTTCCAGCCCTGCAGCCCTTTCCCACTGTGGTTCTTACTCCCAGCCTTGTGTTCTTGGACAACCTTGGTTTTGGAATTTTTCGTCATTTAGCGACGAAAACCGCATTTATGAATTCCAAAGATCGAAAAGAACATTCTACGGCATCTTCATTGGGTTCAACATAAGGAGATTCAGTAGATGCAGAGGCTATTATGTCATTTTCTCCTGATACAGAGACCAAACGGCCCTCAATCACAAATTTTAGCTTTTGGTGAAGAGACGAGGATACAGCCCCTGCTGAATGTATCCACGGCCTTTCCAACAAGCAATTATAGGACAGATTAATATCCATGACCTGAAAGTTCACCGTATAGGTGCATGGGCCTATCTCCATAGGAACCGCAATAGTTCCCATTACCTCTCTCCTGGTACCATCAAAAGCCCTGACTACTGTGCAACTCGGCAGCATATAAGAAATATCAATTGGAAACTTAGACAGGGTTGCCAGGGGCATTACATTTAATGAAGAACCATTATCCAGAAGCACCTTTGGTAGTATATGCCCCTTGCAGGTTGTTGTTATGTGAAGAGCCTTAGTAGACCCAATACCATTGGGTGGTATTTCATCATAACTGAAATATATATGATCGTCTGCCGTAATGTTTCCCACCAGCCTGTCTAATTTTTCTACTGATATATTGTTAGCCACATATGCTTGATTCAATACTCTCAATAGGGCATTTTTGTGTGGCTCCGAGTTTAATAGCAAAGATAAGATGGAGATTCTTGTTGGCTGACACTACAATTGCTCAACCACACTATACTCACTATGTTTTATGAACTTTAAAAACTCGCAGGTCTCCTTCTTGTTCACCGACTCTTTTATCCTATTTACTGGGGCTGATCCTCTCTCTGCTTTTTTTTGACAAATCCATCTCAATATGGATTGGTTTAGCTGCTTTCTTTCCTTTGTCCAGTCCTTCATCCTTTCTTGTTGATCCCTGTTCAACAACTTTAGGGGCATAACACCTTCCACTTCGTGTTAAGTGCCCCACACCTGTAATATCTTGCTGACTTGAAGACCCGGGCATAACCATGCTGGAATCATATTTCCACGGTGCAGTTTTGTTTTCCTTGTATGAAAAGGAAGAAGGCAAATCTATGATTAGCTTAGGCGCAATTTCCTCAACAACCGGAGTAGTCTTCTCTAGTTCATCATAATAGATGATCAAAGGTCTTCATATTCCATAGCCAGCCGCATTATCAATAACCTCTACTTCATCCTCTATTTCTTCATAAAACTAGGTTTCCCTTTCATCCATCATCTTTTGGACTTTAGCTAGAAAGTTCGCACATTCTTGTATGATATGACCTTTACATCCATGGAACGAGCACCAATCCTCCACCTTGTTTGCAACCATTTTTAAAGTGTCACCATCCTCCACCATTCCCGCTTTTACCATTTCGACCCATACTTTTATCATTGGGGCTTTGACTTCACTGACATATTTTTTCAACCTTTTTTCTTCCCTTGTCATTATTGCATTTACTAGGTTCTTAGCATGATCGGGTAATGGATTTCCTGCTACATTCGGTCCATTTCATGTGCCGAACTTCACCACCCTAGTATTAATCAAACTTTGGACTTTCTTCTTAAAGGTAATACAGTCCTCAGTCGAATGCCCCTGGATCCCTGCATGATATGCACAACTAACATTTGCATTGTACCACCTTGGATATGGTGGTGTCAGAGGTTTGAGGTATACAGGTGCAATAAGTTGACTCTGCAACAGCTTAGGATATAGCTCACCATAGGTGGTAGGAATCGGATCAAATTGGGGTTTCTGATCATTCCTTGGTGAACATTGATCATTGCTCCAGCACTTTGGGTGTTTGGGACAGTGTTTCGGGAAAGATTTATCTATAGGGATATGCCAGTTGGAAAAGGCTGTTGTGGTATATTGGTATAGGGAAATGGATTTTGGGTAAGATGGTTCACATTGGGATAGTAAGGATTATACCCCGGATAAGGTGTGTAGGGTGTAGGAGGTGCATTAGATGTAGGAGGAGTATAGGGCCTGGGAGGTATGTATGGTGTAAGAGGTGCATAGGGGTATTGATTGAAGCTAACTGCATGTGTCTCCTCCTTTTTCTTTGTAGGGAAAACCCTCTTCGGGATAGTAGACTCACCCCCTTCCATTTTCCCGTTCTTAATGGCAGACTCTATCATCTCCCCGAATATCAGCATATCTGCGAAGTCCTTGGTGGCACTCCCCACCAATTTATCATAATAAGGTGCTTTCAAGGTATTGATGAAAAGCACTGTAGTTTCCTTGTTGGTCAAAGGAGGTTGTACTTGTGTAGCCAGGTCTCTCTATCTTTGAGAATATTCTTTAAAGCTTTCAGTAGCTTCCTTTTCCATGTTTTACAGAGTTAGACGGTCAGGCACCATGTCCGTTACATGCTTGTATTGTTCCATGAAAGCTTTGGCTAGATCCATCCAGGAACGAATCTTAGTACGGATAAGCTGGTTATACCACCGAGTTGCGAACCCTATAAAGCTATCTTGAAAATAGTGGATAAGCAATTTTTCGTCTTCATCATGTTCGGTCATCTTCCGGCAGTACATGGTCAGATGTGCTGATGGGTTGGTAGGTCCGTTATATTTTTCAAAGTCTAGTACTTTGAACTTTGGAGGAATCACCAGACTGTGCACTAAACTCATCTCTTTGGCATCCAGACTGCCAAATAGCTCCGCCCCTTCAACTGCCCTCAATCTTTCCTCCAGCAGCTGATATTTTTTCTAGGATTCTGCCGTTTCAACCCTCTTCAGTTCAATTATCTTTGCCCTTTCCTTTTTAGCCAATTCCTCAAAGTCTAGAACGTCCACATCAATTGGATCAACCCCAATATTACCCTTTTTATGACCAAAATTATGTGCTTCAGCCGCTGGTTGGATGTAAACATAGGATGCTGCCCCAGTTGGAAGTTCATTTTCCACATGCTGGGATGTCTGGCCATTCTTCTGTACCACCTCTGGTCGGCCTTCCTGGTTTACTGCCCCCATTCCTGTAACTGAATTTTCCCCTGGCCATTTCTGCCTCATCATGGTATTCATCATCTCCATGAGTTTGGTCATTTATTCCCGTGACTCCTCTTGAGACTTAGCCAACTGTTCCTGCAGTTCCCTTTGAGTTCTTTCCATCCTTTCAATTCTAGCAAGCTGATCGTTCTCCATAGCTTTGGCTTGAGATCGAGTATTGTTGGGGTGTCGAAAGTCTGATTCTTTCTGAGTGCGACCAATTGTACCTTTAGTTTTTAAAACCATAAATTAGAAATTATTGACACATTTTTTATTTTATTTTATAAAAATGAATGAATGAATAAATGACTAAATTTTAATGAATGAACAAATAAGTAAATGACTAAGTGTATGAATATGAATGAATAATTATAAAGAATAAATGAATGGACAAATAAATAAATGACTAAGTGTATGAATAATTTATGAAGAATAAATGAATGAATGATTATAAATATAAATAAATGAATGAAGAAACAAAATATATAAAGGAAAGAACAAATGAATGATGAATGCATTTAAAAGTATTGGCCCCGAGATAATTCCAACCAAACGGTCTTTCATTGATTTCCTGGAACTAAATACATCAAAGATAAAATATCACTGCTTAACACAATCAGATAATCTGTCTATCCTAATTCAAAATGTTATTACAAAACACCGGTCCTATAGTAACTCCCTCGGATCTTGGACCTTTTTTACTGTTCTCTTTTGATTGCCTTACTCTTCAATCTAACCCCTATTTGTTCATGGCCCTTTGACATGTCAGCAAAAGCATCAACGTGTAAGCTTCCTTAGCTTGTTTCTCCAATTGATTGGCTCGGGCTTCCTCATGCTTTGCTCTCTATTTTCAATAGTTCTTCTCCTTCTTGAGGTTTTTGACCTCTTGCTCCTATTCCCAGAAGTCTTGAGGGTCCCCTCAAATCTGAGCTCGAAGCGGTACCTCCTGTTCTCCAAGTGTAATTCCTAAAAATCGCTCTTAGCAGTGTCCCTTTCTCTCTTGATCTTTTCCTTTTCTCCTTCTCGAGCTGATTCCCTATTTTTCATGTCCTCAAGCTCTTCTTGCAGCTGGGCAATCTCTTTGCTCATTTGGGCCTTTTCTTTTTCGAATTTTGCCCTTGCAATTTCTAACTCTGATGGCACTTCCTTCGGTGGCGAACTCAAGAACTGAACTTCTTCCCCATTAGATGCCAACAACCTGTCATTAATCCTCCTTTCTCTCCATGCTAGGTAGTCGAGTGTGAAGATGTCAGCATATTTGGCTACCTTTATCTGACGGGTCTTTTTCCATGCTTCAATTATTGCCTCACCTTTCCTGAGTAACCTTATTCTCCATAGGTGAATTCTAATAGAGCCAGTTCATGAGTCACTGGTGTGAATTGCCGAGACTCAACCTGTCTTTGCACCAACAGAGGTGCGTAGCTCATGGCTTCCCAAATCCCGAGTAGTGGAACCCTTGACTTGTCTCCACATTTGGATAATATCGGCATAGGAATCATCCATGGAGCTTTCCAAGTTATCAATTCACTCTTAAGATTTCGGAACAGGTTGATCCACTGCTCTTCATTTCAGTCTTCGGGCCAATCTATCTTAAAGAACTCATTGATTGGTACTAGGGTTTTCAAACATGGTTTGAAAGAAACATCCTCCCTTTTCCAAAAATGACTCTGAATCCAAACATAGAGGAGCTACATACATCCCATGAATCTTCCTTTTCCTTCCCTTTTGCAAAAATTCAAAGATCGAATAGTTTCTGCTAGAATAGTTTCTGCTAGAATGGCTGGAGACGGATCTATCGTATGTCTTAACTTCTCAAAAAGGTCAACTATGGCTAACTCGATACGTCCCAGTGTCCCCGGGAAAATAACCAAACCATATACAGCTGAAGCAAAAATATCCCTAGTAGTCTCTCTATTTAGGTGACTTCGGATCAAAGATTGGAGAGTATCCCAAGGAAAACACTCACTTTTCCCTTTTTTAACCACATGTGCATCGACCGATTTGCTATCCACTCCCACGATCCTAGCTAATTTCTTCTTAAACCCTAATGTCTTTGAATCCTTTAAATAAATCCGATCATGGATAGCATCCTCAATACGTAACAAAGCTGAATATTCCTCTATGGTCGGTGTCATGTCTTCCTTGTTGAAAGTGAAACATCGGTATGCTGGATTCCAGAAATGTACCATAGCCTGAATCAACTCACTGTTAATCTTAATCGACATCAACAATGCTATGTCTCCATATACCTGAGTGAAAATCCTCTTTTCTGACACATCCCATTGACTCCAAATATCCATCAACCCCCGGAGATCATTTTGTCGGTAAATTAAATCTACCCGTTTTGGCAATACTGATATATATCCCTCCTTTAAACAATCCCCATCTCTTCGCTGCTCTGACTTCGACCACTGCCGTACCCCTTCATGTTCTTCCACTATCGAACTAGCCTGACCCTCCATGAAAACCCTTTTGGTTGAAGATTATCTCGAGGCCAATAATTTTCCCTATGCATTATGATGACATAAAAAATGCATGAAAAAGAAATAAGTTAGTAAAGGTGAAGAAACCAAATAATAACAACATAATATAACAAATATCCCAATTACGATGCCTTTGGGACAGGGTATTTAACTTATTACGGGTGAAACAATGTGCGTTCATCACTGCCCGATTTTACAAAACTTAATCGGAATGTAAAATAGGTAACAAAAGGTTAGAAATATCCTTCCATGTGTTCCTAACTTCAGTATATCTATAAAAATTTAGTAGGGCTTCACCTACGTTGGTTCTACGGCTCATTATATGTGAGTGAATGAAGTTCTAAAGGCCCCGAATTGTTCCTCACTTTCGCTGATGAAGGCTAGTAAGGCACCCCGATAAAAACGGGTTCAATTCGTTAGAGTATATTTCCCTAGCCCATGTGGATTGTTAATCACGGGAGCTTAGGTAATTTATACTCCGACAATATTTTGTTAACCCATGCGGATTGTTAATCACGGGAGTGTACCTACTTTATTTCGACTTAAAGGGACGAAACCCGGGTATAGGGCTCATGTTATGCAAATGCACGTTTAGTGTGTGAGGAAGAACAACAAACCTTTCACCATCTTTTCTACAATCCTTATTCTAAATGCTCGTATAAAATTAAACAACATAAATCATCAATTAATCAAAAAAATAAATATATGCACCAAAATAGTTAGAGAACAATTATAATATGTATGCACATGAATATGGACATATTTAAGAGCATTTTATTATTTTCAAAATTCTCCTTTTTAAAAAAAAATGAAATTAAAATGAAATACCAATTAAACCAACAAAATCGAGACTTTGATAACACACGACTAATTCTAGGCTTGACTCTCTAAATGTCCCCAGCGGAGTCACCAAGCTGTCGCAACAAAAAAAAATAACAAGTCTCATCGCAAGACTTTATTATTCGTTAAGCGTGACTTTTAAAAAAACCGAGGAAAAGTCGACTTAATTCCTCTAGAAAATCGAAGGTTTTGAAGATAACCTTGAAAAAGACATGGAGTCGCCACCAATCTTTTTTGGCTAGGTGTGATCGGCCACCTATTAAAACCAGTTTTATAAAACATTTTAAAATTAATTAAAACATTTTTTAAAACCAATTTCAAGTCTGCGTTTTAAACCAGAGAAATCAAAGAAGCGGGTTCGGGACTCGATTACGTGTGGGGAAGGATTAGCACCCCCACAACGCCCGTATAAAACGGTACCTTATTAATCGTGTGTTATCTCAAGTTTCTGTAAAAAATCAATTTTTAATTTGGTATTTCAAGTTAATTCCCAATTTAAAGAAAAATAATTCCATTTTTTTATTGAAAATGATCCGGAATTTATTAATTCAAAAATTTCCTATATTTCCCAACAAGCGTGGTAAAATATAGAAATTTTTATTATTTTGGAAAATTTTTTGAATCATTCTCGTTTTAAAGAAGATATTCCGTTATTAATGATAATTGATGATATCCTCCACAGCAAACCCGGCAGAGAACTCATGAATTAATTTAACTCGGGAATATCTTTATTTTATTGAAAATCATTACTTTTTTCGAAACATTTTAAAAAAATATGAATATGAATATGTGTGACATAAATAAAATGACATAGCAAAGTCTAGATAATATAATGCAACCTAAATGGTATGATATAGTTTAAATGTCTTAGCATATTCTAAATGAAATATCCTAAGTCATATGATATATTCTAAATGAAATGAAATGACCTAGGTAACATGATATATTCTTAATGAAATGTAATATCTTAAGTCATAATATATTCTAAATGAAATGAAATGTCCTAGGTAACATAATATATTCTATATGAAATGAAATATCCTAAGTCACATGATATATTCTAAATGGAATAAAATGATTTAAATGACATGGCAAATATAAATGATATGACATATAATCTAAATGACATGAAATATAAAATAATGCTATCATATAATATGCATGAAAATAAAAATGAAAATAATAATGCATGAACATCGTATATGCTAAATAAAGTGATAAAAATAAATAACTAAATAAAAAGCATAGGATATCATGAAATATTCAAAACCATATAATAAACAACATAACATCAAAATATAAATAATAACTAACACCATGGAAATTATCATAGCAAAAATCACATATTATATAGTATGCATGAATATGGAAAATGCAATACATGAGAATGTATTTTTTTCCTTTAATTAAGAAAATCCGTATATCTAAAGAGATATCCGGCTACCTTAGGAAAATATATCAAATTAAATTTTCTAAAAACCATAATACTTTGTGATTGGTTGAAAACAATTTTGGAAAACTTAGATTAAAAAAAATAAAAGCCTAGCTAAACCCTTTTCAAAAGGCTCTAATTTCCTAAGTTTAAAATCCCGGACTTGACCACCCTTAACCCGAAGTTTAAAAAATCATTTTTAGAGTTTAAAAAGGCTTAGAAACCACCTTAAGACAGTATCTAAACTTCCTAATCATCCCCCTCTATGTAACCTTACCAAACAAATTCAGGACGATTTTTTACCCTATTTTTAAAAATTCAATTCTGCCTCTACTGTCCAGTTTTAAAGAATGATTTTTTATCCTATTTTTAAAAATTCAAACAAATCTAAAAAAAAAAATACTGGAGACTCAGGACATGTAAAACTACAAGGGAAAAAATCGGCTTAATTTTTTGATTAAAGATGTCTGCCCAGAAAAATCGAGAAAGTATGAGTATTGGGTGAAAAAAATGTTTTGCCAAAACACATTTTTTTGCCTTTGAGAAAATCATTTAAAAATCAAAGTAAAAATGTTAGAGACTCTCCTAAAGACTCACAAAAAGTAGCTAACACTTTTGAAAAGTTAGACAAAAATTGGCTAAAAAGTAAAAAAAATTACAAAGGTACAATAATCAATTTGACAACTCTTTAATTTTCAACAAGTATGCTCAAAATGAGCATGACTTTGAACCATTGATTAGTCTAAGTCATAAATCATGTGGCAATGACATGAAATGCATGAAAATACAGCAAATATGGTGCATGAAATACATGATTTAAAACCTAAATGACATGAAAAATGCATGGCATCAAAAAAATGACCTAGACCTAAATGAACTTGCATGGCATTTAGGTCTAAAATGCATGAATATGCATGGCAAATCAAGCCAAACCTAAATCTAAAGAATGCATGGCAATAACACAAACATATGGCATGCTTAAACAAAATACACAACCAAATATCATGAAAATGCAAACCTATCAACTAGCATGATGAAAATGCACATACAAAGCATACAACATGAGGGGTGGCCGAATGGTCCCATACTTTAAAAGAGAGCATGGTATTTTTACAAACACATGATATACTAACATGCAAGATTAAAGAATAATACTCAAATTATGCAAATATAAAGTAAAGGCATGAAAACCAATAGGCATTTTCACAAACACATGGATTAACAAAATGTAAAACATAAACAAACTTAAACATTTTGAAAACAAAAAATAAAAAATGCAAAATAAGTAAAATAAACATGATAACAAGCTAGTAGACTCAAAAATAGAAACAAGCAAGCAATCAACCAAATCAAAACAAGCTTCATGTTTATGTATTTGAAGAAGATTTAAAGCATCAAAACTTGTTAAATATGATGAATAACATGAAATAAAAATGCAAACAGCAACTATATCAAAACAATAGCCATTCGGCCAACCCAAAAAACAAAAGAAAAGAAATTTCTCAAAGCTTTTTCCAAGAAAGTATAAAGAAAAACTTAAAGGAGAAACTTAAAAACACTTATTTTAAAGAAGAAAATCAAAAGAAACTCATAGTAATCAAAACAGCAAATCAAGAATACAAAATCAAGGAAAGTGCAAGAGTATGGTGCTTAAAGCAACCTCTAGAAGCTATATTGCAAGCTTTTTCTCTTCTAACTTTCTTTTCTTTTCTAAACTTTTCTTTTTGCCTTTCAAAAATGGAGAGAAAATCAGCCAAACAAGAGTGTGAATAGCTCAAAATGAAAGAGAGACCCCCCCTTTGATAGTGGCCGAATGGCCTTCTAGATGGCTAGGATTTTGTCATTTTTTCTCCAACTAATTTTGATCCAAAGGCTATTAATCCAAGATGCTTAAAATGTGAAATTATCACCCTTAGATTAGGTAATCAGCTATCCACAATTACAGCTGTTCAAGAATCTTAAGCCATTATGTTGACATTCTCCCTCTTCATGCATTGGTCCATGTGGCTCAATTAAAAGGCTTGATCAAAAAAATAACTACCTTCCTCTTCATTATTGCCTTTTGATTAAAAATAAAAAAGATATCTGCCCACCATTGGGCCTTGGCCGAATGAACCCCCATCTTCCAGCCCATGCTTCATTTTTTTAAATGGAAAGAAAAGCCCTTTTCGATTTCTTGGGTAAAATGACCTTTTTGCCCTCCGAACATAAATAAATAGCTAACGGACTCCAAATTCAAATTTTATTTTTTCAATACTTCCAAAATAATAAAAAATTGAATTCTATAGGTTTTCAAAATTTTCCGAGCCCATTTTCTATTTATTTGGATTTTTTCTTCCAAAATTGCCCTTTTGTGCTCCCAAATTGTACCATTTTTTAAACGAGCTCCAAATCCAGATTTTTCTTCACCAATCTCTTCCAAATAATTTAAAATTATGATCTGAAAGTTTTCATAATTTTTGGAACCCATTTGGTATTTTTTCTGGATTTATCTGCTTGAATTACTACATAGGTGGCCCGGGATTTGGCCATTTTGCAAACGAACTAATCTAGATTTCATTTTGCCAATCTCTTCGAAATAATTTAATAATGATATCTGTAAATTTTTAGAATTTTTGAAGTTCATTTGCTATTTTTTCGGGATTTATCTTCTTGAATTTCTGTATAGGGGACCTGGGATTTGGCCATTTTGTAAACGAACTCCAAATCCAGATTTTCTTTCCCCAATATCTTCAAAATGATTTAAGAATGAGATCTGCAAATTTTTAGAATTTTTGGAGTTCATTTGCTATTTTTCCCAAAATTTTCAATTTTGCCTTTTTGCCTCTGAAACCCGGTTTTGCTCAAAACAAGTCTGATTTTCAGATTTTCATCAAACTGAGCCTTGGGCTATCCTTGTTTAATCATTCCTCATCAATTAGGGGCTTTATTCTTACCGAATCAGGCTATTTCTGTAATTCATCCAAATTTCACCAAAATCCATCAAAAACCCTAATTCTTGGTTTTGTTCCGAATTGACTTTTCTTTCAATTTTTATTTCAAGTAGCTTCTTCATTACCCGTAATCAGTGCTTATCTTTCATTTAGAACCTTCAATTTCGACCAATTTGATCGTTTAAGCACTTTTCCCCAAATTTCCCCAACTAGGATTTCCTTTCTACTGAATCTCCGTAACCCAACTTTCGAACTCCATATCTTTCGATGTAGACCTCGGATTATCAAAATTCTTTCGCCATTTTTCAATTGAACTTGAATCTTGATTTTGAAAGTGGGTTAAATTTTTCAGTAGTTGACTTTTCGAGGTTGACTTTTCAGGGTTGACTTTTTCAAGTTTGACTTTTATGCTCGCATTCTTAGACTAAGTCTCGGAGTACCACCTACAGGATGAAAAAAGTCTTTTTACATTCTAAAACATCAATTTAGGAAGAAAACATACCTGTTTTAGTGGTCCGGACAAAATTAGGTGTCTACGATATATATATATATATATATATATATTAAAGACGCAAAACAAACTAAAACAAACAAAATAACAACCTAAAGAAAAGAAATCCTAAATCCTTTCCCCCACACTTAATTCTTACATTGCTGAAACACACAAACAAAAATATATATAAAAAAAAATTAAAACAAAATAAACTAACGAAACTTAAATAAACCTAAAAAATTAATAACAAAACAAAACAAAGAGAGAAAGGAAGAAAAAGCAAATCTGATATGGCAGGTTGGTCAAACTTTCATCAATTAGGCTGCCTCCCAATTAGCATTTGATTTAATGTCTTCAACCTAACCAATACCCCTTCTTGGCTTTTTGGGATCTTCTAGCTCAGGCGTGAGACTTCCCGGATCTTTGCGTTTAGGAAGCTTTCTTTGCACAACAGTAGATGCATTCTCCACCACAAATATTATCTCATCACACTTTAATTTGCTCTCGATGGTGCATAGCTCATCGAGGAATGGTGCATATTTTGGTACTTGGTTTGTGGCATCCAGAAGAGGTATATTTACTTGTACTTTGTGGATGGTTTCCAAAATTTTTTTTTCATGTTCCTCATTCTTAGAGTTTGTAAATCTGCTAGGAAAAGGTGGAGAAGGAACATTAGTAGAAATAGAAACCTTAAAAGTTACCTTAAGTATCAAAGTACTCTCAATTATAACTTCATGATCCTCAAGGGTTGAATCTCTTTCTCTTTTTGGTGCTTCCTCAATTTGTTCCCCAATTCTGAAGGTCATAGCACTAGCATTAGCTTCCTCAAGTTTTTCAGATCTTTGTTCTGCCAATCTCACCACACTACTAGCCAATTGGCCCATTTGAGTTTCTAATCTCTTAATACTTGCCCTTGTTTCCTAGATACTTGCCCTTGTTTCCTGTTGAAATTGCAAACTATTAGTAGCAAAAGATTTGACAAGATCTTATAAAGAAATACTTGAGTTGTGAGTCACAGGTGATGACTGAAAAAGATCTGGTTGTTAAGGCCATGGTTGATTGAAGCCAGATGGATGATTGTGATCGGCATAAGGATCAACTATTTGATAATTTCCCGAATAGCTGAATTAGTATGATCCCACCATCCCTCATTGTAAGTGTTTGAGAAAGGATCATACTGTTGTCCTTGGAATTCTTGTTGGCCTTGAATCCTACTAAATCATAGGCTTTTTCAAAATTATCATCTCAGAAGTATGGGCACAAATTGGTTGGATGATCCATCATAAAGCATACTCCACACTTCTTCGGTTCTTGAACATTATCCATGGCCAATTGTTGAACTATGGATGTGAGATTGGCTAGTTGGTTTTGAACGTTTGATGTAACCCATGCTATCTCTCTTTGATTGGGTAGAAAAGAAAACCTATTTATACAAAAAGAAAATTAATTAGAACTGAAAATAAGAATAAACAAAGTAACAAGTAAATTAAAGGAAGCGATCCCCGGCAACGATGCCAAAAACTTGATGCACTCAAAAGAGTATATCTTATTTAACATTGCACTAAAAAGATCAATTGTAAGTATAGTAGTTAGCAAGGGTCGAGTCCTCAGGGATTGGGATTCAGTTTATTAGTTATTAGTTTATAACGTCGGTTCAAAGAAAATAAAAGTAAATAGGGGGTTTTGAAATAGTTAAAAGTAAAACAAATCAGAAAAATAAAATATAGGTAAGTAAGAGGAAATCAAATATGAGAAAAGTATGGTTAAGGTTTCATTCTCCACCACTAGACATCATTGAGAATCAATAATCAGATCTATCAACATCAATTAACTATCAAAACTATCAACCGTAGATAACAACAAGCTCTATGACCCTAATCTTTCCTTAGTTTGTCGTTAAATAGAACAGCCTATTGAATCTCTAACTATCAAACAACCTAGAATAAACTCTCTAAATTCAATTTGCTAGCAATTTTATGATGAGAAAGATAGGTTGATCTAAGCAACAAACACATAAGCTCGGATTGTTTAATTTAGGTTATGTTCCACTTTGCATTTAGCGAAAACTCTAATATAATCATTAATCACAAATTGCCACTAATGAATAGGAAATCAAGACAATTCCGGATCAAGACTCATAAAGTAGCTTTAGACAATTATCAAGATCTATCTAGTTTGCAACTTAAACAAATCAAGACAACATCATAAACAATTCTTATAGAAGAACATAAGCAACTTTGATAGAAAATTAATGATAGATAGAATCTGAAAATGAATTACAAAACATGTCTAGGGCTTTGAAATCACCCTTAACCAAAAATAAGTTTAGCCTTGCATAAACATGAAAAAAAAAAGAAACTAATAAGAAAACTAATGGAGAAAAAGAAGAAGAATGATGATCCTTGAGTCTCCTCAAAAGATGTCTAGTTTGTGGTTCAAAAGATGGTATTTATAGAGTTTTAAAACCCTGAGAACAAGTCATTGCAGAACATGTAAGTTAGGAGGCAGAAAATTGCATTTTTGGTAGGTTTTTTGAGTTTTTTTGCGAATTTTGGGCGCCGCGATGCCGGACTCTCTGCCAGCCATTCTGCTGCTGCATCTTCTCGCAATTTTTTGGCTGATTTGGATGACTATTTCTTGTCTGATTTGGGAGTATGAACTACCGTTGGAAAGGTATTAAAGTCAGCTTCAAAAGTCAAGAAGGAAGTTTCTTTAAATAAAGATTTTAACATCATGTGTTCCTTACAACAAGTTTCGGAGGTCAAATCTGCCTTCTTGCTTGGCAACAAGAAATTGATCTTTTTGACTCCCAAATCTTCTTCCTTCTTATGATTATGATTTTGTAAGCTCTTTACCATCATTATTGACATCTTTTCACTTCATTCTCTTAAATATACCTAAAATTCAAAAACATAATATATGTAATCAAAATAAAGATCGAAAATATGACTAAAATTAAGAATAGAAAGGACATGAAATGTGTATTTTATGAACTTATCACAAACCCATTACAACTAGCTACTTTGACCGTCAGAGCACTATCACCATATAAGTATTTATTTTATTTCCTTAAACTATTTGTTTTCTTTTTTATTCCATCCCACTCCTTGTTTATTTATTTACTAATTTATTTTCCTCACTTCTATTCAATCATTAACCTATTTCTTGTTTTCTTATTAGGTAGTGCATGGTCCAAGCCCACGTTACGGGGTTCAGTCATGGAGTGTGGTTTGGTTGGTAACAAAATGATTGGCAGTGTCTCTAGTTCGTCTTAGCACTCCTTGAACTAGGCTTGGAAGATGATGAATCATTGCTAATATTTGCAACAAGAGGTTGGAGGATAATTAGCCTAACCAGATTCCTTAAGCACCTGATCAAGGAGGTCCCATTTATTTTCTCCTGTCATGCATTTAATGAAGATAGAACAGAGGGCGACCGTAACAAGACATGTTCGTGGGTAACTAGAGTGGCGTTGCAGACAAAAGGCAGTAGCTCCATGCCAAATATGAACTTTAATCAATGGACCACTTATGGGTCACATCCAGCGTCGTTGGCAAGATGTGCTTTTGTGAGCAACTTTTCAAGTCACTATATAATAGTTTCTCCTCCGCCAATGACTAGACAAGAGTGTTATGGCTGGATAATTCCTTCCATCGAAGACGTTTATAAATACTGCATCATTTGAAGCAAAAAATAAGAAGAAGAAACCAGATAGAGCAATTAGTCACCATTTTCTCATTTATGTTTAGAAAATTTAAGTCTTGTTAGGCTATTTACTTTCCTTGCGTGCAGCCATCCATTTCCCCTTTCCCAAATTTCCTCTCTGCATGTATCTTAAACATTCCTTTGATATTCACCAGGTGTTATTTATTTCCCTTCCATTAATGAAGCTTCGTTAACCCGTCCATTTATTCTTTGTTTTAATATTGAGTTTGCTTTTCTTTCTTTGCAGCCCATTTCTTGCCACCAACACCGTCTAACCTCAAACCAAGCCATTACTAATGGAACCCAATATTTCTTGGTCTTACTCACCATCTCAAGCTAAGGCTTATTGTCGATTGAATTTAAAACCCATATTAAGAGGGTGTAGACCAGGCCTTCGTCCATCCACCATTACCCTCCACGTCAACTATCACCAAAAATAATTCCAACAAAAATGTTAGTACAAAACCTTTATCATTTGATAAAATTGTTAACACCATAAGAGGTATGAGACTAATGCCGGTTGATCTTGATTGATACCAACTCAATCTCATTGATGTCACTTAGGAAATTGACCCTTTAAGTTTAAAGGATAATTTCCTCATTTGAAAATCATTGCGTATAAGAGTTCAAAAGGATATCAATAATGAATTGTTCAAGGAATTTATATATGAGATATATGAAATTTCAAATGCATCATTTGTTGGATAATGGGGTAATTAAATAAAGAACTATTTCTTGTAAAATTTTGTATCTAGATGCATCATTATCTACAACAAGAAGGTTGAACATAAGTCCTTAATATACTTATAGCTATTTGAGTAGAGTGTTAAGTAAAAAAAAAAAAAGAAGGTTGTGGACACTCTTACTATATAAGTCTACCTATGCAAGTAGAGAAGTGAGAGGTTGCATTTTTATAGATTTCCAGTTAATCCTAGAGTATTGCTATCACAGGATAAAGAGAAAGTCTATTAATGCGCTGCCTTTGGAGGAACACAAGAACCCATGTAAGATGTGAATATGTTTCCTTGTGTCTCATATTCAATCTAAAGGTTCAAGCCTTAGCTACTTTTAGACATACACCTTGCATAAGAACCAAATTGCAATTTTCTTTTAGGTTGCATACATTTGTATTTTTGGTAATAAATGGGAGATTGTTGTATATATTACAAAAATAAATATTTTCTAAAATGTTTTTTAATAATAAAAAAAAAAAGTTTATAAATCATGTATTATGCATATATGTTGGAGAAATGATGTTTTGAAGTTAAAAATAGCCTTTGGAATAAAAATGGGTTAAATACATAATTAGCTCCTACAGTATATTACTTCTCCCAATTTAGTATCTAGAGAACTAAAATTATTAATCAGGTACTTCTACTTTAATTTCGTTAAACAAGTTGACCTAATGCCATTAATTAAATGGTTGATGTGGCAATAACATCAAATGAGATCATGACACGTGGCAAAAAATGGCATGTCAAAAGTGTCACATCAACATTAAAAGGAATTATTATTTTTTTTAAATTCGAAAAAAATAAAAACAAAAAAAAATGATTTTTTTTAAATTCAAAAATAAAATTTTTAAAATTTTGAAATTTTCAAAAAAATTTAAAAAATTATGAATATTAAAAAATATAAAAAAATCAAAAATGTTTTTCTAGAACTCAAATTAAAAAAAAAATGGAATTTTAAAAATATTTTTAAAAAAATCCCTTTTCCTTTCCCCTTCCTTCTCTCTCCCCAATTCTTCCCCCTCTTTTTTATTCTCAATTTCATATTTTTTGTTTTTTATATTTTTTAAATTTCTAGATTTTTTTAAATTTTGAGTTTTAAAAAAAAAATCATTTTTTGAAATGTTATTTATTTATTTATAATTTTTCTCTTAATGATGACGTGACACTATAGATGTGCCATTTTTTTCCCATGTGTCATTATTTTATTGGATGTTATTGCCACATCAGCCATTTAATTAACTGTGTTAATGCAAAGGGTCAACTTGCTTGACGGAATTAAAGTATAATTACCTGATTGGGAATTTTATTTTTCTAGGTACTAAATTCGAATAACTAGTAATGTACAAGGGCTATTTATGTATTTAACCAATGAAAATCAACAAAAGAATTTGAATGTCCTATTTGGAAATTCAAAAAACTTGTCTGTTGGACATGTTACTCCATTCCAAAAGTGATGATTCTTCATTCAAATTATGTTAATTTATGAACATGTGTTTCAAAAACCGATTAGGGCTTATAAATACTTTCGTTAACATTAATTTTAACTCAACTTTACATTCAATCTCTCAAAAATTATATATTATCTCTGACTTTCATTTTCTGGTTCATTTGTATTCAAGAACTTGAAGTACAATCTTGTTTTTTTTCGATTTAAGCATTTTATTACGAGGAGAACGTTTTCAAGAGTCCATTTGTACCTAAGTGGAAAAATTATTATCCTTAAAATAGCTTCCAAATGCCTTACGTCATTTAAATAGAGGGGGAATGAATAGAGGGGGAATGGAATAGCTATTCGGTGGGAATGGAATAGAGGGAGAATATGTATTACATAGCTTGGTTGATTGAATAGATAGATAAGAAATAATATTACATTGTTTAGTTGATTAAAATGATTTTAAGGAATATGTAAGGAATAGATTTAAAATGAGAATTTTATCCCTAAATTAAGTAAATAATATTTTATTTGTATTGTTATAATATATTATAAGGAATTTAAATAAATTATATTTTGTAATAAATTATAAAACGAAAATGATAAATTATTTTTAAAATATTTTAATAAAAATTAATATATAATTTTTTTTTTTTAAATTAAACTAAAAAATGATATTTAGAATGATATTTAAAATATCATATTTAAAAAATTTCATTTACAAAATTTCATTTATATATAATATTTAATATTAAAAATAATATTTAATTATAAAAATATTTATATTATATAATATTTCATATTAAAATATAACATTTAAATTTATTTAAAAATATATTTAATATTAAATTGACACATATATATAAGTCTGATTTTTTTTTTTTTCAT